>CM060680.1:116030367-116777867 GCA_030686995.1 Artemisia argyi | reverse complement strand
CCTTTGAATCTCTAGTGTCGAAATTAACTTATTTTTCGGTTTGAAAATGCTATCAATATTGTTATATTTAACGATGCGCAAGCAAAATGCACGTAAAGTAATGAGAGTGACTTGAGAACAACTAAGCACACTTTCATTGTTCAAAAATAATTTTTCACATTTCTTTTCAAGATGTCTCAAACTAAATTGTTCATTACTAAAAGTAAATAGACTTTTAATTGGTTTTACCATATCACACTCATTTAAAGTTATAATTATCAATTTTAAACAAAGCATTAATCAAGAGTAAATTGCAAAAATCGTCCTTAAAATTTGACTAATTTGCATGTTTCATCTCACATATTTCGAAACTGCAATGATCGTCCTAAAGTTTGGCCCAATGTGCATGTATCATACCAAAAGTTTGGCCCGTGTGCAAGTATCTTCCTAAAGTTTGACAAATTTGGGACGATATATGCCCGAAAAAGGACGATATATGCCCCAAAAGTTAACTTTAGGAACAATCCTCGCAATTTCGAACTGTGTGGGATGAAACATGAAAACGGGCCAAACTTTAGGGACGATTTTTGCCATTTACGCATTCATCAATTCTTTGGAGGGAGAACTCTCAATCTGCGAAAATAAATAAATAAATAAATAAATAAAAAGTAAAATAATATATATATAATGGCTAATATTATTTAACCAACTTTTTGAAAATTTTCAAAAAAAATTTCGAAAAAATTTCAAAAAATTTTTAGTTCCAACATTTAAGAATTGTTTTCCCTTACTTGCTGCATCAAAAACCAAATCACAAGCTTCTGATAAAAAACGAACTTTTTGAAAATTTTCAAAAAATTTTGAAAATTTTTCGAAAAAAACTTTTTCGATTTTTTTTTTTAAATTTTCGAAAAAATTTTGAAATTTTTTTGAAATATTTTCAAAAAAATTTCGAAAAATGTGACGAAATTCTTTTTCCACATGTAACGGAAATTTTTTTTTCACATGTGAAAATTTTTTTTTCCACATGTGACGAAATTTCTTTATATATGTGACGAAAATTTTGTTTCTCACACGTGACAAATAAATTTCGTGAAAATTTCCTAATTTTTTCACATGGGATGAAAAAAAATTTCGGAAAAATAATTTTCGCAAAAAAAAATTTCAGAAAAAAAATTTTCGGAAAAAAGTTTTTCGGAAAAAAACTTTTCAGAAAAAAAATTTCCGAAAAGGAAAAAAAAAATCGAAAAAAAAATATTTTCTAAAAAAATTTCGAAAATTTTAAAATTTTCGAAATTTTTTTGAAAAATTTTCAAATTTTGAATTTTTAAAAAGTATGTTAACTAATATTAGCCATTAGATCAAAGTTAAATGAGGAAAAAATGAGTGGCTATGATTGCTTCTCAAGTTCTTACCAAATATAGGCTTCTCATTTAAACGCTTTACAAAAATTTTTAAAAATTTTCGAAATTTTTTTTTGAAAAATTTTCAATTTTTTTTTCAGGAATTTTCAAAAAGTATGTTAACTAATATTGGCGATTAGATCAAATTTAAATGAGGAAAAAATGAGTGGCTAGGATTGTTTCTCACGTTCTCACTAAATTTAGGCTTCTTATTTGAACGCTTCACTATATATATATATATATATATATATATATATATATATATATATATATATATATATATATATATATATATATATATACTAGCAGGGTACCCACGCGATGCGGTGGCGGGTACCCTGTGACTATATTTTCTGACAACGTGATGTTATGCGGCCATACTTTTGTTAAACAATTAATTTATAAATAACAATAACTTTAGTTAAGACAGTGATATAATTTTATCTCCTATTAACAGAAGTTACCACAAAAAAATCTTGATTCTTTCATTCATCACAATTATCCTTCGTCAATAAATTTCGATTTTCGTGGTTTTGGACCTTCGATGGTTTGATATAACTTGTGAATACCACAAAAAAATAAGTTGAACAAATGCCAACCCCAAAAAATTTCGTCCATAACCAGTATCTATAAACAAAAAAATTCAGCTAGCAATTATTTAATCATCATAAGCCTTCCAGCCCATCAACCAACTTTGGATATAACTTTTCGCCCATCACTGAAATCCAACTCAAGTCCTAAACCCACACAAACCTGGTGGCCCGGTCATTTGATTAAACCTAATACATCTTGCATAATAAGCTCTGCCCCCATCTCAATCTTCTCTCTTTAGCAGTCAACCATCACCACCACAAGAACATCAAAATGATCTCCTCCAACATAATACGAACATCACCACCACACGAACACAATAAAGTCGAACCTTCAAATATAATCAAATGTAAAATTTAGCTTGTTAGTTATTGTGAATGAAACTTAGTTTTTGAGTCATGTTATATGATTATATGTGGTTAATATACCCACGTTGTAATAACCATTCTAATATGGATGGATGGTGATGATGCCCATGATACAACTTGCAAGAGGTTTCATTTTCAAAGCTAATTACATACGTACATTTTGAAGATGTCACAGAAAGGGTCATGATATTTTTTGGCTTCAAGATCTTATGGGTCTCGGGTATGTGATTGCCATTTTGTTTTTCGTTTTGATTTGTTGTTAAGTTTGTGTGCTTCGAACGAATCAAGAAATGAAAATAACATACTTGTTATCTTTCTTATCTTATGTTCGGATATTAATTGAAGCATAAGCTTCAAAAAAAATAGATCCATGATGTAAATCTTTTCGTGGTTTTGAACCTTCAATGGTTTGATATAACTTATGAATACCACGAAAAAATAAAACTGAGATCGTAATACTTTTAATTACGTTTCGAGTCTTGTTGTAGTAAGGAGATGGGATAGCAATGATGTTGAAGAAAACGTTAATTGATGGGTTTTAGGATAGGATATGGATGTTGTTGATTATAGAGGGTTGGTTATACATTATATTTAAGTAATTGTAATAATAGGTCATGGGGTGTTTTAAATGCTATTTAATGTATAATTGTAAGATTTTGGCCTGAATTTCGAGTTATGCTTGTTTTCATTGTACACAATGCTTTGCTTGTTGTAATTCTGAAAAATCCTAGCTTTAAAGTGTTGTAAACATTGCATAATTTTTTGTACATTTGAATTTTTTGGAGAGAGAGAGTCCTTTGTCTATTATGAGTCACTTTATTTTATATACTCTAATTTTGGTTCATACCAAGAGACAAATCCTCACCATCCATCTAGTTTGATCTAATTGTAAGATTAACCTAAGATTATGTGGGGAAACATAAGTCAATATTTTTTCCCCTTTCTTCTTTTTCTTTTTGTCTTTTCTATTATTTTTTTTCCTTTCTTTCTTTTTTTTCTCTTCCAATTGATGTAGATTCTTTATTTATTTATTTTTTTATTTTTTTGATGTTCCTTCAACTCACGTACCTTTTTTTTCTTTCTTTCTTTCTATTTTTTTTTAATTTACTTTTCTTTTAGTACACTTTTTTTAGTTCACCATTTTTTTCATGCGTCTTTTACTGTTTTCATACGTTTTCGCCCGTTTTCATATATTTTCGCCCATTTTTTTATGTTTTCGTCCGTTTTCATATTCTTTCGTCAGCTTTCATACGTTTTCGCCCGTTAACGTCTGTTTTCATACGTTTTCATCTGTTTTTTTACATTTTCGTTAGTTTTCATACGTTTTCTTTCTTTTCGTCCATTTTTCATACATCTTCGTCTGTTTTCAGACAAGTTTTTACGTTTTTATACGTTTTCATCCGTTTTCATACATATTCGTTCGTTTTCTTACGTTTTCGTTCATTTTCATATGTTTTCATCCATTCTCGTCCAGTTTTCAAACTTTTTGTCCTTTTCATACATGGTTTTACACTTTCATACGTTTTCTTTCGTTTTCATAAATTTGCATTTGCTTTCGTCCGTTTTTAAATGTCTTTTGCTATTTTCAGACGTTTTCATATGTTTCTAAATATCACAAGTGATATTCTGAATATCACAAGTTATATTCTGAATATCATAAGTGATATTCTGTGATATTCTAAACATCACAAGTTATATTCTGAATATCACAAGTGATATACTGTGATATTTAAAATATCACAAGTGATATTCTAAATATCACAAGTGATATTCTAAATATCACAAATGATTTTCTCTGATATGCAAAATATCACAAGTGATACTATGAGTATCACAAATGATATGCTGGATATCATAAGCAATATTTGTCCATTTTTCATACGTTTTCATTCGTTTTCAGACGTGTTTTAAGCTTTCATACATTTTCGTCCATTTTCATACATATTCATTCGTTTTCTTACGTTTTCGTCCGTTTTCTTTCATTTTCGTCTAGTTTTCAAACGTTTTTGTCCTTTTCAAACATGTTTTTACACTTTCATACGTTTTCCTCCTTTTTATACATTTTCGTCCGTTTTCTTACGTTTTCGTCCATTTTTATTCGTTTTCGTCCGTTTTTAAATGTTTTTTTTTTTGCCATTTTCATACGTTTTCATATGTTTCTAAATATCACAAGTGATATTCTGAATATCACAAGTGATATTCCAAACATCACAAGTTATATTCTGAATATCACAAGTGATATTCTGTGATATTCAGAATATCGCAAGTGATTTTCTGTGATATGCAGAATATCACAAGTGATACTATGAGTACCACAAATAATATTTTGGATATCATAAGTAATATTCGTCCATTTTTCATACGTCTTCGTTCGTTTTCAAACGTGTTTTTACGCTTTCATAAGTTTTCATATATATTCGTTCGTTTTCTTACGTTTTCATTTGTTTTCATACGTTTTCGTCCGTTTTCATTCGTTTTCTTTCATTTTCGTCCAGTTTTCAAATGTTTTTGTCCTTTTCATACATGTTTTTACACTTTCATAAGTTTTCTTTCGTTTTCATACATTATCATCCGTTTTCTTACGTTTTCGTCCATTTTTTCATTCGTTTTTGTCCGTTTTTAAAATTTTTTTGCCATTTTCAAACGTTTTCATATATTTCTAAATATCATAACTGATATTCTGAATATCACAAGTTATATTCTGAATATCACAAGTGATTTTCTGTGATATTCTAAACATCACAAGTTATATTCTGAATATCACAAGTGATATTCTATGATATTTAGAATATCAATTGTGATATTCTGAATATCACAAGCGATTTTCTGTGATATGCAAAATATCACAAGTGATACTATGAGTACCACAAATGATATTCTGGATATCATAAGTAATATTATGTGTTATTCAGAATATCACTTGTGATATTCTGAGTATCATAAGTGATTTTCTGAATATGACAAGTGATTTTCAACAAATGTTTTGTAACATGAAAATCACAAGTGATATTCAGAAACGTATAAAAACGGACGAAAACATAAGAAAACAGACGAAAACGTTAAAAAATGGACTAATACATATGAAAACGGATGAATACTTATGAAAACGGACGAAAACAAAAGAAAATCACTAGTGATATTCAGAATATCACAAGTGATATTCTGGATATCACTGAATATCACTTGTGATACTCATAAATCACTTGTGATATTAAAAAATGTAAGAAACTGGACGAAAATGTAAGAAAATGGATGAATACGTATGAAAACGGTCAAAAACGTATGAAAGCTTAAAAACACGTATGAAAATGGACAAAAACGTATGAAAATGGACAAAAACGTATGAAAAATGGACGAAAACAAAAGAAAACGTATTAAAACGAATGAAAACGTTAAAAAATCGGACAAAAACGTATGAAAATAGACTAAAATGAGCGAAAACGTAAGAAAACGTAAGAAAAAAAGCGAAAATGTATGAAAGCGTAAAAACGCTTATGAAAACGGACGAAAACTTATGAAAAATGGACGAAAACGAAAGAGAAATAGATGAAAACGAACGAAAACGTATGAAAACAAACGAAAACATAAGAAAACAGATGAAAACGTAAGAAAATGAATGAAAACGGACGAAAATGTATAAAAACGGACGAAAACGTCTCAAAATAGACGAAAACGTCTAAAAATGAGCGAAAACATAAAAAACGGACAAACGTCTGAAAACAGACGAAAACATATATTAACATATGAAAACAGACAAAAACGTATGAAAACGGACGAAAACGAATAAAAACGGATGAAAACGTTTGAAAATGGATGAAAACGTATAAAAACGGACGGAAACAGATGAAAACTTTTGAAAAGAGACGAAAACGTTAAAAACGTATGAAAACCGACGAAAATATATGAAAACAGATAAAAACGTAAGAAAGTGAAGAAGAAGAAGGGAAAAACGTGAATTAAAAAAAACATAAATTAGAAAAAAAAAAAAAAAAAAACTGTGAATTAGGACAAAAAAAATCAAAAAAGAAACAAAGAACAAAAAGAAAGTGGAAGAAGCGTGAAAAAAAACGAAAAAAAAAAAAAGAAAAAAAAAAGAAAGAAAGAAAGAAAGAAAGAAAAAGAATAATTAAAAAGACAAAAAGACAAAGAAAAAAAAAACATGGACTTAGGTTTCCATATTTAATCTTATATCAAATTAGATAGATGGTGGGGATTTGTCCATTAGTATGCACCAAAATAAGAGTATGTATTTGAATTTTTTTCGTCTATTATATATATATATATATATATATATATATATATATATATATATATATATATATATATATATATATATATATATATATATATAGGGAAGGGATCAGGTGCATTTTTCCTTTTTAGTGCGGATGGTACGGATGAATGTGGACCACACGATCATCAGTCCATCTCAGATTCTGATAAAAAAAACGCGGTGGCAATATCGTAAATATCCCGTCTTTTTTCAAAAACGTTACTATTGTATTAGCTTTTTTTCTGAAAAAAATTCAAAAAAATCTGAAAAAATTAAAAAAATAAAGAGGTTAACAAATAATTAAGAATCGCTGAAAAAAATTTCAAAAAAAAATCGTTTTCATCGTTAAAGGTATTGTGATATTGGCGTATGATTTTGACTTTTTTACAAAAGTCAAGATCTGATCTTGACAGATCTTGACTTTTGTAAAAAAGTCAAAATCAGATTCTGAAAACTTTTTTTTTAATAAAAAATTTAATATCACAATAACTTTTTTAATATCGTAAAAACTTTTTCTTAATAAAAATTGTTAATATCGTCGTAACTATCATGCTTTCTTAATATCAAAGTTAATTTTTTTTAATATCACTTTAACTTTTCTTAATATCGTAATATCACGGTTCATTTTTACATGTAAAAAAGTTAATATCACGGTACCACTCATAATATTTCTCCATCAGATTCTGATATCACATAAATTTTTTTACTATCATAATAAAAAAAGTCAAGATCAGGATCAGATTCTGATATCACATAAACTTTTTTACTATCGTAATAAAAAAAGTCAAAATCAGATTCATAATATTGTTAATATCACGGTAGAACTCATAATATGGTTAATATCACGGTAGTACTCATAATCAAAAAAACAAAAAGTTCTCAGAAAAATCTGAAAAAATAAAAAAATGAAAGAAGATAACAGTATTAAGGATCGTTCAAAAGGAAAAAAAATTAAAAAAATCATTTGAATAGTGATTTGGTACCGTGATAGTTGCGTAGATCTTGACTTTTTTACAAAAAGTCAAGATTGGATTGGACGGCGTAGATCTATCCGCACGTCCGTACTAAAACAAAACATCCGCACGTGATCCTATATATATATATATATATATATATATATATATATAAAAACAAACGATGTAAGAGAGAACATAAATGTTACCACACACACATATATATATATATATATATATATATATATATATATATATATATATATATATATATATATATATATATATATGTGGTAACATTTATGTTCTCTTACATCGTTTGTTTATTGTTATAGATAATTATTTTAGAACGAAAAAGCATTACAATTAAATGAATCCATAAGAGAATATGTCCACATTCATTCGCATAAAAAATGAGCATATTCATTTGCTCCGTATATACGGATACATAATCTCTCTCACTATATATAATAACACCATAATGTCATCATCTTTACAAGCCTTCTACCTTTATCATTATTTCTTCTCTCTTATGTGAACATTTTGACAGATTAAATTTTCATATAAATCACATACTCCTTGGTGTAACTTCTGAAAATGGGGAGGTTTGGAAATGTGGCGAAGGCGTTTGAGGTGGCTGCGAAGCTTAACTATTGTGAAAGCAGTGGCAGCGAGCATTCACCTGAGACAATGATGGATTTGTCTGATTTGGTTAATTCATTCATTGAGGATGGTGATGGTGTGGTAGTTGACAATGATTTTGGTATGATTATTAATGACGAATGTTTTTCTGATGGAATTGATAATGATATAGAGGAGGCGAAAGAATCATTGAAACGATTGTTTGGATCAGCGAATGGTGATCATATGAGGCAAAAGTTGGTTTTAGATGTTGACAAAGTATGGCGACGTGCTAGTAAAGATAACTCGTCGCCACAGGAGTTATCACAATCTAAACGAATATTGATGGCTCGTCTGCGAGATAAGGGTCATGATGCTGGTACAGTTTCTACTACAGTATCATTTTTAAATTTCGTTTTACTTATCCATGTCACTAATAACTATAGAAAACAAATTGAGATAAGCATATAACCTATTGAACATATATATATGCAGGTCTTTGCAAATCAAAGTGGGAAAAGAAAGGGCGACTTCTCTCAGGTGATCATGAATATATTGATGTAAATGTTGGTGGTACTCGTTACATTATCATTGTATCTCTTTTAGAAGAATTCGAGATAGCTAGACCGACTAATAGTTATGCTTCTTTGCTCGATATTCTACCTCAAATTTCAGCATTTAAATTGGATGAGTTGAAAGAGCTGGTGAAAATTATGTCGAAAGCTATTAAAAAGTCGATGAAACAAATGAAAATGACAGTGCCTCCATGGAGGCGACGTGAGTACGTTCAAGTTAAATGGTTTGGATCCTACAAACGAACAACCAATGAGTTTCCAACTAATAAGACAACAGATATGGATATAAACAACAAGAAAACTGTTGGGTTTTTACCGACACCTGATATTTGCTACGGTAGACGTAATGAAAGTTTTGCTAGGAATTATAGCTTCAAAATGGGTAATTTGGCCATTATCATGAATGGAGCAAGCTAAGAAGTGATACAATTGTGAATAAGTTTAGTTTTATGAATTAGTAATTATTTGCTACCAAGTTGATTGCCATAATAAATTAATAACTTTGGAGCATTTCGATATATATTGGGACATCAAATTGTAAATTTAATTAGTATTTTGTATAATAAATTCAACAAAAGATTCTGCTTATATAAAATACTAGCTTCATATTAGTGTTTGACAATATTTAACTGGACGTAAGTAAATAACGAATAACGGCAAATATATTAAACAAAAATAATGATAATAATGGATAATGTAAACACTTATAAAGAATATCTACATTTGATAACTTAATTAAAAAAAACTCAAATGTGAATCTAAAATGAAAGTTTGTAGCAAAAAAAAAAAAAAAAAAGTAAATCTTGTACATTCAAAGCACATTGGTAATGTAGTTTGTGTAGTGGCCGTTTTTAGCGCGGCTTAAAATCATTAATTTTTCTTTAATATTTTCACCTAAAAAACATATTCATTACCCGTAGTGCTCTTTTCTTGAGCTTGTTCATAGAACGAAAATTGCATCTGTCTTCTTTTAACAATTTCATCTAATGAAACATTTGGTGCCTTCCTTGCGTTTTGGATCCACGGATGATCTTCAATAAATTAGAAAACATACGTAAGTTAGAAATGTCAAATACTATTATATATGTCATGCAAAAATGCAAAATAGTAAAGTGTGAATATAAAAATAATAGCTAACGTATGAAATATAATAAAGATTCTAGCTACATATAATAGAATTCAGTTATTACCAGTTTAGCCAGTCCGATAATTAGAAATGTGATAGAAATTAATGACTTCACATGCCCAAACTCTTTTGGAATGGAAAACGACGGAAGACTTCTTACCTCATATGTCCGTTCACAATCTCACTTTCATTCATCGCCTCACATACGTCATCATTGACTAAAAAGCGATTAAATAAAACAATAGGTACTTTTATTAAGATGGGGAGTATTAAACGATCAATGTTGAAATCACAAAATGTGATATGTCATTTTGCAATTTAGTAAAAAGTATGTTCATGTTATATGAAAAGCATAAATTAGTTGTGTGTTTGAAATTATAAGATGATCAAGTGATGATTATTAAATGATTCTTTGTTACGTCAATAAAAGAAATTGGCTACTAAAAGTGTGTGCGAATATTGCTGAGTGATGCTGACACATACAAATTGTAACCTTTTTCTATAGATAAGACATTAGTTATCTTGGGTTGTGTTTCAAGTGCTTTAGCAAATGCATTTATAAATAACGTCAAGTGTCAAAATTTTTGAAGTTATAACCAATAATTTTAAGTTTTTATAAGAACACAAGTGTATATATATATATATATATATATATATATATATATATATATATATATATATATATATATATATATATGTTGCATGTCTACAAAACATTGGGTTCCTAAAGTTCCTCATCCAAACAAAGTCATCATACATTGAGTGTAGTGGTAGAGTGGGTATCCTGCAAAAAAGCTTCCAGTTAGTTTAGCTTCAAGAGCAAGAGTTGGTCCATTCCATTAACAGTCATGCATTAAACGAAGTGGACTGCAGAATTAGGAGATATATGTGCTACATTACAAAGAAAATCTAAATCTCGAATATAACAAAGTCCAAACAATCCTTTTGTCAGGGTGAACTTGGTTTTTCATTTTGACAACCTCAATATCTTTGGTTCATAAAAACAACGGACTTATAGATATAAAATTAAGAAACTGTTAATCAATTATAAACATTTATTAAGTGTATTTAGAAAGAAAAGAAATGAATGTTCATCCTCACTTGCAAAAAGGAATGACTGTCTTTTGTTGCAAAAAGGAAGGACCTTTCTGATTGTCGTAGTTCCTAACATATACATTAGAATCCTCACTTGCAGAAACTATATGTTTCCAATCTGAGGTGAACGATGCACAAAATGGATTTCCAATGTTTCTTTGACGTGAAGTTCACCAGTTGCAAAATATTAGAATGATTTTGATTAAAAAAAGTTGAAATATTTAATGACGTGGAATTAGCTAAAGATTATACCTCTGAACTTGCCAATCACGCTGGCACCATGGAGGACTATGACATGTGAATCCGCACAAGTGACCATAAATTTGCTTGTATCTTGTGGGTAAAACTGTAAGAACAAACACAATTTTAGATAAAGATATGTGAAGTAGTATCTAAGACACGTTGTGAAACCAAGAATATACCTGAAAGCCAATTATTCTCTTGCAAGGTGACTTCTTTTTACTATTTAAGAAAACCAAAGATTCTAGTCCCTAAGCTCCCATTGTGGAAAAATCGTGTTGGTGGGAAAATCCAACCCGACCAAGGAGTGAAAGCAGTACCCGTGCAACGGACCATGATGCTAGTCGAAATATGCGTTATCCGAACATCAGTTTCGACCTTATTAACATTCTGACCTCCACTTCCACCTACTCTTGATAAGCTTATTTGCATGTCTTCCTCAGGTATTTCCACATTTAATGAATCTTCATGAAGAAGAGGCATCCCTTGAACGTCAAAAAAACTTGTCTGAATCAACAACAGACACAAATGTTGAATAAACAAATAAGCACTATTGGAGGGTACCTAGACAATTAGCCAATATGAAATAAGTCATACCTGACGAAGACCTTTTGCATTAAAAGGATATTGCCTAACAATTCGATGGGTTCCTTTTTCACCGGATAAATATCCAAATGCATAACGACCTTCGAGTTCAATTGTAGCTGATTTGATGCCACCTTCTTCTCCCATTTACTTCTCAACCCCTCTTGTTTTGTATCTTTGTCTCTTTACCCATCTCACATACATCCTTAGAAGCATATCGGCCCAGCACTGCACTGATGATTATCAAACAATTTTGCATAAAATATTATCCACAATTTAGAATATGTATATGTATGTATATGTTCATTTGAAAGGTAAACCTATTAGACATTCTAGTGTAGAATCATTTACCCAACCTTAGAATATGGCCACATAAAAAAATGTTTTACATTGATAACAGTCCATTTCTCATATGCACTAGGAGACCACACGTTTGGGCTAAAAAGATGTCCTGGGATTCTGATCTGGACACTTCCGGCTGGTGCATAGGAGATCATACCACCACCACTCGATTTAGAGGGAGTTTGTAATAGGCAGCAAGTGGACCACTCTGCAATTAAAAAAAACCAATGCCTTCTTGATGCGTGGGAATTGCACCAGGCTTTACCTCTCGAGGGATCTCGAGAAGCTTACAACCAGGCAGCGTACCTGATCGTTGTAGTATAGTATAGTGACAAGTACCGAGGGATTGATCGTTCAACTCAGGAATAGTGTCGCTAGGATTAGAAAGCCTAAAAACTAGGTCTAGAGGTGAAGGATGATTCTTTTTGTATTTTTATATTTTATGGTAACAAGTAAAAATCTCGGGTTTTGGAGGAGTGGGCGGAATTAGTTGCTAGTCAACTAACCCAATAACTAAGATGCAATCAAAATAAAATAACAAAAATGTAAATAAAGCTAATTTAACTAGTAGTGTGAACAATAAATTGGAAAATTGTGTTTACTTAGATTTCATTACTCCCTAGATATCTTTTACAGGTTGATAGTTTGTTACAATTGCGTGGATGACGGGTTATATTCCTTAATACCAGTCATGGGGTGGCGTACGTACTTCCCCATCTCTATAAGCTCCTACTTCACTCCTATGTCGAGCCTGCAAGAAGCTCCTAACATGGGATCATTAGAATTCGCTCATGCATTAAATACAACCATAAAAACCTAGTACGCATTGGTTCATGTTTCTTAAGACGTTCAAGCAAGTTACACAATGGAAGTCTGCTAGTTTTCTTAAGCCTAACATCGAAATCATTCATCCATTACAACTATAAACAAGCAATCAACCTATAATCAACATCTAGGTTTCATTACATCTAAGCAAACACACAAGAGATCTAGCCTAGCATGTTAAAATCAAGACGAGCGTAAGGTATATTCAAACAACACATAGACATATTGAATGAATTGGAAGGATACTTATCTTAATTGAACATGAAAGGTTTCAAGGGGTGAAAACCCTTGAAAATACTGTAAAAGTCGAGCTAGGGTTTGTTCAACTCGTCCCTAAAATTGTCCTCTCCCTTTTAGAATGAAAATTACAAAGACTATATATAGATTTCCTAAGGTGACGGCGTCAAGAAGAAACTTCTGACGCCGTCAACCCGCCGCCCATAATAAAATCGGATTACCTAGATCCAGATCTGACGCCGTCATGTGTAATGTTGTTCTGGGCAGTCACCACTTTTACTCTTGACGGCCATGCTTTGACGCCGTCACATTTCTACTGGACCGTCACCACTTTTGCTCTTGACGCCGTCATCAAAATGCTCTTGACGCCGTCAGGTACTGTTCCCAGCAAGGAAAATTAAGACTTTGCCGTTTTCTTCACTTTTATGCTCCAAAAACGTCCAAAATGCTTCCTTTTCCAGAATTCACTCCAAAAGTACCTAAAATCACAAAAGGAACGATTTAGGGCAATATTTGATCAAATAAATTCAATTCCGGGCTTAAATGACCCCCTAAAAATGGATCATTTTTCGCCTCATCATATACCCTTACACTTGAGATTTGCTTGTCCTCAAGCAAATGCGCTTTTATTCTAATCAAAATACAAGTTAGGGGTCATTTAACACTAATATAAAAGTAATTACAACAAATAATCGTTCCACTAAAGACCAAAGACAAGCACGGAGGTCATACACTAGCACCTTACAAATAGTGTTTAGATACTCACATCTCTCGGGTGTAATAAAGTATATATCACAATAAGGAAATGGAAAACATCTCTCACTACCTGTCATAGCAATTAGATTACCATAGGCTTGGAAAAGGATCAAACATCCACCACATGGCGTAAGCACCTATGATAAACTATCAAAGAGGTCTTTTAAAGGGTTATAACGTTAGGTGTAGGGATATAGAAAACACGGTTTTGTTGGATAAAGGCAATCTTTACTGGTGGCGAGTTAATAATCTTGGTTAATTACATGTACAATATGGCGTTGCTAAGCCAAGACTCGACTCGACTTAAGCTAATAAATCAAAAATAACAAAAACTTAAAATAAACATAGAATGAAACGGGATGGTAGTCCGTATGTTTTTTCTCTTTTCTTCTTTTTCTATTTATTTATTTATTTATTTATTTATTTATTTTTGCATACACTCTTACCCTACCATCCAAAATAATACATCATAGCTAATGAACATTCCCCTTACACTTGAATTTTTACATACTTTACAATAAACCAATCTAATGACTCGAATTAAGATAATCAAAACACTTGGAGTACTTTTAAGATTAACGCACATATGGGGGTAATAATATGATGTTCTTCCCCATTACTCCATAAAATAAGTACTTTACCCATGAGTCTCAATCGTCCCAAAATAATATGTACAAGGATATGACTCAACTTAGCAACCATGTAATCAATTACATAATTAACTAAGAGTTTAAACATGTAACAATAATGCACTAAAGATGAGTGCATACACGGAAGGCTAAGGCGATTTGGGTGTACATTTAAGTGGGCTGTAACAAATTTTTCCTTTAAGTAAGATGCTTAAAGTTAGAAATGAAAAGATAGGCTCGGAGGGGTGTACTAGGGGTTTCGTGTACTAAAAATGAGTACAACGCTAAGGGTGTGGGAAAAATTAATTGACTTAACTAGCCAAGTAATATGACTTAAATGGTCAAGTAATTATAATACGGGTTTAACACAAGGGTGATCCTAATGCCTCTTATCATGTAGTAAATCCTACTACACGAATGTAGTCTCACTAGCGGTCTCGGGATGCATCACTAACGCAAGTTCTAGAATCTAAATGCTACCGATACACTCATAAGCACTAATAGTAAATGCTTTTCCTATCAAATCTAAAGGCGAACCTCACATATTTGGGTGGAAAATTTTTCTGAATAGTACGCTTTTGTGCTAGTCATACAACTCCTATCCATGAGACGCTTGCTATGGCTAAAGTTTCACTCCTAAATGTTGTAAAAAAATTTAAATTTGGCGTTAAAATTACACTAACAAGTATTTCTCATAGTTTTATTACACACCTACCATCAAACAAACAAATTCAAGTGCAAGTGTATCCTATAAGGTATCATCATTTACCCTCCCCTTACACTTAGGATGAACATTGTCCCCAATGTTCAATTAAAGATTGTAAAAGTAAAACAGGTAAAAGAATGAAATCAAATACTCCCCTGATTCGCTCGGTATGGATAGTGTGGTAACAAGGTTAGATCTTCCTCCAAGAAAATGAACAATCAAAGCTTCCCTTTCAGAAAAATAAATCATCTTCTTGTCATACATAACCTGTTAAACCTGAGAAAACAATCAAGGCAACCTCGCGTAAAATCGACGGCAATCTATATATACTAACAAATCCTAGAAAACAAAGTAAGATATAATGCTTGTAGAATGAATGTTTGTAGATTCCCTGGAGTTTATAAGACTAAAGAATTAACAAAAACTTTAAGACTCCGTTAGAAAAACAAAACTAGCAAAATTTCCAGAATTTTACACATGACGCCGTCAGGAATTTCTTCCTGACGCCGTCAGAAGTGACCTGCAAAAATCTTTACGTCAAGTTTCCGGAAAATTTCTGGAAAACTTATGTCCTACTTCCTAGAAAATCCTGCAAAACATCATTATGACTCGATACAAGCATTTGACTCAAACAATTACTAATATACATGTTCATTTAATATTGTTGAGAATCATGATCAAGTTTGTTTCTTAAAAACATTTTTGGGGTTTCCCCTACCTTTGGATGAAGTTAAGACAAAGCCAAACGACAAAATAAAGTATTTTCACCATTTTAGTTTGAAATATGATCTACCAACAATAAAAAATAAAGCATGCATACGGAAACAAATAATAATCAAACAAATAAATATCACACAAAGCATGGGTTGCCTCCCAAGAAACGCTTTTCTTTATTTACGAGTCTTGTAGCTAGACTCAAGGTCATGGGTTACTACGTGACATGGGTGAGTTCCTCATTGAGGACATCTTTGGGATCAAACTTGGGTTTCAACTTCCTATCGGTTTTCTTAGTGCGGTATGACCTTTCAAACTTTTCTCCATCCGGATCATACAAAATCATCTTCATATGCCATGATCTGTCACCTTCCTTAGGTGGCTTGTCCCACCCCCATTTACACTTATCCCCCTATCTTTTCCATTTGTTCATCTCTATATTAATAGGCATTACGCTCAAGAACTCAATCATTTTCCTAAAGACTAGGGGGTCCTCAAAAGGGTCTAGCTCTTCATCCCTAGCTATGAGTTGTTCCACCGGATGTGTTTTATCGATGAAATCTTTTTCTAGATAGAAAGGGCATTGGGGTCCTATAAAGTTTCTTTCTATCCAAGGTCCATATCTAGATGGTCTCCTATTCATCTCTACCCAATGTGGTGTTGGTTCATCCTCACAATCATAGCTATGTTTCTTAACATCATATACCGACCAAGTATCGCCCTCACCTACCGCTATCTTAGA
The DNA here is from genome assembly GCA_030686995.1 of Artemisia argyi. Lineage (NCBI taxonomy): Eukaryota > Viridiplantae > Streptophyta > Magnoliopsida > Asterales > Asteraceae > Artemisia > Artemisia argyi. Next base: position 116,761,107 of record CM060680.1, on the reverse strand, counting down.
CTCCTTACAATCCATCATGGCGCTAGCGGTTGCTAAAAATCCTCTTCCTACTAATAATGGGCATGTAGTATCACTAACCATATCTAGGACGTGAAAATCCGCTAAAATAGTTAACTTCCCTACGTGAACAACTACATCCTTAATCATCCCAACCGGGTGGGCAATACTCCCATCCGCTAGACCAATTAATGCCTCCGTCTCCTCTAACTTTCCTAGCTTGAGAGTAGTGAAAAGGGATAAGGGAATCAAGTTGAGGCTTGACCCTAAATCGGCTAGTGTGTCGAAAGCTTCGGATCTTCTTATCTTACAAGGCAAAACAAATATACCCGGATCATCAAGCTTTTTAGATAACTTGTTTTGAACGAAGGCGGTCCCATTTTTACCCAGTTTAAATATCTCATATTTTTCTAGGAGGGCACTATAGTAGGGAGCACGGGCTAAGACATCAATGACGGGACGTTCAAGGTGAAGCTCCTTGAATTCATCGTCAAGGTCTTGTGTAGGAGGTGTTTCAACTATGCTTTTGACCGGTTTGATATCGGGTGTTTCATCTGATTGGTCTTTTTGAAGAATTTGGGTTTGCTTGAAACACGTGCTCATTGATTTAACCGAGTAGTATTGCGGACAAGAAGTGGGTGACGAAACTGATGATATGGAATTAACGTTTAGTTTCGGGTTCTTGACCGTGTCGCTTGGGAGTGCTCCCATTTCTCGGTCATTGAGAACTTTCAACAATGTGTCGATTTTGGTGGTCATCTCGCTTTGCTTTTGTTTGAAATCGGCTTCAAACTTAGATATGCGAGCTTCTTGAGATTGCCATAAACTTGGACATCAATCCTTCAAGATTGTTGGTACTACCATAGTTGTTAGAAGGATTGTTGTTGAAAGTAGGATTGGAGGGTGGACCGTTTGGTTGGTAACGATTAGGCGGATTAGAAGAATTGTTTTGGTTTTGTTTCCACCTAAGGTTCGTGTTGGGTCACTGAATTCCCCAATCCTCTTCTAACAAGGATTTGAATGAAAAATAACCTAAGTGTAAACAAGTCACTGAGTGAACAGTAACTCAGTGAGTCATCTTCAGGATGCCTAGACCGAGCCTAAGAAGAAAGGTTCTCCATTCAGTGAGGCGGAACTCAGTGAGTGTGATCTAAGCCAAGATGGGTTCAGTGAGGGTGACAATAACTCACTGAACCCCAAGACTCCTCAACAACTATTATGGTACTGAAGACTGATGACTTGAAGACTGAAGTTTTGGCGGGACTGGGCGGGAAAGTTTGATCTGTTTCACTAAAGTGCTTTATCACTTTAAGGTCAAACTTTCCCCAAATGGTTAAAACCAGGCTGTCATCAGAAAGTGCCTTTTGGACTTAACCCAAAGAAGTTTCCCTTGCCAGAGAATAAAATCTATCAAGATTTTATTAAGGAACACTTAGGTCCATTGTATAATAGGGTTGTTCATAATTGTGTATAAATAGGTAGCATAAGTGAGGAGTAAAAGTTGACAAGTGTGTGCAATTAATGAAAAGCATTCACAAACCACTTTTACTCCTCCAAAGAACAACATAACCCCTGAGATAGCTCAGTGGATCCTGAAAGTTGTCACTCAACATTGTTTGAGTTTAGTGAGGAATCAATACCATACTTGTCGTTTTCAATCCCAAGTGTTATTCCGCAAACACTTGGGTACAATTCTTTTTGATTAACTTCTAATAAAGAATTAAACGTTGAAAAATATTCTCTCTTATATCTACGTTACTTTATTGTTAATCATTTTATACATCTTTGTTTTAAGTCATACAACTTGGTTACTTTAGCTTTGTAGTTATTGCTAACCAAGTAAAATGGACCAACAAGTGGTATCAGAGCCTCTGATTTGTAAAACCTGTTTTCAAAAATTAAGAGTGCTCAAGTTTTTAAAATCAAGATCCCACTATGACTGACATAGATGTTCCCCAACTTGTCGACAAAAAGGGTGGAAGTTATTCAGCAACTGCCCCTCGACTAGAAATTGGCAAATTTAATAAGTGGAAAAAGCGAATGCTTTGCTACTTAACTGGGATGGAACCATATTACATTAAGTTGATTAATTATGGTCCATATGTCCCAACAACTGCCCAAGGTTTAATTAAACCTGAAGCTCAGTGGACCCCAGATGAAAGGAGGGTGGTCAATCAAGACCAGCGCCTGAAAAGCATCATTATATCATGCCTTCCTGATGATATAATGGAATCAGTGATCAACTGTCCCACTGCCCAGCAGACATGGACTGACTTGGTTCATAGCTATGAAGGGCCTTCTGATACCAAAGAGAATAGAATCATGGACCTGAAGCTTTAATTAAATACCTTCAGGGCCAAGGATTCTGAAAGTCTCTCTGAGACTTATACTCGGTATAAGACCCTCCTGAATGAGCTGACCAATGATGGTGTCATACTGTCAAAACATGAGATCAATGTTGGTTTTGTCAATAGTCTCCTTGAGAAGTGGTTAAACTTCTCTCAGGGATTGAGAAATGTAAACCACATTCAGAACCTTGAGCTCCCTGCCATCTATGGGAAGTTTGTCTATGAAGACAATCTTATCACCAGGAGATACCCTGGTAAAGCTCAGGAGACCAAAAAGGCCTTGACAATTTCACCTGATGAGGCGAAAAATGAACCACTTTTAGGGGGTCATTTAGGCCCGGAATTGAATTAATTTTATCAAATATTGCCCCAAATCGTTCCTTTTGTGATTTTAGGTACTTTGGGAGTGAATTCTGGAAAAGCAAGCATTTTGGACGTTTTTGGAGCATAAAAGTGAAGAAAACGGCAAAGTCTCAATTTTCCTTGCTGGAACAGTACCTGACGGCGTCACCAAGGCCGTCACGTGTGTTGGTGACGGCCCAGAAACTTCATGAAGGCGTCATGTAGGCCGTCACGTGTAAATTGTCACAACTTGCGCGCGCGGTAGCTGACACCGTTTTTGCCATAACTTTTGCATACGAACTCGGATTTGAGCGATTCAAAAAAGAAAACGATCGGGACGAAAAGATCTACGATTTGGTGAAGAAAAATTGTTCATGACGCCGTCAAGGTTTGGCTGATGCCGTCATGATCGGGCCGGGCAGAAAATAGCCTATAAATATAACATCATAACTTCACTTTTTGTAAGCCCTAAACCCTAAGGTCGATTTCTGGGTTTAGGTAGGTGTTTTTCCAGCAACTTAGAGGGTTTCAATCACTCCATAAACATCATGTATTGGTTTGTTGATTCTATCTTAATTATGTTTTCCATTATCATTGTTGATTGCTCTTCTTTGATGATGTTTTGCTAATTCACCTTGTGTCTACTTTTGATTGTGTAAAACTTGTGTATAATTAATTAGATCTCATTGATTTCTTGTTGATGTTTGTGTCTATCTCCATCAATAAGGGCTTGTTGATGTGTGTGTCTATCTTCATCAATTAAGGCGTGACAACTTCAATAGATCTAGTTGGTTTAGTTTATAATTCTTGCTTGCTACTGATTCTTGTTTTGATTGAATGTCTCATTAATGTTAGGCTTAAGAAAACTGGCAGATCTCCATTGTGTAACTTACTTGAACGTCTTAAGAAACATGAACCGATGTGTACTAGGTTTTTATGGTTGTATTTAATGCATGAGCGAATTCTAGTGATCCCATGTTAGGAGCTTCTTAGCCAGCTCGACATAGGAGTGAAGTAGGAGCTCATAGGATTGGGGAAGTAAGTAGGCCACCCCATGAATGGTATTAAGGAATACAACCCGTCAATTAAAACAAGGTTTTACAATTCAATAGGTAGAATTGGATAGCTAGCAAGGAGTAACATATCATGGGTAGACATGCTTCACTTATCTTGTAGAACCTTAGTTTAGTTTTCTTGCACATTAGTTTAATTAGTAGCTTTTGGGTTAGTTGATTAGCAACTAATTCCGCCCCTTCTTCCAAAACCCGAGATTTTCACTTGCTTTTCATAAAATATAAAAACACAAAAAGAATCATCCTTCACCTTTAGACCTAGTTAGATCAATTTCAATCCTAACGACACTATTCCTAGCTGAACGATCAATCCCCTGGTACTTGTCACTATACTATACTACAACGATCAGGTACACTGCCTGGTGGGGGTTGTAAGCTTCTCGAGATCCCTCGAGAGGTAAAGCCTGGTGCAATTCCCACGCATCAAGTTTTTGGCGCCGCAGCCCGGGGAATAGTTATTGTTTAGGTTGAATTTGATTTTTATTAGGTCTACTCATTAGATTCCTATCAAGTGAGATTTTTTTCTTTTTATTTTGTAGCTTTCTCGTAGTCTATCTTTTCTTTGTGATTTTGTTTGTAATTTGCTTCAAATGGACTTTACACTTAGACTTCTAAGATTACAAGATAGGGTTGAGCGGCGAACACACCAAAGAGTTCAAAATACCTCATTTAGAGACATCTATGAATCATATGAGCCTTCACCTACGATAGATTCTTATGAACAACCTCCATGTTTAAGATCTAGTTTTAGTGAGGCCAATAGGAAATGCGACCTATTTTGCCAAGGAATTATGGAGAGAGCCATTGCAACAAATCATAAGTTGGATGAAGCACTAGGTTTGCTATTATCACTACCTAAGAAAATAATTGAGGAGGATTTAGCCGAGCATGATCACATTGATAAAAAAGACCTAGGTTTTATGATCGATGATGATGAATCTCAAGAAACAGATGATGAATCTCTTGGGCAATTTGTATATAGCAGTCAGAATATTGAGGATGATCCTTATGATTCGAACATAGAAGTTGAGATGCCTAGAGAAGCACGTGAGATACTTGGGAAAATGTTAGGGTTAGATTATAATAAAACACATGTTGAGGATATAGGTGATCTTGAAACATGGAATGATGAGGTCAATAACATAAGCCCACAAAATACTCAACCATCATTTGAGGCACACACACCGCCCGTGACTTACTCGGAAGAAGTAGAAGAAACTTTAGGAATTCCGATGGAGGTAGAACCCTTGGACCAGGCACCACTTGAGGATATAGGTTTGAACACTTGTAGTGATAACCTTACTCCTAGTTCTAGGGAATTTCCTAGTGTTGATGAACCGGAACCTCAATCTTTACACACCTTTCCATCCTTAGATATATTTCAAGGAGACAAAAGAGGAACTGACCCACCCATCAACCAATATTATCCGGGTAGTTTTAGGATGAAGGAAGCCATTCACTCACCCCATTCACCTCATGTAGCATATTCACACCCTAAGGGTGTGTATCGCTACTTTCACCCACACTTAATCCTAAGTGTAGGGAAAACCTCCCCTATTTCCGTTAAATAAGGGTAGAGTCAGGCTCGTGACTCGAACAAAAACAAGCGCTTCTTGGGAGGCAACCCATGTTTTGTGTGTTTTTATTTGTTTGTTTGTTTGTTTGTTTGATTTTATTTGTTTTCGTATGCATGTTTTATTTTTATTGTTTGTGGCTCATGTTTCAACGTAAATTGTGAAAATGCTTTATTTTGTTTTTAACTTCGTCTTAATTAATTGTGGAGAAATCCGGCCACCACCCTTCATCCTCTTTTCCGGCCAAAAATCTATAACCAATCGTCCTCTCTATCCTTCTCCAAGGGTATGCAATACGATTTGGGGTTAGATAATCTTATAAGGGTGGTTGGATTCGGCTCTTTCTATTTATTCACACAGATTTCTCCTTTTTTCTGATCGAAACCCTAAGTTTTTTGGTTAGGGTTTCGGATCTGCTCGCCGCTTCTCAATAAACTCTCAATCGTTCATATAGTCGGTTTCTTGTTAATCGATTTTATATATAAGGTTTATTGATTGTCGTTTTTTCTATAACTCTAAATGATTTCTATATGATTATTTTTCAATCGTTTTTAGGGTTTACTTGGGATGTTTCTGGGCTTAAACGCTTAATGGAACCTTAATTTTTTTAGGGTTTCGTTGTTTTTTATCTGCTGGTTTACATGTGCTGCTGTTGATTCGTTTTTTGGAAGTGGGTTTTAAGAGAGATTGTTTATTGTGTTGTGGGTATTCTTGTGTTCTAAACCCTTACTGATCTTATCATTCAATCGCGTTGTGCTGTATATCTATTTAGGTATCGATTTGATGGGATGTTAGGGTTCGGATAACACCAGGTCGTGAAAGTAGATCGTGATGTTGTCGTGGTCTGTTTGATGGCTGGGAGTTTTGGTCGACGGCAAGTTAGGGTTTCGGTTTAACATGGTTTTGTTGAATGGTGTTGTTGGCCATGTTTGGTCGATATTATTATTGCTGATTGTGACAGCGTGGTCAAGGCATGAAGTTAACTTGCTGATCGATGTTGCTGCTTATTGGTATATACCATGTACATTGGTTACTTGCTACGAATGTTATGATTTGCTTCTGAATTGAATCGTAGCTGATGTGGTATTGCTGGAAGTTAGGGTTGGTGACCCTTGTTTGGTCCCAAGAAGGTTTTGTGTTGTTGGTTATTGCTTCGGGACATGTTTATGCATGTATGCTGCATGGTTGTTACGCTTTATTGCTGCTACTGGTTTGAAGATTACGGGGTCCTTTCACCTTGTTGATGTGGTTCATTCTTATTCACATTGCTGGTTGTAGCATTGGATAGAGTGTATGTTGTCTTGTAGTACCCTTTGATCCTTTTCTTGGCAGAATTTTTCATCTAATGGGACAAATGGTACGATAAGTGGAAGTGTTGCATATAACTTGATCCTTGGTAGTTGTCTTCATGTGTTTCATTCGTATTTGTTGGAAGAATTAGTTCAATTTCGGATATGCTGGAAGGTTGGGTCGCTTAGACCATGTTTATGCTTCAAGTTCGATTTGCTACGGAAGTCACTCTTATTAGGTTATTAGATTGTGCTTTTTGCATAATACTAATAGAAGATGCAATTGGTTGAAGCTGGAAGTTCGCATGTTTAAGATCTGGATCGCTAGGATGACTAAGAAGACTCAATGTTTATTTGAGTTGTGATGTATTGTATTTTTTATTTTTAGTCATGTTAGTTGTATTTAGATTTGGTAGTTATAAGAATGGTCTGTCATTCTTATATAGTGGTTGTGGTAGTGTCCTAAGGGACTTCGATGAGAGACTCACTCTTATCTATTGTACTTCAATGTTTTGGTTTTAATATACTTTACCAGGGTGCAGGATTACTCCCCTTTACCCAAAAAAAACTTCGTCTTAATTGCATATAAAGGTATTTTGCAAAAGATAAGTGTAAGGGAGATCCAAATTTGTTTATAAGAACGAAATTGAGCATGAACCACAACAATAACAAATGGACATGTGTATTAGTGGACATGTGTATTAGTACTTGTTAGAGTCAAATGCTTGTATCGAGTCATAATGATGTTTTGCAGGATTTTCCAGGAAGTAGGACATAAGTTTTTTTTCAGAAATTTTCCAGAAACTTAACGTAAAGATTTCTGCAGGTCACTTCTGACGGCGTCATGAGTTTACTCTTGACGGCGTCATGTGTAAAATTCTGGAAATTTTGCTAGCTTTGTTTATACCGGAGTCTTAAAGTTTTTGTTAATTCTTTAGTTTTATAAACTCCAGGAAATCTGCAAACATTCATTCCACAAGCATTATATCTTTAATAGTTTTGTTTTAATTCCTAAGTCTGGAATTACATCTAGTTGTGAGTTTTCTTTGTTCGGATTGATGCTTTGGGTTTTTGTGATTGTTTTCTCAGGTTTAACAGGTTATGTATGACAAGAAGATGATTATTTTTCTGGAAGGGAAGCTTTGGTTGTTTATTTTCTTGGAGGAAGATTTAACCTGGCCACCTTATTATCCATACCGAGCGAATCAGGGGAGTATTTGATTTCATTTGGTTTGCTTATTTCACTTTTACATTCTTTACTTGAACATTGGGGAAAATGTTCATCCTAAGTGTAAGGGGAGGGTAAAATGATGATACCTTACAGATACACTTTCGCTTGAGTTTGTTTGTTTGATAGTAGATGTGTAATAAAACTATGAGAAATACTTGTTAGTGCAATTTTAGCGCCAAATTTAAAATTTTTTTACAACATTTAGGAGTGAAACTTTAGCCATAGCAAGCGTTTCATGGATAGGAGACTGTATGACTAGCACATAACCGTACTTTCAGAAAAATTTTCCACCCAAATATGTAAGGTTCGCCTTTAGATTTGATAGGAAAAGCATTTACTATTAGTGCTTATGAGTGTACCGGTAGCATTTAGATTCTAGAACTTGCGTTAGTGATGCATCCCGAGACCGCTAGTGAGACTACATTCGTGTAGTAGGATTTACTACATGATAAGAGGCATTAGGATTACCCTTGTGTTAAACCCGTATCATAATTACTTGACCATTTAAGTCATATTACTTGGCTAGTTAAGTCAACTAATTTTTCCCACACCCTTAGCGTTGTACTCATTTTTAGTACACGAAACCCCTAGTACACCCATTCGAGTCTATCTTTTCGTTTCTAACTTTAAGCATTTTACTTAAAGGAAGAATTTGTTACACACCACTTAAATGTACACCCAAATCGCCTTAGCCTTCCGTGTATGCGCTCATTTTTAGTGCATTATTGTTATTTGTTAAACCCTAAGTTAATTATCTAATTGATTACATGGTTGCTAAGTCGAGTCATATCCTTGTACATATTGTTTTGGGACGATTGGGACTCATGGGTAAAGTACTTATTTTATGGAGTAATAGGGAAGAACATAATATTATTACCCCCATATGTACGTTAATCTTAAAAGTACTCCAAGTGTTTTGATTTTCCTAATTCGAGTCATTAGATTAGTTTATTGTAAAGTATGTAAAGATTCATGTGTAAGGGGAATTTCCATTCCCTATGATGTATTATTTTGGATAGTAGAGTAAAAGTGTATTAAAAAAAATAAGAATAAAAAAAAAAAAAAAAAATAGAAAAAGAAAAGAGAAAAAAAAACATACGGACTACCATCCCTTTTTATTCTATGTTCATTTTATGTTTTTGTTATTTTCGATTTATTAGCTTAAGTCGAGTCTAGTCTTGGCTTAGCAACGCCATATTGTACATGTAATTAACCAAGATTGTTAACTCGCCACCAGTAAAGACTGCCTATATCCAACAAAACCGTGTATTTCATATCCCTACACCTAATATTACAACCCTTTAAAAGACCTCTTTGATAGTTTATCCTAGGTGCTTACGCCATGTGGTGGAGGTTTGATCCTTTCCCAAGCCTATGGTAATCTATTTTGCTATGACAGGTAGTGAGAGATATCTTCCGTTTCCATATTGTAACTTATACTTTATTACACCCGAGAGATGTGAGTATATAAACACTATTTGTGAGGTGCTTGTGTATGACCTCCGTGCTTGTCTTTGGTCTTTAGTGAAACGATTATTTGTTGTAATTACTTTTATATTAGTGTTAAATGACCCCTAACTTGTATTTTGACTAGAATAAAAGCGCATTTGCTTGAGGACAAGCAAATCTCAAGTGTAAGGGTATATAATGAGGCGAAAAATGAACCACTTTTAGGGGGTCATTTAAGCCCGGAATTGAATTTATTTGATCAAATATTGCCCTAAATCGTTCCTTTTGTGATTTTAGGTACTTTGTGAGTGAATTCTGGAAAAGCAAGCATTTTTGACATTTTTGGAGCATAAAAGTGAAGAAAACGGAAAAGTCTCAATTTTCCTTGCTGGAACAGTACCTGACGGCATCACCAAGGCCGTCACGTGTGTTGGTGACGGCCCAGAAACTTCATGAAGGCGTCACGTAGGCCGTCACGTGTAAATTGTCACAACTTGCGCGCGCGGTAGCTGACACCGTTTTGGCCATAACTTTTGCATACGAACTCGGATTTGAGCGATTCAAAAAAGAAAACGATCGGGAAGAAAAGATATACGATTTGGTGAAGAGAAATTGTTCATGACGCCGTCAAGGTTTGGCTGACGCCGTCATGATCGGGCCGGGCAGAAAATAGCCTATAAATATAACATCATAACTTCACTTTTTGTAAGCCCTAAACCCCAAGGTCGATTCCTGGGTTTAGGTAGGTGTTTTTCCAGCAACTTAGAGGGTTTCAATCACTCTATAAACATCATGTATTGGTTTGTTGATTCTATCTTAATTATGTTTTCCATTATCATTGTTGATTGCTCTTCTTTGATGATGTTTTGCTAATTCACCTTGTGTCTACTTATGATTGTGTGAAACTTGTGTATAATTAATTAGATCTCATTGATTTCTTGTTGATGTTTGTGTCTATCTCCATCAATAGGGGCTTGTTGATGTGTGTGTCTATCTCTATCAATTAAGGCGTGACAATTTCAATAGATCTAGTTGGTTTAGTTTATGATTCTTGTTTCCTATTGATTCTTGTTTTGATTGAATGTCTCATCAATGTTAGGGTTAAGAAAACTGGCAGATCTCCATTGTGTAACTTGCTTGAACGTCTTAAGAAACATGAACCAATGTGTACTAGGTTTTTATGGTTGTATTTAATGCATGAGCGAATTCTAGTGATCCCATGTTAGGAGCTTCTTAGCCGGCTCGACATAGGAGTGAAGTAGGAGCTCATAGGATTGGGGAAGTAAGTACACCACCACATGAATGGTATTAAGGAATACAACTCGTCAATTAAAACAAGGTTTTACAATTCAATAGGTAGAATTGGATAGCTAGCAAGGAGTAACATATCATGGGTAGACATGCTTCACTTATCTTGTAGAACCTTAGTTTAGTTTTCTTGCACATTAGTTTAATTAGTAGCTTTTGGGTTAGTTGATTAGCAACTAATTCCGCCCCTTCTTCCATTTGTCAGGAACATAGAAAGTCAAAATGATGTCAAAGTTAAACAGATCAGGACTGACAATGGCACTGAATTCAAAAACCAAGACCTTGAATGTTTTTGTGATGAGAAAGGAATTTCTCAAAATTTCACTTCTCCCTATACTCCTGAACAAAATGGAGTAGCTGAAAGGAGAAATAGAACACTCATTGAGGCAGCAAGAACAATGTTAAATGGCTCAGTCCTCTCAAAACATTTTTGGACTGAGGCAGTTAAAATAGCCTGCTACACTCAAAATAGGTCAATCATTGTGAAAAGGCACAATAAGACTCCTTATGAGATATTCAAAGGAAGGATTCCTGACATCAGCTACTTTCATGTATTTGGGTGTCCTGTGTTTATACATAATCACAAGGATCACTTGGGAAAATTTGATGCCAAAGCTGATGATGGATACTTCCTGGGATATTCTCTGGTTTCTAAAGCCTTCAGGGTGTTCAACACAAGGAGACAACAAATTGAGGAAACTTATCACATTACTGTTGATGAGAGCACTGAATCCATCAGGTTCTCAAATTCCTCAGTAGAAGAAATTGGTATTGATGACTCATCAAGGTATCCTCCTGATGAGTATCATCCTGAGAACAATCCCTCAACCCAATACCAAGCTGATGCTGACGTCTCTTATTACATCATCCCTCACAACCTACCCCAACCACCTATCAGTGAGTACATTGAAACTCAGCATGTCTCAAATGAGACTGATACCACTGAACAAATTGTTCAGGAACCCTCAGAGCAAATTGTTCCTACAAATGTCACTGAAGCACATAGTGATGAGTCACCTCATGTTCCTGAGTCTGAACCTAATCAGGCTCCTTCAAGCTCAAATTCCTATCCCAAACCTCAGGATAGCTGGACTAGATCCAAAATCATTGAGCTTGTGAACATCATTGGTGAACCCACTGAAGACATGCTCACAAGAAGCAAGGCTGCTAAACTCAAGGCCGCCACAGCCAATATATGTCTTTATGCTGACTATCTCTCAGAAATTGAGCCTATAAATGTCAAGGAAGCCTTGACTTATGAAAGTTGGGTTCAGGCCATGAGAGATGAATTGGAACAATTTGACAGAAATGATGTCATGACCCTTGTTGAATGCCCTCAGGGTGTTTTAATCATTGGCATGAAATAGGTCTTTAAAAATAAGACCGATGAGAATGGCACAGTCATCAAAAACAAAGCAAGACTGGTTGCCAAATGATATAATCAACAGGAAGGTATTGACTATGAGGAAACCTTTGCACCTGTTGCTAGAATGGAAGCCATCAGGATCTTCCTTGCCTATGCAACTTACATGAACTTTAAAGTTTACCAAATGGATGTTAAAAGCGCATTCCTGAATGGTAACATCAAAGAAGATGTTTATGTGCAACAGCCTCCTGGTTTCGAAAGTAGTGAATACCCCAACCATGTCTACAAGCTTAACAAAGCCCTTTATGGACTGAAACAAGCACCCAGGGCATGGTATGAAACTCTTTCAGCCTTCCTGATCCAAAACAAGTTTGTCAGAGGAAAGATTGACAACACACTGTTCATCTACAGAATAAAGAGTGATGTCATTCTTGTCCAAGTATATGTTGATGACATCATCTTTGGCTCAACTAGTTACAAACTTTGCAAACAGTTTGAGAAACTGATGACTACAAAGTTTGAAATGAGCATGATGGGTGAACTCACATACTTTCTTGGACTCCAAGTTAAACAAACTGAAAAAGGAATATCCATTTGCCAAGAAAAATACCTCAGGAACCTACTAAAGAAGTATGAGCTCACTGACTGCTCTTCAGTAAAGACTCCCATGGTTCCTCCAAACAACCTTGGCCCTGATCTCACTGGAAAATCATTGAATCAAACCCAATACAGAGGAATGATTGGCTCCCTGATGTACTTACTTGCCTCAAGGCCTGATATCCAATTCTCAGTCTGCTTGTGTGCAAGATACCAGGCTAACCCTAAAGAATCACATCTCACTGCTGTCAAGAGAATCATCAGGTACCTGAAGGGTACTCCAAACCTTGGTTTGTATTACCCAAAATGTTCAGGATTTGATCTCAAAGGGTACACTGACTCTGACTATGCAGGATGTAATATGGATAGGAAAAGTACTTCAGGATCCTGCCAATTTCTTGGTGGTAAACTTGTGTGTTGGAGTACAAAGAAACAACAGTCAGTGGCCATGTCCTCAGCTGAAGCTGAATATATGGCTGCTGCAGGATGTTGTGCAAATGTACTATGGATGAAGAGCCAACTGAGTGACTATGGCATTCAGTATAAGATGGTACATATCTTTTGTGATAATACAAGTGCCATAGCCATCTCAAACAATCCAGTACTTCATCAAAGAACCAAACACATTGACATCAGATACCACTTCATCAGGGACCACGTCACTAATGGAGAAATTGAACTACATTTCATCCCCACTGAATATCAGCTAGCTGATATATTCACAAAACCTTTGGATGAACCCACTTTCACAAGATTGAAAGCTGAATTGGGCATGTTGGATATAGAATCAGGAAACTGATCAAAAGTGTTCCAACCTGATGTAAATTCTCTAGGTCCCTGGTCACACCCTTCCTGAAAACTCATTTTTTTCGAATAAAAATTCATTCAAGGGGCTCAGGATGAAAAATGGCATTGAATACCCTAACTAAATGCTCTAAGTACTTAGTTAGTTAATGTCCCAGGTAGGTAACTGAATCCTATTAAATATAGGAATATATGTCACTTACAAAACTGGCATCCACTCCTTGGGCCCCCACACCCCTCTCACCAAACACCACTGAGCATTAAATGCTTCCTCACACACAAAAGTTGTGATGATTTTTTCTCTGCAAAAGTGCATTATTTGCAGAGCCTCACAACTGTTCACCCATGATGTGAGAGAAAATAGGGGTAATGGGAATCGTGATATTTAATGCGGATATCAAACCAACATTATTATGCCGCTTCGGTTGAATAATTTAAACCTTTGATATCCGCAACATCACTACCCTAATTCCCACCCTATAAATACCCCCACAAAAAAGAACACACACATGCTTTAAAAAATCTTAACAAAACTCTTGCAAATTTATTTCAAGAATCCTTTTTACTTTCAAAATTTGTGTGTGCTTCTTCTTTATTCAAAACCAGACCTTTTTATCAAATGGCATCTTCAAAGGTCATAAAATACGCACCCAATGTGGAATTCCAAATGGAAAGCGTAGACCTCACCAAAAACAATGTGGTGGGGAACTTTGCCTACCCTGAAGGGTTCCCTGAATACAGGGATGTGGTGAAGTTCCTACCATCATGTCAGTTGTCACTCAACATTGTTTGACTTTAGTGAGGAGTCAATACCATACTTGTCGTTTTCAATCCCAAGTGTTATTCCGCAAACACTTGGGTACGATTCTTTTTGATTAACTTCTAATAAAGAATTAAACGTTGAAAAATATTCTCTCTTATATCTACGTTACTTTATTGTTAATCATTTTATACATCTTTGTTTTAAGTCATACAACTTGGTTACTTTAGCTTTGTAGTTATTGCTAACCAAGTAAAAGGGACCAACAGTTCGGGTGATTTTTCCAAGAAGGGTTGTAAGAATCACCGTAAGGGTTTGGCTCGGGTTTGAAAGTGTACCACTTATCTCCCGCTTCGTCGGTATGCGAGGATGCGTAGTCCGTAAAAGCTGTTCCGGGGAGTTCCACGCAATCACGAGTGTCATGGGGACCACTACATAATTCGCATGAAGAAGTGATTTTTTTCACTTGGCTTGAAGGCTTAGGAGCTTCGTAAGATTTCATGAGAAACTTAACTTGGTCCTCAATTTCCATGATCCTACGATCGGGAGTGCTAGGATTGTTCGAAGGCAAAGATATTGCCTTGACCGTTTTGTTCAAATCACGGGGATCATTCCAACTTTCGTTGTCATAGAGAGCAAGATCTTCTATGAGTTCCTATGATTCTTCCGCACTTAGATCACGTAGCTTACCACAGGCCGATTGGTCAATTATTCGCCTTGTGGAGAGATCGATATGGTCATAGAAGATTTGGACTTGGAGCCAAAGATCTATGCCATGATGAGGGACTTTTTGAAGTAAGTCCTTGAAACGAGTCCATGCTTCATATAGAGTTTCACCTTGACGTTGTTGGAACATCAAGATATCATTTCTAAGCTTGGTAGTTCTCCCCGGTGGGAAAAATTGAGCAAGGAAACGAGTGGTGAGATCATCCCATGAGGTGATGGATCCCGCGGGTAAACGTTCAAGCCATTGACTAGCTTGATCACGTAGAGAGAATTGAAATAGGCGTAATCGGGTCGACTCTCTAGTTGTAACATCAAGGTCTATGGAATCTACGATTTTGTGGAAGTCCTTGAGATGTTGATTAGGATCTTCGGAACGAAGTCCATGGAATGCACATCCGCTTTGCACCAACCGTATGGTGTCGGATCGCAAGGGAGACACATTGGCTCCTTGGGTGAGCTTAATGGTGTTTCGATAGCCTTGGTGGCTAGGTCGGGAATACTCTCCTAGGGTTCGGGGCCTAAGAGGTTGGTTAGCTAGTGGTGGGTTTTGTGGGTGGTCTTGTTGTGGTGGGTTGATGAGTTCAAAGATGTTACCACCTTCCATGATGTCGGATGGTGAAGGTTACGAACAAAGGCACGAAGAAATAGATAGACTAAAGAAAACCTAAAAATAAAAATAAAATCTTACTAGAAAGGAATCTAGCAAGTAGACCTAATAAAAAGAAATTCTAACCTAGACAATAACTATTCCCCGGGCTGCGGCGCCAAAAACTTGATGCGTGGGAATTGCACCAGGCTTTACCTCTCGAGGGATCTCGAGAAGCTTACAACCCCCACTAGGCAGTGTACCTGATCGTTATAGTATAATATAGTGACAAGTACCGGGGGATTGATCGTTCAACTCAGGAATAGTGTTGCTAGGATTAGAAAGCCTAAAAACTAGGTCTAGAGGTGAGGGATGATTCTTTTTGTATTTTTATGTTTTATGAAAAGCAAGTAAAAATCGCGGGTTTTGAAAGAGTGGGCGGAATTAGTTGCTAGTCAACTAACCCAATAACTAAAGATGCAATCAAAATAAAATAACAAAAATGAAAATAAATCTAATTAAACTAGTGGTGTGAACAATAAATGGAAAAATTGTGTTTACTTAGATTTCATTACTCCCTAGATATCGTTTACAGGTTGATAGTTTGTTACAGTTGCAGGATGACGGGTTATATTCCTTAATACCAATCGTGGGGTGGCGTACGTACTTCCCCAACTCTATAAGCTCCTACTTCACTCATATGTCGAGCCTGCAAGAAGCTCCTAACATGAGATCACTAAAATTCACTCATGCATTAAATACAACCATAAAAACCTAGTACGCATTGGTTCATGTTTCTTAAGACGTTCAAGCAAGTTACCCTATGGAAGTCTGCCAGTTTTCTTAAGCCTAACATCGAAATTATTCATCTGTAACAACTATAAACAAGCAATCAACCCAAAATCAACATCTAGGTTTCACTACATCTAAGCAAACACACAAAAGATCTAGCCTAGCATGTTAAAATCAAGACAAGCGTAAGATATATTAAAACAACACATAGACATATTGAATGAATTGAAATGATACTTATCTTAATTGAACATGAAAGGTTTCAAAGGGAAAAAACCCTTGAAAAGACTGATAAAATCGTGCTAGGGTTTCTCCAAGTTATCCCTAAAATTGTCCTCTCCTAATGAAAGAAAATTACAAAACTATATATAGATTTTCCAACGTGACGACGTCAAGAAGAGAAATCTGACGCCGTCAACTCGCCGCCCACAATAATATCGGATTGCCTAGATCCAGATCTGACGCCATCAAGAGCAATTTTCCTCTGGGCCGTCACGTGTAAAGGGACCATGACGGCCTATGGTGACGCTGTCATGCCCTAGTGTAAAAACTCTCTGGATCGTCATGGACTCTATCCACTTCACCTCTTGTAATACTCTTGATGTCACACCCCGCCGAAGGCGGAAACACGAGGTGCAACGAAATCAATATACATTGCCAAAGAGAAATAGAACAATACCATAATTTACATTGAAGGAAAAGTATATCATTACAATATTGTTTTAGCCGACATCGACAATTAAAATACAAAGTTTGGTTTCCAAAAGATAGCGTTTTAGTACATAATGATCAGTAGTGACATGTGAAAACTTCATTATGCAAAGACCTTGAAGAAAAACTTACTGACGATCACCTGAAATGCATGAGAGAAAACGGGTCAACTATGAAAATAGTTGGTGAGCACACACGTTTTATATAATATGAAAACCTTTAAGAGAGAGTGTAAGTTTTTAGTCTTTAAGAATAGTCCACAAGGCAAAGGCGTTGTCAATCCACTCAGTTGCAAGTCCCGCCCATACAAGACTTGTAACCTGTGTGTTCACAACCCATTGCGTAAAAAAAGTTGTATGCCTAGTAGTCATGTACACGTGGTCAATATAGTTCACAATAAGGGCACATAGTATATAATAAAGTATGTGGCAAGGCTCCTAAAATAAATAATATGCGTTCCGTAGACAGGGGAACGAGAGGTTGGCCGACCTCTAATAGCGCTATCCATACTACCTACTGCTCCACACAAGGAAGCCGTACGAACGGTACGTATAAACTGGAGTGCGAACGGCAAACCAGTCGGAGACTAACAATTGCGGATGTACGAACAGTACATTATTCACAAACTATCATATATTATTAAGTCAAAGCTACTCCGTAGACAGGGGAGATTTTATATTGTTGCTTCGTAGACAGGGGAGACTTTAGGTCATAGTACGTACGGTACATTAAGTTCAAAAGTTTGAGTCAAGTTCAAGAGTTCAAACAAGTTATAAGGTCAAAACAAGTTAAAAGAGTTCATAATAGTCAAAGGGTTCAAAATCAAGTCAAAATGGTTCAAAGTATATATCTTACGGTTCAAAACAAAGTTCAAAGAGTTCAATTAATAATTCATGCATCCACCCCAAAACGATTAAATAGTTAGAAAAAGGGGTTCGTGAATACTCACCTCAAGCAATAGGTAGTGCGTTACAAGTAAGTGTGCACGGAAAACGATGCGCGATGCTCTAACCACAACCTAATATGAATGGTATGATTTAGGTCGTGAAATGATGTCGTGTATGCAATTTGTGAAAGTTATATCACCCGTACATGTTTGTTGTAGAGTTTAATGGTTAAAAACTTAGTTACGTTAATGTGCTAGTTTAAAAGTCAAATATACCTTTTATATAACGTGACTAGTTTATCTCGTAATTAAACTATGGTCGTCTTGTTAATAAGTATTTTTGAAAACCTCTAATGCGCCTAGTAAGTATACATAACGTTCTACCATTTTTATTTAAGTTATTATAGCTAAAACCGACTCTAAAGTATCCAAAATCCATATTAAAATTTTCTAACAGCTTTTCTATTAGTGATAAAAGCTGTCAAATAATTACTTTTCGTCTAAACTTCATTAGGCCATAACTTTCTCGTTTTAGCTCCGATTCTTAAGTTTTATATATCCCTAGTTTCGTGTTTGAGTATACTAGCATATTTTTAGTACCTCGGCTAGTCCAATTAACTTTTAAAATCCGATTTTACCCCTTGAAAAACTCTAACAGCAACTATATTTTCAGAAAGTTAGTTCCATCGCCCAACTTAAAACTAACGCATCTTTTTCGTTACAAGTCCGTTTTAACCCGTTCAAACGGCTACATTTTCATTATAGAGTATATTTTCTATATTTCTAGTCTAATCTTACTCATAACCTACTGATTTTTCTGTTGTGAGTCGAATAGAACAGCCCCTAACCTTTTAGTGTCATAACCACTTTTTACAAGTTTCCTAATGTTCCAAACCGTTCAAAACAACACCCAAACTAATCCTATCTCTTTCACCGATTTTTTTTTTTTTTTTTTTTTTTTTTTTTGTAAAGCATGTATCTACTCGTTTTCTTATTAAAAATTCACACACATGAACATAGGTGATATATATAGTTTAATGCATTTAAATGAATCTTTAACTGAATATATGCATAAACTAGCATAAAAATTGCATAAAATACATAATGGAAATAAAAATTATTTTTATACTTACTTGAAGATGAAAGGTTTTTATGATGATCAAGAACAAATAAACCCCAACGATCACTCCAAATCGATATGTAGTTAGTTTAAAACCCGTAATAGATCGAATAATACTTGAAATAGATCAAACTAATTTTTCTTCTTGTATTTCTCTTCTTGGCCGAACATACAAGATAAATGGAAAAGTTTTATGTTTTTCTTGTGTCAACTGAGCTAACTAGTGTATCCTTTATACAATATAAGTAAGATATGATAGTACATATAATATATTAAGTTAGTAGTAAGCATTAATGAGCTAGGAGAAAAATTGTCAAAGTGGGTAAAAGGGGTGCTTTGGTTCGGCTGAAATTTGGGAAGGAAAAGGGCAACCATGCTCCATTAATTAACTTGTCATAAATATCTAGGATTTAATACATTTAATATTAGTTTAGGTTTTAAATTAGCTAGCAATAAGGTGTATAAGAACAAAATGGAGTGACTAAATGATAGAATAAAGTGTAAAATTTTGTAAATGTATTTTATGTGAGTATTGGGTATATTGTTCGTGCACAAAAATCGTGTAAAAGCGTTTATTTAATAAATGAATATGAATGACTAAAAATGCAAACACAGGCAAGACCCAAAATGAATATGATGATACTGGCAATATATAGACTAACTCTAGTCTATATGTGGTGCACAAAAATGAGGTCTCTCGGATACGTGATTTAATTATCGTAAAACTTAATTTTTCGGAAAATAATGAATAGTAAAAACTACTATAGTGAATAGTAACTTGTGAATAGTAAATTGTCGAGGTTTGGAAATAAATGTAGACGTGGAAAAATTTCGGGTTGTGACATTCTACCAGCCTTAAAAGGAATCTCGTCCTCGAGATTCAGTTCGTTCATCCTATAGATGTATGTGTTCGCGGTCAAATTTCGATGAGGCAACTAAGGTCGAAAACGGTAGGTCTCAGATTATATCAATGTCGTGGACTCGGTAAGAAATGGAAATAAGTCATGCTTAATCTAACGAGGCGTAAGGTAGCAAAGAGAAATCATATACATAAATGCATATATAAGGTACGGTAACACAATCGCGAACATATAAACAGGTTATGCATACCCACCCGACCAATGCAATTTCAGGTGACCAGACTCTTTACACCCGACCAAACATGATCTTAGACTACTACTCCCTTCATCGCATGATTCTTCCTGAATTATACATAGGTGATCAGGCTATGCATACTTGAGGATTAACGATGCAATGCTAGGACTAGTCGACTCGTATGATTTTTGGTGTTTAAGAAAAACGTTATTTTGGTTATAGTTGCGATTTTTATTTTTGAAAAACCGGCATTCTCTATAACCTCTAGCTCTGATACCAATCTGTCACACCCCGCCGAAGGCGGAAACACGAGGTGCAACGAAATCAATATACATTGCCAAAGAGAAATAGAACAATACCATAATTTACATTGAAGGAAAAGTATATCATTACAATATTGTTTTAGCCGACATCGACAATTAAAATACAAAGTTTGGTTTCCAAAAGATAGCGTTTTAGTACATAATGATCAGTAGTGACATGTGAAAACTTCATTATGCAAAGACCTTGAAGAAAAACTTACTGATGATCACCTGAAATGCATGAGAGAAAACGGGTCAACTATGAAAATAGTTGGTGAGCACACACGTTTTATATAATATGAAAACCTTTAAGAGAGAGTATAAGTTTTTAGTCTTTGAGAATAGTCCACAAGGCAAAGGCGTTGTCAATCCACTCAGTTGCAAGTCCCGCCCATACAAGACTTGTAACCTGTGTGTTCACAACCCATTGCGTAAAAAAAGTTGTATGCCTAGTAGTCATGTACACGTGGTCAATATAGTTCACAATAAGGGCACATAGTATATAATAAAGTATGTGGCAAGGCTCCTAAAATAAATAATATGCGTTCCGTAGACAGGGGAACGAGAGGTTGGCCGACCTCTAATAGCGCTATCCATACTACCTACTGCTCCACACAAGGAAGCCGTACGAACGGTACGTATAAACTGGAGTGCGAACGGCAAACCAGTCGGAGACTAACAATTGCGGATGTACGAACAGTACATCATTCACAAACTATCATATATTATTAAGTCAAAGCTACTCCGTAGACAGGGGAGATTTTATATTGTTGCTCCGTAGACAGGGGCGACTTTAGGTCATAGTACGTACGGTACATTAAGTTCAAAAGTTTGAGTCAAGTTCAAGAGTTCAAACAAGTTATAAGGTCAAAACAAGTTAAAAGAGTTCATAATAGTCAAAGGGTTCAAAATCAAGTCAAAATGGTTCAAAGTATATATCTTACGGTTCAAAACAAAGTTCAAAGAGTTCAATTAATAATTCATGCATCCACCCCAAAACGATTAAATAGTTAGAAAAAGGGGTTCGTGAATACTCACCTCAAGCAATAGGTAGTGCGTTACAAGTAGGTGTGCACGGAAAACGATGCGCGATGCTCTAACCACAACCTAATATGAATGGTATGATTTAGGTCGTGAAATGATGTCGTGTATGCAATTTGTGAAAGTTATATCACCCGTACATGTTTGTTGTAGAGTTTAATGGTTAAAAACTTAGTTACGTTAATGTGCTAGTTTAAAAGTCAAATATACCTTTTATATAACGTGACTAGTTTATCTCGTAATTAAACTATGGTCGTCTTGTTAATAAGTATTTTTGAAAACCTCTAATGCGCCTAGTAAGTATACATAACGTTCTACCATTTTTATTTAAGTTATTAGAGCTAAAACCGACTCTAAAGTATCCAAAATCCATATTAAAATTTTCTAACAGCTTTTCTATTAGTGATAAAAGCTGTCAAATAATTACTTTTCGTCTAAACTTCATTAGGCCATAACTTTCTCGTTTTAGCTCCGATTCTTAAGTTTTATATATCCCTAGTTTCGTGTTTGAGTATACTAGCATATTTTTAGTACCTCGGCTAGTCCAATTAACTTTTAAAATCCGATTTTACCCCTTGAAAAACTCTAACAGCAACTATATTTTCAGAAAGTTAGTTCCATCGCCCAACTTAAAACTAACGCATCTTTTTCGTTACAAGTCCGTTTTAACCCGTTCAAACGGCTACATTTTCATTATAGAGTATATTTTCTATATTTCTAGTCTAATCTTACTCATAACCTACTGATTTTTCTGTTGTGAGTCGAATAGAACAGCCCCTAACCTTTTAGTGTCAAAACCACATTTTACAAGTTTCCTAATGTTCCAAACCGTTCAAAACAACACCCAAACTATTCCTATCTCTTTCACCGATCTTTTTTTTTTTTTTTTTTTTTTTTTTTTTTTTTTTTTTTTGTAAAGCATGTATCTACTCGTTTTCTTATTAAAAATTCACAAACATGAACATAGGTGATATATATAGTTTAATGCATATAAATGAATCTTTAACTGAATATATGCATAAACTAGCATAAAAATTGCATAAAACACATAATGGAAATAAAAATTATTTTTATACTTACTTGAAGATGAAAGGTTTTTATGATGATCAAGAACAAATAAACCCCAACGATCACTCCAAATCGATATGTAGTTAGTTTAAAACCCGTAATAGATCGAATAATACTTGAAATAGATCAAACTAATTATTCTTCTTGTATTTCTCTTCTTGGCCGAACATACAAGATAAATGGAAAAGTTTTATGTTTTTCTTGTGTCAACTGAGCTAACTAGTGTATCATTTATACAATATAAGTAAGATATGATAGTACATATAATATATTACTACCTCCGTCCCATTTAAAGTGTCCACTTTCATAATGCACAAAGTTTTAGGAGATTTCACTAACTAAACTCTCCACCAATCAAATATTACTTTTACCCACTAAACTCTCATCTTATTGGTTGGAAGGTACAAGTGGACACTTTAAATGGGACATGCAAAGATTCCATTGTGGACACTTTAAATGGGACGGAGGGAGTAAGTTAGTAGTAAGCATTAATGAGCTAGGAGAAAAATTGTCAAAGTGGGTAAAAGGGGTGCTTTGGTTCGGCTGAAATTTGGGAAGGAAAAGGGCAACTATGCTCCATTAATTAACTTGTCATAAATATCTAGGATTTAATACATTTAATATTAGTTTAGGTTTTAAATTAGCTAGCAATAAGGTGTATAAGAACAAAATGGAGTGACTAAATGATAGAATAAAGTGTAAAATTTTGTAAATGTATTTTATGTGAGTATTGGGTATATTGTTCGTGCACAAAAATCGTGTAAAAGCGTTTATTTAATAAATGAATATAAATGACTAAAAATGCAAACACGGGCAAGACCCAAAATGAATATGATGATACTGGCAATATATAGACTAACTCTAGTCTATATGTGGTGCACAAAAATGAGGTCTCTCGGATACGTGATTTAATTATCGTAAAACTTAATTTTTCGGAAAATAATGAATAGTAAAAACTTCTATAGTGAATAGTAACTTGTGAATAGTAAATTGTCGAGGTTTGGAAATAAATGTAGACGTGGAAAAATTTCGGGTTGTGACACTTGACGCCGTCATGTAGAGCTTGGTGATGCCGTCAGGTACTGTTCCCAGCAAGGAAAATTAAGACTTTGCCGTTTTCTTCACTTTTATGCTCAAAAAACGTCTAAAATGCTTCCTTTTCCAGAATTCACTCCAAAAGTACCTAAAATCACAAAAGGAACAATTTAGGGTAATATTTGATCAAATAAATTCAATTCCAGGCTTAAATGACCCCCTAAAAACGGATCATTTTTCGCCTCATCAGTTTGTCAAAGAAATGTCTGAGTTGTGATGAGTGAGAAAGTCATTACCTCGAGAATGTGAATTGAGACTTCCTTTTATATGTAGTGGAAATATTAGGGTTTCCTTAATATTTCGCGTATTGCTGTAGTAGCCGAAGTGGGACCCTTGTCGGGCAAGGGTCCGGAGCTTAATCGATTATTTGTGGATGCAGATGGACCGGGGTCCAGTCCGTGGGCGTACTTCAGGAGTGCCGCTTATATGTGTCCGGGTTTGTCCGGACCATGCCATGCTCGTGGCATGGGCTTTCAGCCTTGTTAGGCTTATTAGGCCGGAGCCTAGTTGTACTTATAGGGTCGGATCCCGTTGTACTTGCGGGGCCGGAGCCCAGTTTTGTTTGTTGGACCGGAGCCCATTTATGCTTGTTGGGCCGGAACCCAATTCGTTTGAGATAGTCCAGGGCCAGTAGGCCTGCTATCCGTATTATACGTCATTAGTAGATCATAGGTAAATGAGACTTAAAAATATTAAAACGTGATCTAGGTAATATAAGCATCACGGAGATCATAGGTAAATTGTCACTTAAGGCTTTCTAAAGGAGACTTATACATTCTTAGAGTTAGGGACATTTGCACCACCCTACGACAATAATGTTGCGGCCTCGAGTTTTTCTAGGTGGGATAGAAATGATGTGTAAAGAAGAGAAAAGAAAGGAAAAGTAAAGGAAAGAAAGTTGATTATATATTTCATGTTCTTGAGTTGAAATGAAATGAAATGAAAGTAAAAGAAATAATGTTGCATTCTCGAATTGAGAAGAAAAGAAAGAAAAAAGAGACATAATTACATTTATACACTTTTAAATATGTTTATTTTATCATAAGAGTCGAATATGAGTAAATATTGAAAGTTATATCGGTTATTATATACTAAAAATTGCGGGTGTAGAATTGTTTCCGTCCAAATCCACCCATATTTGGGCAGAAAATTTCTATAGGAAAATGATAAGAATTTTCCTTTCATTTCCTTTGTGTTTCCTTTCCTTTCTGTCTAAGAAAAACTCAAGAACACAATAAATTTTGAGTTTCTTATCATTTCATTTCCTTTCCTTCTAAAAATGAATCCGAGAACGAAGCGTAAAGGAATACAATGCGCCAATTAAACAAGGACGTGGCAATTCGACTAATCAATAAGAAATAACTAGGGAGTAAGAAAATCTACATAAACACCTTTACCTATTATAAGAGTTACCACTTTTAGTTTTTCGTTTATTAGTTTAATTCAGTTTTTATTAATTTAATTAGTAGTTTTAAACACCCACTCTTCAAACCCCGAGATTTACTTGCTTTTATATAAAAAAAATATAAAAGATATAAAAATAATTATCCCTCACCTTTAAACCTATCTCATCATAAAATTTGGGCTTCACAACATTATTCCCTTAAAGAACGATCAATCCCCCGTGTCTTGCCTATTACAATATAACGGGTAGATCCACTGCATATGAAGGTTGTAAAACTTGTGTTTTACAAATCACCATCACAAAGTTTTTGTTATTTCAAAGTATCTTTCAAATTATAGATTGTTGATATCTTATAAAATTTATTGTGTTTTTAATATTTAAATTGTAGGTCTTTATGGTTTATCGTGTTTTTTGTTTTTTATTTGTTCTTCCTTGAGTCAAATTAAAGGAGCTCGTCGTAAGTGATTTTACAAAAAGGCACCAATTTGCCTTGCAAAGAGACCAAACATATTAGTTTATTTTTATAATTTATTTTTTAGTGTCTATTTTGATGTTATAAATAAACAATGTGAAACTAATTATGCATTAAATTTGAAAGTGGTTATGTGTTAGGCTGCCATTCATAACGAGTTTAATCTTGAGATCTCTTGATGGTAGAGCATTTGTGTTTGTTACGAATCTTCATTATGTTTGGTGATTACGGATCTTCATTTTGTTTATTGAAGGTTATTGATGATTAAGGATCTTCATTTTGGTTACAAAATTGGTTCAGCAAAAGTTTTAATCTTTACAACAAAAAAAAAATTCAAATTTATTTATTATGTAACCAAACATTGAAATTGAATTTTAATTTCTCTGCCTATTTCATTTTTTTAAATTATGTTCTCTACTTTATTTCTAATCTCTTCGATTTCTGCCAAAAGTGCCTTTAATGTTTATCAATTCAAAATACTCAGGGGGTTGGCAATGGGTGCGGGGAGGCACGGTGCGGCATCCCCACCGCACGGGAACACCGCCGCCCTCCCCTCCTTACCGCACCGGATGGATGTTTTTCGGGGAAGCTTACCGAACAAAAAGTAGACGTTGAGCATTAAAGTTTTGGAACGTTGGGTAATATTTGATACTTTATTTTGTTCTATATATTCACATGTCCGAATTTGAAATTAGTGTGTGTTTGTGTGTGTGTTGCAGCAGATAATGAATGAAGAAGACAAGTTTGATGCATTAAAAGCCGATTCCAAAAAAAAAAAAAAAAAAAAAACGTGTGTGTGTTTGTGTGTGTGTTGCAGCAGCGAAGGAAGAAGAAAGTTGGTAATATTTGCAAACATTTGGGTTTTGTTTCATTTGGGCTACACTTTTCTACAAAATAAAGTTGGGTTTTGTTTCATTTGGGTTTGGTAATATTTGCAGGTTGGGTTTTGTTTCAGTTTTTAATTTTGACATATTCTACAAAATAAAGTTTGTTTTATTAAAAAAAAAAAAAAAAAAAAAATGAAGTGAGTGAAGGGTGAGGGGTGTGCCGCTTACAAAAAGTGAGTGAGTGAAGGGAAAAGTAGAAGGGTGATGTGGCATAAAGGGATTGGTTGTTTGTGAGTGAAGGGTGATGGGGTGTGGGGTGCATTGCCAACCCCTCATCATGTGTTCATCCATATTCGGCTCAAAATAATAAAAAAAGAGTCGTGTCAAATTTTCTAAAAGAGCAAACTATTTCTATACCCACCCATGAATCATGAATGCTCTTCCAATATTATTTTTCCCACAAACAAATCTTTTAATTTTAACTTGTAAATATCCATTCGCTCC
Organism: Artemisia argyi; assembly: GCA_030686995.1. Taxonomy (NCBI): domain Eukaryota; kingdom Viridiplantae; phylum Streptophyta; class Magnoliopsida; order Asterales; family Asteraceae; genus Artemisia; species Artemisia argyi. The sequence continues at coordinate 116,734,339 of CM060680.1, read as the reverse complement.
CAAGTTCGGGTTAGGATGCCACGTACATTCATATTGCATATAAGTGACAAATGTAACAAGCTATTCCCCACTCATAAATTCCCATAACATCACACTTTCACCTTTCACATTTCTTGTCATTTCTTCCTTCAAAAATATGGCGATACGGTTAGCCGGTAAAAGAGGCTTCAACCACTTTACAAAAACATCAATCTTAACTACTACTTTTAGATCATACCGCTCTTCTGCCACCATTAGTGATTCTCACCAAAGCAAACGTGGAAATGATTATTCGTTGTTTTCCACTAATGGTTTCGTGTCTCGACGCTTTGAATCGACGAAAGCTGGCCCACAGTTGGATCTCTTGTCTAGTGATGATGATGAGGAACAAAATCAATTGGTAAATTGAATTTGTTAATTTCTGTCTACCATGTCACATGCATTTACTATATATTAGGGTAGTTACTACTGCGTGGTAGTTTTTTTTGTTGTTTTTACTCGTATGTGACAAATAATGTTTAAAGCTGATGCGCATCACCCTCGTATAACTCTAGTTAGTGGTGCAAACCATTAAATTTTGACGTTGAAATCATCATTTTTCAACATGACCCGTAAAAAAAGTTGCTAAAGAAACCATTCAAAAAAATTGTTACTGGGAGTTATTATTGTTATTATTATATATTATTGTTATTATTATTATTATTTTAATAATAATAATAATAATAAAGTTGTTATATGCACTTGGACATAGAATTAAAGTTGTTATATGTGATGACTCGATGTTACCGAAACAGGCCCGCCGAGGGTCTATCTATAGATATGTACCAACTTTTAGGTGTACCATTTCTATTTTATTTTGGATTTAGTGAGGTTTTGATAAAAAGAAAGTAAATATCAATTTGCGTATTCCAATTGCCATCTTTCAAATGACAAGTTAAACTGTTTTTGATAATATTTTCATCAGATTTTTTTTTTTTTTTTTTAAAGATCATTCACTTGGTAGAGTTTTGTAAACTACTATATTAATTATAAAGTTGTTTGTTTACGAAGTTTTTGTGTATGAAACTAACAAAGTTACAAAACTAATTTGGTAAAGGCCAAACCAAATCAAATGTTAGCTAATTAATAGGTCGATCAGTTTTTAAAATCTACGTTTTATAGTATGGGAAATGATTTGTACACCATTTTTTTTGCAATACACCACTAAATCACACTAATGATGCATATAGTACAACATCGCTATGCATATTTTAGTGGTGGGTGGCAAAAAAATTATGATGTACAAATAACAAATCACCTCCATTTACAAATATATTCGTTGCAACATTTTAATGCTTCAAATTTAATTGCATAATTCCATATTATGCATGTCAAAGTTAATACATGTTCCAAGCTGCATCAGAACTTTTTTGCAAGGTTTATTGGTGAAAAAAGTTGGTGCATTGCATGTGATGGGTTAGCGTGTCACCTGGCATGGATGAGTTATTATTTCCATACAAAATACAAGAAATCAGTTTCTTGTCGTATTATGGTTTTTTTTTTTTTTTTTTTTTTTAAATGGGATTACTAGGTTTTTTTTCTTTCTTTTTCTCATTTCACCTTTATTTAATTTGACTTATTACTATTTTCGTTCCAAAATATAAGTATAGTTTGATTTTTAAATTAAACTTTGACTTTAAATATTTTTATTTATATTATATATCACTTGATGAAAATTATACCAAATGAAAATACATATAAAACACTATTAATATATATATTTTGCATCAAGTATTATATATTACAAACAAAAATATTTAAGGTCAAAGTTCAATTCAAAAAGTCAAAATAGACTTATATTTTGGTACGGAAGGAGTAATATTTATATTGTTATCGTGAATTTCTTTTGTTGCGCATTCCAAATATCATTTGTGTTTAGTCAAAATCATTTTCCCTACATAATTAAACGTATTGATACTGATCTATAGAGTCAGCATCTTCAAATGTATCAAACTTCATTGAAGCTTTAAAAAGCCGAACTCGTGAAAAAGAAAAGTATTCCGGAATACTTGAAAAAATTCCTAACACCGAGGAAGTTTGGGTATAAAAATTTAGTTGAAACATTTTGAAACAAATAAAAAACGTTACATCATATCTTGATGAATAACAATAATTTTTGTTTATCCCTTATTTGTTCATCACAATTTTTTGTCCATCAAACTTTTTTCATTCATAAAATAATATAGATTTTTATTTTTTTCTTTTTAAAAAAAAAATGACTTTTCAACCCGTATCTACTTTCCCACCTTTGAGTTATGAAAGTTTTACGCCAACTTTGTTTTTATTTATTTATTTATATCAAAAGGCCTTTCTGCTAAATGAAGCTTTTTTCAAGATCATGGCCTTGATCTATAAGCTTTTTAAAGAATAAATCTATATTTACATAGATATATAAAACTAACATACTTTGTTTCAACAAAGATCACAAAAATTCAAAGATCAAATAATTAATCATAACCACTCATTTTTCAATTAAAATTAAAAAACTTGCACCATTTTTTTAAAATTAAATATCTCATAAATCGTTGCTCGTTAAGTAAAACTAGTTACATCATTATGTCGAACATAAAATTGTTTTTTCATTAGAGGGACATTTCTATATACTTTCGACGAATTATCTTTTTCTCACTTTTTTTTTTTTTTTTTTTTTTTTTTTTTTTTTTTTTTAGTGTTAAAATTTATGACCATGTAAATTAAGGTTGAGAATCGGGCCAAAACTGAACTGGTTCGGTTTATATGGTTTAGGTGTGTTTTTATTGGTTTTGGCTCGAACGAACCTAAGTGATACCGAAAATCTTAAATATATAGAACCGAAAACCGAACCTAATATGGTCGGTTTGGTTTCAGTTGGACTGATTGCTTGGTTTTCTAGGTTCGGTTTGGTTTTCGATCTGTTTTGCTCAGCCCTATTGTAAATCATATGTGATTTGTAATTTTAAAAGTCACACGTGATTTGTGATTTGAACTTTAAAACTCATATCTCAAATCACATGTGATTTCATATCATTAATATTCGATACCTATAAAAAAAATTGTCGAAAGTATATATCGAAGTGCCCGTCTATTGGAAGATAAAAAAATTCTTGTCGCGATTGTGTGTTTTTTGTCACTTAACGATTTAGCGTTTGCAAGATATTTTGTTATATTTTTTAAGGGCAAATGTTTTAAAAAAAAGTATCATACTTGCTACTATTTGTTTTTATGTGTAACGAACAAATTTTTTTGCTCATACGGGTACTTTTCTTTCAAATTCGGCCTTTTTGAGATATTTTGCGACATTTTTGCCCCTCAATTAATAAGATTTTTTTCCAAATGGAAAAAATGTCACAAAGTACTTTAAGAAGGACGAATTTGAAAGAAAAGTGCCCCTGTAAGCAAAAAAATTTGTTCGCTACCCAGAAAAACTAGTGTTAAGTATGATATATTTTTTTTTTAATATTTGCCTTTTTTCTTTAAAGAAAAGTGCGCCTATAAGCAAAAAAATTTGTTTGCTACCTAGAAAAACAAATGTTAAGTATGATATGTTTTTTAAATATTTGCCTTTTTTTAAATGTGGAAAGTGGGGGTTTTTTTTTTTTGATTAAAAAATGAAAAGTTAAGATTGCTCCATTTGATACTTGTTTTTATTATGATTTTTGTTGAACTCAGCCCTAAAATAACATATAAGCTTTTTAGATAGCAAATTTATATTTATAATTAGTTATAAATATTAAAACGGTGAAAAGTTTTTCGATGTATGTTGGTTGTTACTAGTAAGTACTAAGTAGTATCATATTAATGATGTGAGAAGTAATATATACATCGATGAAAGGGACATTATTCATACCCCATAAAATGATTCTACTACCCCCATTTTTTTTTATTATTAAATTACATAACTGAAATTACGGAGCATAAAATATAGAGTTTGACAAGACAAAAAGTATTAAAATAACGAAAATACGAAACGGAGTCTATACGGACCCTCCCATAGGGAGGGTTTCGTGGGGCCCTATGCATTACGGGTTTGTATAATGTGCATCGCGGTTTATACATTTTGACCAAAACCCGTTATTGTCACATTATAACGGAGGTTTTAATAAGATAACCCTTTTGTTCTATTGATAGCCTTATAGAGGTAAAAGTGGCTAGAAGAAGTACCAATAAAATCACCCTTGTGTTGACAAGACATAAAGTCTTGTAATTTTATTTTTTTATTTATTTTTTCCCTCCTTTTATATCCTTGTCTTCCATTGTATGATAACACAATAATGGAACAGATAAAAAAAAGAAATACTTTCACATTTATCATTCAAATGGTTAGAAAATTTAGTCATAATGAAGATAAAAAGACAAAATGATGTGAAGTATATATACCAAATTTATGGAGTAATAATATTATAAAATAAAATTTTTGACAGCTAAATTTGTGGAATTAAACCACCTAGTATTAATTATGAATGGAACTCTAGTAGCAATCGGGGGCGGACATACTTGAGGGTGTGCACATGCATACCATTTGAGCCCTATTGATGGTGTAAATTGTTAGTTTTTTGTTTATATAATTTGTATTTTTAAACACAGGTGCACACCCTTTGCCGTGTTTTAAAAAATGTGCACACCGTTTGACATAATCCTGATCCTGCATCCACCAGTGGTAGCAATGTATTTATCATGTCATCTTCTGACGTCATGCTAAATGTAAAAGCGTGACCCATGAAATCAATATTTCATTTTACAACTAGAGAACTATCTATTCGATTGATTGTTTGATGTAATATGATCTTCAATAGGAACAAAGAAAGCTATGGTTTATATCAAACGCCTTCAGCACATCAACTATCTAAAACTTTGTATATGACCGTTTTACTCGTCAAACTGTTTCATGCTATTTTTCTTCATGGTAATAGGGTGTGGATTTCCCCGGAGGCCGGGTTGCCTTCACTTCTGAAATGACATTTCTTCCAGAGTCGAATGAGAAGAGGGTGCAATGTTATCGAATTATTGATGATGATGGCTATCCACTTCCATCTACCCAATTCCATCATGTATTTATCTACTCTCTCACTAGTCACTATTAAAAAAAAAAAAAAAAAAAAAAAAATCTTTATATATGCTACCACTTAATTTGTTGATATATGCAATGTTAAGGTGAATAAGGAACTTGCAGTAAAGATGTATAGTGGCATGGTTACCCTTCAAACTATGGATACAGTTTTATATGAAGCACAAAGGCAAGGAAGAATATCTTTCTATGTTACCTCGAATGGTGAAGAAGCTATCAATTTAGCATCAGCTGCAGCTCTTAGCTCTAATGACTTGATTTTGCCACAGGTAACTGTGTCTATTGCTTTGTTCTTCTTAGTGTAAAATTTATTCTAGAGAAGGTTATTTCTACCAAATCTGCTTATGATTGTGTCGATTTGGGTAGTGTTTTATCTCAAACTGCTCAAATTATAAAATTTAGTCGAAGAAGACTAAAGAGGAAATCGGTTGAAACTTGTAAGTCATTCAATGTCTATTTCTAATGGATACATCCTTGATCCTTCTGATTATTTTTTATTCAAAGGTTAAAATTATTATTGTAACCAAATTGCTTTGTAATCATATTCAATACGATGATAATATATAGGTACTAAAGATGACCCATTTTTACGCTAATACGTTTGACCACTTAGCCTATATGCCTCTTGGACTGTTATTATCATTATAAGTAAATAAGCATGTTAATTTTAATCTATAGAATTTTCATTATTCAATCGCAATGAGGGGCATTTGAGATATTTCTATTCTTTGAGAAATAGTCAAACATTACAAGCTAGCTACTTGTGCCTTTTATGCTTAATTACATGAAATTTACATGTCAAAGTTACAGAGATTGGTTTTCTTAATACATGATTATCCGATGTAGTATCGAGAACCAGGAGTATTGCTTTGGCGGGGTTTTACATTACAAGAATTCGTTAATCAATGCTTTGGAAATAAGAATGATTATGGGAAAGGCAGGCAAATGCCTATTCATTACGGATCTCGGAAGCACAACTACTTCACTGTCTCATCACCTATAGCGTGAGTAATTGCTAATATCCATTCAATTTTTCAACTGGTTTGCTAGAAATAAATTACAATATCACTCCTTTTATATTCCTTTGTTGGAAATCCATCGTTTATTTCTCTTTTCTCAGGACACAGCTTCCTCAAGCTGTTGGAGCTGCTTATTCTCTAAAAATGGATAAAAAGGATGCATGTGTCGTAACCTACTTTGGCGATGGCAGTACAAGTGAGGTACTTTTCCATGGACCAGAAAAACTTATAGGTGTTTCTGCAAACCATCCCTTATACTGCTAAGAACACCTTTGAGACTTAATTCACATGAAAGAGTATGAAGCCTATTTCAGTTTCGAATATGATATACATGTTTTTAATTTCTGATAATGCAAAGTTAAAATATACCAGAAGTACAAAAACTTGGATACATTTCCTATCCTGGACAAGGTATATCTGAGATCCGAATTTGATCTAAAAAGCTTATTGTTGTGACACGAGGATTAGTCTTGTTACATTGAATGCATGGTAATGTGTCCTTTTGATGATGTTATAACATTGGGTTTACTTCTTTTATAGGGTGATTTCCATGCTAGTTTAAACTTTGCAGCAGTTATGGAAGCCCCTGTTGTTTTCTTATGCCGAAACAATGGCTGGGCCATCAGCACTCCCATCACCGAACAATTTCGAAGTACTTGCTTTTAATCCTTTTCGTTACAGTTTTCGTATATATGTACACTTGAGTATAGGTGGTAATTTAAACCCACAAATGACAACTGTATGGATTCGTTTACCTTTTTAATTCAGACAGGAAAACTAAAAGCATTAGTTTAAAGGAGAACATGTCAAACGGGTGAAACCGGGAAAGTCCACACTCTATTTTTAATGCATACAACCTCCTAAATGTTTCAAAGAGTTAGTATTGTTCAAATATTCCTGTTATAAAGCATTATTTAGTAATTAAATTAAATTAAAAGAGGGTGGGGGGGGGGGGGACATTTACTGATCAACACGGGACGGCCTCTAGCAATTCAAAAAAGGACCCGTTTTGACCATTATGCAACCCACTTGACTAACTCATCTTGACAAGTCTATCATCTTTGTTGGTTTGTCCTTTTTTTTAATCTATTTAATCGATCCCCATTTACACAGGTGACGGTGTTGTTGTCAAGGGACAAGCCTATGGCATCCGAAGTATAAGAGTGGACGGGAATGATGCTCTTGCCATTTATAATGCAGTTCGTGTAGCACGTGAAATGGCCATCAACGAACAACGACCAATACTAATTGAGGTATAAACCTATACTCAGTAGGAACCATTACAGATTTCATCAAAATTTAATATAAGCATCTCACCACTCATTGGCCAACTGACCACATATTAACACATTTCTTACCTTTTGATGGTGTAAAATTCGAAGGCTCTTACTTATAGAGTAGGACACCACTCAACGTCTGATGATTCAACAAAGTATCGTCCTATAGATGAAATTGAACACTGGAAAGCAGCTCGCAATCCAGTATCTATATTTAGAAAATGGGTACAGAGAAAAGGTTGGTGGAGCGATAACGAGGAATCCGAATTTCGATCTAACATTAGAAAACAGGTACATATATTTTTTTAATCCAAATCACTAAAACCGTGTCTGATCATTCTTCTGTTGTATTCCACAATTGATTTTCACCAAATCATTTTTAGCTGTGACAAGTTATAGACCATTTGAAACGGGTAACAATTTTTTTGTCCACAATATAAGTTTGATGTGAATTATATATCAAAAATCATACAGTAGTATACAGTGAGATAGGTTAGAGAGCTAGGTGCAGCTCGTTATAGGCACACTGCGATGCCTATAACGCCACTATAACTGCACCGTATAGTGCGATATAGGCGCTTTATAGGTGCACCGTTGTGGCCGTAAAGGCTGGTTTGTGTGTGTGTGTTTGTGGGTTTTTTTTTTTTTTTTTGGTGTTATAGGAATGTTATAGGGTAAAAGTTGGTGACGCGCCTATAACTTGACGGATAACACCTCCTGCACCTAGCACTCTTATCGTTAAATTCAATGGCTGATTGTACTTATATTGGATAGCTAGTCAATTAATTTTTGTTACAAATACCCTTGGGTTAATTTTGACACATTGAACCTGTTTATTTTAAGTTTATTTACACCTGTTAGATATAAAACGCGTTAAGTGTGCTACATGTTTGATTGTTGAAATCTAGCGCGTTCATTAAGCAATAATACTGATTCATGGGATGACTGCTTATTTGAAGGTGATCCATGCAATTCAAGTAGCCGAGAAAACCGAGAAACCTTCACTTGGATACATGTTTAGTGATGTTTATGAAGAAGTACCTTCAAATCTTATCGAGCAAGAGAGATCGGTTAGAGAAACTATCAAAAGACACCCACAAGACTTCCCAAAAGATGTACCGTTGTGACTTTTGAATTGAACAAGCAATAAACAAAAGCTTTGTAAGTTAAATATGTTATTTGATCTGTACATGCCTTATTATGTGACCAGGTTGTAAAACATATGGTCTCTTCTATGAAGGTTATGGCTGTAAATGAACTTTTTGAATTGAACAAGCAATAAAAATAAGCTTTGTAAGTTTTTTTTTTTTTTTGAAAGGTAAGCTTTGTAAGTTAAACATGTTATTTGATCAGTACATGCCTTATTATGTGAACAAGTTATAAAACATATGGTCTCTTCGATGAAGGTTATGGCCATAAATGAAGTGCACGTTCAGCGAACATTTTATAAATCATTCGGTTAAAATATTCGTTTATGTTCGGTTATTTATTAAATGAACAATATTTTACGTTCGTTTAGTTAAATGAACAAATGTAAACAAAAGTCTCGTATATTTATTTATGTTCGTGAATAGGGGTGTAAACGAGCCGAGACAACTCGCGAGCAACTCGAGATCGACTCGAAAAATACTCGATTTTAAACGAGCCGAGACAACTCGCGAGCTACTCGACTCGATTACACATTTACACCCAAATATATATATATATATATATATATATATATATATATATATATATATATATATATATATATATATATATATATATATATAGGGGTGTAATCGAGCCGAGACAACTCGCAAACAACTCGAGATCGACTCGAAAAATACTCGACTCGACTCGATTTTAAACGAGCTCGAGCATGTCAATACTCGACTCGGCTCGATTACATCCCTATTCGTGAACGTCCGATTATGCGTCTATTAATGTTTATTTATTTGTTTATGTTCGTATATCGTATCCAATAATTATATATTATTAAAATTGCTTTACTCAAACAAAATAACACTTAGGCTATGACTATGTTTGGCAAAAGTAGCAGTGGGCAGTAGCTGTGAGCTGTACCCACTGCTCACAGCTTCTTAAAGAAGCATTGGAAAAATGAGCTTTCCTTAAAAATAGCAAAGCTCACCGCTCTTTTGCCAAACGAACACTAAAAATCAAAAAGCTCATTGCTAACCGCTCAACGCCCCAAAAAGCTCCGCGCCAAACATAGCTTATGTTTGGCAAAATTAGCTGTGAGCTGTAGCCGCAGCTCATTGTGAGCGGTAGCCGCAGCTCATTGCTCACCGCTCACAGTTTCTTAAGAAAACATTGAAAAAATGAGTTTTCCTAAAAAATAATCGAGCCGAGTCGAGTATGTCAATACTCGACTCGACTCGGCTCGATTACATCCCTATTCGTGAACGTCCGATTATGCGTCTATTAATGTTTATTTATTTTTTTATGTTCGTATATCGTATCCAATAATTATATATTATTAAAATTGCTTTACTCAAACAAAATAACACTTAGGCTATGACTATGTTTGGCAAAAGTAGTAGTGGGCAGTAGCAGTGAGCAGTAGCTGTGAGCTGTACCCACTGCTCACAGCTTCTTAAAGAAGCATTGGAAAAATGAGCTTTCCTTAAAAATAGCAAAGCTCACCGCTCTTTTGCCAAACGAACACTAAAAATCAAAAAGCTCATTGCTAACCGCTCAACGCCCCAAAAAGCTCCGCGCCAAACATAGCTTATGTTTAGCAAAATTAGCTGTGAGCTGTAGCCGCAGCTCATTGTGAGCGGTAGCCGCAGCTCATTGCTCACCGCTCACAGTTTCTTAAGAAAACATTGAAAAAATGAGTTTTCCTAAAAAATAGCAAAGCTCACCGCTCTTTTGCCAAACGAACATTAAAAATCAAAAAGTTCATTGCTCACCGATAATCACCCCAAAAAGCTCCAAAAAGTTGTACGCCAAACATAGCCAAATGAGCTTTCCTAAAAAATAGCAAAGCTCACCGCTATTTTGCCAAACGAACACTAAAAATCAAAAAGTTCATTGCTCACCGATAATCGCCCAAAAAGCTCCAAAAAGTTGTACGTTAGGCTATGTTTGGCGTGTAGCTTTTTGAGGTGATGAGCGGTGAGCAATGAGCTTTTTGATTTTTTTTTGTTCGTTTGACAAATGAGCGGTGAGTTTTGCTATTTTTTAAGAATGCTCATTTTTCCAATGCTTCTTTAAGAAGCTGTGAGCTTTGGCTACTATTCACAGCTCACTGCTACTTTTACCAAACACACCCTTATAAAACATAATATTATATAACTTTAATAAAGTTTGTATTTGTTTTTTCACGTTAATTTATGTTTATTCGTTTATACCCATTTAGTATCTTAATGAATGAACATTAACAACATATTTTCTTAATAAACGAATATGAACAAGAAAATTCGTCCATTTAAACGCTCGTGTTCGTTTATTTGTCAGTTAAAAATTAAACAAACAAACAAGAACAAAACTCTTGTTTGTATTTGTCCAGTTTGTTTACGGCTTATGTGAAACAGAATGAGAATGTTTATTGTTGGTTGAGTATATTTATTGTTTACTCATTAAGTCATCTAAGCTCATAGTCCCAAATTTATACTATCTATAAAGTGAAAAAGTTAATCTTGGTTAAACTTCAAAATTCAGTCATTTATTTAAAGAAACTTGCATTATTTTCAGAAAAAGGAACCTTACACTATTTTCGGAAAGCATATGCAAAGCTGAAAACTATTGACACACTATTAATACACATAAAAAACCAGGTTGACCTGGATCGCTTCAAACTGGGTGGGTTTACCGGTTTAATTTGACCCTTTTTTTACCTAATCCGGCGGGTTGACCGGTTTAATTTGACCATTTTTTTCGACCGAAACGGTTTCAACTGGTTGAACCGTCCGGTTCGAAACGGGTTTTAAAATATTATGTTTAATCCTCAAATCCTCAAACTTTAATTATTTTGAGTATATAGCCCACAAACAATTTTTTTTTTTTTGTCAATGAAAATATCTGCCGCTATAAAATCTCGTTGGTATGCACGATTACCCGTCGTCTAGAGAGTAATTTGATGAAAACTCCAACTTTTTTGATATTATGATATAGATGACAAATATAACAAGCAACTTGTTTTTACTTTTATTTTTTGAACAAGAACTTGATTTTATTGTTAAGTATGAAGTTTATAAACAAATAGTCAAGTCATTTTGGTGTTTTAGATATGAGTGATTTACTTTTTAAAATACAAATATTGTAAATTTTTATTTTAAATTCTATTGACGTGAATGATTTTGTTGATGTGCCGATTAGCGGAAAATGAAATGCAAAAGCAATCCAAAACTGAATTGTAATTTGGTTATTCTGGTTCGAAGTTCAGCTACTTTGTAGGATCGGTTCCATTTTTCAAGAACCAAAAACTTGTTGGTTGTAATCGAACGAGTTTGGTTCAGACTGATCCAGCCGAATTTGCATTCCCAACTTTAACCAATATCTATCCCATGTTAGGAAGTTGCCGGTTTCCAAACTTACATAATGTCATGACGTTTATCCAAAATAAAAAATGGTCGAAATGCAAATGAAGTAATTATCTGTCGTTATTTAGCCAGCACTATCCTGTATTCAGTTATATATATCTCGAAAAAGTATTGTACGTTTATTTCAATAATTAGGAATAAAAATTGGTATCGCACCATACACTTGTCACCCTTTATGAGTTAAAGTTGGAATAATTGAGAGAGAAGTGGTTGGAGAATGTGACGTAGGTTGAAAAGAATGTCAAATGATAAACAGGGAACTGAAGGGTGGAGCTCCACACGTTTTAATTTTATTCAAACAAAACATAACATGTCGATGCACAATCTATTTCAAGTTGCAAATTAAACCCCACAAACCACCACCATAGTTACTTCTAGATAATCTAGAATGGATGAACATATAAATTATGGTTGGCTCCATCTGTCATCAAATAAAATCACTTGTCGACATAAAAAAATTTGGGTTTCATTTTACTAGTTGACGGTTGTTTACATTGATCTTTTGAAACAAATAATTCGTTTGTGTATGTTGGTTTTGTTTATTGTGTAATTAAATGTGTAGTTAATGAGGTTCTATTTCAGAAAACGGCTTGGGTTCGATCACCAACGGTCGTGAAAAGGTTAGTACGACACTTACAAATGGAATCATGTTTTCTTGCCGATTTAAACCTTAGTTGAGATTTATGTTTAATGGACATGCATGCATCTTTGCCAAACATTTTGGAGATAATCCGTCTTAGTAAAGGGGTACGTTGAGATACATGTCTTCCAAACTAACACATTGATTATTAGTAGTTTCATCTTGAGACGACATGCCTTAGTCCTCATCAAACTTTACGCTACGTTCATCCTGTTACCAATTACCATAACATCTTATCGATCTATATTCTTTAAGACGTACTAATTAATTGAGCACTGAAAAGTACATACCCTGCTACACCGAAGAGTTGATCAACTTCATTATCACTCGTAATCTTATCATAGAGAGCTATGTTAAGACTAGAAGGGGTTGTGGCCTCTAGAATTTGTCATCTTTACACTATTAACCTTTATATTTAGATTTAAGATGATTAAACTTTTTTACATACAAAGACTAATATCCATCATTCATCTTTATTTTATCTAATTGATGAGATTAATCCTAATAATTTAAAAAACCCACTTTCATCCTTTTTTTTCAAATATTAATATCTTCCAAACCGTTAATCGTTAAGCGAAAAAAAATATACCGTTACGACGAGCATTTAATTATCTTTCTATAGATAGGCACTTTGATATATTTTCGACAAAAAAAAAAATCGTATTTTTTACGTTTTTTTTTTTTTTTTTTTTTTTTAGCACAACACGAATAACTCCATAATTCATGTAGTTAATTTCTTGTTCTACATACACGAGAATTCTCTATAGCCTTTGTTTTGTACAGTATCAGATGTTTTATTACGTTTTAAAATTTCATATTTGAATTGTGATGACGTATAGTCTATATTTGGGTCATGAGCCCAAATGATAAACATTACTAAGGCCCAAACCCACCACGCGTGGGCTATCATAACAATGATTTGGGCCGCACCACCAATGGGTTGGGCTCACACAGGCCCAAGCCCAACCAAACTATTTATGGTCTAGATAAGGATCTTCTATTTACGGATAAAGATCCTTGGACCGGATAAGCACCATGTGTGCGAAAAGTAAGGAGCACGAAACCTACAAGGATTCTGCGCCTATATATAGAATGATATAATTCTCATGAAAGGTACGATCTAAAAAACCCTAACTCTTCAATATAACCCTAAACCGATTACTTACTCTCACGCCGGAGGATAATCGTGGGAGACAATCCCACGATAAGTCTAACGGTGTTTGTTTACTTTCTTAGTGCGCAGGTTTCAAGCATTAAGAGCTAATTGGTACGAGAGCAGGAGCCCAAACTAGGAACGCCCAACTTTTGTATCAACAAGTGGCGCCATCCGTGGGACCCTACACTAAGAACTAGAATGACGAAAAACAAAAACTCAAGCCAGCGGACTCCGCAGTTGGAAAAAACACGTGACCCCCAGAGGAAGAACCCTCAAGATTCGACCTCTAGGCAGGCCTCTGGAACAACCAGTGCGCCTGGTCACCAAGAAACGGGACCAACCCTACCTCTCCCAGCGGTAGAATTGCCTACAAGGACTACTCAAGCCACCACAGTGGTCCCAAGCGTTGAAGAACTTCAGCGCACTCTCTTCAATACTCCCCATCAAACGAAACCTATAGTGGACAACACTGTGTCACCTGGCGCACCCAATCGAGATAGGGCGCCTAATATGGAGGCAGAAATCCTTGCACCGGATGAGGACGCACCTGATTTAACGCTAAGTAATTTCGTATCCCAAAATTACGAAACCTTAACCGCCCTCATGCAAGAAGAAGCAAGGAGAAGGTCAAGCATGAGCCTGCAAGCCCGGCTCAACTTTGGTCCCGAACGCGAAACATCACCACCGCGCTACCAAAGAGGGGGGCGCGAAAATAACGAAAGACGTACCAATATCCATGATAGACTTGGTACAACATCTGACTCACAATACTCGGAGGAATACAAAGATGGCGAGAGGCGCACTAATGTTCACTTCAGACTTGGTAGTCGACGGATACAGGATAGACTTGGACGTCAACATTCACCAAGTGAAGGCTCCTCCAGGTCTGGGAGCAGAAGAATTCACGACAGGTTAAGAAGGCGAACTTCCCCAAATGAAAGCCCCTCAAGCTCTTCCTCTGAGGAAAACCGGCGCAAATGCCGCAAAAGAGATAACTTCTCCTCTAGTGATTCCTAGGACAACGAGGATAAAAAGACAGAACACTGGAAGTCCAGAGGAAGACGTCGTGAGGAAGAAGACGAAGACATATCTCTTCCTTGGCGCCGCCAAAAGATTGATGCGTTCACGCGGCGCATTAGTGACTACTCAGATGATAAGAAGAGGCGCATGCCCGCCAATGTGAAAACATATGATGGAACAGGTGATCCTGATGATCACATAAAATTTTCGAATCTGCTGCTACCATCGAAAATTGGCCACAGCCTGTGTGGTGTCATATGTTTAACTCCACCTTAGTAGGAAATGCGCGGACCTGGTTTAGTAAGCTTCCACGAAGAAGCATAAACGGGTTCGAAGAACTGCGAAAAGCATTCCGCTTAAATTTCACTCGGAGAAAGAAGTGCGCTAAGAACCCTGTTGAATTGGCCAGAGTGAAACAACGCCAAGGAGAATCAACAAGCGCTTACATGGAACGCTTTAAGGACGAATGCATACACGTCAAGGCGTGTCCTGAAGTGCTGAAAATCTCGGGGTTCATGAATGGGATAAATAACCCAGATCTTATCAAGAAATTAAATGATAAGGTACCCCAAACCTTTGATGAGTTAATGAAGCGCACAAGGTCCTTCATCCAAGGAGAAGCAGCGGCCGCAGATAGTAAAAAAGGCTACCCAAGTTATAGGCAACAAGAACAGCCTAGGAGACAATCCAATGACCAGGGCAGCAGCCGCAATAAGGGCTATCGCGGCCAGGGAAGTGGACGAGAAAACGACAAATATACTCCCCTCACGAAAACACCAAGGGAGATATTCGTAACAAAGGGCGCAAACTTCCCGAAGCCCCCACCAATGCGCACCCCAGAGGACCAGCGTGTGGGGAATGGATACTGCGAATACCATGGACAAAAGGGCCACACTACCAACGAGTGCGTCCAACTACGACAATTGATTGACAAACTGGTGAAGGAAGGTAGAATGGACCACCTCGTTAAAAACATAAAGGAAGGGAAAGAAAAACCAAAGAATTGAGGCAAGAAAGAAACAGCCAAAGACAAGGCTGATACAATATACATGATACAATCATGGCAGCGAAAAACAAGGCAAAAAGTCAGCCAAAAGTTCTCCTCTAAGAATGAAATTTCCTTCCCAACTCTCGCTGTGGACAACGCAGTAATGGAGCCACTCACCATTGAAATACATACAGGGGGTCATGATATCCACCGTATGTATGTAGATGGGGGGGGGGGGGGGCATCCGTGGATATCATGTACGAACATTGCTTTAAAAGGCTACGACCAGAGATACAAATCAGCTGCTCCCAGCCACAACATCGCTGACAGGATTCACAGGAGAAAAGATATGGCCCATGGGGAAATTACGCCTAATCGTGGTCATAGGTAACGAGCAGCACTCCACGGCAGCTTGGATGAATTTTATGGTTATCAAATCCCCCTCACCATATAATGGCATCATCGGGAGTTCAGGAATATCATCCATGCGCGCCGTACCTTCCACAGCTCATGGGATGCTCAAATTCCCAATAGAAGGAGGAATTGTCACCCTCTACAATACTACTGTATCACCAAAAGAGTGCAACACAGTAGCCAGTGAAGTGGAGAATCTCCCAGAACAACGCGCAGAAAAAATACCAAACTCAAAGGTCGCCATTCACCCAGATTACCCAGATCAGCAAATATCAATTGGAGGGTCACTATCTGACAAAGGCAGAGCAGCTGTGTGCGCACTCCAGTAAAGTAACCTAAACATTTTAGCATGGGAACTAAAGCATATGACTGGGGTGCCACGCTCTATTACGGAGCACAAGTTACAAATCCGACAAGGATATCCTCCAATACGACAGAAAAAGCGTGGCCAGGCCCCAGATCGTGCAAAAGCCATTCTGGAGGAAGTACACAAACTTGTGGACGCAGGTATTATGCGCGAAGTTTACTATCACGACTGGCTCTCTAATCCAGTAATGGTAAAGAAAAGTGATGGAAGTTGGAGGATGTGCGTAGACTTCACTGACTTCAATAAAGCATGTCCACAAGACTGCTACCCACTGCCAGAGATAGACTGGAAAGTAGAATCTCTGTGTGGATATCCCTTTAAATGCTTCCTAGATGCGTACAAAGGATACCATCAAAATCAGATGGTTGAAGAAGATGAACAGAAAACAGCCTTCCACACAAGCCAAGGTGTAACACCCCCTAATTTGAAATGCGGCAGCGGAATAGTAATTAGGGTGTTACGGTGAGGATCGAAGTCATAATGATAGAAAACGGCTTGAAAGAGACGTTTTTAAAACATAATTTCATTTATAAAAATTCAAATACAAGAGGTCCTTATCAGAGTATTATAAAAGTCTTGATGTTTTGAAACTAAATCAAACATCTTTTATTTTACACCATTATTGAAATAAAGTAAACAAGTTTTGAAGTTTTCGCCGCCCGTTCCATGCTTGCTTCCCCTGCTAAATACCTGAGATACATACTTAAAAGTCAACAAAAATGTTGAGTGAAATCATAGAGTTTGAATTTTATAATCATTTTGATACACAAGTAAGATTGTATTGGAAAATACAATCAGTTTGAAAATATTGATATTGCAGTTCATATATTGCTCTAAGTCTCATGACACGCAAACGTTAACAAATACCGTAAAAACGGAGGTGTTTATCAAATCAATGATAAATTTGCCCTCGTGTAATAGGTGATTTGCCAGTTCCTATTTTTACTCAAATATAATTATCACGACTAATACGACTAACCACATGCATAATGGCATTCCGTCAAGTATTAATGGGACAAACTGTCAAACCTTAAATAGATCTATTCATTATATTCGCGTTCACCTCAGTGATTAATGGCTCATGATTAAGGGTCTTTTGGCAATAGCTAACTTAGGCATATATCAAGTCAGGAAGCATACAGAAAAATACTTGCGATCTGTTTATAACATGTATCCCCCTCACGGAGTTTTGAAAATAAGTAAATGTGAGGCTATGACTCACCTTGATTGATACTGAAAATGAAGAAAATAAAGTCGGACGAATTTATGAAAACGGCTTCGAAACATAACCTGATAAATAAATTTATTTGAGATCTTGACCAAATACTATTTGGTAATTACGAAGAAATAACGAATATTAAATATTCGTTATGACGAATAAGTGATGTGCAGTGAAAATCTTGTGATATGCATGATATGACAAAATATGATTTTTAAATTATCCATCGAAGTTTTACCTTTTTAATCGTAAGTAAAATATTAACTTTGTAAATATCGTTATATATATTATTAACGTTACGTTAAATAATATATATATATAAATAAAATAAAGTTTAAATGTAACATGAAATAAATTGACGAAAATAGAAAATAAATAAGAATGATAAATAAATTTATATTTAGTCTTTGTCTCCTTTTTCAATTTTACCATTTTTAATCTAACGATATTTGCGTTACACCGTTAGTCCTTTTTATATATATTTCAACTATAGTCATCTACTTTGTCCAATAATCAATACTAACCTTAGAATATTAATTTTTATCACATTTTACCCTTATGTTTCTGTATTTACAAGTTTAGTCCTTTCTTTTCAATATTTACATATTTAGTCCCTCTAGGTGTCGTCGCGTTACATTTTTAGTCCAAATTTGCAAAAATAATTATAAAACTTTTCTAAAAATTTCCCTAAAAATTTTCGAAGCTTATTAAGTTGTTAATAAGCTAATTTCAACAGCTTATTTATTTAAAAGCTTATTTTTTAGCTTATGGGCTTTGAACGATCCAAATTAAGGCCCGTTAAGAATTTTGGAGGCGAGGGCATGGAAAAAGTTTTGGGCTTGGCTTTGGGCTATTTTTATGATTCTAAAAACATTTCATATGGGCCCAGTGGGCTTACGGATTTTAAATTCTTATTGGGCTTTGGTTGAGCCCAAATCGACAAACATAAGGTTTTTATTATAATTTTTGGTTTGAAAATTCGGTTTGTGTCGATTCAAAATGGGTCGAGTATGGTGTCAAAACATGATTATTTTTACAAGTCGTGTATATGAAAATGTTAGTTTTCTAGGTGGTCTATGGAGTCGTGAAATAATATTGTACTCTCGTTAAATGAAATTCAAAGTTATTCGTGTATTTTGTGGCATGTTTGGAACCGATTATATATTTTGAAAACTTAGAAATATTTACTAAGTGTTTTAACATATTGCATACGATGGATATGGTTTGAAATGAATGCATGAAATGCTCGTAACGTTTAAACTAAAGTGAATTATGGGTGCTACGTGACTCCTAGGCCTTCCAAGATAGAGGCTAGTCACGTTTCGTGTACTAAGAATTAATATATACGTGTAATAATAGTGCAAAGTGATATACGTTCGAAACAAAATATACATGGTGCATGATATAACTTTAACGTGTGATATGGAATGGAAATGAGTAGAAAAGACTTACAAACACCTTAGAGGTGATCAAGAGTCGAGTGTGATAGTATGGAACACAAGAAAATCACGTTTCACAATATAACCCAAACGTTATATATAAATATCAAACCCGATTTCCTTTCCTTGCTTCCAAATAATTTACCAATCGACTTGTGGTCTTGTGAGGATAGTTTTGAAGGATGAATTATCTCAGTGAAAGAGTATGTGAATGAATAAGTGAACGATGCATGCAAGTACGTTATATATTACTTGAATATATACACGTAAGTAGAAAATTTCAATGAGAACTTCTCGTACTATTTGCATGTCAGGATGATAGACTCCTAGGTGTATTTTATATTGTTTTCAAAGTGAATGTGAGAGCATGATTTGTGGATGATGTTGTGGTGAATCATATGTATGTCGACCAACATATATATGTACATACGATTTACAAAATCGTTTACTACTTTTATATACTTGATCATCTTCGACATTTGAACATAAATTCATCTCAGGAATATTATTAGGAGCATTTAGAAACAAACGGGATTCAAAACGGTTAAGTTTTGAATAATTTGTGAATCGGTTTGGTTTTGTAAGGGTCGAATACTTAGCCTCTTAAAAATGTATCAAAACTCAACGTATGGACGTGAGAATTGACACACTAATAGTTGGCTAGGAGGTTAATGAGATGAGAAAATAAAATATGTATGTCGTGTGTTAGATTTAGAAATAAACGAGGCGTTTTGGGGGTGCTTGAACTAGTCGATCGGATGAAAATTACATGTATTTGGATTTTGGGCTTTAGTTCGTTGGGCTTAGGAAAAGTAACTGGGGTGTGGGCCGAAAGTAATTAAGGGTCCGATTGGTTAATTAGGTAATTACGAAATTTTAATTATATTTAGGAAATATAATTAGGATTAGGAATTAGGTTTAGGATTAAACGAAAAGTTTAGGTTTCGTGTAACGTGTCGATGATTAATTCCGTCATTTCGTGAATTATATTATTTTGTGAAAATAGTCAAAATAATATAATAAGAAAAATTTTAAATTTTTCCAAGAAAATGGGAATTAGTAACGATAACGAAGGATTATTTATTTATTAACGATTTAATTACAAGAAATTTTTACAGGGTTCTACACAAGGGGTCTTTTGCTATACAAAAATGCCCTTTGGTCTAAAGAACGCGGGAGCAACATACCAGCGATTAGTGGACACAGCATTTGAGAAGCAAGTAGGCCGCAACCTGGAAGTTTATGTTGATGACCTCGTTATAAAAAGCCACACGGAGGAAGAGTTGGTGCGCGACATTGAGGAGATGTTCAAAACATTGGAAAAAATAAACATGAAGTTAAATCCCAAGAAGTGCACCTTTGGCGCGACAGAAGGCATGTTCCTTGGGTACTTAATAGAACCTGATGGCATCAAACCTTGCCCAGAAAAGACAAAAGCTGTCATTGATCTCCCCTCACCGCGCACACTGAAAGAAGTCCAGTCATTAAATGGAAAGCTAGCGGGGCTAAACCGTTTTTTATCCAAGTCAACAGACAAATCACTCCCTTTCTTCAAAACACTCACGAAGTGCACAAAAAAAGGAGACTTTCGTTGGACTGGGGAGGCAGAGGAAGCCTTCCAACAACTAAAACAGCATCTGGCATCACTTCCCAAACTTGTCGCACCACGTCCAGGGGAAGAGTTGATCATGTACTTATCTGCAACCCATGGGGCAGTCAGCGCAGTACTATTGATAGATAGGAACTCCGTTCAAACACCCATATACTTTGTAAGCAAGGCACTGAAGAAGATAGAGACTAACTACAGCGCTATGGAAAAAACTGGTCCTAGCCCTAGTATTCACAGCTAAAAGACTGCGCAGGTACTTTCAGGCGCACCCAATAGCTGTGATCACGGACCAGCCCATCAAACAAGTTATCTCTAAACCTGACGCATCAGGACGGCTACAAAAGTGGAGTGTGTTGTTGAGTGAGTATAACATCTCGTATAGACCACACACTGCAATCAAGGGGCAGATATTAGCCGGCTTTATTATTGAAAAGCCAGATAGCGATACCCCACCTTCGACATGCAAGACAGAGCTACAAGAACCATGGGTTCTATTCACAGACGGATCCTCATGCGTGGATGGATCAGGCGCAGGCCTTATCCTTACTAATCCAGAAGGGATGGAATTCACCTACGCACTGCGCTTCGAATTCACAGCCACAAACAATGAGGCAGAACACGAAGACCTACTCGCTGGACTGCGTATTGCAATTCAAATGGGTGTACGCAACCTAGAGGCAAATGTGGATTCCAGGCTAGTAGCTAACCATGTGCTAGGTGAATATGAAGCCAAGGATGAACATATGATCCAATACCTTGAAAAAACCAAGTATTTAATTTAGAGCTTTGATAGGTTCACAATCAAACAAGTACCTAGAGGAGACAACAGGAAAGCTGATGCGCTTAGCAAGATCGCATCTACAAGCTTTGCGCACCTATCCAAACAGGTATTGGTAGAAACTCTCAAAAATAAATCAATCTTGGAGATGGAAGTATCCACGGTGATAGAAGAATTGGATCCCACGTGGATGACACCTATCATCGAATTTATAAGCAAAGGAATCTTACCACAAGATCAGAAGGATGCTCGAAGAGTGCGGCGCACAACGCAGCGATTTGAACTCCGAGATAGCATCCTATATCGACGTTCATTCCTACAACCCTGGCTCCGATGTGTTGGACCTCTTCAAGCAGATTATGTACTTCGAGAAATTCACTCGGGATCATGTAGCATGCACTCGAGACCACGGTCCGTGGTGGCGCGCGCCCTGCGATCAGGATATTATTGGCCTACTATGCACCGCGACGCGCGAGATATGATAAAGAAATGCAGTAATTGCCAAGTCCACAGGCCAATTCCGCGCCAACCACAACAAGAGTTAACCCCCATTACCTCACCATGGCCATTCTATAAATGGGGCATCGACATCGCAGGTCATTTCCCAGTCGCAGCGGGAGGACTAAAATTCCTCATTGTGGCCATAGACTACTTCACCAAGTGGATTGAGGCAAAAGCAGTGGTTAGCATCACTGACAACCAAGTAAAAAGCTTCGTATATGACAACATTGTGTGTCGCTTCGGACTACCCGGGGAAATCATCTCAGACAATGGAAAACAATTCTGTGATAACCCATTCAAAGATTGGTGCACACAATTGAACATCACACAACACTTCGCTTCAGTGAAACACCCACAAACCAATGGCTTGGTTGAACGCGCGAATCGCAGTCTAGGCGAAGGGATAAAAGCGCGCCTGGACAGACACAAAGGAAAATGGGTGGACGAATTGTCACATGTTTTATGGGCGCACCGCACCACAATCAAAACCAGTACCGAAGACACACCATTTTCTCTTGTCTATGGAACAGAAGCCGTCATACCAGCCGAAATTAGAATGCCAACTATACGTACAGCGGAGATTAACGTCACAACAAATGACGAGGAGCGGCGCATAGACTTGGACTTGCTGGAAGAAAGGCGTGAACGCGCAGCTATACGCGAAGCGAAGGCTAAAGCAAAGATGAAGAAGTATTATGATGCAAAGGTCAAACACACTTCTTTCAGGCCAAGAGACTTTGTATACCGCGCTAATGATGCAAGCCACGCAGAAGACACAGGCAAACTTGGACCCAAATGGGAAGGACCCTATGAGGTCACGGATGCACTAGGTAATGGTGCATACAGGTTGCGCGATATGGAAGGTCACGAGCTGGCGCGCACTTGGAATATCTGCAATCTAAAAAGATGCTATCTTTAAGAAAGGCTACGGCCCACAAACAGACAATCTTGCACTTTAGTACGTGCCTAATAAATGTCTGTCTTAGAATTTTCTTTTCTTTTTTAGGAATTGTTTTTTATCTTCCAAAAACTTGCAAGTATTAATAAAACGTTGTGGTTTCTAGCTAACTCCATAACACACTTCACTTTATTGCGTACATTTCTATTATGTTTCAATATTATTATTTTACATTTTGCCTACATGGCGTGCATGCACTTATTAAGAACCACGATGGCAGAAAGGATGAGTAAACCTACTAACTAACTCGTTGAGTAAGAGGGTTGCAAACCCATCAACATTGGATCATGTATCCTTGCTAAGCGCCTTACCTTCAAGACGTTGAAGTAAGTTTCCCATGCGCATTCCACGAAGGATGCGCAATATCACGTACACCGTACATGCTTAGCAAATTACGAGCCAAGACTCTTGGTCATTTAATAAAAGTGTTTGCAAAATAATGCAAGTCTATTTTCATACTTATGATTTGTTTTTTAAGTCACGCACTTAATTTGAGTATGGGTTTCAATGTGCATCTTAATTGATCTTTTACACAAAGGATAACAATTTAAGAACGGATAACATAGCACACAAACAAAAGATATAAGTTATCATTTATACAAAAACCCTACATTTACAAGGTATAAAAGCCTATATCTACACACTATGACGGTGCTCAGGACTATGCTCTTGGTCAGCGGAGCTCCCAGCCTCTTGGAGCTTCCTCAAAAGTAACGCATCCTTAGGCGACACGGTCGCTATGCTGACTGCGACTCCATCTGATCTTGGGATATGCGCAGCGCCTACACCACATAGGATGGCCTTCCCCTGAACACACTTCTTCTTTGCCGCCCTCTCCACATGAAGCTCCAAGACTTCTTTCAGGGGAACCTCCTTCTCAAGAACGAAGGGGTTCAGAATATCATGCGGCTGCGCAAAGACTGGAACCTGCAACTGCGACTCGTCAGGCTTTAGGAAAAAGTCCGGTTGAGCCTCTGCATCCTCCAAGATATGCCTCCCCAGGGTCAACCCCTCCATAATTAA
Organism: Artemisia argyi; assembly: GCA_030686995.1. Taxonomy (NCBI): domain Eukaryota; kingdom Viridiplantae; phylum Streptophyta; class Magnoliopsida; order Asterales; family Asteraceae; genus Artemisia; species Artemisia argyi. Next base: position 116,710,322 of record CM060680.1, on the reverse strand, counting down.
CTTTATGGGGTAATCCTGGTCGCGCTCCAGCTGCACAATATGCGGAAGCTCAAAGAGCTTCATCCCCTCCATAGCCTTCACAAGCTCGTCATAGTCATCCGCCTTATAACCGGGCACCTCAGCAAGTGACACGGTCAGCATCTTGGCCTCATGGAGTTCCTCTACGGCTTGCGCCCTGCCACGCTCCACGGCGCACTCTACAACCTTCCCAAAGGCCTCCAACACCTCCGGGGACTCCAACGTGCCCATCGCAGCCAGACGCAAACCATGGCTGATCAACCACCTACAAAAGCAACAAAAGGATGCATTAGAAGCAAAGTGGAATATTAATACATATAAGAAAATTGCAGAATAGACAACACATACCCGCGCTCCGCGATTGTAGACATAAGATGAGGATATAACTCCTCATCGTATTCTATACTCAGCCTGCGCAGCTTCTCCTCCTGCACCTTCAAGGCATTCTGAACCTGGGTGCGAAGTTTCTCAATATGGCCGAAGTGCTCAGCCTTCTTCTCTTCCAGATACTGATGACGTATAGCCTATATCTGGGCCACGAGCCCAAATGATAGACATTACTCACACCTAAGCCCACCATGAGTGGGCTACCATGACAATGGGACGGGCCGCAGTATTAATACTTTGGGCTCACAAAGCCCAATGCCCAATCCAACCCAACGGGTACACGATAAGGATTATCTATTCATGGAATAGATATCCTTACCTCGGATAAGCACCACGCGTGCGAAGAGTAAGGAGCAAGAAACACGGTTTCTTAGTCCCTATATATAGAATCACACGATTCTCATTCAAGGTACAACATACAAACCCTAACTCTTTAAGAGAACCCTAAATCGATTACTTACTCTCACGCCGGAGTCTAATCGGGGGAGACAATCCCTCGATAAGTCTAACGGTGTTGTCTTATTTTCTTAGTACGCAGGTTACAAAGTGCTAAGAAGCGAATTGGTACGAGAGCAAGAGCCCAATAACCAGGTACGCCCAACTTTTGTATCAACAGATACCTTATCCCCCAGGTTAAGTTCGACCTGAACTGATGCAGCTCCCCGCGCTCATGCTGCAGCTCAGCCATCGCGGTCAACTTCTCATCAGTCACCTTCTCAGCATGCGCCTTGACGGACTCTACCTCCGCTCGCGCATCAGCTAACTGTGCACGGAGCATGGCAGTCTCCTCGTCCTTCTGTGCGAGGCTGCTGCTCTCCCCTACATACCGCGTCTTCAACTGAGCGACCAACTCAGTCTGACGCTCAGCAGCAGCAGCCAGCTCCTCCATTAATTGCTGCGCAGACACCCCCTCAGCTATCTTCACCGTCTCCTCCACGTTTGCATCCTGAGGGGGGACCACACTTTCAAAAAATGCCGCATCACCCTCTGCAGCATGGTCATTACAAGAAAAAGAAGAAGGTCAGAGCATATTACGACAAGTAATACAAAAAAAAAAAAAAAAAAAAAAAAAAAAAAGGAAAAGAAAGAAAACATGAATATGATCATCACTTACAAAAAAGGAGAAGACTTTGCAATCTCCTTATCCGTGCAAGTAGCGGATGTGTCATCTACTGCGGATGACTCTTCATCCGTGATAAGATGGCGCCTCCTCTTAGAAGTACCAGCGCCATCAGACTCTCCCTTGCGCTTCACACCATGCGCTACACTCTCAGGCTCCAGAACCTCTACGCTGTCAGAGGACTCAGAATGCACTTCCTCTATCACGGGAGACAGCTCCCCAGTAGGAGGGACGCTCTGCACAGGAGTCACAAGTGCAGCCGCAGGAGAATCCTCAGGACCATCTTGCGCCAACACCGTCGTGTGTCCCGCAGTAGCCTCCAAAATTGGCTCCTCGTTGTCCCTAAGAGGGCGCACACCTACAGTCACTTGTTTGGGCTTCTCAAGCTTCACCACAGCAAACAAATCCATCTCTGCGCGACACATGAACAAACAACAAAACCAATTTAGTTATTGAAATTACAAGGAGCACTTACATTATTGAAGCAAAGGTAAAAAAAAGGACAAGCACCCACCCCGGCCGCTCTCATCAAGGAATGTTGGAACCTCGTCAGAACCATGGAAATAGTTGCGACTCAGCCCCATGTGAACCAAAAACTCCTCAGGGTAGGAGTTAATGGGGATGCGGTTGGCATCAATCGTATCCGCATCCTCCGCGCTATACGAACCGGGTAAAGGGCGCTCATCCCTTGGCAGCGTCCCTTGAGTATAAAACTCAAACGGCGACGAAAATACTATGTCATCCACCCAGAAAAATTTCTCCCTCCAATCCCTAAGGGAATCCACCTTCTCTGTATAACACTGAAGGCGCCCAGAGCGCTTCGCAAAAGACACCCATCCATGCGACCATGTTGTGCGGTAAAACGCACGGAATAGGTTAATGGTAGGATTAACCGCCAGCAAACGGCAGTTTATTTCAAAATTTGAAACTTTCGCCGCACCTATACAGTGCAGCTGGGAAATGTGAAGGCGGTAGAAGTTGAGCAAATTGCTCAAGAATAAGGATATAGGTACGCGCTGGTTCGCATACTTGAAGAAGCGCGTATATAACCCTATTTTTCCCTCAGGGAAATCCGCGATACACGCGTTTGCCCCCGGTACTTCCGGATGAACGTCTAGGGGAATGAAATAATCAGAGGAGAACTGACGCAGTTCATCCTCGTCCATTTCAGACGGAAACTCGTGCAATTGACAAACCATTTCTAGAGAATAATAATACTAGCTAAAGCGCGTATTCGCGGTTACCTAATCAAACAGTTGCTCTCTTAAAAAAAGCTTTGAAGAAATTTGAAAATGGCGGAAGTATGTTTTTTACTGTGAGTTCTTCAGTAAAATGGGAGGCGATGTTTATAAAGGGTTACAAAAACCCTAAAAAACCAGCCACGTGGAATCCACTCACATGATCGTGTGGCTAGAAGACGAGAGGGTAGATGCACTTTTTCCCACTTCCCGATATACACGTGGACACACTCCCCGTTTTCCTAGGTATTTTTGAGGATATTTTGGACTAGATACATAGGCCCTAATATTGGGCGGTTACTTTTCCCGCCACACTTACCGTTGCTTTCACTAGTCTAGCATCCGCGGCTACAAACCGCGCACACTAGACTGGGGGGACATGATGACGTATAGTCTATATTTGGGGCATGAGCCCAAATGATAAACATTACTAAGGCCCAAACCCACCACGCGTGAGCTATCATAACAATGATTTGGACCGCACCACCAATGGGTTGGGCTCACATAGGCCCAAGCCCAACCAAACTATTTATGGTCTAGATAAGGATCTTCTATTTACGGATAAAGATCCTTGGACCGGATAAGCACCATGTGTGCAAAGAGTAAGGAGCACGAAACCTACAAGGATTCTGCGCCTATATATAGAATGATATAATTCTCATGAAAGGTACGATCTAAAAAACCCTAACTCTTCAATATAACCCTAAACCGATTACTTACTCTCACGCCGGAGGATAATCGTGGGAGACAATCCCACGATAAGCCTAACGGTGTTTGTTTACTTTCTTAGTGTGCAGGTTTCAAGCATTAAGAGCTAATTGGTACGAGAGCAGGAGCCCAAACTAAGAACGCCTAACTTTTGTATCAACAAATTGATATAATTTATCGGTCATTCCGTCCATATTTGCACAACCTTCTTAGTTATTCTCCTACATTCCAGGTTTATCATTCCTCAACGAAAAATGAAGAAATTATTAACCATCATTTTTTTTTATCACTTTCTAACTAGCTTCACTATCCTTGTTTTGTGTCTTAATGTGAAGTCGTGTTTTTTAATGCAAGGTTTACTTTAGTGATAAAAATAGGTTTCAAATCTTAGTCGTGTTTTTTCCGCGTTATAAAACTTAAAATTTTGTTGTTAGTGGTTAAATTCAATGACTCGTTCCCTTTTGAAAATCATGAAAACAAATACTAGTAGTTCCCAAACAATTTGAGTTATGCTTGAAAGGATAAAAGCAATGATTATGAAAGCAAGGTTCAAATTCTTAACGAACGAAGCATCGAAAAGTGTATATTAACTAAACAAATGATTGGTTAACGCTTCATGGGTGCCCTCGAACAGATAATGAAAACCATAAAAGCAAAGAATAAGATTCCCATTTCTATGGCTAGAAATCTACATCGAATCAACAATAAAATAGTCACATTGCTATTGCGAATTGGTAGTCTCGGTCAACCCCTTTAGATTATAATTGGTATAGGCGGGATTAATTGGATTGCATTTTCAGCAATTTTTAGGTACTTCCGGCGAGTTTTAGGTATTACTGGCAAGATTTTCGTTAAAAAAACGACAAATAATAGATTTAAACAACGACTATAAGTGATTAAAACAAGTTTACGGCGAGTTTTGGGCATTTCCAGTAAGTTTGACCACCGTTAAACGTCATTGACCGCTGTTGAACACGGCTGACCGATTTACACAAATCAAAAAGATTGAGCATCTAAACGATGATTAATCAACATTATACGCCTTTCTTTTTGCAAAAACATTGGCTGACATAAACGATGATTAATCAACATTATACGTAGGGGTGTAATCGAGCCGAGTCGAGTCGAGTATTGACAAGCTCGAGCTCGGCTCGACTTATAATACTCGAGCTCGAAACTCGACTCGAGCTCGACCGAGCCTCAATATTCAAGCTCGAGCTCGGCTCGATTACTGAAACTCGAGCTCGAAACTCGACTCGGCTCGACTCGTATATATTAGAAAAATATCAAGTTTATATAAAAAGCACTTCAAAAAAGCCACTCACAACATGATTAGCACCAAATTTATCAAAAGGTTAGTCTACAATTTCCAGTTTCTAGTTTCCAACTCCAACAAAAAACTATGTGATGGATTACCAAGAGTTCAAGACTGCCACATAAAAACTTAAAAAAAGCCACCCACAACATGATTAGTACCAGAGTAATCGAAGATCTGGATTCAATCTTATATGGCATTTATATCTTGAACAAATAAAAACATTATATAAGAACTAAAGAACAACAATAGTTACCAAGAGTCTACGGTGGATAATGAACTAGATGTGGGAAACGGTGTACACTTTTATTAATAAATCAGATTACAAGAATAAAATTAACAGAAAAGTAAATACAGACAGAAAGGTGTAGAAGCAGAAGACAGACTCTAATAACGATAAATAAAAGAGAACGAGGCTCGTGTTGAACACGATTCCCTTAAAACAGATTCGCCGTCTGTTTCCCAGGGTACAACGTCCAAAGCTGTTGTACAGCCGGACTTGACTTACTTGCCTGAAAGATCACGGAAAGCTTGCGTATTTCTGATCGAAAGAACTGCTGGAACGTCTGAGGTATAGAGCTGCGTTTTTTTGTATCTTAAAACCGAATGAGATGTGGCTTATATTTATACTGAAAACCTATCTTGTTCTCCAAGATTAAATATTCGGTATAATAAACAAAATCTGTTATAAATAAAACAGATTTTCGTATAATATTTCACACAAACAGAATTCTGTCAAAAAGTTCAAATCTATTCCTAAAATAGATTTACAGAATATCTTGGAAAAACTGACCCGAACTAGCAGCAAAAATTTTCGCACGTAGGCGAGGTTTCGGAGCTGCATTCGTGTCCGCAGGTCGCGCGGGCTCGCATGAGTTCAGTAGCTTCGAACTCATTTTTGGCCCAGAAATCCCACAATCTGCACCCCCCCCCCCCTGCGCGCGCGCACGTAGGAGTGGGAGCATAGCTCATCTAAAGGAATTTGAAAGCTAGTACAAGAAAATCCTTATAAACTAGTCTTCACTTCCTTCACTAGGCGATGTGGGACTTTTCCATTTTTGTGTTTCACGTGCCTCACTTTGAGACACGATATCTCATTCATCTTAGCTCTATTTTGGACATACTTTAGCTTGTTACGAAGCTCTCTTGGAGGAGAACAAAACGCCACCAAGAAACATAAATATATATAACATATACATACATTAAATTATGTCCAAAGTTTTACAAAAACTCATTTTGTAAACCATTTTTCCAACACTAGAAACTTTTGAATGGTTAATTTAGAGGATTGTGGTCAAGTTGTAGAAGATAAGATAAATGTAAGGACACCACTCACAAGCATAGCTTTTGGTTGGTGTAAAATTGCTTTAGGGTTTTTTTTTAACTTTTTCTTTTTATATGGACCATGAAAAGTTAATATATATGTAAGCAAAGGGTATATATGTAATTTTACAAAAGCTCGTTAAGGCTCGCGAGCTTCACGAGCCGAGTAACTTAAAACTCGAACTCGACTCGACATCTTACACGAGTAGCTCGAGCTCGAGCTCGACTCGTTTAAAATCGAGTCGAATCGAGTATTTTTCGAGTCAATCTCGAGTTGCTCGCGAGTTGTCTCGGCTCGTTTACACCCCTATTTATACGCCTTAAATTCATATCCAATATTCGATATTTGTGATTTAAGAAAAATCCATACCTGCATTTAATAAGAGAAACTTATGTTCATATTTCATCAACATCATTTGTAAATAAAAATTGGTCACTTGTTTGTTTTTCTTTTCGGAGTGTTTTGCAGGTTTAATGATTAGTAGTACTAGTAAATATACATTAGCGAGTGTAAATTTTTGCCACGCTTTGCTGCGAACGTTTGAATACTGTTTATTTTATCGTGATAGTTACCAACACATGTGTTATTTGGCAAAAAAAAAAAAAAAAAAAAAACCCTAAAACAAATGGTTTACGATATCAGTTAATTACCTTTGTTGTCATATCAAGACGAAACATATTACGTATTAATTGCGAATTTTTTTAATACAATTATAGCGTGAAAAATCTTATGATTTTTTATATTTAACAACATTATTAAATGCATGAAACTTTTATGCAATTACAAATGTTAAGAAATTGATTTTTTAACACAATTTATAAAGCATGTAGAAAATATGTAACAAATTAGTAAATAGCTTAAAATTTTCATTTAACTAAAAAAAATAATAACTTAAATAAGTTTAAAAGTGTTCATTGGGTAAAAACTATAATCCTTACAAAAGCTATAAGGAAAAAATTATGTTTTGGGGATAAGAATGGAACCTTGAATCTTTTGCGTAAAAGTTAAATGTGTTAAGAGGGCACAATGCACATCACCATTGGCGTCGTTATTCTCCACCCCACCGCACTGGTCGCCATTCTTCCCTTCGACGACCCATTCACTGGCGTTGTTGGTTTTATTTTTATTTTTTTAGTGAGTGGGGTATTTTTGATGGCGGGTTATGGGACTTACATGCACCAATAACGGTTATGTTAATGAGAATATTTTAGTTATTATGATGTTATTGGGTGTGTGTTTGGGTGACAACCCAATAACAATTATTCGCACTCCCCTTCGCGTAGCTCTCTAACCATCTTGGTAAATCACTCATTGTTTACATGCTTTTCATAGATAGTGTAGATTATTTAGAAAAAAAATTATAAATAACAAAACATGGATGATCATTGTTCTATATTTTAACTGTCGTTAGTCTTTGCCGTTAAATTATTTGTTCTGTTAGTCATCTTTTGTTAACTATTTGCACCGAAAGTCCTTATTTCTTATACTACATTCGTCACAAAATATAAGTCCAGTTTGACTTTTTGAATCGAACTTTGACCGTAAATATTTTTGTTTATAAATATCACTTGATGAAAATTATACCAAATGAAAATACATATAAAACACTATCAATTTATATATTTTGCATCAAGTATTATATAATACAAACAAATATATTTAGGGTCAAAGTTTGATTCAAAAAGTCAAATTGCACTTATATTTTGAGACAGAGGGAGTAATATTTATAATTAGGGAAAATACCACCAAAATGTATTGAACTTGTCACCATTTTCAATTCTGTGTAGTAATCTTTTTTTTTTTTTTTTTTTTTTCTAAACAATTATCGAACCTTGTAAAATGGTTTATTGTATGTACCCGATGGCTGCCCAGTTTGCCCGTACCACGTAGACAATACACGCTGAATTTTTTTTTTCTAATGTTTATATTAAATTCCAAGTGGACATTCCACTAATAACAGAATTTTTTATTCGTTTATTTGCCCCAATTTGTACCACTTTTACCCCAAATCCGACACAAAAACCCTAATCCCCAATTTGGACCACCTTGTCGATTCATTGTCGTTTTCAGAGATAGAGTTAAATTAATCCATGCAAAAGGTACAATATATGATATACTATTAGTGACCCACCTTGAATTGTCCAAAATTCTTGTTTTTTATGTATTTTCTTTAGGGTTAAGTTTAAACAATACTATTCATATAAAATAGTCATTTAATTTAGGGTTTTGTATAATGTTATGCATCATGTCAGCTACGTTCTCATCCTATTTGGTGTTTGATGTACATTTTGGTGGTACCTTTGAATTCACGCCACTCAGGTATGTAAATGGGGTTGTTGGTGGATGGACAGTTAAAAGGACAACAAATTGGACTTTCAAAGTGTTTGTAATCATTTAAGAAAACGCACAGATGACCCCCTTTATCAGTTGTTCTTTAAGCTGCCAGAATGTGAACTTGACAAGAGTTTGAAACTAATACAAAATGACAAAGATTTGTTTTCTATGTATGACTATGCTGCATCTTATGGGATTATACATGTGTACATATCACATGGGCCTCAGGAGTTAGAGGCATATTACACTGAGAGCATGACTGTGTATGGTTCTGATGATGAGGTTCAGTCTAGGAAAAAACCAGTAAAAGATGCAGGTAAGATGAGTGTAGATGAGTTAATTGCTTGGGCTGAGGAGGAAGCAGCTAGGACTAAGGTAGTTGATAATGGTTTAGGAAATGGTCATAGTGGTAGTGTCAGTCATTACCAGGGTAGTGGGACTCTAGATAAGGGTAGTGGTACTCTAAATAAGGGTAATGGGTCTGTTGGTAAGTGTAAAGTGACTGTGGACAAAGGAAAATCCATCATGGTACATGAAGGTAAGAAAGGTCAAAGTAGAAAGGATCCTAGGAAGAGGAATGTTGGTATTGTAATCAATGATAATGCGAATCTGATTCTTGCGTTTTTGAGTGCGTATCAAAAATATACACAATAGACGTGAGTGGAATTTACCGATCAACCTTTAGGGAAAGGAAGACTTGTAAAGACTCGTGAATACAATATATATGTGTGATACCGGGTAAGTGATTACCCGGGTCGTGTCCCAACGAGGTATGAGTGAGATTCGGAGATTAAAATGCTTGTAAGAATGGTTGAGAGATTATTTGGTATTGTGAACTACGGGAAATTGCTAATAACGTACGAAAAATAAAATTAATGCAACTAAAACATGAATTCGAACAAGGAATGAAAATTAAAACTTGAAAACTAATTAGAATTCTACGGGAATGGAAATTAGGAAGCTAGAACCCTAAACGTAAATTAATTGTAAAAACATAAAAGTTAATTTAATTAAAACGCGAGTGCGCAAAATAGAAGTGAATTTAATGTTACACTAGCCCTACGGATGTAAAAATAATCTTTTTGTAAGTTCCTAGTGTTAAAAGAAAATTTTAGAAAAAAGAAAAAATATTTTTTTGCTTTTTAAATTTTTAAAGATGAATTAAATACTAAAATTATAAAATAAATCTTAGAAAAATAGTAAAACAACTTGAAAAATTATAAAATTTTTGAGGAAAATCTAAAACCTAATAAAGAAGCTAAGAAAAATATAAAAATGGAAAAATCAGTTTAACATAAGCAGGTAATAAGCAAATACAAAAAGCTGAAAAATTAATAAGCAAATGAAGTGAACTACATTAAATAAATTATAAGAGAAAGTATCAACAAGAATGAGTAACTAGCACAGATGGTAAGTGTATTATGCTTGTGTGTCTGTGTGAATTGGGTGACCAGGGTTCAACCCCTGGCAACACCCTTTTTATAAAACAATTTTTTTTTTCTTTTTAAACTTTTGTTTTTTTGGGAATAATAAACTACTGGAAAACAACAACTTTTTATAAAGATATTTTCTCTAAAAACTAGTTGGTGAGCTGGGTGAAGTTGTAGAACTCATCAGATAACAAAGATCAACAATCAACAAAAAAAATCTAACAGTTGCACAAAAGAGATTTTTAGCTTAAAATTTTGCTTGACTGTTAACCCCCATAAGCCCAAATAAGCTACAGGTACAAGAATAAGCTAACTAACTCTAGAATCCAACCTAATGAACTAATTTACGTAATTTAAAACTAACTACATGTCAAATTAAACACTGCAAAAAAAAAGTAAGCCTAGACAAACAGTCCCTAATAGACTCAAACAGTCCCAAGCAAGCTCAAATGTGTTATACTAGGGATAAGCTAGCTGAAGGCATCTAGGGGGAAAGGGATTAAGCAGGAAAAAAAGTAAGCCTAGACAAACAGTCCCTAATAGACTCAAACAGTCCCAAGCAAGCTCAAATGGGTTATACTAAGGAGAAGCTAGCTGAAGGCATCTAGGGGGAAAGGGATTAAGGAGGAAAAATGAGCCATGGACTGAAAAAAGCTAAAAGTTTCTACAACCTGTTGATGCGAAGAACAACCTAGGGGGCGACTTTGGAGGGCATAATAAGCTAAACTAGTAAGCATTAAAGATCAAACTAAAAGTAGGAATCCTCAAGCTCGTACAACAAGCTCTCCAAGTCACCTAAAATCAGATCAAGTACTCAAATTATGAGCTTGATATGGACTTGGGGAAATGGGTCAGACAGCAAACAAGCATGGCGCAGGGCAACAGCAGGCTAAACTAAGCTACTCAAGAGCTTATTAAAAAAATAAAAATCAACAAAAATGTGGACTAATTAGACAAGCTGCCAAATATTCATTTCCCCCAATTTCAGTATCAAAGGATTAAAAATGAGCAAATGATAAATCAAAATCAAGATGGCTGTTGACAAAATGATTACTGATGCAGTTGACTTCAAGCCAAAATTTAAGCGATCTAAAGGTAAAACTAAGGATAATAAGCTAATGAATTGTAGAAACAAGCTAGAAAGGAGTGCAAGAAAGCAAAAATTATGAATTATGGATAGATGGTTAAGCTAAAAAGTAAAAATGAAATCTCTATATTGGTCTAAAAAGCTGCTGATGCAGTTATGGGTTAGGGGCTGAAATGGGTGAAAATGGTAATATGAGATCAATCGAACTTTGATACTAGATAATGACCAACCTACAAAGCCTATAATGAACTTAGTTGAACTAAGATTAACACCTATTATGCTCTAAATCCTAACTAGCCTTGTATGATCAAATGTATCTGATATAGAATCTAAGAATCAAACCACATAAGCAAATGCTACTAAACAACTAGAAACTGATGCAATTTACTCCTAAACTAATAATATCAACGAATCAAACCTAAATCAAATTCAAATTGTGGCCTAAACTAAGTTTGACTCAGAAAGTCAAGCTTGACCCAAACACTCCTTATGAGTAAACTGTTGACTGTTTTTGAGTTCTAATAAACACATTTTTTGTGACAACCCTAATGGATGCAAGTGGAAAAAGGCATTATAACAGTGAATAAGCAATAACAAATCAATAATGAGCTGTAATTAGTAAGCTAATAAGCACTTGTTAAAAGAAACTTGAATTTGCATTAATTTAAAAATCTGAGTACAAAGGATTCATAACAAACTTTGAAAACTGAAATTTAATAAACTTAAAGATTAAAACTCTACTTGACTACTACTAAAACATACTAACTAAAGACTGCCTTTTTATGGCTTACAATGGACCTTTTTATACTAAAATTAGAACTAGGGTTTTTTTCTCTCCATTGCTTGCTGTTGTGTTTCTTTGATACAATCTTAGCCGTATGATCGTCTTGGTACCAAAACCAGTTAATCTTGTCCATTCACTTGCTTTTGGCTCCCAAAAGGAGGTGAAGATTGATGATCTGGAGTGGAATCATGTGACTCTTTTATAGGAGGAGGTGAGGAGGGGAGCTTTTGAGGAGGGGGGTTGGCGTATTGAAGGGGAATGGCGTGGATGTGGTGGTGTATCTGCTGGGTAAAGAGGGGAGGTGGAAGAAGATGGGGGTTTGTGTTTGACCAGGTCAGAGGGGAGGGTACGTTTTTATTAAACGGATTAGGTTTTGGGTTTTTGGGTGGTGTTATTAAACGTGGGCTGGTGATGGTTTTGGGTCCAAGGGAATGGTGTGGATTGGATTGGTTTTAGAGATTACAAAGGATCCCTTTGGTTGTAGTTTAGATAAGCCCAAGGACCAATCTTGTGTAATCTAAATTTTTGAGGGGCTGAAACAGTCAAATCTTCAAAGTATTACCAAGGGTCATTCTTGACAAGTTTTAATTCTAAAAGGACTTTTCATGATATATTTCCAAAATAAAGTATCCAGAGATCATTCTTGACAACTTTGTAAACTTGAGGGACCAAACTTGTAAATCTTTGAAAACTTTTCACCCAAAGATCGTTTTTGATAACTTTTGACTTCTAAAGGACTTGGGTTGACTTTTCTTTCAAAACACATGCTTAGGGACTAGTTTTGACAACTTTTGAAAGTTAAGGGACTGAAACTGCCAATTATGCAAACTTTGTTCGTTTTTCATCTGTTTTTAATCATTTTGCATCTGAAACATATAAAACACGATCTTTGGGATATTTTATGTATTTTGATGTATTTCTGGGTGTTTCTAAACATTTTTTGCAGTTCAGATTGACAAAAAATGATGAGTATTTCACACTTATCAATCCCCCACACTAAACTATTGCTAGTCCCTAGCAATCTTTTGTGAAAATTTAATGGATTTGAAGTCTCTTTACCAAAGGCCATTACTTCTGGAGTAGCCAAATGTTTTGGTTCAAGTAAGAAATATGGTACACTGATAACCATATGATTTTAAGCAAACCATAAGCTTCCAACGGATTTGATTTGTCTTTACCAAAAGCCGTTTGCTTCTGGACTAGCCAACTCTTTGATGGAATTCAGTCATCATCTTGGTGAGTTGATTACCAAATATGGTTTTCCACTGCCTTTACCACAAGCCATAACTTTGCGGGCTAGCCAACTCTTTTACTTTTTAGGATATGGTGAGTTGAATCCCATACAATTTTCGGCAAATTGTCAGCCATCAACGGATTTGAGAAATCTTTACCAAGAGCCGTTTGCTCCTGGATTAGCCAGTCCTTTTGTGGTTTAGACATGGTGGACTGATAACCATAAAAATTTTGAAATAAAGTGAAAAAAAATTTAAAATTTTTGCCAAAAACGGGGGTAGTAGAAGGTAAAATGTGATCAAATTCGCTAGAATTCCCCCCCCCCCCACACTTAGAATTGAATATTGTCCTCAATATTCAAAGTCCCGGCTATTATGCCGACTCTTTGAATGTAAAAAGGCAACATTACAAGCTTAATGTGGAAATACCATTTTTCACTTTATTCATCACCATTTTTTTATATACATGGTAACAACAGCATGGGTAACTCCCCCACACTTAGGGTGAAAACCCCATATGCATGCTACTGTTTTTGTTTACCGAGTCGCTAGCTTGACTCGGCCTCGAATTCATTGGTTCTTGGGGAAGTATCATGTGGAAGAGACAATCTCCATCGGACTTTCATTCAAGATGTTTGGACAAACATTTGAAGCACGTGAAAGTTCCACACCGATGAGATAAGTACCCGGCTCAAGATAATGGTAAATGGAAATGCCGGGGTCAAAGATAGTGTCTTCATTCCCGAAGGAGTGGAGAAGAAAGGAAGTCACCAGGTAGGTGAAGAAAAGAAAGAAAATCATGATAACAATCATGACTAGATCTTCTTCCTCAAGATCAGGCTCAGTTTCCTGAGTTTGGATTTTATCGGTTAAGGTCTTTGGTTTGGATAACATATTGAGAGGGAGGGTGGAAAATTTTGTCATAGGAATGCAAACTCTCATGATTGAGACTCTTTCCCCCCGATCCTGGTTTTTCTTGTCATCCAAGTAATCATACTCCGGAGGAGTCATGATATGAGTAAGTTCATCGGAGAAATCCTCGTGACGAGAATCAATCACATGATGTGAATCTGTGAACTCTTGTTCCATCGTGGACTCATCACAATCCTCATTCTGAATATCAAAGAGTGGATTATCATAAATCAAAGTGAATTCGGATTCGAATTCAAATAGAGGATTGATGATAGTAGTTTTGAATGTTTCGGGAACAAGGTGATTAACATTCTCTATTGGACTGTTGGGATCAGAACTGAGTGGCGGATCATGATATAAGAGAATTTCAATTTCTCCCAGATCGGCTTCGAAATCAAAGAGACCATCATCACTTCCCAATGGAAGTGGATTGATGTGAGTGAGTTCATCAGCGAACTCCTCAAGAAGAGGATCAACATCAGACTGTGGGAGTGATGCCTCAACATACTCAATGTCTCCATAAGATGCACAATCGTCGCTAAAATCGGAGAAAGTCTCGGAATGATCTTTTGGACACTCAAGAGGGGAAGTAAGATCACACATATGCTCAAGAATTCCCTGTGACTCTCCTGGGATTGGGACAAGGTTCTCAACACTAGACTTTATGAATTCGTCCAATTCCTTTTCAGGAACAGTGCTAAGATGCTCGTCCCCCATGATCAAAGAGTAAGTGGGAACTTCGGGTGTGATAAAAACAGACTGAGGGAGTTGAGAAGGACTAGCATTCATGGATTGTACAAGTTCCATTTGTTCTTCTGCTAGTACCTTAGTATTCTTTTCTCCCTGCGATTTTTGGATTGGTGGGATTTCAACTGATGTACTCGATGAATCTTTTTGAATAACAACGTTATCTTCATCATCATCACTGTCATCATCGTCATCAAATAGAGCAGCATTGCGAAGATTGGCACGTATTTTAGCTGCTCGTTGCTCAGCCAGTAATTCTTCCATGCTTTTTCCAGAATCTCGTTCTTCAGCAAGTAATTCTGCCATAGTTTTCTCACGAGAATTTGGAATGAGTGGAAATTGTGTGGGTGTGGAATCGTCAAAACCTGAAGTATCAACACTAGAACAAGGATTAGGTTCATAGTAATTTTGACTCCTCGGTTGACATTGATAATTGTAATGAGGACCCCCACAATTTTCAACAATTGGTGTATTTTGGAACGATGTGTCATTGAAATACGGTGCTTGCTCATAAGAGTTTTGAGGAGGATGATTGAAATTGTTTTGAGGATAATTGGAAAAGTTCAAATTATAATCGGAAGTGAATGTAGGTTCAGCTATTGAAGCGTAACACATACAAAGTCCATGACTAAATCCACATCCCTTGCAAAAACACCGTCCACAAAGTGAGTCATCTCTTAAAGAATCTCCACAATAGAAGCAATTATGTTGAGCGAACGAAGACGTTTGAGGAGGGTAGTTAGAAAAATTTTGCGAAGCATTGGGATTTAGTTCATAAACGAACGAATTCCTCGAACCACAAAACAAACAACTTCCGTCCCGAATATCATTACCACACTGTTCGCACGTACACCAACGACATGGTAAACCGAAAAGCGGCTCACCACAACCGACACAAGGAATAAAATCCGGAGGTGGGACAAGTGGTGTGCTCTGAGATCTAGGAATTTCCTCCACTTCCGTTATGGTCTCTGGTTTTTGTTCTTGATAAACGTGAAGATTAGGCAAGTCGTTCTTTTTAGTCACTACTCTAAACTCTGCACGTTTGCTTGACAAACTTTTAACCGTAAATAGTGAAAGGTTAGGATCAATTCTTGATGGTTTGTCATTAATAGCACGTATCTCGGGCTGTGAAGGGTAATTGGAAGAATTTGGTGAATCATTGAGAGATTTTTGATTTAAGAACAAATTGCACGTAGTACAAAATCTGTTACTACAATTATTTCCACACTTCTCACAAATACACCAGAAACAACGATAGTCGTTCTTAATCAGGCTTTTACAGTGAAAACACGTGTAGCCGAGAGATGCCATAAGAATTATACATGAGAGGGGTATGAGAATGTAGAATCAAACGGATTGAGGGTAAAGAGGAATATTTTTGGGTTTTCGAAATACATTTTGTAAAAACAAAGAAGGAAAATATTTTTGGTTTTTTCGAAAAACAACTCAATAACAAGATCGAGACAAGGAACTTAAACCAATAATCACGAATGAATGGCTTCTTTAGAAAAGGTACACCACCCACAAGGATACAATGACAAGTTTTAATATTTTGTTTGGGAACTTATTAATGTTCACACCCCCAGTTGGTAGGTGTTCTGCCTTGGTTCTCGGCAGTTGTATTTTATGCTTATTTTATTTAAAGAAAACCAGAATTTTTTTTTTTTTTTTTTTTAATTTTTATATGATAAATATATACAAAAGAAAAGGAAAATATTTTTGTGTTTTATACTTTTTTGAAAACGATAACTTCTTGACGAAGGTTCTACAAGTCACTAATCGTTAAAATCGTAACGATATTGTCGCAACACAACCTCCCCGGCAGCGGCGCCATTTTGATTCTTGCGTTTTTGAGTGCGTGTCAAAAATATAAACAGTAGACGTGAGTGGAATTAACCGATCAACCTTTAGGAAAAGGAAGACTTGTAAAGACTCGTGAATACAATATATATATGTGATACCGGGTAAGTGATTACCCGGGTCGTGTCCCAACGAGGTATGAATGGGCAATATCATGTGAAATTCGGAGATTAAAATGCTTGTAAGAATGGTTGAGAGATTATTTGGTATTGTGAACTACGGGAAATTGCAAATAACGCACGAAAAATAAAATTAACGCAACTAAAACATGAATTCGAACAAGGAATGAAAATTAAAGCTTGAAAACTAATTAGAATTCTACGGGAATGGAAATTAGGAAGCTAGGGAACCCTAAACGTAAATTAATTGTTAAAACGTAAAAGCTAATTTAATTAAAACGCGAGTGCGCAAAATAGAAGTGAATTTAATGCTACACTAGCCCTACGGATGTAAAAATAATTTTTCTAAGTTCCTAGTGTTAAAAGAAAATTTTAGAAAAAGAAAAACTATTTTTTTGCTTTTTAATTTTTTAAATATGAATTAAATACTAAAATTATAAAATAAATCTTAGAAAAATAGTAAAACAACTTGAAAAATTATAAAATTTTTAGGGAAAATCTAAAACCTAATAAAGAAGCTAAGAAAAATATAAAAATGGAAAAAGCAGTTTAACATAAGCAGGTAATAAGCAAATACAAAAAGCTGACAAATTAATAAGCAAATGAAGTGAACTACATTAAATAAATTATAAGAGAAAGTATCAACAAGAATGAGTAACTAGCATAGATGGTAGGTGTATTATGCTTGTGTGTCTGTGTGAATTGGGTGACCAGGGTTCGACCCCTGGCAACACCCTTTTTATAAAACAATTTTTTTTTTCTTTTTAAACTTTTGTTTTTTTGGGAATAATAAACTACTGGAAAACAACAACTTTTTATAAAGATAATTTCTCTAAAAACTAGTTGGTGAGCTGGGTGAAGTTGTAGAACTCATCAGATAACAAAGATCAACAATCAACAAAAAAAAATCTAACAGTTGCACAAAAGAGATTTTTAGCTTAAAATTTTGCTTGATTGTTAACCCCCATAAGCCCAAAGAAGCTACAGGTACAAGAATAAGCTAACTAACTCTAGAATCCAACCTAATGAACTAATTTACGTAATTTAAAACTAACTACATGTCAAATTAAACATTGCAAAAAAAGTAAGCCTAGACAAACAGTCCCTAATAGACTCAAACAGTCCCAAGCAAGCTCAAATGGGTTATACTAGGGAGAAGCTAGCTGAAGGCATCTAGGGGGAAAGGGATTAAGCAGAAAAATGAGCCATGGACTGAAAAAAGCTAAAAGTTTCTATAACCTGTTGATGCGAAGAACAGCCTAGGGGGCGACTTTGGAGAGCATAATAAGCTAAACTAGTAAGCATGAAAGATCAAACTAAAAGTAGGAATCCTCAAGCTCGTACAACAAGCTCTCCAAGTCACCTAAAATCAGATCAAGTACTCAAATTATGAGCTTGATTTGGACTTGGGGAAATGGGTCAGACAGCAAACAAGCATGGCGCAGGGAAACAGCAGGCTAAACACCTCACTAATAAGCTACTCAAGAGCTTATTAAAAAAATAAAAATCAACAAAAATGTGGACTAATTAGTCAAGCTGCCAAATATTCATTTCCCCCAATTTCATAATCAAAGGATTAAAAATGAGCAAATGATAAATCAAAATCAAGATGGCTGTTGACAAAATGATTACTGATGCAGTTGACTTCAAGCCAAAATTTAAGCGATCGAAAGGTAAAACTAAGGATAATAAGCTAATGAATTGTAGAAACAAGCTAGAAAGGAGTGCAAGAAAGCAAAAATTATGAATTATGGATAGATGGTTAAGCTAAAAAGTAAAAATGAAATCTCTATATTGGGCTAAAAAGCTGCTGATGCAGTTATGGGTTAGGGGCTGAAATGGGTGAAAATGGTAATATAAGATCAATCGAACTTTGATACTAGATAATGAGCAACCTACAAAGCCTATAATGAACTTAGTTGAACTAAGATTAACACCTATTATGCTCTAAATCCTAACTAGCCATGTATGATCAAATGTATCTGATATAGAATCTAAGAATCAAACCACATATGCAAATGCTACTAAACAACTAGAAACTGATGCAATTTACTCCTAAACTAATAATATCAACGAATCAAACCTAAATCAAATTCAAATTGTGGCCTAAACTAAGTTTGATTCAGAAAGTCAAGCTTGACCCAAACACTCCTTATGAGTAAACTGTTGACTGTTTTTGAGTTCTAATAAACACATTTTTTGTGACAAACCTAATAGATGCAAGTTGAAAAAGGCATTATAACAGTGAATAAGCAATAACAAATCAATAATGAGCCGTAATTAGTAAGCTAATAAGCACTTGTTAAAAGAAACTTGAATTAACATTAATTTAAAAATCTGAGTACAGAGGATTCATAACAAACTTTGAAAACTGAAATTTAATAAACTTAAAGATTAAAACTCTACTTGACTACTACTAAAACATACTAACTAAAGACTGCCTTTTTATGTCTTACAATGGACCTTTTTATACTAAAATTAGAACTAGGGTTTTTTCTCTCCATTGCTTGTTGTTGTGTTTCTTTGATACAATCTTAGCCGTATGATCATCTTGGTACCAAAACCAGTTAATCTTGTCCATTCACTTGCTTTTGGCGCCCAACAGGAGGTGAAGATTGATGACCTGGAGTGGAATCATGTGACTCTTTCATAGGAGGAGGTGAGGAGGGGAGCTTTTGAGGAGGGGGTTGGCGTGTTGAAGGGGAATAGCGTGGAGGTGGTGGTGTATCTGCTGGGTAAAGAGGGGAGGTGGAAGAAGATGGGGGTTTGTGTTTGACCAGGTCAGAGGGGAGGGTACATTTTTATTAAACGTATTAGGTTTTGGGTTTCTGGGTGGTGTTATGAAACGTGGGCTGGTGATGGTTTTGGGCCCAAGGGAATGGTGTGGATTGGATTGGTTTTAGAGATTACAAAGGATCCCTTTGGTTGTAGTTTAGATAAGCCCAAGGACCAATCTTGTGTAATCTAAATTTCTGAGGGGGTGAAACTGTCAAATCTTCAAAGTATTACCAAGGGTCATTCTTGACAAGTTGTAATTCCAAAAGGACTTCTGATGATATATTTCCAAAATAAAGTATTGGGAGATCATTTTTGACAACTTTGTAAACTTGAGGGACCAAACTTGTAAATCTTTGAAAACTTTTCACCCAAAGATCGTTTTTGATAACTTTTGGCTTCTAAAGGACTTGGGTTGACTTTTCTTTCAAAACACATGCTTAGGGACTAGTTTTGACAACTTTTGAAAGTTGAGGGACTGAAACTGCCAATTATGCAAACTTTGTTCGTTTTTCATCTGTTTTTAATCATTTTGCATCTGAAACATATAAAACATGATCTTTGGGATATTTTCTGTATTTTGATGTATTTCTGGGTGTTTTTAAACATTTTTTGCAGTTCTGATTGACCAAAAATGATGAGTATTTGCACACTCATCAGAATCCTTCAATAAATGATTATAGTGATTCTGATAGTGACATAGATTTGCAAGAAATGTTTGAGGTTGTTCAAGAGTATGATTATGATAGTGAATACTCTGACAAGTCTGTAGATTATCTATCAGAGGGTGAGGATGAGCTCATTTCACTTAGGAAAAGAAAGATTGAGGCAAAACATAACCCTACACCAACTAAGCCATACACTAATACAGAAGAGCATCCTTGTCCTAGACCAACCAGGGTGTATGATGTAGGTGAGTCTGACATTGTTAGAGATCATCAAGGGTATATGGATAACTTGATGTATCAGTTGAGACAAGGTGATGATGGGTTGACAGATCCTTTTACTATCTTAGAGGCTAATGATGACAAGTATCCATTTCATGATAACCAGACCCATTGGAAGTTGAGAAAACCTTAGGTATAATTTATGCTTTGTAAACATTATAGTAATATTATTTACTACCACATTATATTCTAAGTATGTTGTTGTCATTTCACAGGTTGGTGAAAAGTACATTAATGCAGACCAATTCAAGGAATGCTGAACTTTTTATGGTCTGGAAAATGGATACTCATTATGGTTGTATAGAAGCTCAGCTGAACAGGTAATTGCTAAGTGTGGTCAGAAACCTGAAACTCTAAAGGATGTAGAGAAAGGTAAGCAAAGGAAGTGGATCAAATACCTAAGTGTTGGTAGGAATGAACATGGTGAATGCCCATTCAGATGCTATGGTAAAAAAATGGTTACAGAAAACTCATTCCAGGTAATCTCTATGACTGACAAGCATACATGTGTTAGGAGTTTTAAGTATGGAAGTTTAGTTAACTACAAGTGGATAGGCAAACAATTTGGAAACAAGATTAGGCAGAATCCAGATATCAAACTACATGAGATTGCAGACCTAGTGTTGAAAAAGTATAAATGCACTATTAGCCCTGATCAATGTAGAAATGCCAAACAATATGCTTTGCATGAAGGCCAGGCAACAACTGAGGAACACTATGCTATGATTAAGTCTTATGGTAAGGCAATATTGGATTCAAATGAGGGTTCCACAGTTAAGCTAGGTGTGACTGTTAATCCAGATGATAAGACATACTTTGATAGGTTCTATTGTTTCAGTGCATTGAAAAAAGGATTTATGTTGAGTTGTAGGCCTATAATTGCATTAGATGGTTGCTTTTTAAAGAAACCAAATGTAGGTGAAATATTAACTGCAATTGGAAGGGATGGAAACAATCGCATATTTCCTATTGCATGGGCAATAGTCAATGTTGAGAATAAGGATAATTGGACATGGTTTTTAGAGTTGCTTGGGGAAGATATTGGTATGCCTTATTGGAATGGATTGACACTTATGTCGGATCAACACAAGGTACATTCACATATTCATTATCATAATTGTTTTTATTTGATATATCACTTTCATTGAGTATTTGTATATGCAAGGTTTGATTGAGGCTATGAAAGATGTGATACCATTGGTTGAGCACAGACAATGTGCCAGGCACATCAATGAGGGTTTCAGAAAACAATACAGTGGTGAAGAATTCAGACTATTGTTTTGGGCTGCATCTAAGGCAACTTATCTAGAGCTTTTCAATAAGATAATGCTTAGAATTAAGAAAGCAAATCCTGATGCACATGACTATTTAGTTAAAAAAAAAAAGATCCTAAAACCTGGTCAAGAGCATTCTTTAGGCTAGGTACTAATTGTGAGGCTGTTGAGAATGGTTTTAGTGAGTGTTTCAATTCAGTATTGTTAGCTGTGAGGAATAAGCCTTTGATAACCATGTTGGAGTCCATGAGGGTTATTGTAATGGAAAGGTTAAGTACTATGAGGAGCATTATGGAAAAATAGGATGGTGCCATTTGCCCAAACATTCAGAAAAGACTTGAGTTAAACAATGATAATCACAGGTATGTAAATTTTACTTTTGTTTACTCATTTAGATTTAGGAATACATGTGTATTACAATTACTTATATAGTTAATCTTAAAATGTAGGTTTTGGCATGTTATTGCTGCTGGTGGGGACACCTATGAGGTTAGGAATGGTTGTGATGCATTTAGGGTTGTTGAGAATGTTGGAACATGCTCATGCAGAATGTGGCAACTGTCAGGTGTGCCATGTTGTCATGCTATAACTGTAATGCTTAGAATAAACAAGAGACCAGAGGATTATCTCCCACCTTGTTTTAAGGTACAAACCAACCATGAAATATACCACCAATACATGAATCCTGTTGGTGGTATGACCTTTTGGCCAGACTCTAGCCAATATTCTAAAGTGTTACAACCAAAACCCAAAAACATGCCTGGCAGGCCTAGGAAACAAAGAATAAGGGCAGCACATGAAAGGAAAAACCCTAGTAAAGTTTCAAGGTCTGGTGTGGAGATGACATGTAGTAACTGCCATCAAAAAGGCCACAACAGACTATCATGTCCTAATGACACTGTTTGGATACCACCAAAACCACCTGCTAAAAGAGGGAGACCAAGGAAAAACAACAATGGTACAGCTGCAACAGTTGCTGTTGGAACTAGTGGAAGCACCTCGAACCAAAATGAAGTACCTGCTAGAGCAGCAACTCAGGGTGCTAGAATGGAGGTTCCATTGAGTAATCCTACTAGTGCGGGTACATCAAGTGTGGCTGTCAAGAGATCTTTGTTTCAAACTGGTTCAAGTGCAGGCATATTAGTTAAGAGAAGCAGAAAGGTTAATGGTGCTAGCATGGGAGTAACAACTAGAAAAACAGGTGCTTCTACTTCAGGAGCAGTTGGTAACAGTATAAGAAAGGGTGTGCGGTGATGAGGCGAAAAATGAACCACTTTTAGGGGGTCATTTAAGCCCGGAATTGAGATTATTTGATCAAATATTGCCCTAAATCGTTCCTTTTGTGATTTTAGGTACTTTGGGAGTGAATTCTGGAAAAGGAAGCAATTCGGACATTTTTGGAGCATAAAAGTGAAGAAAACGCCAAAGACTTAATTTTTCATGCTAAGAACAGTACCTGACGGCGTCAAGAGGAAGATCCTGACGGCGTCAAGAGTAAAAACCATGACGACCCAGTGTAAACCTGAAGGCGTCACAACAAGGGCGTCAAGAGTTAAATTGGTGACGGCCTGCATAAGGGGAATACATGACGGCATCAGACCCAGATCTAGGCAGTCCGAGGAACTATTTGGCGGCGAGATGACGGCGTCAGACATTTGTTCTTGACGCCGTCACCTATCAAACTCTATATATAGTTTTCTATTTTTCATTCACAAAAGAGGAACTTGTGTGGAGAAACTAGGGCCGAACTTTATAAACCCTAGGTCATATTTTACAGTGTTTTCAAGGGTTTTCACCCCTTGAATCCTTTCATGTTCTATTGAGATAAGTCTTCTCTTAATTCAATCAATATATCTATGTGTTGGTTGATTATATCTTGTGCTTGTCTTGATTTTAACATGCTAGGCTAGATCTATCTTGTGTTTGCTTAGATCTAATGAAACCTAGATGTTAATTATGTGTTGATTACTTGTTTATGGTTGTATTGGATGAATGATTTCAAAGTTAGGCTTAAGAAAACTGGCAGATCTCCATTGTGTAACATGCTTGAACGTCTTAGGAAACATGAACCGATGTGTACTAGGTTTTATTGGTTGTATTTAATGCATGAGCAAATTCTAGTGATCCCATGTTAGGAGCTTCTTAGCCGGCTCGACATAGGAGTGAAGTAGGCGCCCATAGGATTGGGGAAGTAAGTACGCCACCCCATGAATGGTATTAAGGAATACAATCCGTCATCCACGCAACTATAACAAGTAATTAACGTGTAAAAGATATCTAGGGAGTAGTGAAATCTAAGTAAACACAATTCTCCCACATATTGCTCACAACTTTAGTTTAATTTAGTTTTATTTTTATTTTAGTATTTTATTTTGATTGCATCTTAGTATTGGGTTAGTTGACTAGCAACTAATTCCGCCCAACTCCTTCAAAACCGAGATTTTTAATTGCTTTCATAAAAATATAAAAATACAAAAAGAATCATCCCTCATCTCTAGACCTAGTCTTTAGGTTTTCTAATCCTAGCGACACTATTCCTAGTTGAATGATCAATCCCCCGGTACTTGTCATTATACTATACTACATCGATCAGGTACACAGCCTGGTGGGGGTTGTAAGCTTCTCGAGATCCCTCGAGAGGTAAAGCCTGGTGCAATCCCTACGCATCAAGTTTTTGGCGCCGCAGCCCGGGGAATAGTTATTGTCTAGGTTAGAATCTCTTTTTATTAGGTCTACTTGCTAGATTCCTTTCTAGTAAGATTTTATTTTAATTTTTTAGGTTCTCTTTAGTCTATCTTATTTCTTCGTGTTTTTGTTCGTAACTCTTCATCACCCGACATCATGAACGATGGGAACATCTTTGAACCCGTCATCCCACCACAACAAAACCCACCACTAGATAACCAACCTCTTAGGACCCGAACCTTAGGAGAGTATTCCCAACCCAGCCACCAAGGCTACCGAAACACCATTGAGTTCACCGGAGCCAATGTGACCCCCTTGCGATCCGACACCATCCGGTTGGTGCAAAGCGGATGTGCATTCCATGGACTTCGTTCCGAAGATCCAAATCAACATCTCAAGGACTTCCTTAAAATTGTAGATTCTATAGACCTTGATGTTACAACTAGAGAGTCAACCCGATTACGCCTATTCCAATTGTCTCTACGTGATCAAGCTAGCCAATGGCTTGAACGTTTACCCGCGGGATCCATCACCTCATGGGATGATCTCACCACTCATTTCCTTGCTCAATTTTTCACACCAGGGAGAACTACCAAGCTTAGAAATGACATCTTGATGTTCCAACAACGTCAAAATGAAACTCTTTATGAAGCATGGACTCGATTCAAGGACTTACTCAAAAAAGTCCCTCATCATGGCATAGATCTTTGGCTCCAAGTCCAAATCTTCTATGACCATATCTATCTCTCCACAAGGCGAGCCATTGACAATCGGCCGGTGGTAAGCTACGTGATCTAAGTGCGGAACAATCATGGGAACTCATAGAAGATCTTGCTCTCTATGACAACGAAAGTTGGAATGTTCCCGTGATTTGAACAAAACGGTCAAGGCAATATCTTTGCCTTCGAACAACTCTAGCACTCCCGACCGTAGGATCATGGAACTTGAGGACCAAGTCAAGTTTCTCATGAAATCTTACGAAGCTCCTAAGCCTTCAAGCCAAGTGAACAAAATCACTTCTTCATGCGAATTATGTAGTGGTCCCCATGACACTCGTGATTGTGTGGAACTCCCCGGAACAGCTTTTGCGGACTACGCATCCTCGCGTACCGATGAAGCGGGAGATAAGTGGTACACTTTCAAACCCGAGCCAAACCCTTACGGTGATTCCTACAACCCCTCTTGGAAAAATCACCCAAACCTTAGGTGGAAACAAAATCAAGCCAATTCTTCCAATCCGCCTAATCGTTACCAACCAAACAGTCCACCCTCCAACTGTACTTTCAACAACAATCCTTCTAACAACTATGGTAGTACCAACAATATTGAAGGATTGATGTCTAAGTTTATAGCATCTCAAGAAGCTCGCATAGCTAGGTTTGAAACCGAATTCAACCAACAACAAACGGAGATGACCAACAAGATAGACAACTTGTTGAAAGCCCTCAACAACCAAGCGTTAACTACACCTAGGAAGGACACTAGGGACGCCAATAACGGAATCCAAATTAAGGACCCCTCATCATCCAAACATGTCCACTTTGTCAATGTTGTCACCATTAAGCCAATAGATAAGAATATAGAAGAAAGTGACAAAGATGAAGTTGAAATAGAAACCGAGACTAGGGATGAAATTAGGGAAGTTGAGGTTAATAGGGGAGAGGAGTTAGAGGAAGTAGAGACTATAGAAAAGCACTTTGATAAGTTGCCCACCAAGGAAGAACGGGAATACCATAAGGATTTATTCGATGGCCCCGAGACACCATATATCCTTGGCACACCCCTTATCAAAATGGGAGACCCCTCTAACATCAACATACCATGCAACATCGGGCATATGCATATATGGAAAGCTTATATCGATCCTAAATCTCCTATAAACATCATGACTAGGACTTATTACAATTGGGTGATGAAGAAACAACTTGATTATAGGATGATGCCCAATAAGAATTTGATAAGTAATTTTGTAGGGAGAGTGAAGGGATTGCATGTAATTATAGGTAACCTTACCTATGAGATCGATTTTATGATAGTAGAAGACACTCGTCCGGTGATAGATGATTGCCTAAGCCAAGTAATATTAGGAAAACCATTTGTTGAGGCCACTAAGATGAGTTATGATCCGACTTTAGGGATAGTTAGGTTCAAGGAAGAGAATGATGAGATTGCCTACCAAATGCCCTACAAGATTGAGCAATACCGCCTTCTCTCTAACATAGAAAAGGAATACAAACAAGCAGCTTACTATAGGAATGATGTGGATAGACGTAGAAGAATAGAGTATGTGATGAATAGGATGCTTGGTTTCTACAAAGAATGCTTGCAACTAGGTCCGGAATACAAAACTGGCTTAGAAGACGACCTAGAGAGTGAAACCAACGATGAGGTCACATAGTAACCCATGACCTTGAGTCTAGCTACAAGACTCGTAAATAAAGAAAAGCGCTTCTTGGGAGGCAACCCATGTTTTGTGTGATTTTTATTTTGTTTGTTTGTTATTTGCTTCCGTATGCATGCTTTATTTTTATTGTTGGTAGATCATGTTTCAAAACTAAAATAGTGAAAATACTTTACTTTGTTGTTTAGCTTAGTCTTAACTTAACCCAAAGGTATTTTTTTTGCAAAAGATAAGTGTAAGGGGAAACCCCAAATATGTTTTTAAGAAACAAAACCGATCACGATTCTCCACAATATTAAGTGAACATGTATATTCGTATTTGTTAGAGTCAAATGCTTGCATCGAGTCATAATGAAGTTTTGCAGGATTTTCCAGGAAGTAGGACCAAGTTTTTCCAGAAATTTTCTGGAAACTTAACATAAGAATTTCTGTAGGTCACTTCTGACGGCGTCACGAGTTTACTCTTGACGGTGTCACGTGTAAAAATATTGAAGTTTTACCAGTTTTGTTTTTCTAACGGAGTCTTAAAGTTTTTGTTGAATTATTAGTTTTATAATCTCCAGGAAATCTGCAAACATCATTCCACAAGCATTATATCTTATTTTGTTTTCTAGGATTTGTTAGCATATGTAGATTGCCGCCGATTTTATGCGAGGTTGCCTTGTCTGTTTTCTCAGGTTTAACATGTTATGTATGACAAGAAGATGATTATTATTCTGGAAGGGAAGCTTTGATTGTTCATTTTATTGGAGGAAGATCTAACCTGGCCACCTTATAATCCATACCGAGAGAATCAGGGGAGTATTTGATTTCATTCTTTTTACTTATTTCACTTTTACATTCTTTACTTGAACATTTGGGACAATGTTCATCCTAAGTGTAAGGGGAGGGTAAAATGATGATACCTTACAGATACACTTTCGCTTGAGTTTGTTTGTTTGATAGTAGATGTGTAATAAAACTATGAGAAATACTTGTTAGTGCAATTTTAGCGCCAAATTTAAATTTTTTTACAACATTTAGGAGTGAAACTTTAGCCATAGCAAGCGTCTCATGGATAGGAGATTGTATGACTAGCACAAAACCGTACTATTCAGAAAAATTTTCCACCCAAATATGTGAGGTTCACCTTTAGATTTGATAGGAAAAGCATTTACTATTAGTGCTTATGAGTGTACCGGTAGCATTTAGATTCTAGAACTTGCGTTAGTGATGCATCCCGAGACTGCTAGTAAGACTACATTCGTGTAGTAGGATTTACTACATGATAAGAGGCATTAGGATCACCCTTGTGTTAAACCCGTATCATAATTACTTGACCATTTAAGTCATATTACTTGGCTAGTTAAGTCAATTAATTTTTCCCACACCCTTAGCGTTGTACTCATTTTTAGTACACGAAGCCCCTAGTACACCCCTCCGAGCCTATCTTTTCGTTTCTAACTTTAAGCATCTTACTTAAAAGAAGAATTTGTTACACCCCACTTAAATGTACACCCAAATCGCCTTATCCTTCCGTGTATGCACTCATTTTTAGTGCATTATTGTTATTTGTTAAACCCTAAGTTAATTATCTAATTGATTACATGGTTGCTAAGTCGAGTCATATCCTTGTACATATTGTTTTGGGACGATTGGGACTCATGGGTAAAGTACTTATTTTATGGAGTAATGGGGAAGAACATCATATTATTACCCCCGTATGTGCGTTAATCTCAAAAGTACTCCAAGTGTTTTGATTTTCTTAATTTGAGTCATTAGAGTAGTTTGTTGTAAAGTATGTAAAAATTCAAGTGTAAGGGGAATGTTCATTCCCTATGACGTATTATTTTGGATGGTAGGGTAAGAGTGTATGCAAAAAAAAAAAAAAAAAAAAAAAAAAAACGGACTACCATCCCTTTTCATTCTATGTTTATTTTATGTTTTTATTATTTTTCATTTATTAGCTTAAGTCGAGTCTAGTCTTGGCTTAGCAACGCCATATTGTACATGTAATTATCCAAGATTGTTAACTCGCCACCAGTTAAGACTGCCTATATCCAACAAAACCGTGTATTCCATATCCCTACACCTAACGTTACAACCCTTTTGAAAGACCTCTTTAATAGTTTATCCTAGGTGCTGACGCCATGTGGTGGAGGTTTGATCCTTTCCCAAGCTTATGGTAATCTATTTTGCTATGACAGGTAGTGAGAGATATTTTCCGTTTCCATATTGTGATATATACTTTATTACACCCGAGAGATGTGAGTATCTAAACACTATTTGTGAGGTGCTAGTGCATGACCTCCGTGCTTGTCTTTGGTCTTTAGTGGAACGATTATTTGTTGTAATTACTTTTATATTAGTGTTAAATGACCCCTAACTTGTATTTTGACTAGAATAAAAGCGCATTTGCTTGAGGACAAGCAAATCTCAAGTGTAAGGGTATATGATGAGGCGAAAAATGAACCACTTTTAGGGGGTCATTTAAGCCCGGAATTGAAATTATTTGATCAAATATTGCCCTAAATCGTTCCTTTTGTGATTTTAGGTACCTTGGGAGTGAATTCTGGAAAAGGAAGCAATTCGGACGTTTTTGGAGCATAAAAGTGAAGAAAACGCCAAAGACTTAATTTTCCATGCTAAGAACAGTACCTGACGGCGTCAAGAGGAAGATCCTGACGGCGTCAAGAGTAAAAACCATGACGACCTAGTGTAAACCTGAAGGCGTCACAACAAGGGCGTCAAGAGTTAAATTGGTGACGGCCTGCATAAGGGGAATACATGACGGCGTCAGACCCAGATCTAGGCAGTCCGAGGAACTATTTGGCAGCGAGATGACGGCGTCAGACATTTGTTCTTGACGCCGTCACCTATCAAACTCTATATATAGTTTTCTATTTTTCATTCACAAAAGAGGAACTTGTGTGGAGAAACTAGGGCCGAACTTTGTAAACCCTAGGTCATATTTTACAGTGTTTTCAAGGGTTTTCACCCCTTGAATCCTTTCATGTTCTATTGAGATAAGTCTTCTCTTAATTCAATCAATATGTCTATGTGTTGGTTGATTATATCTTGTGCTTGTCTTGATTTTAACATGCTAGGCTAGATCTATCTTGTGTTTGCTTAGATCTAATGAAACCTAGATGTTAATTATGTGTTGATTACTTGTTTATGGTTGTATTGGATGAATGATTTCAAAGTTAGGCTTAAGAAAACTGGCAGATCTCCATTGTGTAACATGCTTGAACGTCTTAGGAAACATGAACCGATGTGTACTAGGTTTTATTGGTTGTATTTAATGCATGAGCAAATTCTAGTGATCCCATGTTAGGAGCTTCTTAGCCGGCTCGACATAGGAGTGAAGTAGGCGCTCATAGGATTGGGGAAGTAAGTACGCCACCCCATGAATGGTATTAAGGAATACAATCCGTCATCCACGCAACTATAACAAGTAATTAACGTGTAAAAGATATCTAGGGAGTAGTGAAATCTAAGTAAACACAATTCTCCCACATATTGCTCACAACTTTAGTTTAATTTAGTTTTATTTTCATTTAAGTATTTTATTTTGATTGCATCTTAGTATTGGGTTAGTTGACTAGCAACTAATTCCGCCCAACTCCTTCAAAACCGAGATTTTTAATTGCTTTCATAAAAATATAAAAATACAAAAAGAATCATCCCTCATCTCTAGACCTAGTCTTTAGGTTTTCTAATCCTAGCGACACTATTCCTAGTTGAACGATCAATCCCCCGGTACTTGTCATTATACTATACTACATCGATCAGGTACACTGCCTGGTGGGGGTTGTACGCTTCTCGAGATCCCTCGAGAGGTAAAGCCTGGTGCAATCCCTACGCATCATGTGGTCAAAAATATCAACAACTAGGAAGGGGCAAACTCAAGCTGCTTCTGACCCCATTGAAGATAGCCAACAACATACTACACAACCATTGCAGATAGCCAACAACATGCAACAAATTCAACCATCTACTCAGCAATCTCAAGTGAACCAACAAGCTAACAACCAAGTAAGAGAAGCACAAGCTGGGCATATGAGACCAAGAGGAAACTTTGTTAGACCAAGGCCACCTAGTGAAAGGATTTTACAAAGGAAGCTTCCCAAGAGTATTCAAGGGGTTGGTTCTTCACAGGCCAATGCACTAGACGTGGATTAAGTTTGATTCACCTTTTATTAGATTATGTACCAAGTAAGAAATATTCCATGAACTAGCTGTCTTTTGTGCTTTTGTATGGTGTAAAACATATGTATGATATTGTTTGTAACAATGGTGTGCATATATTTTGTCTATCTTTTGTGAATCTGTATGTGGTGCACACCCTTTAATTGTGGTATGTAATGAACTTATCAATATTAATGGTATTAATCTAATTAGTTTGTATGTAATCAATGTGTTTGTGAAATGTTTATAGGATTCATGTATTGATAGCATAAATTTGACTTGATAAAGTCAATTAATATAGTTCATAAATTCATCAGGTTCACTACATGATAACATAATATTGACTTCATAAAGTCAAAAGGTTCTTTACAAATTTATTCAAGATAACACCAACAGGATTATTCAAAGCAAGTGATTCCCAACTCCACTAACACATTATCTTTTTGCCCTTCCCCTTTCATCACTCTTTGGGCTTTTTTGGTTACCAAGTTTTGATGCCATTGTCTTGACAGAATTGTTTGTTAGGGAGCCCTAACACCTGAACCCTCTTATTAGCTTCTTTTGTTGTCACTGATTCAGTTTTGATGCCATGTTTAGGAGCTTTTTTCTTCCTAGCAGTTTCTTTTGTTCTCACTGACCTAGAATAGGTACTTGGAAAGTAGCCATCCCATGCACTTGGAGAACCTTCAGAACAGTTTGAAATGTGAAAAGAACTTGTGTCACTTGATTCACTACTGCCAATGTTAATGGTTTATGCCAAAAAAAAAAAATGTATTAACATTATAAAACATATAATGTGAATAAAAGAAAATACAATGTGAAAATGATCAGATGTGTTTCAAAGAACCTTTCAGACTGGAAGTCATTCTGTTAGTAGCTAAACTTGGTTTGTGGGAGTTTCCTTTGTCTGGTTGGTTTATATACACAATGAGGGAGATTGTTTACTCTTTAAGAAATGGGAAAAAGTATTCAAATGGCAGTGTAGAAAAAAACATTGGCAAAAGTCCTTTTTTTGCAGGCATGAAATATTGCAGTGATAACATTACTTTTATGATTTGTGTAGGCATGGGAACAAAGCCAGGGGTGCAAATACCAAGGGCTAAACATTCAAGTGATGTTGACAAATGCTTTACAACAGTCAATTTGCATCACCAACTCCAAAAAATCAGGTGTGCATATGCTGTTATTTCACTTATGCAAACATTTTTGGACAAACAAAGTCAATGACACTTATGCAATTAAGGAGCCTTATCAACCATATGGGACCATTTAACAACAATAGTTTCATTATATCCAGTAAATATGCATATCAAGTAACCAACACAAAACACTGACCCAAACAATGTACAACCATAAACTGATATTTCATTAACTTATATTGCAGGTTTACAAAATACAAGCCGAAACAAAACAGTACTAGATAGCATTAAAACCTACAATTTCCTTAAGCTAAAACAAGGTAACCTATTACAACACAAAGAAACAACAAACAGATACAAACCACAAACATTAGCCTATCATTTGAGTTAATTTTTGCCTTAATACAACTCAAATCATCCTTCACATCATAAAGCAATACCATTTGCTTGTTTGACTCATTCAGCATAACCATCTCATTGTTTGAATCAATTGGAGTACCTCTTGTTCTGTTGTACATGTTCCTGAGTGCCTTGTTCTCCTCATGCAAATAAAAAAAATAATTGTTTATAGTAATCACTTGGAAGTTCTTCATCAAGAAATCCATACAATGAACACTTCCTCCTTTTATCACGAATTGGACATCCCTTGAAACATCTTCCAAGATTATCGGGACTCCATGCTACTTGAACGGGAATGGGATATGGACATTTGCAGTGTGTCAAATTGGAGATATCTTGGTTGTATCGACGGTGAGAAGTTGCAGAAGATGAAGAAGGCATTTTTTTAAATTAGGGTTAGGGTTTTGGTGGCGTTATTTGTGAAAAGGTGTGGTGGGGAAGAAGTAAATAAAGGGTAAAGGGGGTTAACGGACGGATTTTAATCAAAATAAAATAAAAATAAAAATCCACGTGGTACGTGCATGCTTAGTTGGCATGGGCAGCCATCAGTTACACACAATAGTAGGGTTTGATAATTGTTTAGGAAAAAAAAATAATAAAAAAAATAAAAAAAAATTATTACATAAAATTGAAAATTGTGACAAGTTCACTGCATTTTGGTGGTATTTTCCATTATAATTATAATTATATTACATTGCCTTTCAAAAGAAAAAAGAGTAGTAACACATTTGTGATTTTTTTTTTTTTTTTTTTTTTTTTTTTTCTTATTAGATAGATATGCTTTATGTTTGTTTAAAACATGATTGGGTCACTTATCTATTTTAGGCAAAAACAAGTAACCAAATTAAAAGACATGTGAAACAAGAAATGAAAGTTGAAAGCAAAAGGCCCTCAGTTTCCTAATAACTCGCGCCATTGCTGCCTTAAATGAAATATAAAAAGATACAGAAGAATATTGTATATATATATACATAGATAGAAGACAGAAGAATATTGTATATAATAACTCTTCCTACGTCGAAAGCACGACATTTCTGTGGTTCTCTTTAATTTACCTTTTACACTAAAGGTATGTCCACTTTTGCATCAATATAGTTTATTAATGCAATGTGTTCTTCTTATTTGCATGTGTGATTCATTCTGGTTATGTATTTCTCCATTGTTTTTCGTATGCAGGCCTTTAGTGAAATAGCATATCCGAAAGGCTCAGATTTCTGTTAGGTAATATGGTTTTGTATTTCTTCTCTCATCTGTTATAGAATGTTTATAAAAGTGGTATATTGGATTAGCTTAATTCGGTTTTAATTGAATTCGGAAAAGTTCATAAGACTCATAAGCCTACTCTTTTTTTCTTTTGGCTTATGTAGTTACCAAGTTGGGCTTATAGACATATATAAAGAAGTCATAATTAGCTCAAGTTGATAAGCCAAATAAAGTGAGCGTATTAGCTTTTCAAAATTTAAATAAGCCCAAGAGACGAAAAAATAAGCTTGGTCCAAACACCTCCTTAGTTTGACATATTGTTAAATAGGTCAGTGTTTTTTTAATAGGCAATTAAGAGGATGTTTGGGATTGCTTATTTTTTCTGCTTATGTGGTTACTTTTAAGTACATAAACAGTTTGTGCTTATTGAGATGAAATTAGAATTATCTTTTTACCATCACATTATTCTCTCTATCACAAAAGAAATCATATAAGCAAATCCAAACTTACTTTTCTAAACTGCTTACCTTTAAGCTTTACTTTTACTTAAGTGTACAGTATAAGGTACAAACACAAGAAGAAAAGAAATAAGCAATCTCAAACACCCTTTAAACACAGGCTAAGCTAACTGCATTAATTTGTTACATGTTGGTTGAGATTGGCCATAACATATTTCTTTTTAATCGTGTGAAACTAATCAGGAATATGGATGAATGTGTTCTTCACCCGCCATGGTGAAAGTTTCAGCAAGATGCCACACAAATCGTTTTAACTCTTAGAAAACTAACAGGCATAGGTAATTGCTGCTAACACTGATCGACTACCATTTTAGGCAAATACTTACCCATCCCGCCTTTCTTTTAGCAAATGATAATAAGATTATCTGATAAAATGAAAGGGCCTTTGGCTTTGTGCATGGTATCAAGGTGTACACACTTAGGTGTTCTGGGGTTGAGGGTTCAAGTGTCACTTGTGCCAAAAGGTGTAGTTCAAAGAGTGCAAACATAGTTTCTCAAAATTACACGTCTCGTCTCTATATATATTGTTGACAATTATATATTTAACAAATAGAATCCTCTTGACAGTGAAGCAAACGGGGATACAATGAGTTTAGTGCTAGGAAAAATGGTGACATGTATAGCTACAGATATTACTTTCTGTTTTTATATTGTAATCGTGGTCGTACAACCATAGTTGATTAGGTGGTTAAGTACATGGCTTATTGTGCTACTAGCAATTCAAGTTAATTTGATGATATGATCTTAAAATCCGAAATTAGGATTGAGGGTAGTGATGCTGGATTCTAAGAAGTTATTTCTTAGGTAGAAAATTCCCCTAAAAAGACTGTGTGAAGCAATGTTCTAATGTTCACATATGAAAAGGATAGGATAGTATGAATATTAGATAATTTCTTGACATGAAGTTTTCACAACCCTTGTTGATCTGCAACCAGCACTAGCATTATCTGGGATTGACATACTTGCCATGCTTTCTGGATAAATCATATTAAACCTTTGCTATCATCATGACCTTGATCTTACCTTTAATTGTCTAAAGGCCATGATGCCCCGTGTATGATCCTTGCATTTCGTACTACAGCTATAATCTTAGATCTTTACTCATGTCTTTAGTAGCTTGGTAATCCCCTTTTGTGTGGCGTCAACTTTTTTTGCTACTCCTATCTTGCTGGCTTCTCTTACCTAACTCTTCATGAATGTCAAGAGGAGGATCCATCAATTACAAGGAGGCTTCTTTACAGGGAAATCTGTAAACTGGGATGGATTCAGGGGACAGAAACAAAAGTACAACGCAGCTACGGAAAAGTAGTATACACTAATACACATGATAACAAGAACATATTGTCTTCATGGTTTGGTAGTCAAAAACTGAACTATGATCATTGCCCCACAACTGAGTCTGTAGTATTATTCACAGACCTAGTGTTCCAATTACATAGGGATTTCTTTATAATTGGTTAACCAGGATAAAATATTATTATTGGGTGGCTGAATTTCCCTTTAAGGGAGCTCGGATTCCATACGCATCACAGCTATATGAATGTCTCCCGCGGCGATTCAAACTACAAAAACGACATGAAGAGGAGCCACACAGTCAAGAAGAGGCATCTAGAGCAAGGTCTGTGCTAATGTTTGTCCTTTGGGATGACTGACTTCTCTGATCCAACTTGAGGGGTGTTAAAAGCTATAGCTATGATATTCAAATAGGTGTGATTGATTTATTTTCTCTTATGTTCTCTTGCATCTACTCTTATATGGAGTTTTCTTCTTAAGAGATAAAATATCGATTACTCTTTTAGCTATGAATTAGAATGAACTTTTCTTAGTTGGAATCATTAGGTAGTACAGAAAATTACTCTGCTTGTCGTTTCCATTTACTTACATTAACTACTTATGTGCTTTTTGTCATTTCATCTCCAGGGTTGCATGCATTATTGAATTATTTGTTGAGGACATTATTTATATGAACTGAGATTTCATTCTGTATGATACCACCAGGTCTTTATTCCAGGGGTGTACAATTTTCACACGGAAACTAGCATGTGATCTGCCATTCAGGAAATACCTTAGTTTTCGGCAGAAACTGAAAGTTATGTAATTACAAAGTAAATTTTACAGAGGGTGACATCTTTAGAATACATACCCTCATTAATGGCCTCGGGAGGATTGCCTTACTTTGACCCTGAGTACGAAAGCTTAAGCATCAGAATAAACCCTCCAAGGTTCTCTCTCTCTCTCTTTCTCTCATTCCCTTATTTGCAAATCTTCCTCATAATAAAAAGAATGACTAAACGACACACATACGATGCAATGACACTAAATTTTTGTATGTCTTACTATGTTGGTGTACTTGTATCACTAGGAGTAGTTAATTTCTGTATACTAGGAGTAGCTAATTTCTGTATACTAAGAAGAGAGCATATTCCAAATCTTTCTTGTGTTTTTACCCACACTTGTTCTGTGTATGCAGAGTTTCTGTGGATAATGAAAGTTGTGGAGAGTGTACTTTGGTCAAGGTAATCTTTTGATACATTTTTTATTTTTTATATTGCAGATATCAATTTCCCTAAAATATAACTAGATCAGATAATGATAAATACCAAAAAATCAGCTCTAATGTGTTCTTGAGTTTTTTAGTAAAGAAAAGTAAAGTAAATGGAAGTAAACATTTTCAGCCCACATTTGGGAGGAAACACTTTACTTTAATAATCAACCAAATCACACTATTTTTCATTCTTTTTCTTTTTCTTTTCCTCCTTAAGTGCTACTCAAGAACACAAATTTTTCTGTTTCTGTTCATTTTCCTACCTTTTCCACTTTAAGCGATACTTGAGAACACAATAGAAACATAGCGACGACTATCCATGAGGAAAATGGTGAGATTATACTGTAGGTACAACTTTTTCCATTGTAGATGATATCAGGATACATCGTATTTTGAAATTTTGAAGTATTACTTCAGCATGATAATGGTAACTGGGGATAACATATCCTTTACTAATTCTAATCAAAAGAGCTTTGTTGGGTAAAAAGGGTCTGAACTCATGTAATTATACAAAACATTAGGTCCAAATGGCCTTAATCAGCGTCTTACATTTTTATGTTACTAAAAGGGTAAAAGTCTCTCTCTCTTTCTAGAAACGCCAAATCTGACTAGTAGATCTTTGTATGATTTCATAGGTTGACAGTGTAAACAAACCAGGAATACTGCTAGAAGTGGTCCAAATCCTAGCAGACCTTGATCTCATCATTACTAAAGCATACATATCCTCCGATGGTGGATGGTTCATGGATGGTATGTGCACATTTCACAATGAAATAGTAACATTAGTCTGCATTCAGAACTTTTTCCAATTGCATACCTGGACTAAAAAAATGTAGCAATATTATAAAAGCCAATCCAGTATAGGTATGTTACTAGCGCAAAAACTAGTGTAATGCATTTTAAGCTGGAATGTTTAGTTACTTTGGTTTCTATTAGCTAGATACACGACTCTTTGTTGTGTTTTGCATATGTTTAGTTTTTGGGAAGGAAATGATACTTACAAGTTGTGTTTTTCCAATTTTGGGCATGTAACATATTTTTCTTATTGTATTGCGATTTACCTCTGAAATGTTGGTCAAGATCGGTTGGTGTGGACCACCAGTGGGCCGGTTTCACATCTTTATGTGCAGCATTCCACAAATGTTGATAATGATAGAAGTTAGTAAGCTTAAGGACATGAAACTATCCCTCCCTCCCTGTCTCTGTCTCTCTTCTTTGTGATTTTCATAAAAACCAACCTTTGAGCATGTATTATGTAAATTTATATGCACATAAATATAATACATAAAAAACGCGGGTTATAATTTTCTGCTATTCTTCTACAGTGTTTCATGTCACGGACCAACAAGGAAACAAAATAACTGACAATTTGACAATCGAATACATAGAGAAGGTACGTCTTTTGTTCATGTTATATTTGTATCTAACCCTTGCTATCTAGAGATTAGAAGTAAATGGCATTCAATTTTGGGATGAATTTACCTATTTAATAGGCATAAGGTTGCCGTAAACCATTGATTCGTGACAATGAATAACTTATTTCTGCTGTATTTATATTCGGGGATATTTATACGTTATATGGAAGCAAGAACATACTGCATAATACTCCCACGGTAGGAAACTTCTCAATCTTACTGAATAATTCCAAGCCTGCAAGAATAGTACTTCTACTAAGGTTATCCAAATTTGGAGAGAAGTAATTGAACTGTAACAGCTGATACGCATGAGTGGTTGAAATCCTCGATTTTAAACGATATTGACGAAAAAAAAAAATAAAAAATAAAAAATAAATAAAAAATAAAAAATAAAAAAATAAAAAACAAAACAAAACAAAACAAAACAAAACAAAAAAGTGAAAAACAGTATTAAAAAACTTAAAAACTTAGAGATTTGTGGTAGACTTGAAATCTTAAGATGGCCTTATTATCTTCTTATGTGATTTCTGTTTTCAGGCTCTCGGTCCTAAAGGGCACACATCAGATGAAAGAAAAACATGGCCCGCAAAAAGGGTTGGGGTCCACTCAATGGGTGATTACACAGCCATTGAGCTTGTCGGAAGGGACCGCCCGGGTCTGTTATCAGAGATATCTGCTGTTATTGCCAACCTCCAGTTTAACGTGTCAGCTGCTGAAGTCTGGACGCACAATAGGAAAACAGCCTGTATTGTTTATTTGACTAACAATACCACTTCTCGTGCTATGGATGATCCGGCTCGATTATCTGCTATGGAAGAGAAACTTAAGAATATCCTTCGTGTTTGTGGTGATGATGATAAAGTGGCTCATACAAAATTCTCGATGGGTTTGACTCATGTTGACCGTCGATTGCATCAGATGTTGTTTGCAGAAATGGATTATGAAGGCAAGGGGTTAACAGCTGAGGCTGATTGTGCTTCTTTTTTAGAGCTGAAAATTTCAGTTGATCGGTGTTTGGAGAAGGGTTACTCGGTTGTCACTGTAAGGTGTAGGGATCGGCCAAAACTTATGTTTGATATTGTATGCACCCTCACAGACATGAAATATGTTGTTTTTCATGCAACGATTACATCTGATAGGCCCTATGCAACACAGGTACGCCAGTTACTGATTTATTACCAAATTTCATCATTTACTTGCTCCACTAGAAACAATTATCTGTATTTAGGCGATTTGATTGAAATTACCTACTGGGATATAATTGATTTTTAAGTGCTATTTGGTGTTGTTTCTTTTTGTAGCAGGTCCGGCTTTTGTTTTGTTGAGGTTGTATTGTCGTTCCTTTATGGTTCTTTAGCCTTTGTCTTTTGCCTGGGTATCTTGTTGTAAACTGATCCAGTTTATTAGCCTTTCACTAGTCTGGTTTTCTTGTTTGATAAAATGTTTTTATCACCGTCAAAAAGAAAAGCTGGTTTTAGCAGCAGATAACATCTAATGATTATAAACCTAGAGGATGTGCCACAACGAAACTAGTCTAATAAAATGGTTGATGGCTTGTTTTAGGTTTTTATGGGAATTGAAAGCATGAGACACGTTTTGCAATAATTAATGTTTGGTATTCCTTTATGAAATTCTGAGGGAAATCTTCAAGAATAATGTTAATTACAG
Organism: Artemisia argyi; assembly: GCA_030686995.1. Taxonomy (NCBI): domain Eukaryota; kingdom Viridiplantae; phylum Streptophyta; class Magnoliopsida; order Asterales; family Asteraceae; genus Artemisia; species Artemisia argyi. The sequence continues at coordinate 116,670,565 of CM060680.1, read as the reverse complement.
TGGTTCTGTTACCATCTTCAAAAAATAACAAAAAAAATGAAGTAATGTTATACACTAACTAATATGTAACTTCATTGAACCTAAGGAGTCCTTTAGGTATCTGGGTTCGGTGATACACAAATCAGGAAGGATAGACGAGGACGTTACCCACCGTATTAGAGCAGGTTGGGCGAAATGGAGGGCGTCGTCAGGAGTACTCTGTGATAAGAAAGTCCCCTTTAAGCTTAAGGGAAAATTTTATAAGGTGGCAATCAGACCAGCTATCTTGTACGGGTCAGAATGTTGGCCTATCACAAAAGCTCAAGCTAACAGAGTGGAAGTGGCAGAACTGAGGATGCTAAGGTGGATTTGTGGTAAGACGATGCTTGACATGATCCCGAACGGAGTTTTCAGAGCGGAACTTGAAGTTGAAACTATAATCTCGAAGATGCGAGAAGGAAGGTTGAGGTGGTTCGGCCATGTCAGGAGGAGGCCACAAACAGCTCCGGTTAGGAGAGTCGAAGCGCTGATAGTCGACGGTTTGAGGAGGAGGGGAAGACCTAAGCTCAGGTGGGAGGATCGACTTAGGCTAGACATGAAGGAGCTTCTCTTGTCCGAGGACATGATCTCAGATAGGAATGTGTGGAGAGCTAGGATTAGGACTTGCGGGTAGTGTCGGAAGGGTGGTAGGTGCTTGCCTTTGCGTCTGGGTCTTTTCTCTTCCCTTTGTTGCCCTGCCCCTGTGCCTTTTAGGTTTAGTTTGCCCTTTGCTCTTTAGGTTTAGTGGCCCCTTTGCTCTTCCCTTTTAGGTTTGTGGTAGGCTAGTGGTGTCCCTTTGCTTTGCCTTAGCTTTTGCCCCCTGCGTTGCCTTGCTTTGTTTTTGTGTTGCTCTTCTTGCCTTTTGCCTGCTTACTTGTGTGTCCTTGTTTTGTTGTGTTTGTTTTTGGCTTGTCTTTTGCCCTACTTGCTCTGTTTGCATGTTTTGATTGTCTTGCCCCTTGTTTGTTGTTTTGGTGCTCTGTTTGTTTGCATGTTTATATGTTTGTCTTTTGTTCTAGGCTTGGTTGCTTGCTTCTATTTGCTTTTACTTGTTGCCCTTTTGCTACTTGCTTCTTTTGTTTCGCTATCACTCGCACTGGTGCACGTGCCGGAGGTCTCCCTGGAAGCAGTCTCTCTACTCCCAGGTTTTGCCTGGGGTAGGGGTAGGACCTGTCTACATTTCTACCTCCCCCATACCTCGCCTTCGCGGGATTGGGTATTGTTGTTGTTGTTGTTGTATTGAACAAAGTCTTTCTGTAAAGCCTGTAAAGAAACAGATCCACACTTTGTTTGATACGGGGTTATTTCATAAAAAGGCTAACCCATACAGACCCTCAAATTTTCACGAATATCAGTTGAAGGTAATCAGTACAGTTCAAAAAACGATGACGTGGCTAAATAATGTGTCGCCAATTGTGACCATGTTGACCTTTTCTGACATGTTACCTATAAAACCTTATACGATTACCTTCATCTGAAACTTTAGTAAAGTTACTTACTTTTTGATGGATGAAAACAAAGATGGTTAGTCGCAGTTGGTTACCTTTTATGCAATGCACACATTGGGTAAAGGGTCATATTTTAAATTAACATTCACTCAAAATTGTTGAATTTTTCAAAAAAAAAATGATATTCTGGAAACTCTATAAATTTTTTACTGGACATCAACTTTTTGGGATGGAATAAGTATTTCTGATGTACACTTGTTCTTGCAACATTAACGACAATAGTAAAGGTGATACTACTATTCTTGTAACTAGTTGGGCTCATTGCTTGAACTTGGCATAGTGAGCAAAGTAACTAGATCATGTTTGTGAAACATTCAGGAGTATTATATTCGTTACGTGGATGGCTCCCCAGTCAACACTGAAGGAGAGGAGGAAAGAGTCATCAGGTGTCTTGAAGCTGCAATCTTGCGAAGAGCAAGCGAGGTAACAGATATCATTCAAATATTTTTTACTCTGTCTGGCCGGCAACTTTCGAATAAAATAAAGAACTTAATATAACTAGATTTGAGAATTAGGATTAATCTACCCACAAGTTACATGGAAGTGGTTCCCATGTCTTTAGGTTTGGTTCACCATCATTTTCATTGATTCCCTGCTCTTCATCTCGAAGCCCCTCTCTCATTTTCTAGTTGAGCAAATGAGACAAACCTCACATTGTTTTTTTCTTTTGCTGCCATCATATAGTGTAGATGTGGCCATCTTGTCCCTGTATTTACAAATACTTAGATTTAGTTTGTGTTGTACTAAAAACATGTCAACTTAAAATAACATAGATAAAAGTAGAATGTTTTGGTGGCCCGTCAACCAAGAGATTGTGGATTGACAAATTTGTGATATTAGGTGTGATATTATGATATTGAGTGTATAATAGGTGTGTGCATCTTTGCCTTTCCAAAAGAGAAATTTTATATTCAACGATGTATATTTTTAGTGCAATATCATATTTGATGCATTAGTTGTTTGTACTAACATGACCTTTTTCAACCTGCACCTGTTTTGACGGTTACCCAACCAGCCATTTTGCCGCCTCTAATTTAATTGTGAATGTTTTGATTGGACAATTCGAATTGGATCGTAGTCTTTTTCCTGCCATCAGCAGTACCTTTAGGGTATCATACTCATTGGTATCCAAATCTAAAACTTTATTAGTTTATGCTGAAGGCTTGCACAGTGTCTTTGTCATAAGATTATGCTCCCACTGTCTCTAAAGATAAGTTATTTGATTCTACATGTAGTTTAGTGGGGGTCTTTGACGATGACTTGAATACTAGGATGTCACAGTTTTTTTATTTTTATTTTTTTTGAAAGGCAATATTTTCACACATGCATCTCACACAATCTCACAAATTTGTGGAATGAGACTTGAACGCACAACCTCTTGGTTGGGTGGGCACACACATATGACTAGGCCAAAGGCCTTGGGTACTAGATGTCACTTACTAAGAAAAAACTAAAAATACTTGTTAGCGAAATTCAAAGTTGTGCACAATCTTGCAGATATGATGTATATATTGCTAATAGACTAATAGAGTTATGAGAGGAAAGTGAAGACGGGGTTGTCTCACATCTAAGCTTACATGCGAAATATTCTAAAACTACGGGGCTGTTTGATAAAACAAAATGAATTAGTGCTGAATGATTCTTAACTCTGAATAATACAAAGGCTCTGCATGACTTTGGTTCTGAATGAAAATGAATGTTTGATACTTGTTGTGAATAATGATTTAAATGATGCAAAATTACAAATTCAACCTTGTGTCGTACATTATTGGATATTTTTATTATTTATTTATTTATTATTATTATTATTATTATTTTTTTGAAAAAACATACAAACTGAATTAATAAGTTATTAAACTACGTAAGTTCTTTCATCTCATAAAATTTCAACTTAAATACAAAATTACCAGTATTATAATCTTCACACATAAGCTTTTTTATATAATTCAAATTGTTGTCTTTTCTTTTCACTTTTCCTAACAACATTATTAACACGTATGCTTATGAGTAACAAAACTTGGATCATGTTAAAAAAATCAAAATTTTGATTGACCAAAAACAATTAGTACCCATTTCATTAAAAAAAAAAAAAAAAAAAAAAAAAGAAAAAGAAAAAAAAAAAAAAGCGTTACCGCAAAGTCGAATTCATTTGTCAACAATACGCAACAATTAGATGAAAGTTAAAAAAAAAAAAAAAAAAAAAAAAAAAAAAAAAAAAAAAAAAAAGTCAAATGATAATGATAACCATATATATATCAAATCGAAAAGACCAGAGAGCATATTTTGTTTTTAAATTAAATAATGCAACACAGTGCTTGAGGGTAAACTTTGAAGAAAACAAGAGAGGGTAAATTGATAAAATATTAGGTACTGTACGGTTTAGGGACCCATATCAAGCAAATTCATTCAGTAGCATGTGGAACAGTTCAGATGCACTAAATTTTCTATCAAACAAAAAAGCCTCTTACCGATTCAATTGTGGGCTCTGAATTGGTCCATTAAGAAGCAAACAAACACCCCCTACGTCATTTTAAGAAGAAAAAAAAAACATCAAAATATCTCATTTTAATTATGTCTCTTCACAATATTAGTGTTTTCGCTTAATTGCACATAACATCCTTAAAGGTGGTTCACGCTAATATATGTTTCTTCTACATCACATAGTTGGGTGTTTTCGGTTATTGAACCAGGTAGTTCTAGATTCAACAATTGTTTGACCTAAATTACAAGTAAAAAGCACTTCCACTACTCATAGCTTAATTCCACTAATCAAATTTTGAAAAAATTCAATCGAAGTGAATATGAGTTTGTCGCACATGGGCCAACATTTGACCCGATGACATTTGATCAATTTCACCTGTATTTCCAATTAAGCTAACTTTTTTACTTTTCTTTCTCGTTTAATTTGTTAGGGATAAACAAACCCGAATAATACCATTTATAAGTGAAGGGGTGGAAATTGTCACTGTAAGTTATGTTAGGATGACAATACTTGTTTTTAATTGAAAGCCTTTAACCATTGGTAAATTATACTTATTTTCTTTAGTGGAAAAACTCAGAAAGTATTGTGCAATTATTGTGTGCCTAAACTTCCGTATTTCTGTGTTTAAGGGTCTTAGACTGGAACTATGTGCAAAAGACCGTGTAGGATTGCTTTCCGAAGTGACAAGAGTCCTCCGGGAAAACGGGCTTTCAGTGTCGAGAGCTGGTGTGACAACGGTGGGGGAACAAGCAGTGAACGTTTTCTATGTAAGAGATGCTTCCGGGAATCCAGTAGACATGAAAACTATTGAAAGGCTTAGAAAGGAAATAGGACAAACAATGATGCTTAATGTCAAGAAAGCCCCTTTGAGTTCAAAGGCACCACAGGCCAGAAATAAAAACATCTTTTCACTTGGGAGCCTTTTAGAACGGTTTTTGCCTTGAAACATCGTATTGATTCTGTGTTTCATGTTTGTATAGAATAATAATAATAATTGGCATACGATAGCTTATGAGCAGGCCAGGTAATGTACGTATAATCGTGCGTGTATCTAGCATGTAAATTGTCTCTCCTCGATCTTCTCTTTGTAAAAGATGTTATGCTTAAAAGACCTTTGTTGTTTGTAAGTAAATAAAAGTCTCCTGTCGTGATCTACATGTTTCCTGTTGAAATGTGGCTCTTTTATTTGTAAGCTTAATGAAACAAAACCGAGTAGTCATCGTCATTTTGTTGTCTGAGTGGTCATCGTCATTTTCGGAGTAGAATAAATGGCCAACCTTAATGTTTTAATGTCTTTAGAATATTTTGCGATTCTAGAACTCATATAAGCATAAGCATGTAATCTCCAGATGCCCCACGGGTTGCAACTTGGGGGGTCAGGCTATCGGTACCTATTTTTCTGGCGCAAACGTGTATGAGGTTGGGAAAGGGAGGATTTTTGTTCCTATTTTCGCTGCGCAAATGTCTTTATGAGGTTGGGAAAGGAGGACTTTTGTGAAATAGGTACCACGTTTGATACCATCTCCAATCTGAACAATTTAACATTTTTAATATAGATATCAGCTTACATATTTGAGATTGCCATCTAGGCAAATGTGGGGAGCTGTTAAATCAAGAATTTTGCTTGGGTCTTAAGGTTTGCATTCAACCACCAAGTTTATAGATAAGAGATAAACATAAACCATAGAAAGAGAAATTGATTAACAAAATTAAAAGTAATATATACAACATAGTAAAAGGTGTCAAGTTCGTTACATTTACAAACAATATTATCTCTATTGGAAATACTTTCATAAAATATGTTAACAGCCTCGTATTAAAATTAAATACGGAATAATTAAATTACCATGAAATCAAATTCAATGCAAATGACTCAATAACCAAATTGTCAATCACGATAATCTACTAGTGATCATACGCAACATTGTTGCATTTGTTCTTCACATAAATGTAGGTTGCAACCGATACTAATAATCGCAAGAGGTAAACAAAATGCATCAAGATGTTATTGCGAATTATAATTTCTAGCTAACATATCATAAATCAAAACGTTTCGCGTTCTCCCTTGGTACCTTTTATTTTTTATTTTTTATTATTTTTATTTTTTTTTAACATTCCCTTGGTACTTGATTACAGGTTAAATATTAGATATAAAAGGTCTACTTTGATTAATGTTATATATTCAATACTAGCAAGGTACCCGCGCGTTATGTCAGCGGGTACCATGCAATTAAAATTTTCAGTGAGAAATGTTTTTCGGTTCTATATTTTACGATACAATAGCTTTAAGGATAACGAAAATTTTAGTTTTGAATAATTTTAAGCAATACTTAACAATTTAACTCATATAAAAACTGTAGATTATCCACGTGATATTGTGGCAATACAGAGACGGTAGCTGGTATTGTGAGGTTAAAGTAGTTGACAATGAGCCGTACACACAATATATTTTTAAATATTAACACCAATGTGAATTTTAAAAATCACTTACATCATGTTAAGAGAATGACTCCTTTCGTCTCAAAATAATTGTCCACTTTCTTTTTTAAGTAAAACTAGAGAATTTAGTGGAAGAATATTCTATTTGAGTGGTTGAAAATTAAATCGACTCCACTTTTACTAAATTATGTAATTTTTTGTCTCCTGACAATAATTTTAAAACAGTGGGAGTAATTATCTAAAGATACACCTTATAAGTTATTTTGGCATTTGTTTGAATTATTAACAATGTTCGTTATATTTGTCCAACATAGGAAGATGATATAAGTAAAATAGTACTTATAAAAAAATAGAAAACCTAAGTGTTAAAGAAATTATGTTGGTCACTATAAAGAGTATAACTATTATTATATAAACATATGTAATATACATATAATTATATAATTAGCATTTTGCATCTTTGTATCCTTTGCTTTAAAAAAATCATCCGATTTTTATAAAACAAAGTTTTAGGTGCTGTTTCTTTTTTACTGAATGGGCCATATAGCAACATAACCAAGCCCAGCCACATATATCTTGATTTTTCTTTTCAACTTAATCCACTAATGAATCTGGGTGTGGAGGAGGTAAAAAAAGGACCCTCTCCCCAACTAGACACAACACCAGCACATATTTCACACCACTCTGACAATTATACCCCATATCTTTTTTGGCGCCAAACAATTGAGTTTTTCCCTATTTTATTTTCATTATATAACAAGGTGTTCTTTTTCACCACAAATATTCTTTCCACACTTTTTCTTATCTATATTGATTTTCATTCGTATAAGGTATTATTTTGATTCTTTTTTTAATTTTTAACCACTTTACTTAAATATTTATGGTTTCAAAATTTTCTTATCTAGTGTACTTTTATGGGACTAATTTGATTACCTTTGATTATGTATCAACTTGAATGTGTTTCAAAAATTGTATGGGTTATTTGGTTTGACATATTACTCTGCATTTAGGTATGGAAGAAAACGGTATAAAAAAGAAACATGGAAGATAACACTAACTCAGGCAAAACAAAACAAAAATTAGAGTTAGCTGGAAACCCATTAGCATAGTCAAAACATTTCTTGAGGCGTGTCTTCATGAGCTTGCTTTCGATGGGAGAGAAGGTTCAGGTTTGAAAGTACTTTCATGGAAGAGAGTTGCAAAGGTTCTTAAGGATAATCATAACTTTGAGGTTGACCAGAAACAGATGAAAAATCACTATGACTATCTCAAAACCAAGTACACGACATGGTTGTCACTAAGAAACAAGACAGGCAACATCTATGACGACTCAACAAACACATTTAATTTGTCAGAAGAAGAATGGAAGCTAGAAATTCTGGTTAGTTAATGTATTTTTTTAAAAGCCTTATTTACTCTGTTTATTCAACTATTTATATGATTAAAGCTTCTTTTTATAGAAAAATAAAAATGTTGAGTCACTGAAAACTACGACCTTACCATTTCCGGAACTTTGTGCACCACTTTTCGATGGAACTTCATCCACCGGTGTTAAAAGTGTTGGACCTAGTTCAACAGAACCTAGGCGGGTTGTTGAGGCCCATGTGGTTGAAGATGATGAAGAAACAGAGGTCGTGAATGTTGACTCTCCATTTTCATCTCGTGCTCCTCGTCTCCCATTTAAAACCAAGAAAGGTAAACAATTGATAGATGGAGTTGAAGAAGAAATATTGGGTGTTCTTAAAGTGATTGCTAATAAGATAAATCAACCAACATCGGAATCACCTCCTAAACCCGAACCACCTTTTGTTACAGATTGTGAGAATAAGTTGAATGGTATTGAGTGGGCCGAATGAAAATGACCCACTGTATGAAACCGCACTTGCAATCTTTTGTGACCCAAATGACCACTATAGCGAAGGTTGGATGAAACTAAAACCGGAGAGGTGTGTTAACTGGTTTAAATGATTGCACGTACTAAAGGGTTCATGTAGAAATTTGAATATCTATCTTCTACCATGGTTTTTTGTTTGAAATATCAAGACCTTTAAAAGCTTTAAACATGTCTAGTGGCATGTTATGAATGTTGTATTTGTGTAACATGTAGTTTTGTGAACATGTATTTTGTATCTCACAATAGGCTTTTAGGAATCTATGATTATTATGTTATGATGTTTTGTAAAGTTGTTATCATCTTAATATATTTTCCTGTAAAAAATCTGTTATGCTGTAAGTTATCAATGTTGATCACTATAGTAGATTTTGGGTTAACAGATGAACTACCTTTTTATTCAACATTAGTTTTAGGCCAAAGGGTAAAATTGTCATTTATTGCTTTTAAAAGGGTCATCCATAAGAGAAAAAGAAACAACATGTTCTCTTATATCACTTTTTCTTCACAACTATGTTATATCCAAAAGGACACTTTGGGTGGACAGAAAAATAAAAGAAACAACACCTTAGTTTTTATGGTAAGTTCAAAAAATTCTAAAAGGTGTATATGTTTGTTCTCAAGGCACTCTTACGATTTAATAATATTTATTGAACATTATAATTTAGTATGCATTTTAAAACTTTATTGATTTAATAACATCTTTTTCGGACGGCTTTTATTAGCTATTCGAACAGCTAGCGAATTCGGTTCTCGGTTGAACCCGTTGGTCCGGACGTGTTTTTAAAATCATATGTACTATTAACTTGTTTGCATATAAATTATATGAAACTTTGTATGTTTTATTAGTTTGTACAATATGTATAATAACATGTATCTTTCATATTATGGGTGTTTTAAGAATAACATTTATTACGTAGTTATAGTTATAGACGTTTTCTTTCTTATATTAAATTACGTTGTATTTTTTAATTATTATTTTAAAACAGGTATACAAAAAGTGCTTTAAAGAGTTGTATCCAATGTTATTATAGCTATACTTATTAAAATTTGCCATAATATGCAAGTGTGTAGTCTTACTATTTTAAGACTTCCATTTTGGAAATGTCCCAAATGGTTTATAATATAGTATAGATAGGTATAAAAATTCGAGTGGCCGGAATCTAGAAATTGGACGTAACTTGTAACAACTCGCATTTTCGGATTACTATTCATTTTTACTATTCACTATTACTATTCACTTTTTACTATTCACTTTCACTATTCACTTCCGAAATTTTTATTTCATATTCTTGTAAGTTAAACTATCTTAATGATAATCCGAGAATTTGACACTCGTCGGATCATTTCTGCAAAAATCACAAAACCGTGTCCGAGATTTACTTTTAGGTTTAAACGTCATTCCAGCATCCCGATATGTCTATAAAACATTATAAACAATAGAAATATTATTTTCTCTCATTTTAGGACAATTCCAAAAGTTTTGAAATTTTACGTTTTCCAGTTCAGCGTTTTACGCGAATTACGCGTTTTAGACCCGCGTTTCCAGTTTTAGCAGCGTTTAAGCAACCCGATAGAACTTGTCACTCATTAAATATGCTAAGATAGGTTATATTAATAAGTTCTAGCATATTTATAAGTTTCATATTTTTAGGATACCTGATTTTAAGTTTCGTGACTTTACGACTTACAGTTAGCAATTAACGGGACCAAAACTCACTCCGTAAAAGTAAGATAACATCAAAACTTCACCTAGTCATCCAAGATAAGCATATGAACGAAATTTTAGACCACATGGGGTGTTTATATATGTGTCATCTAGATAAGACTAGGAAACTTACAAAGGAAGACTTATACATGTTTAAGTAAACTTAGGCTCCAAGTAAAACTTGGTCACCAAGTTTAGGAAATTTCCTAGGAGCTTCCCTAACCTCCTCATCTTCACTATAAATAGCAAGCTCATCCTCTTCCTTTCTCTTTATTCCAAACACTCAACAACAAATCCATAAACCATGATCCTTTGATTTCTAAGTTATAAGTTACATACCAAAGTTGAAGGCATAGTTAGTCTCTACATGAATCAAGAGTTTGTTTGGTGATTCCATGGTTGAATTAGGAGCTACACAAGGTGTTAGGGGCTGAGGTTAAATGGTTTTCACAAGGTCTATATCAAGGCTAGCAAGGGTTTGAATAGTTGTGGTGAAGGGTTTGCAAGCATAGGTTTAGTGTCCTAGTTCATACTTGACTTCCTTTCTTTTGAAAGCCAAAAGTTGTAAGAAACCCTAACACACTTTCTTTCTAAATATCATTTTCATGCTTATTATGTTTCATTCATTCTATATATGGTCTTTGTATTATGTTCATGATATATAAAAATTGGTAAAACAAGTTATGGAAACTATATATTCACTTATGTTAAGTAATCAAGGAAACTAGTGACTTATATTAAGAACCACGACCAAAATAGAGTAACCATGATATGAGACACTTACCTACTGTTAAAGAGGACTTAACAAGGAAAACATAGCAATTTGAATCACCTAAAACGAGTTTACGAGTCAAAAGTTATGGCTATTAGAAGTTACTAAAATCTTTACAGCAAAACTGTCTCAAACTTTATGTGACAAAACCTTAAACACGCAAAAAGAGGCCCTTCTAATCCGTTTCATCAAAAAGTTAAAGCACGAAAGTTTTCCGGAATGATGTTTTCTTCAAAAACTCAGGAACACGAGCCCAGAAAACCAAAAATGAATGATATTTTCTTCAAATTATTAACAGCTATTTTAAATATCCAAGTGACTATAATAGTTATGGTTAAATATAACCAAGAGGTCTAATGACCTAAAGCCAAGACCACAACCATGGCTAAAGCCAAGGTTGAGTCTCAAGACCATGGTAACAATGACCAATGTCACGGCAAAGCCACGGCTAAAGACCATATACCTTTTAAAGATCAAAACTTATATATATGTTATCAAATACTACAATAGTAGGGAGCCTTATGTGAGGAGTTCATTAAGTAAGCCGTCGAGATGAGTTGTGGATTTACGAATTAAAGTGTCCTAGCTCCTCGAACGTTTACTCCATGACTTCTGAATTATGTCGGCCCGAACGGTAGTAAGATATATACAACCTATACATGTTTCATAAACCATTTATATTCAAAGACTTACACTATATACTAAGTACTACATCATGAACATTATGCAAGACATATATAGGCAATTCTTCGTATTCTTAGGCGTTACTCCAAACCTAAGTCGCAACGTTCTATTATAGGCTGCTCTTAGAGACTTTCGCGATTCGACTACCACTTTCATTTCTCATTACATAAGCTTAAGGTGAGTCATAGCCCCTACTCTTTTAATACTTGTTTTAACTCTTTGGGGGAGATACATGCTCAACTACTTGCTTACTTGTACAAATACTCAAAACATTTATACTTGATTGTAGACATACATGATTATGATAAACTTATTTGTGTTATTCTTGAATGCATTATACTTAATTGCGTTATTCATTTAGTGGCTAGTAGTAGTCTTTGGGAAGTGGCTCCCAGTTATCTTTGGGAAGTGGCTCCCAGTAGTCTTTGGGAAGTGGCTCCCAGTAGGTCTTTGGGAAGAGGCTCCCAGTATGTGCATTTTTGTCTAAAAGTCTCCTTGTGATAACACATGCATTGGGTTTCGGAGATGAAGTGGAACCAATGCTATTACCTTCCTTGTGAGCATCATAAAGTCTCCTTTGTTGACGGAGCAACACTAAGTGCAATTATGTGAACTATTAAGACTATTTGTGTCTTTGGCTATAATATGTACTATATGTTAGCAGTGGGTTGTGAACACACAGGTTGCAAGTGTTGTTATGGGCGGGACTTGCAACTGAGTGGATTCACAATGCCTTTGCTGTGTGAACATTCTTTATAGGCTTTTCAACTGTTTTAAGACAAACTCTATGAACTCACCAACCATTGTGTTGACACTTTAGCATGTTTATCTCAGGTTAGTAAGGCGATAGCTAGTGCGTGGAACTTAGAGTCAAGCTGCATATTCTGAAGACTTACGCTTTTATCATTTACCATTCAAAACTTTGTATACATTTATGTATCATACTTTGGAATCTCATGTTTGTAACTTTGAATTCATTAATCGAATGGTAACTTTTCAAAACGTCTCATTTAGACTTCGTTTTCTATAACTTGTACTTTGTATTATGAAGTAACACCCTCAGTGACACAGTCTTCCGCTGCTGTATTTTGGGGGTGTTACATAACTTGGCCGGTATTGGTGGAGGAGTTGGTGGTGGATGGTCGAAATCTAGAAAAATTATGAATTTTGTTTTAAAAATAAGTGTAAACTCAAGAACAAATTCAAAGAAGAAGAACACAAGGGTATTTATGTCATTTTGCTCAGAAAGTTAATGATATTGACAAAAAATTGAAAGTATTTTTATGATTATGGTAATAGATAATGTTGGTCACGTATCTCGGTCCTTTTCAAAAAGTATATTACGTATCTTCAGCTTTCACCCTAAGTTATAAGATATGTTTATACACTTGATGAAGTTTATATCATTGGAGATGAAAGCTTATACTAGTAATAGTTTATAAAAATATGAAGTATCATTGCTATGGTGTAACACCCCCAAATCATTGCAGCGGAATGGTTAACCGGGGGTGTGGCGTCATGGAATAAGATACACAGTATAGAGAACGACCTACATGAATTATTCTTAAAAGAAACATTTGATTTAATAAAATAAGTTTACATCATAGTTAAGTCATTACATTACATGGTCCCAAATAAAAATAAAATAAATAGTTTCAATAAGTCATAAATATTTTTGTAAATACACTTCTTGAAATACAAATGACTAGATGTCATGCCTTATGATATAACCAAAGCAGAAAATCAACAACCTGAGACATACATGCTTAAAAGTCAGCATAACACTAGTGAGTTCATAGGTTTAAGTAAATATAATTAAGTGAACCACAAAGTTTCAGGTATATAAACATTACAACACATATAATGTCATACAAAAATGGTATTCCGTTAGCACTAAGTTCATGACACCGAAGCTACGATAGTGGAGTATGCAAGGTAAAGCATATGGTATAAAGGCCCGGTTAGTGTCTAACCCTCGACACATAAGTTTCAACATTGTATACGTTCGTTTGCCTATGTTCTCAAACCGAACAAGGGAGTCACTCCGATAGATCTATCTATAATACTCGTGCTTCCCGCAAGAACTGACGGTTCATGATAATGGGCATAGTGGGTTACAATGCTTAGGCTAACACATAATAGTTTAAAAGAATGATTTGGTCCTGTTGATGCAAATAATGTCTAAAAACGTTATTTCTATATTTCGATATCTCTACGTTTTGATGATAACAAAATGTGAAAACATTTTACGTCAAAATTAACGCAAATAAGTTTTTAATCGAAATATCTTATTTCTACGCAAATCACTCTAAGTATGAACAAACAAAGTGATTACTTGACAAGTGATCTAAGAAGTAAATTTGTGTCTTTAAACTCTAAAATTGTGAGGTGACAAAACATTCTTTTCAAAAATACATTTTACATATTATTTTTGAATTCTAAAGAAATGTTTTATTTAGAAAAATGATTTCAAAAATAGTTAACAGCTATTCCCCCCCCCCCCCCCCTAGTTAGCTCCAAACATCCCCAAATAAACCTTCACCACTAAAAACAAAAAGGGGAGCGTTTTTGTCTAGCATGGTACCACTAAATTTAGTGCTACCGTGTGCTATTTAGTGGTACCGTCTCCCCATAACGGTCAAATTTTCATTTCCTATAAATACCACCTCACTTATCAGTTTTTGACCATCCTTTTTTACACTAAACTTTGTGCATTCCATCCTCCTTTTCTAGATATACTTATTAGATCATTAGTTAGCTTTCTTTTGTTTAAAGAGTGATTCTTTCATCCAACCAAATATCACCTACATTCCTCTACTAATTAAGAGAAGAACACAAGGTATCAAGAAGACACAAAGTGTTAGAGTCATTGAGTAGTGCACTTGCATTACCTATTGTTTGCTTGATTGTATCTTGATATACATCAAGTGTTGTAATCTTGTATTTGCTATCTTGTGTGGATCATTGTGATCATGTTGAGATCTTGGGGATCTCTTGTAGCTAGTGTGAGTGAGTGTTGATCAAGTGGATCAAGGTAGATTGAGTTGATTGTGAGGATTGTGTAGATTGTGTGAGGATCATGTTGATTGTGTGAAAGGTTAGGATCGGGTAGATCGTGTGAGAAGTTTGGATCGTGTGGATCGTGGTAGATTGGTACTAGCTAAGATTAGTACTCGACATCTAGCTTAGTGTCGGAGAATAACGTTAGCGACGTTGTACGGTTTTCTCCGCCTGAAGGGAGGTTGTTGACATAGTGCTTATAACTCTCGAGTTGGGTACTCGGGGAGTGGAGTAGGGCGAAGAAGAGCTTCGTGACCGAACCACTATAAATTACTTGTCTCGGTTTGATCTTTCCATCTCTATCTCTTTATTTATCTCTATTGCTTATTGGTGTTAGCTTAAGGTTGTGTTCATATTGGTGTTGATTGATTTCATCTACATATGAATCAATTTTTTTTTTCACAAAGTAAACTTTTATAACTAGACAAAAAGTCGGTAAACTATTCAACCCCCCCTTCTAGTTTCCCACAATTGGTACCAGGGCCACGTATGCAAGTTTTTAAAGTAAATTGTATTTTAAAACTTGAATCAATGGATTTCGACAAATATCAAGAAGGGCAATCTATGCAAAGGCCAGCACTTTTTGAAACCGATTGTTTTATATATCGGAAAACAAGATTTGAAACGTATGTGAAATCAAAAGACATTGATCTTTGGCATGTTATTACCGATGGTGACTTTCAACCTATTGAAAAGGATCCTATTACTAAAAAGGATAAAATTATTCCTTATGATCAACAAAGCGATGATCTTAAAAGAAAACTAGTCAAAAATGGTAATTTATAATGCTTTGACGAAAAGGAATTTGAAAGAATTTTTAGTATAATACGGCAAAAGATATTTGGAAAACTTTGTTGGTCACACATCAAGGTAATAATCAAGTCAAAGATAACAAGATTGATATTCTTGTTCAACAATATGAACAATTCTCCATTCCGGAAGATGAAACCATTGATAGTGCTTTTGATAGATTTAATACTATTATTACTAGTCTTAAAGCTCTTAATGAAGGTTACTCTAGCAAGAACTACGTTAGAAAATTTCTTATGGCTCTACATCCCAAATGGAGAGCAAAGGTCACCGCCATTGAAGAATCAAAGAACCTGGCGACATTGTCACTTGATGAACTAATAAGAAACTTGAAAGTTCATGAAATGATAATCAAGAAAGATTTTGATATTATTAAAAGTAACGGAGAAAAAGTTAGATCTCTAGCTTTGAAAGCCAAGAAGGAATCTAGTGATGAGGAGAGCTCAACTTCCGACAGTGAAGACGAAGAAAATGCCTTAGTGGTTATAGATTTTAAGAAGTTATTTTGAAGAAGAGGTAGATTCGTAAGACAACCTCGTGATGAAAAGAAGTCCTCCTCAAAGAACCAGTATGACAAGAGTGGAAAGATTGATAGGAAGTGTTTTAGATGCGGAGATCCAAGTCATTTTATTAGTGAATGTCCTAAACCAACGAGAACCAACAACCAAAGAGCGTTTGTAGGAGGCTCTTGGAGTGATAGTGGTGAGGAAGAAAAGGTAGAGAAGCCCAACAACGAAACATGCCTTGTGGCTCAAGCATCTAATGAGGTACATTCTGACTTTTCTTATTATAGTGATGATAATTCGTCAATACATGATAATATGCTATATGAAGAATATAATAAACTATGTGAGGTAAGTACTAAAATTATAACTAGAAACAAAACATTAAAAGCAACCTTGCATGAACTAGAAGTACACGTATTATAACTAAAGGACCAACTAAAAAGAATTGAGAAAAATAAGCAAATATATGTTGGTTGTAAGTCATGTACAGATCTGCAAATTGAGAATGAAAAACTCAAAGAAAATGCGGTTAAAGTTATTAAATTTGAAAAAGGAACACAAGCACTTAATGACATGCTTGAAAACATTAGGTTTAGTGAACATGCCGGAGCGGGTTTAGGATTTGATCCAAATAAGGCATCTATAAGTGAAATTAAACAAGTAAAATTTGTAAAATTGGGGGAAACTGGTTTAGCAGATGACGACACCACTAAATTTAGTGGTACCGTGGATCCGTCACCTGTTAAACAGAACATGTTCAATCTTAAAAAATAATTTAAGTCCAAAACCAAGTCACATATTAGTTAACAATGTTAAAATACCTGTGGCTAGTAAAAATGAAGTATTTTGTCTTTTATAGTTTATAAAAATATTTCGTCTTTTTGTCGGTTTTTGTCATTTTATCGGGTCTTGAAGATAAAAACCATTTTACTACTTATGAAAATCTAGTTTCGTCTATTTGGCGTTTTATAAGAAATATTCATTTTTATTGTTTATAAAAGTCTAGTTAGACGGTTTAGTTTTTATATCGTTGTTTTAGAAAAATAAGCTTAGTAATTTCTAGCTAAAATTTGGCATGACCCGTTCGTAATTTCTTATTTTACCAATTTTACCTTGCTTTCTTCTAATGTTCCAAAAATTATTTTAAAGTTTATAAAAACACATTTCACCTAATAGTGTAGTTTCCTAGTAAAAACTATATTTTTCGTCATAACTTAAAGATAGCGTAACTTCTTCATTTTACGTCCGTTTTTAGTGGTTCAAGCGACCACGTATAGCTCATAGTGTCTAGTTTCTATATCTTCCACCGATTGTTACAATATTCTCATTATCTCAACAACTCCAAACTAACCTAGTTTTCCCTTCCATTAATTTGTTACAATAATTCTCATATTAAGTACATAAACATAATAACTTATGAAATAAACCGCAAATCAACAATAAACACTTTAGTAAGTAAAGATTAAGCAAAAATAAACACAAACATGGTGATACAAGATACATAGGGTTTAGTATGTATGTATGTATGTCATTTTGTATGTATGTATGTACACAATTCATTTTAAGTTTTCTAACAAATTAACACAATTAAATTGTACTTTAGCAAGATTTAGACCAAGAAAACATGAAAGTACAAGATTTTTTGGAAAAATAAGTCTCACAAGTTTAGATGGAAATTTGTATATCTAGTGTGCTATGTAAACCCAATGACCTCAAAATCGCCCAAGAACTATTCTAAATCAAACTCTAAACCCAAAAGTATAAGTTATTTTCTTCAAGAATCAAGCAAAAATGGTGATGAAGGGTGTGTTTGGTTCATACAGTTTGGGAGAGGAGAGGATGAGGATGGATCTTGTTGTTGGTGAATGTATGTGAATAGTGAGAAGAAACTAGGGCTTAATATGTACAAACCATGTTGACTTCTACATGTAACAATAAAGTAATGAGATCACCATCCACTTAGTGAGATCCAGACACAAATATTTTTGCTGGTGTGTGGTTGTGACGCTAACTATAAGCCAAAGAGGGGGAGGGAAAATCTTTTTGATTTCAAATTTGGTTATTTGTGTTTGTATTGTGGTGTTAAACATAAAAGTGATGTTGGAAGTTTTTATGCACACGTACGTAAAATAAAAGTTTTGTAAGCGTTTTATGAAAATATGATGAAAATAGGTTTATTGACACTGTAATGTATTTATTAAGTGCGAACCATAGCTAGTTTGGTGTCGGTACACATTTAGACACATTTTCACAGTAAGCGAGATAACTTCTAGTTTTTTTAATCAAATAGGCTCATAAATGTTTAAAAAGTAATATTTCAAGTTTTCTAATAAAATTAATAATCTGAAAATTTACCGTTTGTCACATGGACATGTTAAAAGTCCATAGTATGGTCTAAGAAGATAAAAGATATTATATTACTCGACAAAGTACACAAGAGCTACGTAATTAGAAAACAAGAGAAGAAATGTCGAATGTCGATGTGTTGGTCCCTTTTACTATGTTAATAGTAACTAATGAGTTAAACTAACCAAGTTCCATGACTTTGAACAAAGATGTAAATGATTAACAACAAAGAAAATGTAAAGATAAGAGACACAATATTTTCAACGTTTAATTCTTATTAGAAGTTAATCAAAGAATTATACCCAAGTGTTTGCGAAATAACACTTGGGATTGAAACGACAAGTATGGTATGACTCCTCTCTAAACCCAAACTATGTTTGAGTGACAACTAAAGGTCCTACTGAGCTATCTCAGGGACTGTGTTGTTCTTTGGAGGAGTAAAAGTTGTTTGTGAGTGTCTAAGCATTAAATGCATAAACTTGTCAACTTTTACTCCTCACTTATGCTATCTATTTATACACAAGTAAATTACAACATTACTGATAAAGAAAAATGATGACCTAAGCTAGTGGAGACAAAATACTTACGTATTTTGTCTCTGTTACAATAGGCTATATTGGGTAAAAGACAATGTGCCTTTCTGATGCACAGTGATGACACCATCCTGACTTTATGCCTTTCAGGGAAAGTTTGACTTCAGGTTGATAGGGACACCCATTCATACTTTCAAACGTTTCCCGCTTTGTCCCGCCCATTCTTTAGTCTTCATGTCTTCAGTCTTCAATACTTCAGTAGTTATTGAGGAGTCCTGGGGGTTCAGTGAGTTATTGTCATTCTCACTGAACCCATCACCTTCTTCTTTGGCTTAGGTGCCACTCACTGTGTTCCGCCTCACTGAATGGAGAGACTTTCTTCTTAGACTCGTCCTAAGCATCTTGAAGGTGACTCACTGAGTTACTGTTCACTCAGTGACCTGTTTGCGTTTAATGATTTCCAACACTTAGGTTAATTTGTGTTCAAATCCTTGTTTTAGGAGACTTGGGTACTGAATGAACCCAACAATCTCCCCCTATTTGGATATAAATTATGCCTAAGTGTTTAATCAGTGTAAGTGAGCATTTTGGCTTCTTCTTACACTGAGGATACAATTTCACAACCACTAAACACATGAAACTTTTTAAACATGGGCCATCATCTTATTCATCAAAACATTACAAAATATCCTAACATATGTTACATAAACTTAGGGCAAAGTACTCAGACTTCCTTCATACCCATAAGCTCAAGCTTCATCTTTTTGGAGAGTAGGATGTGTTTATCAGGATGTTCATTCATCATCTTGTCCATCAGGAACATGAACTCCTCGTTCTCAGGACTCTTATGATTTCTAGCCATTAGTTTGTAGGCCCGAAGTGTTGTAGTCTCCACCTTGTGAATGTCACTGACTCTATGAAAGGCAGGGGCACCAAGTTCATCAATGAAGAAGAGTCCATACTCAGGTACTTTGATCACTTTGTTGTTGATGAATGTAGCACCAAGGGGAAGAGCTCTGTTGCAGTGGAGTCCAGCTATGAATGCTTCAGGTTTGAATGCAACTGCTTTACATTTCTTCCCAGTGACCTGAGCTGGCTTGGGAATTGCTAGTCCCTGAGAGGCAAGTGCTTCCTGATGGTTGATTCCAAGGCTTTTGGCAACCCTTTCCAACTCCTTGTATTTTTTAGAGAGAGTGGATAGGAGTTCAGGAACACACTTGTTTTTCTTCTTCTTTAGGATGGGTACCATCATATCCCATTCCTTTATCCCAAAGTTAGATGGCCTGAAGGGTTTGTAATTTTCATGAACTCTTGGGCCTCTTTCAATGGTGACTTCAATGGGTTCCTTCTTCTTGTAAAGATGAATGATTATGTCAGTGATAGCACCTTCACCTTTGGTCTTGGTCATTGTCCAGACATACCTCTCATAGTTCCTCTACTTCCTTTCAGCCACCTGCTTGGCTTTCATGTTGGATTCTTTAATCATGTTCACTTGAAGCCTGACAAACTCTTCTCCTCCCATATCCTGATTTGATTCCTTGATCACTTCCTTAGCCACTTCAGTGATGACAGGCTTACTGAGCAGTTCAGCATTAAGCTTGTCATCCTCCTCCAGAGCAGCAGCCAGCTCTTCATTAGTACCCCCTGAATATTTTCCTATTGTGTAGGGTGACTTCAACAAGTTCTAGTGCATCAGGATCACGATGCACTTCCCTGGATGCCGGTACCAATTTGGGTGGTGAGTCATCAGTGACTTTGATTTTCTTCCCTTTGTTAGGGCGTTCTGTTGTTGTGGTAGTTGCTTCACTGATGACAGAAGTTATGATGGGAGTTGAAGTGGTGGACCCAGGCATGAAGCTTCTTATAGGAACAACCTCAATGATGACCTCAGTGGTAGTTGTTGTTTAAGCGTCATTCTTTTTCTTCCTGTGAGGGTCCAATTGTTGAAACAACTTCCTGATAGGAGTGATGGTAACCAATTTCTCCCCCTCAACAGATGCATGAGTTTCAGTGGAAGCACCGGTTGATTCGAGACCAGTAGGAGCAGGAGTAGGAGCAGCCTGAAGAAGTATTAGCACTTCGGAAACCATGCCTTTGAGTTCAGAAGTTTTCGTCTTCAGGCTTGAAAGTTCAGTGGACATGGACTTCTGAGTGTCAGTGAGCTGAGTGATCTTGGCGGTGTAGCAATCCACAAGCTCATTGTGCTTGGTTGTGAACCCTTCATAGCCAGCAGAGATTATGCCAAGATGAACACTTTGCTCCTTGAGAGTGGTGAGAATGGAGACCTGTTGAGACTTGAGTTCAGTAAAATTGACCTCCCTGAACAGAGCATGCAGGCTACTGAGTGCAACAGAGATGGACTTGTGAGAATCCATGGACTCAGTGAGTTTGGCAACCAGGACAGGATCATCCTTAAACTTTTGTTGTATGGCAGTGAGAATCTGAAGAAGATTAGTAAAGTTGGTCCCTTGATCAGTAGCCAACTTCTCAACTGAAGTCTTGAGTTCCTTGACCTGTTCATCAGTGGTCATGAAAGCATACTTTAGTTCAGCCTGCTTCTCTTCAACTGAGCCCCTGAAGTTAGCATAAGAGGCAGCTGCTTCAAGGTGGCTATCCTGATTTGCATCTTCAAGCTGATTAAACAACCATTCATTGTTATATTCACCAAATTCTACCAAGAGCTTTTCAGTAACCGGCTTGGTGTCATCCAGATTGTAGTAGCCTGAAGATGAGGGCTCAGTGGGCTTGTTTCCTGATGATGATGATGATGATGATGATGATGATGATGATGATGATTGTTGTTGTTCTCTAGTGGTGTTGTCAGGGGATGATGTGTGATGGGAGTTAGTATGCTGCTCTTCAGTGTGTGAATCAGGATTGACATCTTCAGTATCCATGTCATCTGCAGCAACTAACCCTTCATCATCCCCAAAGTCAATGTCATCCTCCTCTTACTCTTCTTCAATAAGTAGTTGTATATCAGCCAGAATTGGACCATGGGATGCAGCCAGCTCCCTCTCAGAAGAGGGTTTGCTTTGGTTATGGTCAGGTCCTTACCCCTCTATTCCAGCAGATTGGGTTTTATCTGCCTTGTCCTTAGAGTCATTCCCCGAAGAATGCGCATTGCCGTGAGGGGGTGAAGGATCCATATCAGGAAGTGGTTGTATGCTCCCTGAGTCTTTGTCCCTTATGATCCCTTCAGACACTGACGGGTATTTTTCAGTGGCATCCTTAGGAATCGTGAAAGTTATTTCCCTATCAGTGAGTTGTATGTTTACCTATGAGTCTTTGGAATGAGGAGTGGTGCCCTCAGACAAAAGCTGTGATTTGAGAATGTCCTCATCAGGTGAGTGAAGGTTATGGCCCCCTTTCTAGTAGGGTGGTGCTTTCCAGCCGAAGATTTAGGGGCCTCAACTCCCTGAAACTTTGGTTGTGATTTACCAGAGCCTTTAGCAGGATGTGAAAGGGTGTGGGTCCCCGTCTCAGTGTAGTAGTGCTGCCCCACCGAGGATATATGACCACTTGCTCCCTGAGACCCTGGTTGTGATTTACCATAGCCTTTAGCAGGATGTGGAAGTTGAGTTGATTCTGACTCCACTGACTTGTTTATGTCAGCAGAGACTTTGGGAATGGGTTCGCCCTAGGACACTGAGTGTGATATCTCAATGCCCTCCGTTGGCTTTTGTTTCAGGGTCAGTGGATCGGCCTCAACACTTGGTGTCTTAGTGGTCAAGGTATGTTTTGGCTTATTCTTGCTAGGCTTTGAGACAAAGGTACCAGTGGCGAGTGACTTGGGTTTAGCCACCTTCTTAGACCCCTGTCCCTTCTTCCTCTTCACCTTCTTGGAAGGAGAAAGAACGGGTAAAATTTTGTTGTCACCCTGGATAGCAGTTAGCATATATGTTGTCAGGGCGACAGGTGTAACCTCGGTGGGGTCGCGAGAGTAGTTAGTCTTATGTAAGACCTCAGGCTCGAAGCCCACGCCATCAAGCTTAATATACTTAGACCCCAACAAGTCTTGCATGGCGCAGGAAATGAATCTAGGGTAAGACATGAGTTTTTGCATAGACTTCCCACCCAGCTTAGCAATGAGGTCCCTGAAGATGATTTCTCCAAGGTCAATTTTTATACCCTCCAGGAGACAATACACTATCATTGCTTGAGTAATGTTTAGTTGCTTAGTGGAGGATTTGTTTCCCCCAAGGACCTGAATGACAAAAGTCATCAGGATCCTCCAGGGGGCAGGGAACCAAGTTTTGATGATAGGGGCTTTGGATAGAAGGGCCCCTGGGGTTACATCAGGGTGATTCTTATCATATGACCCTAGTTCCAGCAGAATTGCTATCACATCCTCATCCTTGGGTAGGTCAGCAAAGATCTCAGTGTAATCAAGGCCAGTGGCTTTGATAAAGGTTTTGTAGTAAGAGTCGGGGACTTTGTCCCATTCTTCACTGAGAACCTTATGGTTGCATCCTTTGGTGCATCAGGGTTTTCCACCACTGTTGTACACCAGAAATCCCTCAAATAATCATGATAAATGATAGAGGGGGTTTTTGTGAATGCGGTGGAGAGAAAATAGTTTTGGAGGTATTTCACCACATCCCTGTAATTAGGGAACCCTTCAGGGTAGGCAAAATTCCCCACCACATTGTTCTTGGTAAGGTCCACGAACTCTATTTGGTATTCCACATTTGGAGCGTATGTGATAGCTTTGGAAGAAGCCATTTGTAGAGAATAGGTTTTTTTTTTTTTTTTTTTTTTTTTTTTTTTTTTTTTTTTTTTTTTTTTTTTAAAGGTTTTGGTCACAAGATAGAACACTGATGAACTAAAATAACTACATTTTATTGTCATCATTTATCTTATTTATTTAACTTGTTTTATTATATTATTCATGAGAATCGATACTTAATCATTTACTTTAGTAATTCTCAGGTAAAAACAAGCAATTGGTGAAACTTAACGATTTTGGACGAAATATGGAGCAAAACTAGCAAGATGTCAAAAGTCTACTGGAATCCAGAAGATGCACCGTATCTCTCTCAACAGATACGCCGCGATATCATACTTAGATGAATTCGAAGACCATTGCTTGACTTTGAAGAATGCGCCGCATGCAATTATAGCATGCGCCGCATATGAAACTTTGGTCAACGAAGAAGGTCAAGCTTGTTCTACTCTAGATACGCCGCATCATATTTCTGACATATGGTGTATCATTATCAAGACTTCACCAGATGTAATTCAAGACGCTAAAGGACATGCGCCGCATACAAGAACCAAGTTACGCCGCATCTAAAGACGGTGTACGAATATTCCAGAATATATTAATCTTGCACCCCATGCGAAGTTAAGTTAATGCGCCGCATCTCGCTATTCTATGAGCCGCATCTTACCCTCAGACAGAAAGTATAAATACCCCAAGGACAGACGAATTTTGTGTGCCAGGGGAGATACCAAGAGCAAAACCCTAAGAGACGAATTCAGTAAAAGTAGCTTCACAAGACACACATCAAACAAAGATATTAGAGCTATAAGAAGGTCCTGCATGTATTTAATTCATTAAGTAGTTTTATTTTATTGTAATAGTAAGCTTTAATTCATTAGGATAGATGGGCTTGTGATATGTGACTACGGAACATCGTACACTCCCCTTAATATTGCTTTCTCATTAATTAAAGTTTATATGTTGATGTCTTTGGTGACTTATATTAGTGCTTTGATAACCTCTGTGTCTAGCTGAGCCCGTGGACTGCCATATCTGCCCCTCGCCTATTTAATCTAACGTCTTTAGATAAGTAGGATAGGCATAAGTCATCATTAAGGGTTTACTTGCCGATAAACTCGATCAAACGAGAAAGACCAGATTATAGTACACTTCATATAAAACTAGCAATAAAATAAGTGAAAATCTACTTAATTATCAGGACAGGTCTTCTTATAGTCTCTATTATCTATCTGTGTACGTGTTGCTACTTGCTGTATCGCTCTCATTAGTTTAATTTACTATTTAATAAAACCAAATCTGTGCTAGTCTCTCAGACTAAAACCCCCTTGCGTTAGATTAGATTGTAAAACTAACTTAGAATATTAAAATACTGATAGACAAATTTAGGTTTTCGTTCCACTCTTAGTGATCGACACCCTACTTACCAACTAGGCTACATTGATCGGGTACACTGCCCGTTAGTGTTGTTATAGGTTAAGTCGGCAAAATATAAATTTAAAACTTGATAAGGAATAATCACCTATACAACGACACATCACCTTAATTTAAAACTTGGTAAAATTTGGTAAAATTTTATAGACTTGTTATTTGAGTTATTAGATAAATGATGATAATAAAATGTAGTTATTTGAGTTTATCATACACTCCCCTTAATTTAAAACTTGGTAAAATTTTATAAACCTAAAAAAACACATCAAGTTTTTTTGGCGCCGTTGCCGGGGAGTGAATTGTTAAAACTTGTTTATCTATTAGTATTTTAATTAGGTTTTCTAACTTTTTGATTTTTTTTAGGTATTTTTAGATTTTATTTTTACTAACCCTTTGTTTGTTTGTTTGCATTCATTGTATATTTTGCATATTTTCTGTTTTTGTGTGTGTTTATTTTGTGTGTTTTTCTTTGTTTTCTCCATTAACTGTTTTCGTTGTATTCTGCTGATCCAAATGATACGGCGCATTTGTTTTTCCAGATGCGGCGTATGGCGTTTTAATTTTTAAAAAATACAGCGCATTTAATTATTCGAATACGGCACATCTATTTACGACGTATTTTGTTTTCAATTAGAAAATTTTTAAACCCTAACGAAGATACGATGAATCTGTTTTATAGATACGCCGTATTTAAACTTTTTATTAAAAATAGTTTTCGAATTAATTAAAAAGGAAGCGACACATCGATTTTTGTCGATACAGTTTATCTATCTGAATAAAAAATCTTTTATTTTGAAACGTAACGAAGATACGACGCATTAGTTTATGCTAATAAGGCGCATCTTATTTTTATAAATATAATTGATTTATTGATTATTAAAACAGACGGCGCATTTAATTTATTAATTGTGGCGTATTGATTTTCTTAATAAAAGTCTGATTTACTTTTAACGATTAAGATACGGCGCATCCTATTATTAGGATACGGTGCATCGTCTGCAGATATCAGAAACTTTTATTTTTCGTATTCTGTTTTCATTGTTAGGTTTTGGGTATTCTACCTCGCAGAACAAATCCTACTGATGAATTTGCACCTAATTGCAGGAACTACAATGGAAGACATAACGATGGAAGAATATTTAGCTAATGAACAAGCAATGATAACCCGAAGAAATAACTTTACTTCTACAAAGCTGTGGTCCTTGGAAAACGATGACGAAGAAAATGAGATGTACGAGGTAAACCTTGACGGGTTTCCTGCTATACACCATCGTAAAGATTCCTGGGATAAAGAGCATTTGAGTCCTATCTTTAACGATACTTACGATGCTATTGTTTGTAATCTCAAAGTGTTCAACCATCCGTTTGAATCAATGTCTCAAATAACTAGCCCTGCATGCTCACTTGGCACTAAGGAGAATGAATTTGACATATTCGCTATCGATGCTGATCTATTCACTTGGGAAACACCTCTCGAACGGATATATATATATATATATATATATATATATATATATATATATATATATATATATATATATATATATATATATATATATATATATATGGAGTTTAAATGCCTTGGCAGAATGGAGAATGATTTATTCACGTATAATCTGCTCATGAGGTACAAGGAAGATGAATTACTGCTTCTGTGGCCTATAATTGAATCCAAGGGATTAGTTTGGACTAATATTGAAGAAAAAGAGGGGATGTTCCAAATTGAATATACGAACTCAAGCAATAAAGATGTCCAGACTGCACAACCTACCTATATGCCTTATTCTGAGCAGTATTGGGGACTGGATATGGGCAGTTTGGACGATGAAAGGATGTATGCCGAATAAGAAATATTGTTTCACCAAAGGATCGTCAGATTAATTGATATTTCTTTAGAAGAATGGCTTGAAATTAAATATGGGGACCCTAAATTTGCCCCTATGAATGAAGTTAAACGTATTGTGACCTCATGGTTAACATGAAGTTTCGAAGTGCAATTCTATGAGTTCATGGAAATCAAAAAGAAGATGATCATTGATACTAGCTTTGATGTTAATTATGACCCTAACAACATTGATTTTTTGGATTGGTTAGCTAGTAAGTTCAACAACCATAAAACCATGGATCGCGCCACTAAGAACGTACTATGGGTTTATTGGATGAGAGGAGAAGATGATGAAGTCGAATCAGATAATGAGTCGTCTTGCAGTGATTCCACTACAAAGGATCACATCGAGGAATTGTTTTGCATTGATGTTGATGTATTCCACTACGAAACACCGTTATGTAAACAATTCAAAGAATTTAACTATCTTCTTCAAATTGACAAAGACGTACTAACGGAGGACAAGCCCAAACTCAAAACCGATGATGATTTAAAGAATGTATGGTATTACGAATGGAATGATCAAGTCCCATGGGTTGATGAAAAACCTTGGCATGAACACGAAACATGGGATCAATTACCTAGTAGTATTATCCATACATGTCAACCATTAAGATTCAATAATGGATTTGTCGAATGGCCCACTTGCAACTGGAAATCCGAGAATCGGTGTAACGGCGGAAATCTACCTGGAATATATGATGATGGATGTTGGATTTATTATGAAAGCTGCGATTGGTATGACAAATTAGAAGATAGCGATATGAAGACTATTGCTCTGTGGGAGAGAGCTAATCTAATCAATCTCATTGATGAACAAGACATAAAAGATACCGAGTTTTGCAATTGGCTTAAACAATGTTTCGGGAGTCATATCAACCTTAAAAGTGAACTTATAATGCACTTAGAAGACTATTGGTGGAATTGACATAATAAGAAAGCATCATTCGGCGACACATTTGTAGAAAAAGACGAAGGATGGGACGTTACAAGAGAAAAATAAGAGCTGAACGTGAGTCTAACTTGAAGACTCTGTAATAAAGAAAAGTGCTCACCGGGAGACAACCCGGATTTATCATTTACTGTTTTTCTGTGTCGAGTCTGTCAGATCTACAGTAGATGCGGTGCATCTCATCTTATAGATGCGGCGTATCAACTGAATAGATCATATCTTTCATTTTCTGCATTTTTTTTTCAAACTTTAAAACATTCTGTCAGTTTATTTAATGCGGCGCATCCCTGGTTAAAGATGTGGCACATTTGATTTTCTGATTTTTACTTATTCCAGGCTCGATACGGCGTATCTCATCCTATAGATGTGGTGTATCGATTGACCTGATGATTTCCAGATTTTTTATTTTAATTTTTAGGTTTTGTTTTCGCTAACTACTAATGAATTACGTGCAAGTTGTTACTTTCTTAATAGAGGTGTGTTATTTAAACGAGGGTATATATACATTTCTGTACTTTCTGTGGAGACGTCATTCATGGAGGCTTGAATACTTTTTCGCCCACAAGGAAGTAGATTTTGCTTACAAACGCATGATGGAGGATCATACCAAGCAAATCTCAGGGGAGTTTTCCCGTTCTAATTCTTTTTATTTCATTGTTTTAAATCTTTATTAGAAACAACGAGGACGTTGTTCAACTTAAGTGGGGGGATGGAGAATTAGAACGCTTACTTGTCCTAAAATTTTAAAATTATGCTTAATATGTACTTAATATATCAAAATGAAAAATTTTTAGCATATTTTTGTTTAATCTAAGTTACATAACCATACACATAACTTTATTTGCTAAAATATTTTTTGTGCGTGTTACTAGTAAACTTTAGAACTTGGCTCGCATACTATTTGAATCCACCATAATGAGCATAATTGTAATATGAATGAATTTTCTAACTCGGCAAATTTCTAGGATTACACCAAATAGCCTAAATATGTTATGTTTATTAGCTAACTACATTGGTTAGTTAACCCCCGTGTAAAACCCTTTGTTACTCTCAGTTTTAGAGTAAGATACCCCTAGAAAAACCCTCAGAACCATTCCTTTCGTTTCATACACCTTTGTTAATTGTTTCGTTACACCTTAAACCTTAGCCTACCCTATAGATTAATATCCGTGGTTAGTTGCTTTAAGGCAAAGTGTGTTTCTTTGCGTTACCTGTGTTCGTGTGCGTAAATTCATTATATTTGGTTAGGTCGGGAAATTGCACAATGCAATGGAGTAAAAGTACATATTGTATAATTTTTGTGTCGTTTTATTTTTCGTGTGTTTACTACTTTCACTATTACCGTTATATCTGAAATTATGAAAAGTATGGAAAAAGTTTATCCAGAATTATCGTTATAAGTGATGTGGTGAAATTTTACACATTGTAGTATATGTTGTAATTAAAAAAAAAAATCAAAAAAATGAAAAGAAAAAGAAAGAAGGAAGTTGGAAGTTTGTTAAAACAACTATTGTAAAGTTTTGTACTATGTGGTTGATATCACCACTATTTGTTGTTATATTATATTTATGGATTGATTGGGAGTTGGCCGTTATGGGAACGCCAACTGAGGTTTGTTCTCTGATTAAGATATTATTGAGTCTGATTCATGTGTACCTACTAAAGCGTGAGTTTCCGTGTTAAAGCGTGAGTTAGTCTGTGATTTGTGTCTTATTCATGGGATGGTTGGGAAAGTGATTAACCACACTTAAGACTTTAATCTATTTGTTTGTTTATTTTTTATTTTACACCAATTATATCCTAAATGTTATCCCTACCCAACCGTATTGTTGTATTCGTTGTTAGCTTTCGAGCATCCGGATATGGTGATGGCCAAGTGAGAATATTAGGTGTATGAATAAGGTAGTGACCATCCAAGTATTAGATTAATCAAATAACGAGCCAGCGATTTGGTATGTGACTTGGTGACCATCCGTTATGCAAATAATGCGCCAGCGATCCAAGAAACACATTAGTGACCATCCGTTGTTTGAGGCATCAAGGACTCGCGCCAGAGATCTACTAAGTTTATGCATGAGATGTTTGAACGAAGCTAGGTTTAACCCTAAGCCTTATTAAACCTATTTACTGCTTTAGACTTATCACTCCTTAGCTTTAGTGGTGGAGATGTGTATCCTTGCCAAGCTTATGATAGAATACTCGCCACGACCGAGCAATTAAGCGAACTACCAAAATGTTACCACATAGATTAGTTGAGTGATTTGGGTGATTTCATTTTCCTATTTCGTGAGGTGTTTGGTTGTGTAATTGAAATTAAAGGAAAGAATGCTTAACTATAAAAATCCTAGAAAATTGTTTAGGATACATTTTCATAAGTTTAAATCTAAAGTTTACTTGAGGACAAGTAAAGTTTAAGTGGGGGGATATTTGATGACATCAAATAACAACATATTATTAGCATCATTTATCCCATGTATATTGCTTGTTTTAGATGAGATTAGATACTTAATCGTTTACTTTTGTAAATCTTAGTTATTATCAAGCAATTGGAGAAAGTTATTGGTATGTGCTTATTCATACACCTTTTCCTGTCCATTTTAAGACCAAAACAGATACAAACTAACCATAAATGCTAAAGATATTGTGTTTTTGTGTTTGTGATCGTGCAGGAACGGATATTTCAGAAATTGGCACAAATCAGGCCAAAAAGGACAAAAACGAGCACGAGTTTGGAAAACGTGTCAAAAGCCAGAGCCGGGGAAGCAAATTATCATTTTTGAGCTCAGAATGTCAAAACACACCTTGAAGAATCACCAAATGCCAAAAATAGTCCTTGGAGCAAAAGTTTGCAAAATTGGCAGAAATGGTCCCGCAAGTTTGGAATTTGGCAGAAATGGCCCCTAAGCATTGGATTTTGGAAGAAAAAGTCAACACTGGTCCTTGGAAGTTCACAAGTTATCAAGTTTGGTCCCTGGGTGAAAGATTTAAGGATTTTACAAGTTTAGTCCCTGAACTTTGAAGTTTGGCAGAAATGGTCCTGGGGATTAAATATTGGAAAATCATCATTTATGGCCCTTATAGTGTTGAAGACTTGGCAAAATATACCCTTGGTGAGCTTTAGAAGAATTACACTTTTGGTCTCTTTAAAAACAGAAATTACAAAATTGGTCCTTGTGTTATTTCTATTACAAACCAAACGGACCCTTGTTGTTATTAAAAACCAAAAAAAAAAAAAAAAAAAAAAAAAAAAAAAAAAAAAAAATCCAACCCAAATACAACACCACCCCATCACCAATCCCTGATCCACTCCAATCCCAAAGCCCAAACCACCCCAAGGCCCAATCCCGTTTTAATAATAAAAACTGGTCAAACACCCTTTGACCATCCCTTCCCTCCCACCTTCATCACCACTTGCTCTGCTACCCATCACCTCACCCCCTACCATCTTCATCACATCCCACCGCCCTTGCCACTATCCCCCACCTTTCACCTCCACATTTAATGCACCACCCCCAATTGGTAAGAAATCAGAGCAAATTGCAATTAATTCTTTCCCGCCAAAATGCAATGGAGGGCTAGGATTGATTTCAGACATCCAATGGCTGTGGGATTGGCTCACAAGGGTCCAAGGAACCCTAATTTTCAAGTATAAAAGGGGCATTGTAGCTGTGAAGAAGTATGTAGTTTTGTAGCTTAAAATAGTTATGTCGAATTATTAGTAAACTTTATGTTTTTTGTAAAACTTCCTTTCCATTCTAATTTGTAATCAACTTCCAGTGTAACTTTCAACTTTCTTAATAAAAATTCCAAGTTTCCTTTCAAAAACTCAAGTTTGCATAATTAGTTAAATTTCTATTTTAGATTGTTTCTTGTTAAAAACTGTTGTTTAGTGATTCTATAGACTCATTTCAGCTTAAGTATAAGCTTCTATAAGTTTTCAATGCATAAGAAATAACTTAAGTATAAAATCAGAAAATACAAAAAAAATTAGTTAAAAATAAAAAATTCAAAAAAAAAGAAGATGAGAAGCGTGAATCATGGTGCATACTGGATGGCCATGGGTTAGAGCTTCTTGGGAAGAAATAGGAATTGGTAATTGGTCCTTGGTTCATGTAATATTGGCAGGAAGGCAATTGTAAGGAATTTTATCAGTTTTCATGTTTTACTATTCATTTGCTTTTTATCTGGTTATTTGTGCTTATTTATGCTTATTAGTTGTTATTAAGTTATATAGCAGCTTAAAATAAGGTGTTAGTTCATTGGAACTTATTGCATTCAAAAGATCATAGTTGACTGTCATTTTAGTCCAATTTAGTTTACTAAGCAATTGTGACTTAAGCTTGTGTCTTTGTGCTTATTTCAACTTATTAAGTCATAATAAACCACTACAAAGCAGTTTCATGGTCCTGAGTTTCATTTTGCTTCATAAATCAAAAACAAGTATTTAAGAAGGGTTGTTTGGATTTGCTGAGTTTGTGGACTCAGTGGATATTAGAGTTGATATTTTTAGTTTATACATGTTCACTTAGGTTCTATTAGGCCATTTATGGTATAAAAACCAGTAGTTATTTATAAAAAAAAGGTCAAGATTTAGTGTTAAGCCTCATTTAGGATTAACTGTTAGAAATTTTGAGGTCCAATTCTTCATTGTAGGTTTAGAAAGTGTTAAGTTAACATAAATCAGCTTCATTTTAGTCTAAAAAATCATTTTCAGTGAGCTAGATCAAATCAAAGTTCACCAAAGTCAAATTTAGGTTCAAAGTGAAAAAGTCAAAATTGCACATCTAGGCAGAAATTTAAATTTCAAGGAATTTTCATGAATTTAGCTTTCACAATTACGGTTTGATCTTTTTGGAGATTGAAGTCCATCAGCTAAACTACAGGAATCAACCATTAGCTTGTTTTTTAGAGTTTTTCTCTGGCTTTTAGAAGTACTTAATTTAGGCTGCAGAGAGTGCACCCTCCCCTGCACCAACGCATTTGCCCATTTTTCACAAGCTCATTCTGAGCTCATTTGTGGGCTGTAATATACCCTAATGAAAGAACATGGTTAGTTTTGTGTTTAGGAAGATTAATATGTGTAGATTCTAGTGAGAAGTTAGAGAGAGAAAGTGAAGGGAACCTTGAGAGAAAACTAGTGAAAGGTTAGATTGCAAATGAAGGTCCAACCCTCTCCACTAGTGGAGAGGGGTATTTATACAAAGAAGTAAATGCCCCATAAAACGGGTTGTGGATCGAGCTGACAGTGGGTAAAGACCCGACCCGACTCCACAAATACTAACTAATACTAAACTACGTTCTAACTAATATGATAAATACTACGAGCTACAACATGCTAAACTATACTCGGGGCGACCGAGTCTTCATATGAATAAACGTATTCCTAACAATCTCCCCCTAAGGGAGGTCACCCCGGAAAATAAATATTGAATCATAGCATTCAAGTCTTTGACATCTTTGTAGCTCGTAGCCTTTTGATTCTTCATTTATGAGATCTTTGTGCTTTAAGTGGAAGACTCTAGATGACACCTTCAATGTGATGGATGATCTTTGGAAGTAGCTTCAACTTCATCATCCAAGTGAGTGTCTGAGGGTCATTTTTGAGCAGTAATGTCTCCATGTGACATGAACATCTTTGTGTTGGCATGCTCACACTTTTCAGGATCATGATCTTCTGCATCAGAGTTGTGGAAGCATATATGAGGCCCAATCAATGATCATGATTTCTTAGATTGTGATGTCGAAGTGTGAGCATGTGTAGATGGATCAGCATCTTTTCAGCAATCAACCGCAACCGTCAGAAATTCCTGCAAGTAGACAGTTAGCAACAAATCATCCGGTACTTATAGGTTTGGAAATAGAGATTGTCATCAGCATAGTGTGAAGACTCCTTCTAATCCTTACCAAGACCGTTCCCAATCGGTAAACCCTGAGAGGATTTACACGAACTACCTAAGTAGATCAATGAATGGGTGAGTCACTAGAGATCACTCCACGACTGTTGACCGTTTGTAACCATCGCGACCACTAAGCGTAATCCACAAAGAATTACCTAAGTGACCTGCTTTCAGGGCTGCTTGATGTTGACCCTGGCAGGAATTTCCATTCAATCACTAGGAGTTACTAAAGCAACATCCCTCATTAAATGTTCTGGCAGATTGCTAAGATCTGCGTAGGACTCAAAGTTTACCACTCGTGTCCTTAATGTTGAACAACCAGGGTAGAAGTAGCACGTGTTCCTATGAGATCTTTTTATGCATCTCGAGGCTCTAGACTCAATAAGTGCATTTGGTTTTCCTATGCGTAGATTAGGGAGAGGTCTCCTGCTTCAATATCAACCATCTCTAAGAAATAAGTTGATAGATTACACCGGTTCCCCATGAGAATGAAACAAGTTCTTTTAAGAGAACTTGAGTGGCTAGAA
Source organism: Artemisia argyi (assembly GCA_030686995.1). Classification (NCBI taxonomy): domain Eukaryota; kingdom Viridiplantae; phylum Streptophyta; class Magnoliopsida; order Asterales; family Asteraceae; genus Artemisia; species Artemisia argyi. The sequence continues at coordinate 116,636,393 of CM060680.1, read as the reverse complement.
GGTTTAGTGCAGTGCGTCATTGGGTCCATGACGTCTTGTCTTCAATACCAATGTTGCCTTAGCAACAATTAGTAGATTATGAATTGAACCGGGTTTTTGCCCTAAGGTTGAATAATTGGAGGGCTATTTCTTTTCACCCTTTCTCATTTCATTTCTTTTTAATTCTTCAACCCCTTCTTTCTCCATTCTCACATTTCTCCTTTTTTCATAATCATACCTACGGACTTTCTAATACTATCTATTTGGTATTGTCCATGGGTAGATCCCTCCGGCTCTGGCGGATCATAGGACGGTTTTCCTAACCTTAGCCACCTTATAACTTCATGACTATCCTATGTTGCCATATACCAAATCATTGAAAATTCTCTCAACGTGTTTATGATTAAGAAACACATTTTGTTAACACATTGAGAGTTTTGTCATTTTCAAATGCTCCCCCTTAACATGTGCTCATATGTATTGATTTGAAAATTTGCACATGTCGGGAAGAGTTGCACTTTTGAATTGATCTACCTTAAGTGAACATGACCGGGTATTCAAGACACGCTTACATCACTAGATAAACTAGCTTGAAGTTATTACCCGGCCCGATCAGATTCACCCAAGGTTTCTCGAAACGGTACATTCTACTCAAACTAGTCCTTTTCGAGACACGCTTACATCACTGGTTAAACCAGCTTGAAGTTATTACCCGTCCAGGACTAGTCCTTTCGATTCAAGACAATTCTGTTTCGTCAATTCATGAGTCAAATCTGAGTCTCGATCTCTTATAATGCAAGGATCCTTTTTCACAAATCATTTGCTCCCCCTCAATATGTGCATTGATATACAAACGAGTTTGGCACATAGGGAAGAGCATATTTTTGTTCTTGGATTCAAAATATCACGTTTTAATCAGTTTTTTATATTTAAATCGCATCTTCTCCCCCAATCAAAAATTTCAAACCAATTGAGATTTGTGATCCCAAGTGATTTAAATAAGTTTAAAGGTTTTGGGAGAAAGATGTGTCATAGTTAAGAGTGACTGATTTTGAGATGACATTTTGCTCCCCCTCAAACCTTGAGGGAGTATGTTATGTGTTAGGAATACAAATATTCCTATAAAAGTCTCGGTCACCTAATTATTGTAATAGCATTAAGTTAGCTCGTAGTTAATGTATTCATTAGTTAGTTAGTATTAGATTAAGTAACACCATGGAAGAAGGACGGGTCTTTACCCACTGTTTGCCTGATCCACAGCCCGGGTGTGGGCGGTTGTAGTGTAGTATAAATACCCCTCTCCACATGTGGAGAGGGTTGGACCTTCATTCACAATAATCTAATATTTCTATTTCTCTCTCAAGGTTCCACTCTTTTTCCTCTCTTACACTCCTAACGCCACACATAACCACATGGATACATGTTTCCAACTTGTTTAGTATTCTACAATTGGTATCAAGAGCCAAGGTTTCATCTTAGGGCCTTGTAGAATCGGATTTGAGGTGGTTTTGTGTAGTTTTTGTGAGTTTGAAGTCACTTTCTTGTATAACATCTTGGTTTGATCTTTCTAGTGTTATTAGACATGTTAGTGATGTACTTTTATGATCCTTGGTGTTAGTAGAACATTATGTTTCAGTTGGTTATATCATATCTTTAATCCATTTGAAGCTTGGATTAGGTTTTGGGCGTATTTCATAGTTGCGGTTAGTTCTACTGTTGCATTGCTTGTCTGTGTTTAGTTCCTGATCTCTGTGGTTAGTTTGCATGCGATTACTATTTTGGGAATACAAACAAATCGCAAGGAAAGTGACAGTTTTGGACTTTTGTCTCTGCGATTGGCTCCTGCGGTTAAGTGGTCTGCGATTAGTTCATTGTGTTTAGCGTGTTGCGGTTAAGTGGTCTGTGATTAGTTCATTGTGTTTAGCTTTCTGTGGTTAAGTGGGTTGCGATTAGTTCTTTGTGGTTAGCCTCACTTGCGGTTTGATTATTCTGCGGTTTGTTTATTCTGCAGTTGGATTATTCTGCGGTTTGCTACATTCTGCGGTTAGTGACTTGCGGTCATCTTTCATTGTGGTTAACTATCCTGCGGTTCAATATTCCTGCAGTTTGGTCAAATTGCGGTTAAATATCCCTGCGACTTGTGCACTTTATTGGGAGTATCTCCTACACTGCGGTTTGGTAGTTTCAGTTGCGTTTGTCTCTTATTGTTTAGCAATTTACTAAGTGTTGAGATTCATGTGATAGGACAATCATTTTGCAATTCGTGAATTGTTGTAACTTTAGTCATTTCAATTAGTCTAATTGTGATCTGACGTTGTAAGTTAATCCTTACGACTTGACTAATCTCAATTGGATAGATTGCAACTTGACTTGTCACAACTCAACACTTGATGCAAACTGTCATTCATCTGGTATCTCTCTTAGCTTAATCTGCTAAAAATATCATTCGGTTTCTGTTGTCCGTTTGAAGATTTTGTGATGTCGACATCCTCAGATGACATTCAAGCTGTTGGATCCGACACCCGACCTCCGATGTTGGACATAACTGACTATGAATCATGGGCACAATGGATTCGTCTCTATTGTTTAGGTAAGGAAAATGGAGTCAACATTTTGAAATCCATCGATGAGGGACCCTTTCAAATGGGTACTACTAGAGACACGGTCGCAGCAACTGGTCAACAACCGGTTGTAGTTGGTCCATATAGACCTCGCACTTACAATGAGCTGTCAGATGAAGAAAAGAAACGCTATGATGCCGACATCAGAGCATCAAATATTGTCATTCAAGGGCTTCCTAAAGATGTCTACAAACTTATCAACTACAACACTGAAGCCAAGGCTGTCTGGGATAATGTGAAAATGCTTCTTGCGGGGTCTGAGTTAACCAAAGAAGATCGGGAGTCTCAGCTATACGATGAATTTGAGCATTTCAAAATGAACCCAGGTGAAAGCATCACTGATTATTACGTCAGATTTCACAAGTTGGTCAATGATATGAGAGCCATCAAGATGACAATGCCCAATATTCAGCTTAATTCCAAATTCGTGAATAACATGGCACCAGAATAGGATAGGTTTGTTACAGCTGTTAAGCTCAACAAAGGTCTCAGGCATACTAATCATGAACAACTCTATGCATATCTCCAACAACATGAGAAACATGCTGCTTATGATTGGTTAATGCGAGAAAAGCTCAATCCGTCAACATCAAATGAATCTCTTGCCTTTGTCTCTAATGTTCAACAACTTACCCAAACTTCAAATGATCAATCTCAACCATTACAACTGTCTTCCAGGTCTACGCCAACAAATGGTCAATCATCAACTCCCTCACCATCTGCTTTGAACACATAACTGGATTCCGGGTATTCTCACACTGACATGATGATTGATAATCTCTCTAACCAAGTTTCCTTACTGGTCCAACAGTTCAGGGCTGCACTTCCATCAACTAATAACCAACTTAGGACTTGTCTAATTCACGTAATCAGGCAGTCATAGAAGATGGTAGGGTGGTGGTGCAGAATGTGCAGGGAAGACAAAACTTCAATCAAAGAAATGCTGGTAGAGAAAATGGGCAGTACAGAGTTGGGAATGCTCTTCAAGTACAAGCTAAGCAGCCTAAGTGTTATAACTGCGGAGGGTTGGGCCATATAGCTAGGAATTGCACTCTCCCAAAGTGTCCTCAAAACTCTAAGTACTTCAAGGACAAGATGTTGCTAATGCAGGCACAGGAGAATGGGACTGTGTTGGATGAATAAGCTCTGCTCTTTCTGGCTGGAAATGAAGGGAACACGTTTGATGCTGATGTGGATGATCAGCCTGTTCAGGACATGGCTCTTAATGATCCGAATATCTTTCAAGTTGAAGAATGTGATGCATTTGACTCAGACGTAGATGACGAACCTACTGATAAAACCATCTTCATGGCTAATCTGTCTGTAGCTACATCCTCTCCACAGCATTCTGACTCCTCCATCACATCTGCTATTTCTGAGGTACCAACGTCACTTAATCCTGATCTGAATACTCCTACAATTTTGCAGGGGGTGTGTGACTCTGTACAACTCAAGAATATTGTCAGCACAAACACCACTGATATGGGAAATACCAATAATATCCCATATGAAATGTATGTGAATGACAATGGACTGCCTGTTGTACCAAGTGACATGCCGTATGTTGATTCTAGTGAACATGAGGTACATGATCACACGATATACAACCCTGATGATTCCTTGATTACTAGAGTTAACATCCTTAAGGATCAAGTGAATATTTATGAACAGCGTGCTAAATTTGAGCTGAATGAACGTGAGCATAAAATGGAATGGAAAATGCGTACTTACATATCTGAAAACAATTCCAAACAAGAAACATTGAAAAGGGAGTTAGTTTCTTTAAAAAAACAATTGGATCAAACCGTTAAACAAAAACAAGAATTTCAAAAAGGTTTGACATCAGTCAAACTCGAATACAAAGATAAAGAGACTAAACTTCTAAATGATTTCTCAAAACTCAAAATGTTGAAAAATAAATTGGAAGATAAGTTGTACACACAAAGCCAAACCATTCAATCTACTCAAATGATGCAAAACCATAGGAAACTAAATGATGAATTTAGTGAACATGATGCCTCTAAGCCTAAAGCAAAATTCCTTAGAAATGGTTTAGGTGCTCAACCTGCATTATATGATGCAAACACTATGCTTGAACCTAACCATGCCCCTCCTGATGTGAGATCCTATGACGAGATTGATGAGGCGGAGGATAGAACTAGGGTAAAACTTGCTGAACGATTAAAGGATCCTAAGTGCATAGCTAATAATATTGTGTTTCACTATGATTATGCGAATGATAATCATTCGGCCATTTTTGTTCCTCAAAAGTGAATCCTTCCTGACAAAGTTTTTTGGAATATAGACATTGAGAAAATGAAAGCTGAAAGAATTGTGGGTAACACACGCACTGTCTTTAGAATTGCTGACCTAACTATTTATCCCCTGAATACACCCAGACTCCTCGTACCATTTACCCTTCCCACACAGTGTAATACTCTAATTGGGTTGTATGTTCTAGGTCAATTGTTTAATGACTTTGAGAAAACATGTAAAATGAGAATTACACCTACAGGGATTACAGAAGGGGAAAGGGGTTTTGAGCAAACATAACAGTGTTACCTAACTGAAGTTATGCCATTTTTCAAACTTCTCAAAGAACATTTTGAGGGCCTTAAAAATACCATTAATGATGATGTGACTCAAATGAAAAAGGTTTTTAATGAAGTGGAAAGTGAGGGTAACCAATTAGCTATTGATCTCAAATACAGTGAAATTGACAGGAAAAACATTCTCATTATGAATGAAAACTTGATTGCTAATTGCATTGAAAAAGATGTGTTTTACACTGTAACCGACTCAACATTATCTGCTCGACAATTTCATGAAATGTCGGTTACTTTGAATGTCTTCCAGAATCGTGTTATCGAGCTTGAGGGGGAGAATTACAAACTTAATGAAAAAATTCAAAACGACGACCATGATAACATGGTCAGGAATTTCTCAAAACTAGAAGTTGATAATCTTAACTTACAACTAAACTATCAACATCTAGAAGAAAGCATAAAAATATCAAATACCATGACATCTTCGGATGCTCCTGAGTTTGACACATGTTTTGAATTAGCCAAAAAGGATGAAGTAATTCAAGCTCACTCAAACACGATTCGGAAATTGAAGGTCCAAATTGCACAATTAAAGTCGAACAAAAGCAACGTGACCAATACCAATTACCAGAAGTCGATAGATTCTCAAAACTTTCAGAAACAAGGCATTATCAATGAATTACAACATGAAAATGAGTGGCTTCGTCCTGAAATGTCAAACGCTAAACAACGTTACAAAGAGTTATTTGAGTCTATTAAAATAACACGTGACCAAAATGATGAAAGAGTCACTTCTTTGTTAAACGAAATTGAGAATCTAAAGACTATGGTGAAGGGTAAAATGCCCGTCGTTTCATGTGATCATGCAATTTCCAATGTACATGCTTGTAAGAAATATGCGTGCGATGCTGTGAATGTCTCTCTTCCCCTTAGGAACAATAAGTTAGTTCATAGCAACTATCTTAGATATCTTAAGGATTGTCTGGCCATACTTAGAGTAACCATTGAAGATGAGAGGATACCTAAACCACAGGATGATGTTATTGTTGGTGCATGCTTCCTCACTAATAAAGCCCAGGAATTATTAGAATATGCTATAGGATCATGCCCCAAGAATGATAAAAAGTCGGATAGGTCATTTGCGTCGCACTCTAACAGTGGCAACAAACATGTTACATTTGATTATCCCCAAACCATGTCACAATCCACCATCATGATCACCGGTAAACAAGTAGCAACTAATCATACTAATGTTCCCGTCATTGCTTCTACAGGAGTAAAATGTGTATATAATGCTAGCAAGTCACAGCCTAGGTGCAATACAAAGAATGATAGGACTTTTCCGGCTAAGAGTACACTTATGAAGGAAGTAGAAGAATCCTCTAGGAACAATAAAGTTATGCTTAATGAAAGGAATCGAGTTGAATCAAACATTTGTGTTAAGAATGATGTAATTAATTCAAATTCTGGTGCTATTTGTAAGACTTGTAACGAATGTTTATTTTTTGGTAATCATGATGCTTATGTTGTGTCCTTTTTAAAATCCACTATGCAATCTCCGGTTATGAATGTTTCAAGTGTTAAAAGGGTAAAACAAGTATGGAATAAAACAGGAAAAGTGTTCACTAATGTTGGTTATCAATGGAGACCTACTGGAAGGAAATTCACCCTAGGAGAAAAGTGCCCAATGACTAGGATCACTAACTCCAAAGTTGTGCCACTTAAGAAGTGGAGACCTACTGGTAGAATGTTCCCAATAGAAGCAATTAGTACCACTCCTAGTTCTAGTGCATCAAAATGTGAAAATTCCAGTGATATATCTGTAACATATGATAATCCAATATTTGTGTGTGCTAACCAAACGGACCCCAACTGTTTGTGGGGCTCCAGCTTTTTCACTTATCCACCATTGTCTGGTTTCAAATGCAGGTCGTACAAATCGTCCTTTGGTATTTGGACTCAGGCTGCTCAAAACATATGACTGGAGATCGCTCGTGGCTCAAGAATTTCGTGGAAAAGTTCATTGGTACGGTCAGATTTGGGAACGACCATTTTGGATCTATAATGGGTTATGGTGATTACGTCTTTGGAGACAGTGTAATATCCAGAGTATACTACGTGGAAGGACTTGGGCACAATCTATTTTCTGTTGGTCAATTCTGTGATTCTGATCTTGAAGTTGCCTTCAGAAAGCACACCTGTTTTGTTAGAGAATTAGATGGTGTTGATCTTCTCAAGGGGAGTCGGGGCACTAATCTTTATACCACCTCTATCGAAGACATGCTGCGGTTCTCTCCTATTTGCTTGCTTTCAAAAGCCTCTAAGAACAAATCATGGTTGTGGCATCGTCGTTTAAACCACTTGAACTTTGGTACCATCAATGAACTCACACGTAAGGATCTTGTTCGAGGCTTGCCCAGACTTAAGTATGAAATAGATCATTTGTGTTCCGCATGTCAAATGGGCAAGAGCAAAAAGCACACCCACAAACCCAAGACTGTCAATTCCATCATGGAAGTTCTACATACTTTTCACATGGATCTCTGTGGACCAATGAGGATTCAAAGTATCAATGGAAAGAAATATGTGCTTGTTATCGTTGATGATCATTCTCGATTCACGTGGGTAAAATTTCTATGATCAAAAGACGAAACTCCAGAAACCATCATCAAACTCATCAAGCAGTTGCAAGTTCGTCTCAACAAAACAGTTAGATTCATTCGTACTGATAATGGAACAGAGTTTGTGAACAAACAACTTACTCAATTTTATGAAGGTGTCGGCATTAGTCATCAAAAGAGCATTCCACGTACTTCTCAACAAAATGGAGTTGTTGAAAGACGCAATCGCACCTTAGTTGAAGCCGCAAGGACTATGCTCATCGTCTCCAAAGCTCCTATGTTTCTTTGGGCTGAGGCAATTGCAACTGCATGTTACACACAGAACCGATCCTTGATACATCCTCTCCACTGCAAGACTCCATATGAACTGGTTCATGGCAGAAAACCAGACCTTTCGTTTCTTCGAGTGTTTGGTGCATTGTGCTATCCAACTAATGACAGTGAAGACCTTGGGAAACTCAAGGCCAAGGCCGACATTGGTTTCTTCGTTGGCTATGCTCCAGAGCGAAAGGGGTACCAAATCTACAACAAACGTACCAGAGACATAATGGAAACAATCCACATTACTTTTGATGAGCTGACTAAGCAACCGGTTCCTGGACAATCAAGTTTTGGACCCGTCCCTAACCTTTTGTCTCCTGGACCTATAAGCTCCAGGCTTGTATAGAATCCCACTCCTGCTACTCCTTTTGTACCTCCTACAAGTGAAGATTGGAAGAAACTGTTTGACTCTATGTTTGATGAATACTTTGAACCTCAACATGTGGATGCTCCAGAAGTCACAGTCGTTCAACAACTAGCTGGGGTAGAAAATGTCCCAGTTGATAATGCTGGGCCATCCACTTCGTTGTCATGGGATCCTGAAGCCCCCACCATCAGTCGCTCAGTTACCACATCTAATGGCCAACCTTCATTTGTACAACGAGTAGCAGCTGTGGATAATTCGTTTGAAGTAAATCCTTTCACTCCACCTGATAATGAGCCATTTGTTAACATCTTTGCCCCTGAATCGTCAAATGATGCTACATCCTCCGACGAATCTAACACGGCTACCTCAGTTCCCTATTCTCAACCCCATGAACACCTTAGGAAATGGACAAATGATCACCCAATTGACAACATTATTGGAAACCCTTCGCGTCCGGTATCTACCCGTAAGTAACTTGCAACCGACGCATTGTGGTGCTTCTTCAATTCTATCCTCTCTAAAGTTTAGCCAAAAGACTTCAAGGATGCAATGTCTAAACACTCATGGTTCACTGCAATGGTGGACGAGATTCATGAGTTTGACCGACTTGATGTATGGGAATTAGTACCGCCTCCTGATTGTGCTATGATCATTGCTCTCAAATGGATATTTAACTTGATGAGCATGGAGACGTACTGAAGAACAAGGCTAGGCTTGTGGCAAAAGGATACCGTCAAGAAGAAGGTATAGACTTTGAAGAATCCTTCGCACCTGTTGCTAGAATTGAAGCCATAAGAATATTTCTCGCAAATGCTGCAAGTCAGAACATGGTGGTTTATCAAATAGATGTCAAGACTGCATTCTTAAATGGCGATCTTAAAGAGGTGGTGTATGTAAGCCAACCCGAAGGTTTTGTGGATCCAGAACGCCCTAATCATGTGTATCGTTTGAAGAAGGCTCTTTATGGGCTTAAGCAAGCTTCTAGGGTGTGGTACGACACCTTGTCTAAATTCCTTCTTGCTAACAAGTTTTCCAAAGGCGCTGTTGATCCTACACTCTTTACCAGAAAAACGGGCAAAAACCTTCTTCATGTACAAATCTACGTTGATGACATCATATTTTCCTCCTCTGATCCCAAAGAGTGTGATCGTTTCTCCCAAGAGATGAGTTCTGAGTTCCAGATGTCGATGATGGGTCAAATGTCCTTCTTTCTTGGCTTGCAAATATCTCAAAATCCCAATGGCATCTTCATCAATCAATCCAAGTATGCTAATGAAATTTTGAAGAAATTTGGATTCGATTCCTGTGACTCAGTTGATACTCCGATGATTGAAAGATCAAAACTAGATGAAGATAATGTTGGGATCCTGGTCGAACAAACCAAGTATCGAAGCATGATTGGTTCCTTAATGTATCTTACTGCCAGCAGACCGGATCTTCTATTTGCAGTTTGCATGTGTGCTCGGTATCAATCCAAACCCACCAAGAAACACCTGGAAGCTGTCAAGAGAGTCTTTCGGTATCTTAAAGGAACAATCCACATGGGCCTATGGTACCCCAAGGACACTTCTATGGCTCTCACAGCCTATTCTGATGCTGACCATGCGGGATGTCAAGACACTCGTCGCAGTACATCTGGGGGTGCTCAGTTTTTGGGTAATAAGCTAGTCAATTGGTCTTCAAAGAAACAAATGAGTACATCAATCTCCTCCACAGAAGCTGAATACATTGCCATGTCCTCGTGCTGTGCTCAGATCTTATGGATGAGATCTCAACTTTCGGACTATGGCTTCGTATGCAACAAGATTCCCATGTACTGTGACAACAAAAGTGCAATTGCACTCTGCTGCAACAATGTCCAACACTCAAGGACTAAGCACATTGACATTCGACATCACTTCATCAGGGAGCAAGTTGAGAAAGGAATTGTGGAACTTTACTTCGTGAGGACCGAGTTCCAGCTAGCTGATATCTTCACCAAAGCACTTTCTAGGGACCGATTTCAATTCATCATCCCACGTCTTGGTATGAAAAGTCTCACGCCTGAGGATCTCATAAGTCTTCAAGAAGATCAGGAGGAGTAAAGGGATTGCTTCACATATCCTTTGTACATAGTATTAACACAAAAAGAAAATAGAAAAATATAAAACCTATAAAAACCATAAAAATATAAAAAATCATAAAAATTCCAAAAATATTCTTCTCTCGACATGTCTCTTGTGTAATCAATATTATGTACGTTTCTAGAAATGTCATTCAATAATGACACAGAATCATACATATGCTTGAGCAAGAGTTTTTCGGTTTCCAATAAAGCTTTTTCTAAAACATGTCGTATCTCTAAATATTCTTCAAAATGATGGCTTGTAGTCATTTCAGGCTACAACCCGGACTTCAAAATTATGGCTTGCTATTACTTCAGATAGCAACCCGGTTTTCAAAATGAGGAAAACTCGTTGCCAAAAAGACGGTTGTTCCTAGTAAAGGGTGCCTTTCACCCGAGCGAGAATTACTTTATATTCATGCACCCTCGATCTAATGTACGTTTCAGTGCATTTTTCTTGATAAAGAAGAGAAGTCTTCTTTTTATCGCCAAATACTTTCTCTTCTATGATTTTTTCCGGAAAGTATCTGTGCAAAACTTGGTGGTACCATGAGATTTTGATTAAAAATCAAATTGAACTCAAATGTTTGATAAAATTTTCTCTCAATCAATGACTTTCATATTTTATGAAAATATTTCAGTTTTAACATCCGTCATTGATTGAGGGGGAGAATGATTTCTCAAAATTTTATGTATCATCAAAACTATCCACTTTGTACAAAAGCAACAAAACGATTGGTGATGGTTATGTGTCAGAATGAGTACATTTAAAAGAGTTTTCGTTAAAACTTTGAATCTTTTGTAAACTCTTCAAATCTGACACATAACAACCTCCCTCACAGATTGAGGGGGAGCAAGAAAAAGTTCCTTTTATCAGAAAATATTAAAATTGACCGCATTTCTCTCCCCAAAAGTTTTCTAAATTATTTAAATCAATTGTGATAAAAAATCTCGAAAGATTTGATATTTTTGATCGAGGGAGAGAATGTGATTTAAATATGAAATCTGATAATCAAAAGTGATCTTTTGGACTCAATAAATTGGCTCCCACATATGTGCTAAACTCTTTCGAATATCGATGCACATATTGAGGGGGAGCAAAAGGCGTTTGTGGAAGTAATACCAAAGACCGACCATTTATCTTTATGAATGGAGTTATAAGGTTGGTGAAGGTTAGGTATGAATTCCCATGATCCACCAGAACTGGAAGGATCTTCCCAGGTAAAATCCTCTAGATAGATTAGAAGTCCTTTGGAATGATTGAAAAAAGGAGTAAAGTGAGAAAGGGAAGAGTGCGGACAGAGATAGAGCTAGGACTGGAACAAACCCAACAAGGTTCTAGTGGTGAAGTCTCGGTAAGCACTGAAGGGGTTGAAGAATTAAAAAGAATTGAAATGAGAAAAGGTGAAAAGAAATAGCCCTCCAAATATTCAACCTTAGGGCAGAAACCGGGTTCAATTCATAATCTACTGGCGGTTACTAAGGTAACACCGGTACTGAAGACAAGACATTATGGACCCAGTGACGCACTGCATTAAACTTCCCAACCTCTCAAGTTCTCTTAAAAGAGCTTGTTTCAATCTCACGGGGAACCCTGTGCAATGTATCAACTGCTCATTGCGAGCCATGTTGGTACCTAAACAGGAGACGCCTCCCCAGTCTCCAGAAGCGGATCAAAACGCACTATTGAGTCTAGAGCCATGAGATCATCCATAAATCTCGATAGGACACATTCCAATATGCTTATTGTTTCACACAATGTGGAAAATAAGATAAAATATTTAGAGTCCTACGCATTATCCTTGTGGTATTGCCAGAACATCCGAGTGATATGAAAATATTCACAATGACGATGGAAATCCTTCTAGAGCGAACATCTTTCAAGCTCTTGGTAGGTGACATGTGAGATCCATCTTGGATCAATGATCAAGTGACAGCTGGAAAACAACAATGGTGCGATTCAAAATTGAATCAAACTTGTTCCAGGATATGGATTGACAGATACTTTTGCTAAAACCTTTCAATGTGCTCACAAACTTAATTCTCGAGCACATTGATTGTGTATAATTTTTCAAACAAAAGTATTTTGATGGAAATGTGATTCTGAGTATAAAACACTCGTTGTGTCTCAAAAATTGTTTATTATATGACACGCGAGTGATTTCTATAAATCAATTTTTCATCAATCCGTGAATATCAATTCACCGATTCACTCTATCGTGCTGTCTGCTTTGAGACGTTCCGGTATGAGAACATGCTAAGTATGAAGATTCCGAAGTGGATTCTTTGGAAAATTCATTACTACAAGCTGGAAATTCCTGTCAAGGAGAGTCTTCTTTAAAAGAGACTCTACCTGATCACAGGTCGGTTTTCACAAAACTGGAGGGTAGTCTGTCCTCGCAGAACGAATGACAAAGCCATATTCTTTCTCTATCTTTATTGCTAACTGTTTTATTTCAGGGACACATATAAAGATGGCGTTGATGGCTCCAATTTCCAGCTGAATCGGGTCAATCCATACCTCATGCTCACACATCCTCCACACTATCAATGAAGAAGAGAGACTTACTACAACAAAATGATTGAGAGACTACCAACAACGTTTCCGCAACTCTGATGAAAAAGTCTCCTGATCCACAACTCTAAAGTAAAACCCCCTGATCCAGAAGGGTGTGAGCATGATGGTCCTAAAATCACTACATCACATGAAGGTGATACTACTATGGATGAGCTTGGAGATTTACTATGGCTGATGATCTCAAAGAAGCTCAAAGATCACATATCACAAAGGAATTCAAATCACAAGTTCACTTGCTTGAAGTACAAAGTGTGCAGAAAAGTGAAGAATCAGATCCTATGAGCTACAGAAACTGAAGAATGCTTAAAGATCGAAGAGTTTAATCTCCAAGGTGACCTCGCTTAGGGGGAGATTGTTAGGAATACAAATATTCCTATAAAAGTCTCGGTCACCTAATTATTGTAATAGCATTAAGTTAGCTCATAGTTAATGTATTCATTAGTTAGTTAGTATTAGATTAAGTAACACCGTGGAAGAAGGACGGGTCTTTACCCACTGTTTGCCTGATCCACAGCCTGGGTGTGGGCGGTTGTAGTGTAGTATAAATACCCCTCTTCACATGTGGAGAGGGTTGGACCTTCATTCACTATAATCTAATATTTCTATTTCTCTCTCAAGGTTCCACTCTTTCTTCCTCTCTTACACTCCTAACGCCACACATAACCACATGGATACATGTTCCCAACTTGTTTAGTATTCTACATTATGTGTTAGAGATGATGAGTTTATAAATAATTTAGAGTTTAGCGAGAAACTCATGAAACATTCATATACTAAAACATAACAATTGCACTTAATCCACTGGAGTTATGCACAAAGATCTTGTATTGATGATATATAGGTTTTGAAATCGTTCTCCCCCTCAATCGATAACACATTTAAAACTAAACATTTTGCACAAAGTATTAATTCTTTTAGCATCGATTGAGTGGCAAATTTTAAACCACATTTCGAGTTTGTTTGATCTTCAAAAACCATGGTACCTCCAAGTTTGGAGCAAATATGTTTTATTGGTCCTGAACAGTCATCTTTTATCAGCCAACCACTTGTGAATGGTCAACCATAACTGTCAAACTACTCAGGACCAAAATGCAATTAAATCCAAGGAGTATAGAATATTCCCAGGTCGTTAAATCCCAATGAGATGTGTAAACTGTAATACAATGAATGTGTGTTCTGGTGAAGTTAAATGTAGAAACAGGAATCTGACTGACTAACACTAGGAATGTGAATAGTAATAGCTCTGTCACAGCTATATCAATAAAAACGTGCGATCAGAAACCCTAAAATGTAAAAGGATATACAAACGTACGTTTAGGTTCAAATAAACGTAAACGTACAAAAACAAATGGGGAATTATAACAGAAGAGGAATTTGCATGCCTTAGCGGCTTAAATGCAAATTAAATAAAAATAAAATATTTACTTATAATTTACAAATTTATTTAAAAGATAAGAAAACCTAAAAACCTAAAACGCGTACGTTTACGTTTAAATAAACGTCTACGAACAAAATAAAAAGTGAAAAATGATCAACTCAAACCCCACAAATGTGAAATTTATATTTTTGTGATCCTAATAATAATAAAAAAAATTAACTATGAATTAAAATGATTTTTACAAGTATTTATGTAATTACTATTAAATAAAAACTATTATTTACTATTTAATAATTACCTAAAAATAAAGAAAATCTAAAAAATGCTTAGAAAAATAAAATTAAAACTTATAAAAATCTAAAATAATATAAAAGAATTTCTGAAACTGAAAATATATTTATTACACAATTTATGTATTTATTATTAATTATTTACTATTATTTAATTACTAGAACTATTATTGATTTATTAAAAATGTAAAATGAATAAAGAAAAAATCTGAGAATTTTTACATAATTATAAAATAAATCTAAGAACCTAGGAAAAATATAAAAACTATATGTTATTAACATAAATAAGCTAATAAGCAAATAAGTTTCTAAATAGAAGCTATCACTTAGCTTTAAATTGTTGTTTTTGGTATTTTCTTTTTCTGGATCGAATTATATACTGATATTATACAAGTTTAAAGAAAACAAAACTTTACAAATATAGAAAATAAGCAGATGCCAAGCTTATGGCTTAATCAGTGAGCTTTTGGGCTTACAGCTTGAAGCTTGGAATAAGCTTGAAAAAAGCTTTACAGAGGAAAATAAAGAAAGAAAATGGTGCACACATGTCCAATGGACAAGTATAAACAGATATGTGTACTGGAATTAACCAAATAAACAAAATGTGAGCTTATGGTTTAGACAGTTAAGCTAGGCTTAACTTGGAAGGAGTGAAAGCTTAAATAAGCTTGGTATAAGCTCCACACAGGAAATAAAAGTATTAATAAGATTTGTACAAGGTATATGGACAAGTTTGAACAAGCATGTGCACTGAATTTGACCAATAAGCTCATGCTAAGTCAATAAGCAATTCTCAGTTACATGCAGTACCAAACAACCATGCAGTTAATTATATTGGCAAATAAAGCTCAATGAATAAGCTTGAAAGGCCAAATAAGCTTTTGATATAGCAAGAAGGTCTGGTGGGCTTCTCAAAAAGTCCAAGCTCACCTAGTGGGGGGGGTCCACTAGGGAGCTTTTGGAGGGCTTATGAAAAAGCTTCCAAGTGACTAAATATACTGGATTCCCAGTATACACAGTCAAATGGGCCACAAAAAAAGCCACTTGCAGCCCTTATGAATAAGCTGCAAGCTGGGAAATAAGCATTGGATCATTGAAACTAGTGGATAGGCTCCACATAGAACTAGATTTCACAAGCTGGATCCATGCTATAAGCTTTTTGTGAGCTTATGAAATAAGCTAGAGTATGCTGGTTGACCAGCATACTTAGTGAAATGATAATAAGTAAAAGCTTCTTGCAGCCCTATGAAATGAGCTGCAAGATTGAATTAAGGCACAAGATCTTAGAGTGGGATAGATAAGCTTCCAAAGAAACTAATTTACACAGTCTAAAGATCATGAGGGAGCTTATAAGGAGCTTGTAGAAATGGTGTAAGTTTCCTGATTTCTCAGGAAACTGTTGTGAGTGGGCAAACAATCAAGCTCCTATGTACTTATCAAATAAGCTTTAACAAGCTCAACAAGCACTGAGACATTGAGCTGACTTGCTTGGCTTTGTGAAAAGCCAAGCTCACACTCTCAAGTCTCAGTGAGGAGCTTTTACCAAGCTTATGAAAAAGCCTCAAATACACTGTTTGCTTCAGTGTATATGGCTTGGTGGAACAAAAAAAATTGGGGAAAATAAGATGAAAAAATAAGCTACAAACTGGAAAATAAACACAAACATAAACAAACAGCTATTAGGGCTTCAAATAAATACAACAAACATAGCCACAAGATCAAAGGTCAACAAGCTACAAGCTTGTGACTTTGGCCTTGTGACTGTGAGACAGGGCAAAATTAGCTTAAAATAAGCAACAAAATAAGCATTTAAACATTAAAGATAAAAATTAACAAAAATATAATAAAACATATAAGCAACAAATCTACAAAGCCCTAAAAGCACTTAGCAAGAAACTTAGAAATAAAAGCACAAGAAAATAAACTATTTATTCAAAAAACAGGAAAATATGAAACTTGACTTTTTCATAAGAACACATAAGTTGACTAAAATGAAATTGCAATCTAATTTACTGACAGATAATGGAATATTAAATAATAACAACATGAAATTAAGAAAGATAAACTATAATTTAACTGATATGCAAGGTTATTAGATCAAACAATCTCACAGTACTCAAACTTAGAAGATCAAAGTGTCAATTTGACTTTCTTGCTTGCTATACCCTTTGATTAATATTTCACTGAGTTTAATAGATCACATGTGCAGTACATCAAACAAGAACAACTACAAACACAACCCTTAACTCAGTTTAACTATCAAATCCAAACAACCCTTTAATAAGACTAAATTGAGAATTTCAAAACATACGACTTCCTAAACCTATCCAATCAAATCCAGAGATTATTATGTGTCAAATAAAACCTTTTTTAGCTTAAACATGCTGTCAAACAAGTTAAGCCTATGATTTTCAAGAATATTGCATATGGCAGTCAAAATGAGATGTAAAGCCACAATGAAATCTCAAAACATACACAACTAATTTTAATCTATATTATGATTAACAAACAACAAAATAACATGAAATCAAAGCATGTAAGAAAGGAAAATAGTAAAATGCAAAAATTAAGTAAAAAGGCTTACAAGATGATCAAGCTGAGAACATGGAACCAAGAACCAATTCATACTCCTATAGCCTCCCAAAAGGCTCTAAAACCCATGGCAGTCCAAAATAACCATGCTCCAAGCTTATTCTACCATTACCATAGAACTTTTGATTTTTCATTGGTTTTTCTTGATTTTTTTTAGATTTTTCTATTTAAAAGATTATGACTGAATTAATGGTTCTAAAAGCTTGCATAAGCTTTCAAGAGCTTACGTAATGTTGATAGAACCAAGTAAAACAACAACAATCAACAGGAAATCAAAATGACTTGGAAATTTAATTGATAATTAAGTAAAACTGAAATTGAAAGATAACTTGACATAAAACTGTAAATGAAGTTCCATTACACTAGTTTAAGGATTAATACAACATTTAAAACATTAAAAGACATTTAATTTAAAGAAAGCTTTTAAAAGTTACACTACGTGACCATTGGCTAGCCCAAGGTACCCTTCCTCTTGCTCCTCTTCTGCTATTTATTGACCATTTGAGTTCCACTTGGTCTTCCAGTCAAATCCCTCTTTAATTCTAGGCCATTGGATCACTGCATTACATCTTGGCCGTTTAAATAGATTTTGGCGCCAAAATGGATTTTGGCGTGTTCCTTCTAATAACTTGTGCCAGGCGATCTATTTTTAGAGTGGGGTGTTTGGTTGGTATAGGAGTAATGATGGAGGAGGGGGGAAGTGGGTTTGTGATGATGGAAGTAGCAAGGTAGCAGGTGGAAAGAGTCACGGGTTGTTTGAGGTGGGAGATGGTCAAAGGGTGTTGGTTGACCCTGGTATTATTATTAAGGAGGTGGGCTGATTGCATGTTGGGCCAAAAAGGGGTGTGGGCTTTTGGATTTTAAGGAATAATAAAGGGCTGGTTTGGTTTGTAGTTGTGTTAAGCCCAAGGACCTAAAGTTTAACTTCTGAATTCTTGAAGGGGTGAACTTGTAATATTTCCATAGTTATCACAAGGACCATTTATGCCAAGTTAGATAAACCAAAGGACCTTTATTGCGTTATTTACAATTTAAAACACTCGAGGGACCTTTTATGTCATTTTCTCAAAGTTGAGGGGGGTGAAATTGTAAATTTCCCAAAAGTTATCAAAAGGGATCAAATTGTAAATTATGAATAGTACAAGGGTATTATTTGATAAATTTCATTCTTTTAAATACCCATGGACTAACTTTGCTATTTTTGTAACTTGAGGGGTAAAAGTTGCCAATTTGTGAAAACTTTTATCCAGTGATTAATATTAAACAAGTTTGATTATCCAAGGACTAAAGTTGACTTTTTATTCATTTTAAACCTTCAGGGACTAGTTTTGCCAATTTATGAAACTTCAGGGACTGAAAATGTCAATTGTGTGAACTTTGCATGCTTTTCACTTGTTTTCAATCTTTTTGTACCTGAATCACATAAAAACACATTTCAATGATATTTGTAACATTTATATGGTCATTTGTGTGTTTTTGGTCGTTTTTGTGGGTTTAACAATATAAAACATATGTGTATTTAGACACATATCAATTTTCCCGAAGAATCATTGAAGGAAAAATATTTGAGATGCAAAGAAGACTTCTCTTCTTTTACCAGAAATGATGCACTTAAGCGTACATCAGATCGGAAAGGCACGAATATAAAGTAATTCATGCCTTTGTTAGGAACAGTCATCTTTTTGGCGACGAACTTTCCCAAATATAAAGACCGGGTTGCTATCTGAAGTAATAGCAAACCATAATGAAGTGTACATAATCAAGAATGCAACCATACACACTACAATTAGTGCATTAGTGCAGGACAAGTTCACATGATTACATAGTTACAGACCATCAAAATATAGAAACAACTAATACATAACATGATGAAACACAGTTAGATGGTACGTTCCATGAGCCTGTAGTCCCCTTCATGAATTCTTCCACCAACAAAGCATTCCAGACTTCGGAAAATTTGTCTTTCTAGCATGATGGCTTGAAGAAAGTGCTTGTTTCTTTGGAACACCTCTGTAGTCCAGAAAGCAGTGTACCTCCCATCCTTAGCAATTCTGTATTCTTTATCCCTGAGATCCAGAGCAGCTTCCACCTGTTCGAGCGTTCCATCACTGAAGTGGTGAATTTCTTCAAGTCTCATTAGCATTCGAGTGTTGAAGCAATCAGTAAAGACCACAGCTCTAGGAGACTCAATGACTGCGTAATCTTTCTTGTATTCCATGTCTCTAGCTTCCCATCGAGGTCTAGTTAGATTGAGCTGAGTCTGATAGCTTTCAATACCAAGCTGGAAGTCTTTAACTCTTTGTCTGACGACAAGGCCACTGATGAGGCAAAAAATGATCCGTTTTTAGGGGGTCATTTAAGCCCGAATCCGACTTTATTTGATCAAATATTGCCCTAAATCGTTCCTTTTGTGATTTTAGGTGTTTGGAGAGTGAATTCTGGAAAAGAAGCCATTTTGGACGTTTTTGGAGCATAAAAGTGAAGAAAACGGCAAAGTACCAAATTTCCATGCTGAAGATACAAGGTGACGGCGTCAAGAGTAATATCTTGACGGCGTCAGACATGAAGATTAAAATACCGAAGGTGGTGACGGCGTCAAACGCCTTCATGACGGCGTCAAAGTGGCAAGAATAAAATACCGTGGTCGGTGACGGCGTCACATAGGCCGTCATAAGTAGATCAAGGCCGTCCGAGGAAGTATATGGCGGCGAGGTGACGGCGTCACATGTAACTCTTGACGCCGTCAGACTACTTTTCCTATATATAGTTTTCTAGTTTTTTCATTAAAAAGAGAGAAGTTTTGGTGAAACCCTAAAGACGAATTTGGTGCCTCTTTTACAGGTTTTTCAAGGGTTCCAAACCCTTGATACCTTGCATTGTAATTGAGATAAGTGTTCTTCTAATTCAATCAATATGTCTATGTGTTGGTTGTTTATCTCTTGTTCTTATCTCAATTCAATTATGCTAGGCTAGATCTCTCTTGTGTTTGCTTAGATCTAATGAAACCTAGATGTTGATTATGTGTTGATTACTTGTTTATTCTTGTTCTTGGATGAATGATTTATATGTTAGGCTTAAGAAAACTGGCAGATCTCCAAATGGTAACATGCTTGAACGTCTTAAGAAACATGAACCGAGGCGTACTAGGTCTTTATTGGTTGTATTTAATGCATGAGCCACTGTTTACAATCCCTATAGTTGTGCTGGGTCATGGTGTAGGAGGAGATAAGAGCTCATAGAGTTGGGGAGTTATGTATGCCACCCCACGAATGATATTAAGGAATACAATCCGTCATCCATACAAGTATAACAAGTAATTAACATGTAAAAGATATCTAGGGAGTAGTGAAGTCTAAGTAAACACAATTTCTCCAAATACTGCTCACAACTTTGTAATAATTAGTTTATTTTCATTTTTATTATTTTATTTTAATTATATAATAGATTTGGGTTAGTTGAATAGCAACTAATTCCGCCCACTCTTCCAAAACCCGAGATTTTACTTGCTTTCATAAAAATATAAAAACACAAAAATAATCATCCCTCACCTCTAGAACTAGTAAATTAGGTTTTCTAATCCTAGCGACACTATTCCTAAGCTGAACGATCAATCCCCCGGTACTTGTCACTATACTATACTACAACGATCAGGTACACTGCCTGGTGGGGGTTGTAAGCTTCTCGAGATCCCTCGAGAGGTAAAGCAAGGTGCGATTCCCACGCATCAAGTTTTTGGCGCCGCAGCCTGGGGAATAGTTATTGTCTAGGTTAGGATTTCTTTTTATTAGGTCTACTTGCTAGATTCCTTTCTAGTAAGATTTTTATTTTTATTTTTAGGTCTTCTTTAGTCTATCTTATTTCTTCGTGCCTTTGTTCGTAACACTTTACCATCCGACATCATGGAAGGTGGTAACATCTTTGAACCCGTCATCCCACCACAACAAAACCCACCACTAGAACCCCTTAGGCCCCGAACCTTAGGAGAGTACTCCCGACCTAGCCATCAAGGCTACCGAAACACCATTGAGCTCACCGGAGCCAATGTGACCCCCTTGCGATCCGACACCATCCAGTTGGTGCAAAGCGGATGTGCATTCCATGGACTTCGTTCCGAAGATCCAAACCTACACCTTAAGGACTTCCTCAAAATCGTAGATTCCATAGACCTAGGTGTTGAAACTAGAGAGACTACCCGTTTACGCCTATTCCAATTCTCTCTACGGGATCAAGCTAGTCAATGGCTTGAACGTTTACCCGCGGGATCCATCACCACATGGGATGATCTCACCACTCGTTTCCTTGCTCAATTTTTCCCACCGGGGAGAACTACTAAGCTTAGGAATGACATCTTGATGTTTCAACAACGTCAAAATGAATCCCTTTATGAAGCATGGACTCGTTTCAAGGACTTACTCCAAAAAGTCCCTCATCATGGCATAGATCTTTGGCTCCAAGTCCAAATCTTCTATGACCATATCGACATCTCCACAAGGCGAACCATTGACCAATCGGCCGGTGGTAAGCTACGTGATCTTAGTGCGGAACAATCATGGGAACTCATAGAAGATCTTGCTCTCTATGACAACGAAAGTTGGAACGATCCCCGTGACTTGAACAAAACGGTCAAGGCAATATCTTTGCCTTCGAACAATTCTAGCACTCCCGACCGTAGGATCATGGAACTTGAGGACCAAGTCAAGTTTCTCATGAAATCTTACGAAGCTCCGAAGCATTCAAGCCAAGTGAACAAAATCACTTCTTCATGCGAATTATGTAGTGGTCCCCATGACACTCGTGATTGTGTGGAACTCCCCGGAACAGCTTTTGCGGATTACGCATCCACGCGTACCGACAAAGCGGGAGATAAGTGGTACACTTTCAAGCCCGAGCCAAACACATACGGTGATTCATACAACCCCTCATGGAAAAATCACCCAAACCTTAGGTGGAAACAAAATCAGCCCAATTCATCCAACCCACCTAATCGTTACCAACCAAACGGTCCACCATCCAATCGTACTTTCAACAACAATCCTTCTAACAACTATGGTAGTACCAACAATCTTGAAGGATTGATGTCAAAATTCATGGCATCTCAAGAAGCCCGCATAGCTAGGTTCGAAACCGAATTCAACCAACAACAAACGGAGATGACCAATAAGATTGACAACTTGTTGAAAGCCTTCAACAACCAAACATTGATCACACCTAGGAAGGACACTAGGGACACCGATAGTGGAATCCAAACTAAGGACCCCTCATCATCCAAACATGTCCACTTTGTCAATGTTGTCACCATTAAGCCGATAGATAAGGAGATAGGGGAGAGTGACAAGGATGAAGTTAGAGTAGAAGCCGATAGTGAGGATGAGAGTAGGGAAGTTGAGGTTAATAAGGATGAGGAATTAGAGGAGGTAGAACCTATAGAGGAATACTTTGATAAGTTGCCAACCGAAGAAGAACGGGAATACCATAAGGATTTATTCGATAGTCCCGAGAAAACATATATCTTTGGCGACCCCCTTATCAAAATGGGAGACCCCTCTAACATTAACATCCCATGCAATATTGGGCACATGCATATATGGAAAGCTTACATCGACCTTAGATCCCCCGTGAACATCATGACTAGGACTTTTTACAATTGGGTGATGAAGAAGCAACTCAATTTTAGGATGATACCCGGTAAAAATTGGATAAGTAATTTTGTAGGGAGAGTTAAGGGATTACATGTTATCATAGGGAATCTTACCTATGAGATTGATTTTATGATAGTGGAAGACACTCGTCCGGTGATAGATGCTTGCCTAAGTCAAATAATATTTGGGAAACCATTTGTTGAGGTCACTAGGATGAGTTATGATCCGACTTTAGAGATAGTTAGATTCAAGGAAGAGAATGATGAGGTTGCTTATCAAATGCCCTACAAGATTGAGCAATACCGCCTTCTCTCTAATTTCGAAAAGGAACGCAAGCAAGCGGCTTATTATAGGAATGATGAGGATAGACGTAGAGGAGTAGAGTATGTTAGAAATAGGATGCTTGGTTTCTACAAAGAGTGCTTGCAACTAGGTCCGGAATACAAAACTGGTTTAGAAGACGACCTAGAGAGTGGAACCAATGATGAGATCACGTAGTAACCCATGACTTTGAGTCTAGCTACAAGACTCGTAAATAAAGAAAAGCGCTTCTTGGGAGGCAACCCATGTTTTGTGTGATTTTATTTGTCTGATTGTTATTTGCTTCCGTATGCATGTTTTATTTTTATTGTTGGTTGATCATGTTCCTCAATTAAAATGTGGAAATACTTTATTATGTTGTTTGGCCTAGTCTTAACTACAACCTAAAGGTATTTTTGCAAAAGATAAGTGTAAGGGGAAACCCCAAATATGTTTTCAAGAAACAAACCGATCATGATTCTCCACAATTTTAAATGAACATGTATATTCATATTTGTTAGAGTCAAATGCTTGTATTGAGTCATAATGAAGTTTTGCAGGATTTTCCAGGAAGTAGGACGAAGTTTTTCCAGAAATTTTCCGGAAACTTAACATAAGAATTTCTGCAGGTCCATTCTGACGGCGTCAGAGTATTGCTCTTGACGGCGTCAGGAGTTAAAAATCTGGAAATTTTACCGGTTTTGTTTTTCTAACGGAGTCTTATGGTTTTTGTGAATTATTAAGTTTTATAATCTCCAGGAAATCTGCAAACTTCATTCCACAAGCATTATATCTTACTTTGTTTTCTAGGATTAGTAACTTATATAGGATGCCGCCGATTTTACGCGAGGTTGCCTTGTCTATTGTTGTCAGGATTTACAGGTTATGTATGACAAGAAGATGATTTATATTCTGGAAGGGAAGCTTTGATTGTTCGTTTTCTTGGAGGAAGATTTAACCTGGTCAACCTAAAATCCATACCGAGCGAATCAGGGGAGTATTTGATTTCATTCTCTTTACTTCTTAACTTTTACATTCTTTACTTGAACATTGGGGACAATGTTCATCTTAGGTGTAAGGGGAGGGTAAAAAGATGATACCTTACATATGCACTTTCGCTTGAGTTTGTTTTGTTTGATAGTAGATGTGTAATAAAACTACGAGAAATACTTGTTAGTGTAAATTTAGCGCCAAATTTAAAATTTTTTACAACATTTAGGAGTGAAACTTTAGCCATAGCAAGCGTCTCATGGATAGGAGGTTGTATGACTAGCACATAACCGTATATTCAGAAAAATTTTCCACCCAAAAATGTGAGGTTCGCCTTTAGATTTGATAGGAAAAGCATTTACTATTAGTGCTTATGAGTGTACCGGTAGCATTTAGATTCTAGAACTTGCGTTAGTGATGCATCCCGAGACCGCGAGTGAGACTACATTCGTGTGGTAGGATTTACTACATGATAAGAGGCATTAGGATCACCCTTGTGTTAAACCCGTATTATAATTACTTGACCATTTAAGTCATACTACTTGGCTAGTTAAGTCAACTAATTTTTCCCACACCCTTAGCGTTGTACTCATTTTTAGTACACGAAACCCCTAGTACACCCCTCCGAGCCTATCTTTTCATTTCTAACTTTAAGCATCTTACTTAAAGGAAGAATTTGTTACACCCCACTTAAATGTACAACCAAATCGCCTTAGCCTTCCGTGTATGCACTCATTTTTAGTGCATTATTGTTATTTGTTAAACCCTAAGTTAACTTTCTAATTAATTACATGGTTGCTAAGTCGAGTCATATCATTGTACATATTGTTTTGGGACTATTGGGACTCATGGGTAAGTACTTATTTTATGGAGTAATGGGGAAGAACATAATATATTACCCCCATATGTACGTTAATCTTAAAAGTGCTCCAAGTGTTTTGATTTTCTTAATTCGAGTCATTAGATTAGTTAAATGTAAAGTATGTAAAGATTCAAGTGTAAGGGGAATTCTCATCCCCTATGATGTATTATTTCGGATGGTAGGGTAAGAGTGTATGCAACAAAAAAAAAAAAAAAAAAAAAAAAAAAAAAAATATAGAAAAAACAAGAAAAAGAAAAAAAAAATAGAAAAAGAAAAAGAGAAAAAACATACGGACTACCATCCCGTTTTTATTCTATGTTTATTTTATGTTTTTGTTATTTTTCATTTATTAGCTTAAGTCGAGTCTAGTCTTGGCTTAGCAACGCCATCTTGTACATGTAATTAACCAAGATTGTTAACTCGCCACCAGTAAAACTTCCTTTATCCAACAAAACCGTGTAATTCATATCCCTATACCTAACGTTACAACCTTTAAAAGACCTCTTTGATAGTTTATCCTAGGTGCTTACGCCATGTGGTGGAGGTTTGATCCTTTCCCAAGCCTATGGTAATCTATTTTGCTATGACAGGTAATGAGAGATATCTTCCATTTCCATAATGTTATATTACTTTATTACACCCGAGAGATGTGAGTATCTAAACACTATTTGTGAGGTGCTTGTGTATGACCTCCGTGCTTGTCTATTGGTCTTTAGTGGAACGATTATTTGTTGTAATTACTTTTATATTAGTGTTAAATGACCCCTAACTTGTCTTTTGAGTAGAATAAAAGCTCATTTGCTTGAGGACAAGCAAATCTCAAGTGTAAGGGTATATGATGAGGCGAAAAATGATCCATTTTTAGGGGGTCATTTAAGCCCGAATCCGACTTTATTTGATCAAATATTGCCCTAAATCGTTCCTTTTGTGATTTTAGGTGTTTGGAGAGTGAATTCTGGAAAAGAAGCCATTTTGGACGTTTTTGGAGCATAAAAGTGAAGAAAACGGCAAAGTACCAAATTTCCATGCTGAAGATACAAGGTGACGGCGTCAAGAGTAATATCTTGACGGCGTCAGACATGAAGATTAAAATACCGAAGGTGGTGACGGCGTCAAACGCCTTCATGACGGCGTCAAAGTGGCAAGAATAAAATACCGTGGTCGGTGACGGCGTCACATAGGCCGTCATAAGTAGATCAAGGCCGTCCGAGGAAGTATATGGCGGCGAGGTGACGGCGTCACATGTAACTCTTGACGCCGTCAGCCTACTTTTCCTATATATAGTTTTCTAGTTTTTTCATTAAAAAGAGAGAAGTTTTGGTGAAACCCTAAAGACGAATTTGGTGCCTCTTTTACAGGTTTTTCAAGGGTTCCAAACCCTTGATACCTTGCATTGTAATTGAGATAAGTGTTCTTCTAATTCAATCAATATGTCTATGTGTTGGTTGTTTATCTCTTGTTCTTATCTCAATTCAATTATGCTAGGCTAGATCTCTCTTGTGTTTGCTTAGATCTAATGAAACCTAGATGTTGATTATGTGTTGATTACTTGTTTATTCTTGTTCTTGGATGAATGATTTATATGTTAGGCTTAAGAAAACTGGCAGATCTCCAAATGGTAACATGCTTGAACGTCTTAAGAAACATGAACCGCGGCGTACTAGGTCTTTATTGGTTGTATTTAATGCATGAGCCACTGTTTACAATCCCTATAGTTGTGCTGGGTCATGGTGTAGGAGGAGATAAGAGCTCATAGAGTTGGGGAGTTATGTATGCCACCCCACGAATGATATTAAGGAATACAATCCGTCATCCATACAAGTATAACAAGTAATTAACATGTAAAAGATATCTAGGGAGTAGTGAAGTCTAAGTAAACACAATTTCTCCAAATACTGCTCACAACTTTGTAATAATTAGTTTATTTTCATTTTTATTATTTTATTTTAATTATATACTAGATTTGGGTTAGTTGAATAGCAACTAATTCCGCCCACTCTTCCAAAACCCGAGATTTTACTTGCTTTCATAAAAATATAAAAACACAAAAATAATCATCCCTCACCTCTAGAACTAGTAAATTAGGTTTTCTAATCCTAGCGACACTATTTCTAAGATGAACGATCAATCTCCCGGTACTTGTCACTATACTATACTACAACGATCAGGTACACTGCCTGGTGGGGGTTGTAAGCTTCTCGAGATCCCTCGAGAGGTAAAGCAAGGTGCGATTCCCACGCATCACTCACGGATCCACTGAGTGACAGCAGAGACAAGAGTTTTTCTTTCAAGTGCAGGAAGGTGATCCAGTTTACCTTGGAGATGTAGCAAGTACAGATCTTCAAAGTCATTAGGGTGTAGATGCTTGAAGTCACCCTCGGATATGACATGCTCCCAATAGCGTGATCGTCTAAGAACAATCTTTTTCAAGTAATTGTATCCACAGGTGGGGAAGATCTCAACTCGAATTACACTTAGAATCCTTTTCTTGGAGTAAGCGGCTTTGGGATCACCAGCAGCAGTGTGTCTTGCAATATAGAACTCACGCTTTTTGAACCACCAGTGGGAGATACTAAAGGATGCTGCAATATCATATTTGCACTCTTCATCACACCACATAGTATCCGGTACCATTTGTTCCAGGCCAGCATTTGTATAGCGAGCAGCTTTCATCTTGGTGATGGATAGTGCAATTTTGTTGCCAGAGCGAAGATACTCAAGGTCTTTGTTGAAGAAGAAGTCAGCTTGTAGAGTGAGATGACCTGGAGATCCTCCAAGAGGAAGTGGTTTTCTGAGATTGTAGTCAAGGATGTCGTTTTCAACTTGATCAGTAAGCATCTTGTGACATTCTTCCATTTGATACTGCAAATGCACTATATCAGGATGGAAAGCTTTGACAATCTCGTAAGCGGGTCCCTCCAAGTCCTTTTTGGTGATTCTGGGTATCCGTTGCTTCTTGCAATACCATTGAATGAATGCACCCATATCTCCTGTCTGAGCTAGTAGTGAGTTTGTGGGAGGTGGAACATAATTATCTGCTACAGCATAAGCCCAGTTGTTATCAGGGACAGATTAATCGTCGGAGGTGATCATCCATTCAGGTTCAAGGGTAAGAGACTCTTGATCTGCTTCATCGGGTTTCCACCATGTGCTGATAACATCCTCAGTAATGGTTACAGGAGTATTAGGAGACCCGTCACTACGTGTAAACGATTTCCACCATTGATCCCGTTTAGACTTGTGAGGGGCAGTGTTATCATCGTCATCAACTTCCTCCTCAGCAGACGAAATGTCTTCGTCGAGTAATCCAGTATCATGGCCCGGATCATGTTCCTCTGTGACTGATGACGTATGTCGTGTTTCAGTTGTCGTCCATGCTTTGTAAGTGACATGTCAGGACGACTTGGGATGAATGGATTCAGTTGTAGGGTCAGGCTGATTCTCCTGTCACGATGATTGTTGTGCATGAGGTGGTTGCATAGATTGGTGTGTACCAACTCCACCAGACGACCCAGGTGCTCCAGCAGATCCTGAAGGTGGTGGAGGAGGAGGTGGTTTAGGAGGATCCCCTGATGGTGGTTTAGGGGTGTTCGGCTTACGTTTCTTTCTTCTTCGTTCTTCAGCCAAATCTTTCTCAAGCTCATCGGCATTGTCAATCATCATAGAGCGTTCCAGTGACTCATATAGCTGTTGGTGTGCCTCATGTCCTTTGTGATGATCTGTTTCAAACATTCGTTGATGTAGTAGATCTTTCATGTCAAAAATGGACAAGTCTCTTAATCGAGCTTTGAGTGGTGCATCCATGGCACGTTTAATAGCATCAGACACTTGATCTTCAACAGCTTCACGTACCAATGTATTAATGTTGAGATGTTCGAGCTTAGAGATTCTAGAAGCTTGATGGTGAATGACTAGGTGCAGGTTGAGTTGTTGGAGATCTTTAAGTACATCTCGGTGCTTCTCAAGTGTAGACCTGATGTCTAGAATTTCATCATTAGCTCTTTCAGCAGTAGACAGGGCCCTTTCAACTTGAGTTGACAGGTTTTCATGAGTACTTGGAGGGATGGTGGTAGTTGGTGCAGCAGTGGAAGTATCTCTTGATGATGTAGTGGTAGGAATTGGTATAGTCATGGTGGGAATGGTAGACACATCTTGTTCAATGGGAACATTTACCATAGAGATGACTTCACTCTCATTGGTAAGTTTAGAGGTTTCTTTCCCATCAGGATTGTCATCAACAACAAGATCCCCATAGGTGAAATCATGATCTAACTGTTTGAATGAGGAAAGAGTTCCCGTTGAAGTGTCAGGTTCAACAAGTAGCTTTTGTTCGTCAGATTTCATCTTTAAGTTCACTTGAACCCGAGGATAAATAGATGCCACAAAGTCATCTTGTAGTGTCGGGTGAGGTTCACTAGTGGGTACGAATTCAGGTGGAGGAGAGTCCTTAGATAACTTTTCAATGGTGGCAGTTACAGAAGCTTTTTCTTCATTCTTAGAACTATTCAAATCGGACTCTGAATCACTGGATTCAATGAAGAGTTCATGACTTTGAGGCTGCTCCTGTGTGTCTTCTGAGGAAACCTCCTTAGGCTTAGATGTTTCAGGGGATCGTTTCTTGAATTCGTACTGAGGTACATTAGATTTAGAGGCAGGTGATGAAATGTGAAGGAGTGTATGTGTAGCTTGTTCCTCAGTTACTACACTCTTTCCTTTCCCGATAGTTTCCGGTAATTGCTTAAGTTTACCATACTCCGGCTCTTTAATGCTGACACCTGTCAAGGGGGGGACCAGGATGTGTCTCACTGTGTTTGAGACTTTCTTCGATAGCCTTCTGAATGTCAACAGCTTCTGTTGGTGACAGTGTTTCAAGTGGATTATCATCAGTATCAGTAGCTTGTGCTTTCTTGGTTTTCTTGGATCCGGATTTACTGGCAGTTTTGCTTCATTTGTGTTTCTTAGTACCACTAGACGCCACTTCAGTAGTTGAGACATCTTTGCGTTTCTTAGATACCGGTTTGCTTGTAGTGGTCTTGGCGGTTGATTGTTTGCGATATGCAGCAACCTTGTTCAGATAACTCTTGTAATATGGTGCATCAAGGATATTGCTGGAGATAAGAGCTTCGGGTATATCCATTCCAAACACTTCCTAATCCGTACCCTTAGCAACAAACTTGAGGTTTCCCACACAGTGTTCATCGGATGCCAGATGCACTGAGGATTCAGGTCTAGGGTGTAGATTATGAGATTGTTGAAGGTAAAGTATAATGAGCTTAGTGAATCTGATACTTGGAATTAGAGACTTGGATTTCCATTTCTTGCTTTCTTTGTGAGTTTCCAGCTTCATCCTGTCATCTAAGAAGGTATTAATAGAGTGAGCAAATTCTTCCCAGATTCGTTCAGCATAATCTATATCTTTCCCTTTCACAATACCCCACAGTATCTGCAGTGCAGGGGCACGCAGTCTCCCATGTCCAGATGTCTTCCCCGTGAGACATAAGTTGATAAGTGTGATCAGCACTCTCCAGGGTTGATACATTTTATTAGTGGACATAGATGATAGTGTGGTGACCTCCTTAGGATACCCTAGATCATTGACGAACTTTAGGATGGCCTCAGGATTTGGTGGGGATGAGAATGGTTTGTCAGGAAGGATTGGGTTGATCTGGAGAGCATTCCTGAGCGTTTCTTTGTTAATTTCAAACCCTTGTTCATCGAGTTGACAACGATACATGTTTTTATCCTTGTTATGAGTCATGGTGTTCCAAAATTGCTGGATGTATATGGATGGAATAGATGATGAAACTGTGAAAGCCTTAAAGAAGGATGTGTTTCTCAAAATATCCACAGCAATCTTGTAGGTGGGATTATTCTGGGGTTTATCCACGTCTATATAGAGGTTGCTTTTCCCAGTAGAGACCCATTCATTGTGTGGTAAGATTTCATCATCAGTGCGTGTGGGTGGCGGTGGAACTGACCCCAATTCAGTTGGTACATTAGCATCAGCCATTTATCTACACAATCACCATAACACACCATGATAGGCACACATGTATGGTTAGTAGTTAGTCAGCTCTTTAGATAGGCATACACAACAATGTCATGAAGAACAACTTAAGTACTAAATATGTCATGTAAGTGTACAAACAAAAATGATAAAAGTATACACACAAATCAGAACGATAAAACTTGAGCCACACACCACATTCATAACAAGAAACAACACATAACCAGTCAATACAGCATATGCATACAAGGTATAACCACACATCAATGAGACATATACTAGTGAGCCAACAGATGGCTACTCATGATCATGGACAACTTGCTGGCTATAAGAGATCAACCCGCTGGAGTACATGAGGACAACTAGCTATCAGTATTGCAACTCGCTATCAGGAATTTCGATCAACTCGCTAACAGAGTGTTAATCAACTCGCTACTAAGAGTTTCAGTCAACTCGCTATCAGGAATTTCTATCAACTCGCTAACAAGAACTTCATTCAACACGCTAATCAGAACCCTCATCAACTCGCTAGCAAGAATATCAGTCAACTCGCTATTAAGACTGTTGTCAACACGCTAACCAGAACCCTCATCAATGTTAACTATTGTCAACACGCTAACCAAAAATAGAGGTTGTTGATTGACTGAGATATGCATGAGTAAGAAGTAAAAGAGCAGGTTGCTATCAGAACTAATAGCAAGCCATGATGGCAAGTTTTAAACTTCTGTTCGAACTTCATTTAAAGTCCCGTGCCATTATTGAATAACATTTCTAGGACCGTAAATTTTATCGATGCCAGAAGACTTGCCATTGCAAAAAGTTGTGATAGCACAAGAATTTATGAGTAAGCTAATTCTACATTTAACTGTATATGTATATATATACAAAGGATACTGAATGAACGAACTCAGTCGTTCATACACATCACCATCACTGAAGTCCGAGTCCTGATAAGAGAGTAACCAGGAGTCATCATGCAACGTTCAGCATTGTCTGTTCATCTGAGTCCCTGTCACTGTATGGAGATGTCTTTTAGGTCGCCAAACTTTGAGATTCTCTGTAGGAGAACCTGCACAAAAGACAGAAGACCCTACACCAACATGAAGATTTTGCTTGTTTTGATATAAGTTAGTGTTGTTAGAGTCCCGTACAGTGGGGGTCACACAGTTAACATTGGGGTTTACAGTAAACCTCATTGGTATCCAACTAAGACCAATCAACTTAAAGATTCTACCCGTAGGGACCCACTTAAGGCAAGTTTTAGAGAGCTTATAATCTGACCTTCCTAGTCCACTAAAGGACTGCCTTATAGACGGTGAACTAAGCCTTAAGAGATATTTGTTCTTATGAGATGGAATTCTACCCCTGTTTGGGATACTAACATTCACTTTACCGTCTTTTCTGAGGGGATTCTCTTGAGACGGCACAACCTTATGATGGCATTGTGAAGTGACTGGTTTTGATAATTCCTGCTTAGTATCTGCTTGAGGGTCACACCTTGATTTAGATACCTTAGATCTATTCGTACAAAAGGCAGACAGTTGTCTGGTAGACCTAAGTTTTCTATGTGGTAGGGACGGAGGTGCACCCAAAATAGAAGATTTATCAAACTTAGTGTTCACGTCTTTCTTGATCAATTTTGACAATTCATTCTTTAATGTCGTGATCTCGAGGCCTTTCTTCTGAAGTTTAGTATTGATCTCATCACTGTGTGCCATCAAAGACTTTATGTGTAGGGCAGTTTTAGATCTCTCTTCTTTGATAAACTCATTTAGGGTTTTTCTGTGTCTTTTCAAAGATTCATTTTCATTATGCAACACATTCACCTTGTGCACTAACTCAGTAAAGGTTTTAGAGTTAATATCGTTATTTTGTGTGGTTTGACCTTAAGGTTACTACACATATCATCCATCACATTAATATGGTGCTTAAGGCAATTGATTGTCAGGTCTTTGGTTTCAATTTGAGCTTTTAACTCATTAATCATGAAATATTCGTGGAGCTCAGGAAGTTCCGAGTCCTTGCGTGGTTGGTTGATTAGAAAGTGTTCTTCCTTTTGTTGCATCGCGATTTCAAGTGAAATGCAGTGCTTTTCCAATTGAGAGAATCTATTAGAAAGTTCTTTGAAAATAAGCATATCAACCGTTTCATTTGATTTTGTGAGTTTGTTTGAAACCAAAGGATCTGTCACATCACCATTTGTAGCATCCTGGTCATGATTCTCCCAAATAGGATTCGTGTAGATTGAATTAGACGTGACATCACTATCAGTCTCTTCCAATGAACATGAATCATAGACGGGTAAATCCTGATCAGGATCCTTGTCACAATTAGAAACATGAATATCAGGAACTTGAGGTTGCCTTGTGACCTGTTGGTGTGATACATCTACCTCATGTGTAGAGAGGGCTTCTGAAGACACAATACAAGTCTTTTCAGCTGCGGAAACCTCACTTGTTAGTAGGAGTTGTGCACGTTCCTTGATGAACTCCTTAACATTTCCCATGATCTGAAGTAAAGTGACTCTGAAGGCATCCACATCTAATCCAGTATGATCAGCAAACCGTTTACTCGTCATATGAGAGTCGTAGTCATATTCCATTGTGAATCTTGAGTCAATGAAGGCTTGGAGTTGTTTAAGAATCACCCCGTATGTTGCCATACAACACTTTTCAGAGAAATCAGCTTTGTTCATTTGTAGTTGCATTTGATCTAAGTATAGGGTCATTGTGACGGTGAAAGATTCGATGTCATGCCCAAAGAGTGTCACAAATGCACGTCGGTAGCCTCCAGAGTAGCCTGATTTTTCAAAAAGTCTTACAATGTGGGTGTGAAGTAGTGATGAGTGTGTAAATACTCATCATTTTTATCGTATCTGAACTGCCAAAACGTCCAAAAACACTCAGTAATGCATCAAAATATTAAAAATATTCCAAAATTGTGTTTTATACGTTTTAGATGCAAAATGTTTAAAAACAAATGAAAAACGAACAAAGTTTGCACAATTGGCAGTTTCAGTCCCTCAAGTTTCAGAAATTTACAAAAATAGTCCCTGGAAGTTTAAAACGAAAGAAAAGTCAACCCAAGGTTTTCTAAAGTCAAAAATTATCAAAAACGATCCTTGGGTGAAAAATTTGAGAAAATTATACAAATGGTCCCTGGACTTTGAAAAACGACAGATTTGGTCCTCGAGAATTTTAAAAGTGAAAAATAACATTTATAACCTTTTGGAATTCAGTATGTGGCATACTTAGTCCTTGTGATACTTTGGAAAAAAGTGGGCAAATTCAGCCCTCAACTTTCAGTAATTACATTTTTGGTCCTTGTGAATTTCACACTAAAATACCAAACGGACCTAATGTTTTTATTACTCCCTTTTAGTCCAAAATAAAACCCACCCAACACAAACCCCAAGCCCACCACCAATTTCGGCCCACTCCATTACCCTTCACAAACAACCACAGCCCACAACCAAAACCCATCCGGTTTTAATAATATTACTCCACTCCTGACCTTAGACCACCGTTTGACTCCACCCCTTCCACATCACCACTCCCCTCCAAAACCAAACCTGCATCCCCATCATCACCCTACACTACTAAACCCTCCTACACACTCCACCCCCTCCTACACACCAAACAAACACTACCCTCCAAGAAATACTCTCTGGCATCAATAATATAGAGAAACAGACAAAAGGAGTTTGGGCGCCAAAAATCTTTGAAAGGTCAGGATTGATGCAACTCATCCAAGGGCTTAAAATAATGCTGGAAAAGGGCTAGTGGACTCTGCAAACCCTAGTTGTTGATTATTTAAGGAGCTTGAAGTAGCGAATAAGGGGTGTTAGTTTTTTAGTTAGTATCAGTAGTGTAGTCTTAGTTTAATTTAGTCAATTTCAAATTCATTGTAACTTTTAATTATTCAGTTAAAATTCCAATATGTAACTTTTTACTTTTGATGAATCTAAGCTTCCAGTTAAATGAAATTCAAAGTTTCTGTTTAATTTTCAGTTTCATAAATAAAGAATATATATAATAATAGTAATAACAAAATCAAGAAGGAGTTGGAGTAGGGCTCAAAATGGATGGTAAATGGTTTAGTTGCTTCGTGGGAAGCTTTAGGGAATGAGTTTGTTCATGGTTCCATTGGTTTCAGTCTTGGTAAATGATGTAAGCCTAATTCTCTTTTGTTGCATTCACCTATCTTTGTGTTTAAACACTGATTACTGTTGTTTATTTATGCTTATTTGGTATTATTTAGTTGAGTTATAGCTTTAAATTAAGTGTTTGTTGACTAGTTTTCAGAATTGCTTCATTTTGTTCTTAAACTGCCAATATATCATAGTCCTTATGTCTGAGCATTTGTTGTAATCAGTGATGCTTTTGTGCTTAATCCAGTTTATGCTATCTTATTTCAACCTTTGGAATCATGTTCATGGCCTGAGATAATCCTTTTCCTGAAAATCACATTTGCATCTGTTTTAAGGGAGTGTTTGGCTTAAGTCTGTTTCAAGGGTCAATGGCCCTTCTTTGTGGTTAGTATTAGTTGGAATAAGTTAAACTAGGTTCCTGGAGTGCATGAATGTAGCAAAACCTGCAGTTATACACATAAAAGTCAAGATTGCTTCATGATTCTCATCACAGCTAAGCTGTTAACAATTGTGGTTTGAATTGCCTCAAATCTGATTCAAATAAGGTTTAGATTGTTACATATCACTTAAGTTAGGGTAAACATAACATAAGTAATTGACTAGGATCACTTAAATCTCATTTTAGTCAAACTTGTAGTGTAAATTTAAAAAGTCAAAATCCAGCTTAGTCAATTTTTGAATTTAATAGATAATTTCCTATAGGCTTCAATATTAGGTTTAAAGCTTTATGCTTTTAGGTTAATGTTGTTTTGCTGCTCATCTTGAGTATTGTATTTTTCTAAATTTTTATTAATCTCATTTTAGTGCTTAATTTGTTGCTTTTGTGTATCTGTTTTCCATATCTGTGCCCTGCTCCACAGCTTTTGGCGCATTTCATAAGCTTACCATTTGTCCCATAGTGCATTCTAACCTGAGATATTTATGGATTTAGAAAGCTAGTTGCATGGTCTTCTTATGCATGTGATTTTTATTCCATTCACTGCTTGTTCATAAGCTTAATTTGATCCAATGGTTTGCCTCATTTCAGTGCACACACTGGTTCACCAGTGTTCACAAGCCACTTTCACAAGCTTGCATAACCTTCCCTAAGTAGCTTTAGCTTGTAATTTTTGTGGTTTTGGATAGCCCTTCTGGCTAGCTTACTATGCATGCTTTTACTTTTTCATTTCAAGCTTATCTTAACTGCTTATTGAGCAATACATGTTTTCTCAAAACATCTCACTACACTGGGTCATCAGTGTAGTGAGTGCTTTTCATAAGCTCACATTAAGCTTCCCACTTGAACATAGCTTGTGTATTTTGTTTTTTTATTAAGTTCACCTGCAAATCTCATAGTTCCAGTGCTTATTTCACTTTTTCAAACTCATTTAGTAGGGCTGCTCATTGCTTTTTGACTGATCACTTTGGCTATGTATGCTGAGCATTCAGTTACATATGCACTTTCACAAGCTCATTAAGAGCTCATTAGTGGACCCCACCTAGTGTTTTCAAGTTTTCTGAGAAGCTCACCAGCTTAGCTTCTTTGTTCCTTGCTTATTTTGATATTAGACACCCTTGTTCACAGCTTATTCCTACCTCATACACACCCCCTTACCTGTGCATCAGGTTTGAGCTGTCCAAACCACTCACTTCCCAAGGCTCTAAATAGCTTTATAGTGTGCCCCACAAGCTCAAACTTGGTTCCTTGGATATCCCTCCTAGCTGTCTTTTGGAATCTAAGCTTGTTCTGAGCTTTTACTCTTTTGCCCTAGCTTATTTTTTGCCTTAAAACCTGTCCATAGCCTGTTTGATTTTCAGTTTTTTAATTGGGCTTATTTGCTTGTTTAAGCTTATTCTGTGTATCACTTTGGGTGATTTAAGCTGATTTAAGCTTATTTAAGTTGTTGGAGCTGTTTCTGAGCTTGTGGCAACTTTTCTTGCAAAGTGCTTATTTTTAAGTGCTTATTTATAAGTGCTTATTGCCCATTTTGCTTA
This sequence comes from Artemisia argyi, assembly GCA_030686995.1. Classification (NCBI taxonomy): domain Eukaryota; kingdom Viridiplantae; phylum Streptophyta; class Magnoliopsida; order Asterales; family Asteraceae; genus Artemisia; species Artemisia argyi. The sequence goes on along the minus strand of CM060680.1, from coordinate 116,599,074 downwards.
ATTTGATTTCTTTTTCAGTAGATTTTATTTTTCTTAAGTGCCCAATTGTATTTTAGAATTTTCCTAAAAATTTCAGATTTTTCTTTGCCTTTTTAGTATTTTTAATAAATCAAAAGTAGTTTTAGTAATTAATAAATAGTAATTAATTAATAATAATTAGATAAAAAGTAGGAAAAATATATTTTTAATTTTAAAATTACTTTTATATTATTTTAGAATTTTTAGAATTAAATTTTCATTTTTCTAGCTTAATTTCATAATTAGTGTAATTTAAATATTATTAATTAGTTATTAATTAGTAATTAATTAATAGTAATTAATTAAATAGTGTAAAAATTATTTTTCTTTTTCTAAAAATTTTCTTTTATCATTAGGATTGTAAAAATATAATTTTCACGTTCGTAGGTATTTTATTTCACAAAAACTCGCGTTTTATTTCGTATGTCAACGTAAATTTAAATCAAACGAACGCGTTTTTAGTCCTAGCTTACGTTTTTAGTATATCTGATTATCAGTAAACGTTAATATAGTATTTCTAAGTCATTTTCATTCCGCATCTCGTAGTGTAATCACATCACTCACTCAAACCCTTTCCTGTCCAAATTCACCCGATCACAGAACCGTTTGATAACCATCCACACCTCGTCGGGACATAACGACCCGAGGAAACACTATACTTCCGCAGAGCATTGACTCTAGGCTGTTTGACCTTGTTGACCATCACCTGGTCAATTAGGTTGACCGTTTGGAGCCAATCAAGTAGCTTGAAGCATTCAGCACATCCTACAGAGGTTTGAGGTAGCCCAGTTGAGTTCAGAGCAGCAATAGATAGATTGCTTGTCATGATGAAGTGAGATAATGAGACTTAGTTGCAACGACCACACGAGATTGAACTATAACTCGCTAAAAGTTTACCAACCCGCTGGATAGGATCAACAGTCTATGGTAAGCAACTCGTTGGAAGCCTTAGCCTATATCAACTCTCTGAAATGTCTCAACACGCTGGATGGGATCAACTCGCTAAGCAGTATCAAATCGCTAGCCTCACAACTCGCTAGTATGATCAACTCCCTGGAAATGGCATAAAACGCTAGATGGGGTCAACTCGCTGTGCTGTATCAAGTCGCTAACCTTACCAACTCGCTAGAAATATTAACCCGCTAAACAGATCAAACCTCTAACTATGCCAACTCGTTGGCTTCCGCAACTCGCTAGACCAATAAGACAGAAACGTCACTGTCTAGCGTTTTGTTTTAAAGTCCCAAAATAGCAAAGCGCCAAAATGCTAACCCCAACTCGCTATACAAACCTGCCAACTCTCTACCAAGAATAATCAACTCGCTAGTATGAAGTATTACACGAATTACCTCCAAACTACATGAAAGTGATGATGTTACTAGACTAAGAGCTACACACGATGCCTCCAACACTTCTAGATAAAAAAGTATAAACAAAATACCAAAAACTACACCTAACGAGATCAAAGAGACGAGAACACTACTAAAGCAATTCGAACCATACACAAACCACAAAACCAAGCAACAAATCTGAGTATACACAATCCCTAGGATGAAACCATGGCTCTTGATGCCAATTGTAATATACCCTAATGAAAGAACATGGTTGGTTTTGTGTTTAGGAAGATTAATATGTGTAAATTCTAGTGAGAAGTTAGAGAGAGAAAGTGAAGGGAACCTTGAGAGAAAACTAGTGAAAGGTTAGATTGCAAATGAAGGTCCAACCCTCTCCACTAGTGGAAAGGGGTATTTATACAAAGAAGTAAACGCCCCATAAAACGGGCTGTGGATCGAGCTGACAGTGGATAAAGACCCGACCCGACTCCACAAATACTAACTAATACTAAACTACGTTCTAACTAATATGATAAATACTGCGAGCTACAACATGCTAAACTATACTCGGGGTGACCGAGTCTTCATATGAATAAACGTATTCCTAACATGGGCCCCAGCCCTCACCCTTGGCTTTTTAAGTAGCTTATTAGTCTGGCTTTTTAGACTTTAGCTTAATTTGGATCTCAGTTCTCTGCTTGTGAGCTTATTTATGCTTAAAAGTCACCTTGATCATACCTTGTATACTGATTGGTCAGTATAAACCATCAAAGTTAAACTGACCATATCTTGCTTAATAGTGGGCCCCACCTAGTGATTCTTGGATTTTTGGAAACTCCAATAAGCCAGCTATCCTAATCAGGGCTTATTTTAGATTTTTGACCTCATTTGGACCCTTGAATCTAGGCCTGCAACTTGGTCCTTTTCACTAAGTGACTGGACACTTCAGTGTATTTTGGCTTATTTCAATTGCTTATAGCTAGCTTATTATTGGACCAAATGGTCTGCTTATTGGCTTTTTAGAAAGGTCCCCAGTCCACCTTGTAGGCTCAACACTTTATTTGGACTCCTGACTCCACTAGTGGACCCCACCAAAGGCTGCAAGTACCCTCATTTTGGCCTGTTGGCCTGTGTGGTATTGTGGATTGCTTAATTGGTCTCCTGGCTTATTCCAAAGTGCTTATTCAGTATTTTGTGCTTATTTTGTGTTCATCTTAGTGGTTTAAAGCTTATTCAGTCACTTTTAGCTTATTAGTAGCTTATTGCTCAAAAATCCAATTTTAAAGCTTATTAAACCTTTCTGTTTCACTTTTGGATTTGCACACTGCTTATTAATAAGCTCCAAATAAGTTATCTTTGTAAAAGTTTCATTTTTTTAGTATAAAAATAGTTTTGTAAAAGAAAATACAGAAAAAGCAAACTTTAAAAATAGTGATAGCTTCTATTTAAGCCATTTGGCTTATTGCTCAGCTTTTTCAAAAAGCAATTTTCATTTTTATAATTTTCCTAAGTTTCTAATATATTAAAATAGTTTAGGAAAAAATTTCATAAATTTTTGAGTTTATTTAGTGTTTATAATAATTAAATTAAGTTTAATTAGTTTTAATTAGAAAAGCCAAAAATTAATTTTATTTCTGCTTATTTATAAGCAAAAGTAGCTTTTTATATTTTTTTTCTAGGTCTTATAATTCATAGAGTACTTTTAGAAAAAATTTCAGAATTTTCACTGTTTATTTAGTATTTTTCATAATTAAATTAGTTTAAATAGATTTTAATTAATAAATAAGTAAATAATTAGTAAAATAGTTTAAAAATAATTTTTATAAACTTTTTATAATTTTTTAGGATTTCTGTTATGGTTAATTAGTTTCGTAAAAATTTTCATATTTTTTTAAGTCACTTTAGTATTTTTCTTAAATTTAAATTAAATTTAAACTAGTTTTAATTAATTATTAAATAGTTTAAATTAGTTTTTAATTAATATTAAATAATAAAATAATCAAAAAAATAATTTTCTTTTTAATTAAATTTTATTTTAATATTAAGTTGTAAAAATTTCATTTTCAACCCCTCTAGTTTAAATTTGCCTAAAACTCACATTTTTCTCAGTACGTAGTCGTATTTAATTGTAATTTTGGTTTACGTTTATTTACATCTGTAATCCTGTAATTGTTTATACTGTTTATTTATCTGAATATTAATCAATCAGTAGTGTCATTAAACTCAAATCATTATTTGTTACTATTCCCCATCACTGATTCCCGTAAACGTTTTCCAAACACAATTTCAATCTCGCTGGGACATAACGACCCGGGGATTTCCCCATACTTCCACGGATTTAATATCTTGCACTCCTCTCCCTCAGGTTTGACCTGTTGACCATCCTTGGTTAATTTGGACTGACTATAAGGGAGGAGTCAAATTTTGGCGCCGCTGCCGGGGAGGTTGTTGCGTGTTTTCTAAAAACGTTTAGGTTTAGTGATTTTCAAAACCCTCCTTCTACAAATTTCACCACTTTGTAAATTTTTTGTAAAAATCAAATCATATCAGAAAAAGTTCATTAACACTTTTCCTAAAGTGTTAAAAACACACACAAAAAAAAAAAAAAAAAAAAAAAAAAAAAAAAATCGAAAACAACAAAACAAATCGTGAAGTTAAATTACATCGCTTTCTTTAAGATTACAACCTACACGGGTGGTAAACGGAAGTTCTGACATTAAATTGCGAACTGAAGAGAGATTCATTCTTCTCTCCCGCCACCCTGTGAGTAATTTTAAAGGAAACGATTTCGGTTAACGAATCGATACCAAAAATATCTCCAAAGGTTTTTGCTCTCACACCCAAAAAAGCCAAAAAAAACATTTTGTTTTTCTGTTAATAATAATTACATAAAATACATTGTCGAAAACCAAGGCTGAATACCTACCAACTGGGGGTATGAACATTAATAAGTTCCCAAACTAAAGATTATAACTTGCCTTTGTATCCTTGTGATTGGCGTACCTTTTTCAAAGAAGCCATTCATACTATGATTAATGGTTTAAATTCCCTGTTGTTTTGCCTCGGTTTTGTTTTAATTGACATTGTTTTTAGTGCATGCGCACTTGTTCACAAACAAAACGTAATCATCAGAGAAACGTACCCGAGTTACGTACAGTTATTGACGAACCCAAAATAAAAATGGACGAGCCCCCACCAACCCCACCTAACCCTCCCAAGGATGAGACAGCTCCTGATCTCCGAACGATGGAGGAATTGTGTCAACCTACCATGCACAGGAGAGGTGGACCTATTGGACCACTCACTATTGAGGCCACGGACATTGGACTCAAGCACCACATTATCCAGCAAGTCCAAAATTTGTGCCAATTCCACGGATTGCCAGGTGACGATGCTAACAAGCATCTCGAAAAATTTTTAACCGTCACCCAGAGCATGAAACAAAATGGGGTCACCGAAGACGGCCTTCGTCTGTATCTCTTCCCTTATTCTCTCACTCATCATGCTACTGCCTGGTTCGATCGTCTTCTAAAGAATTCGATCCACACTTTTGATGAGATGGTTACCAAATTCTTAGCAAAATACTTTCCACCATCCATGGTAACTAAGCTGAGAAATGATATCAGCAACTTCAGACAGCTTCCCGACGAGTCCTTATTTGAGGCATGGGAACGCTATAAGCTTGCAATTGATCAATGTCCCAATCATAATATGCTTCTTGTCACCATTATAGATTCCTTCTACAATGGTTTGACACTTCGTCACCGTGACACCATCAATGCTGCTGCTGGGGGCACCTTTATGAAAAGGACCCCTGAGGAGTGCTATGATTTGATTGAAAACATGACTGCCCATCACAATTTTTTGGGATTGCTCAGCTGAGAGGAATTACCCATGTAAATCAGTCACTCCAGCAAACAATGATATAGTTGTCCTAGCTAAAAAGCTTGATGATTTGTCTACTGCAGTTTTACGTATCCATCAGACAAATCAAAATCATCACGTCAAAGCTGTTACCCCAAGTTGTGAAACTTGTGGTGGTCCCCACCCGTACACTGAGTGCCCAGCCTCTGGTGGCTTCGCTCATGAAAACGTGTACGCAGCTCAAGGTTCCTATAATGCGGGAGGTAATTCCTACCAACTACAAGGGGACCGAAACCTTTTGAGCTACCGTTCCAATAATTACCTAGGACCACCCGGTTTAATCAAGCTCAGAATCAGAATCAGAACTGGAATCAAAATCAAAACCGAATGAACCAAGGTTTTCAAAACCAAGGGAATTTCCATTCCGGTCACAACCAGGCTTTTCAAAATCAAAACCAAGGAAATTTTAACCGTAATCAAGGTCATGGTAATTTTAATTAGGGTAATAATTTCCAACAGGGTAATTTTCAACAAGGAAATAATTTTCATGGTCATAATAATCAAAATCAAGGGAATTTTCAAACCAACCGTGCTCAAAATACTCCTAACTAAAATCAAGCCGTTGTTCCAACTGGACCATCATCCGATGAGTTGTTGAAATAGTTTATGAAATCCCAAGAAAAAATGAACAAATTGTTGGTCAGTCAAATCTCAAAACTCAAGAAGTCTTTAAATGATCGACCCTCAGGCTCAGGTACACTACCGAGCAACACGATCGCTAACCCGAGGGGCGATGTTAAGGCGATCACAACCAGAAGTGGAGTTTCTTATAAAGGACCCACGGCTCCATCTACCTCTTCTCCTATCCAGGTAGAGGAACGTGAAACTGAGGCCACAACGGACACGACACTTCCTACTAACAACGGAGGTACCAATGATGTCCCTCCTCCAGTTATCCCGGTCTCGATCCGCAAAACAAGGGTCGTATTTGAATCTCCCGAGATTCCTATTGGAAATCCGAAACCCAACCCGAAACTTTCAATTCCATATGCATCAGGTTTACAAGATCAAAAGCTCCGCGAAAAAGTAAATCATCAAATGGAAAAATTCTTCCAAATTTTTCAAGATCTTCATTTTGATATTAGCTTCGCGGATGCTATCCTCTTGATACCCAAATTTGCATCCACAATCAAAAACTTATTAAGCAATAAGGAAAAACTGTTCGAGATGGCAAAAACTCCTCTCAATGAAAACTGCTCTGTAGTTTTGTTGAAACAGCTTCTCGAAAAGCTGGGAGATCCCGGAAAATTCCTCATCCCATGCATTTTCCCAGGAATGGTTGTGTGCTATGCCTTGGCCGATCTTGGTGCCAGCATCAACTTAATGCCTCATTCAGTATGGAAGAAACTTTCTCTTCCGGAACTCACTCCCACCTGCATGACTCTTGAGCTTGCAGATCGTTCAATATCTCGTCCCCTCGGTATTGCCGAGGACATATTTGTCAAAGTGGGAAAGTTCCTTTTTCCAGCTGACTTCGTGATTGTTGATTTTGATGCGGATCTAAGGGTTCCTCTCATTCTTGGAAGAGGATTCCTTAGGACGGGTCGTGCTTTGATCGATGTATTCGATGAGGAAATCACATTACGTGTTGGTTCTGAAGCCATAACTTTTAACCTTGATCAAACCTCGAGATACTCCTCAAATTATGATTCTAAATCAGTTAACCGCATCGATGTTATCGATGTTGCAACAGAGGAGTACTATCAAGAAATTCTTGGTTTCGCTGATGATTCTCTGAGTGGCAATCCCGCTCCCTCCTCTCATCCTATAATTGCTAATTCTTCTCCTTCCCTCACTCCATTTGAGGGAAGTGACTTCGTCTTAGAGGAAATAGAGGCCTTTCTCCGAAGTGACTCAATCCCCGAGGGGATTGATAACCAAGAGATTGATCTGGAAAGGGATATACTTCTCATTGAGAAGTTGCTCAATCAAGATCCCTCTCCTCCTCCCGTTCTTTCACATACACTTCATAAAGAGGAAATCAAAAATGTTGAGAAAACTGATGATTTTCCTGAGGTCGAACTTAAGGACTTACCTCCTCATCTTGAATACGCATTTCTGGAGGGTGATGATAAATTACCCGTAATAATTGCTAAAGACTTAAAAGATGAGGAGAAAACTGCTCTCATAAAGGTCTTGAAATCCCACAAGTAAGCAATTGCTTGGAAACTCTCCGATATCAAGGGTATTAACCCTGAATTCTGTACTCATAAAATCTTAATAGAGGATGATTTCAAGCCGGCAGTTCAACAACAGAGACGGGTTAATCCCAAGATTCATGAGGTTATCAAACAAGAGGTTCTCAAACTTCTTGATGCCAGATTGATTTACCCTATCTCTGATAGTCCTTGGGTTAGTCCCATCCACTGCGTTCCAAAAAAGGGAGGCATAATTGTAGTCACAAATGAAGAAAATTAGTTGATTCCAACTCGATTGGTTATGGGATGGCGTGTATGCATTGACTATCATAAGTTAAATGACGCCACCTGAAAAGACCACTTTCCTCTACCCTTCATGGGCCAAATGCTCGAGAGATTAGTGGGGAATGCGTACTATTATTTCCTCGACGGTTTCTGATACGCGGGATTGCACCCTTGCAACAGGTTTTACCTCTCAAGGTATCTTGAGAAGCTTGCAATCCCCACCAGGCAGTGTACCTGATCGCTGTATTATAGTATAGTGACAAGTACCGGGGGATTGATCATTCAACTCAGGAATAGTGTCGCTAGGATTAGAAAGCCTACTAAACTAGGTCTAGAGGTGAGGTATGATTCTTTTTGTATTTTTATATTTTATGAAAAGCAAATTGTTGGATCGATATACTCTGATCAAACTACTTTTGTAGCTTGTAAGGGTTTAACAATATTGAGTAAACTCAACACTATTAATATTGAAACACTGTTTTACCTTGTAAAGTATGCGGAATCTACTAACACAAAGCTTAAGAAGAACTTTTTATATTAACCAAAATTTGAACCTGCTTTGTTACACAGATTCACTAACAATCCCTAACTATTATCAACTTTGATCGACTTCTAAAACTTATGAAAACTACTCTAAGACTTGTTAAACTTGTGTCGACTAATACCTCTTAAGGCTCTTTATATAGATAACCTTAAGTCGGTTTACAACATATAATCCTTGAACGACAAGTCATTATCCCTAACTAATTCTAGAATATCCGTTTAATATTACACATTAATCCTTATCTAATATTGCACATCAGTCCTTGTTTCCTTCGAAGTACTTTAAACATTCTTCAATAACAGCAGTATTTTGACTTTTTCCTTTAGCAGTACTTTGACATCCAGAAGTACTTTGATATTTCATATCCCAACAATCCTCCCCTAACTTGAATTCCACTTGCTTGATTTCAAGTTTCTTTGTTGTCTTTAATCTTCAAATCTTTAATCATTCAGAAAATTTGTTTCTTTTTGTCTTCCATCTGTCATGTGTCAAAGTACTCTTTATCAGCATCTTGTCTTTCACCATATCTTCTCAGCAACTCAGCAACATTTTGGTACAAAGATCATCAAATCTTAAAAGTTTCATACTATTCTCATCACTTCCAGATGTGTTAACTTCTGTGAGAGGTGAATCATTGAAAATTATGATTTTTAGCAAATCATCAGCTATCAACGGATTTGATTTGTCTTTACCAATAGCCGTTTGCTTTGGACTAGCCAACTCTTAATCACTTGGAGTATGGTGAGTTGATAACCATATAGTTTTTGGTAAACTATCAACCATAAACGGATTTGATTATCACATCAGAGTCGTACCCTCATGATGAGTCAAACTCTTTCTTGTCTGTTAAACATGGTGAGTTGTGCAGTATAAATACTAACACCATGTGTTACTTTTCAAATCGGTTTATATCAGCAAGCAGTACTTTGTTAAAGTACTGTTTGTTTTTGCAGTACTTTGAAAAATACTTATTTTACAAAACAAATCATACCAGTATTATGCAATATTACTCTTCAGACTTGACCCATCTGATAAATAGCTTGATAACATCCAAAGCTCCTTCAGATTCATCTTCTAGTTCCATTCCATGATCCAACATTCTGAGCATAATTTCTCTAATCAATGGATATCTCCTCTCAACCAGTATATAGATCATGGTACCATCTTCCATCTCTAGTGTATGAACTCCTGATGACTCAAAGAATCTCCATCTTGTTATTTCCCAATTCTCTTGATCATTCCACAGAGGATCAACACTTGTTTCTTCAGTTTCCCAGATGGTAATTAAGTCTCCAAGCAATATTAATCCCACTCCTGAAGCTTCAATCTCTGCATAGTATGTTTACACTTGTACATATAAGTCATACAAATCTGCCCTTGTAATATTGTGCAACACATCCCATAACATATTGAATGTAGTGAAGCTTTCATCTTCTCTGTGGATCATAAAATAATTCCCTTCTTTTGATTCAACCACAGAAAATGAGATTATCTTGGACTTCTTTCCAGAATCTTCAATCTTCTTATTCTCAAAATCTACAACTCTGAAATAATTTCTAAGTTCATCAACTGTATCTTCATGAATCATCTTCAGCCTTTTTGACAGTTGATTATCTTGAAGTGCTTTCTTTCTTTTCAATCTTCTTTCCTCAGCTTGTTCCTTTCTTATATCTTCTAATTTCTTCTTTCTATCAACTTCCATGGGCACAAAGCTTTCTACTTCTCTTCTGATATCTTCTTGTACTTTATCCCACAGAGCTTTTATTTCTGGATACCTTTGTTTATGTAAATTCTTGTATCCCTTCTTTCTTAAGAATTGCATCATCCAGTTTCTTTCCTGAGCTTTGGTCATTGGCTTCTTTGTAATTGGCCTACTGACTTCTTCCAAATACTCAGCATCATATTCAGCTTGTTGCTTTTTAGCAAGCTCTAAATCCTCTGCAATCTCTAACTCTCTAAGCTGTTTAAGAGAAAATTTCTTCTTTTTCTTCTTAGTATCTTTCTGAACCATTATCCCTTTCCCTTTATCTTTTGGATCTAGTTTTTCTGATTCAGAAGTACTTTCATCATTATTTTGTGCAGGCTCAGAGATATGTATTCCTCCAGTAGGTTTCCTCAAATTCATCATAACTTGAGCAATTGTTTCATCATCACTTGCAGTATGTACTCTTTCTTCCTCTTCAAAAGTAGAAGGACCAGCTTTATCTTCATAATGCTTTGTAGAAGGTCCAGGTCTAACTACAGAAGTTCCAATAGCAGCAATACCTTGTTCAGCAGTACCTTGCACGACAGTATTTTCAACAAAAGTACTTTGAGCATTATTTCCTTCTAAATCAATTTCTTCTGTATCACCACTTTTTACATCCTTATGCTCAACTTCAAGATTAATTTGCTCTGTCTCCCCACTTTTTCTTTCAGTACTATTTTGAGCAATATTTTCATCTTGATCATTCTTTTCTACATCATCAAATCTATCTAAATTATCATCCTGATTCCTCCCCAATTTGATAGATGATGATTTCCTAAGCTTCCTCTTGGATTTAGAAGATTTCTTTGAAGATTTAGACTTTGACTTCTGAGACTGCTTTTTTTCTTTCACATAAAGCCTAAAATTCTAAACAAGAGGCCAAACAAATTTCTTCAACCTTCTGAACTTCTTTCTTAGCTTCTTTATTTCTGCAGCTTGAGCATTAACAGTTGACTTCATCTTCTCCAATTCTTTAGCCAAATCAGAAGTACTTTCAGTACCTTGAATTCCCTCATCTCCTCCAGGTGTTTGAAGCCCACCTGTGGAAGTATAATCATTGGGAGTAGGTACCTTTGAGTCTTCTGAAGCAGTACCTTTAGAATCAGTACTTTGTAAAGAAGTACCTTGAGCTGAAACAGATGTATCCAAGGAAGCTGGTAATGAGGGAGTCCTTTCACCTGAAACAACATGCTGAGGGGAAACAATAGGTGGTGTAGGGGTATGTACTGAAGCAGAATGCTCAGCAGAATCAGGTTGATCATCATTATTAGAATGTGCAGATCCACTATTGTCTTCTTCATCCCTAACAGCCTGAGCTACCTCTAACATATAAGCATTAAGAGGTGTATTCCTACCTGAAAAATTAACTCCCTTATTAGACATAAAAGTGAAAACTTTAGGTGGCATCCTAATGGTAGGTACATAATCCTGAGGTTTGGGTATCCCATCAAGTGGATTCTCTAAAAGCAATTGAACAAACCTAGGATACATTAGAAAGGGTTTGTCAGCCTTAATATGAGTAAGCATACCTTCAAGGATCATGTATGAGAAATTGAAGGGTTGATTGGTAATAAGACCAACAAGAGTAGAAGCTATGGAATGGCTAAACTGATCCCAAGCAGTAACTTTGGGACTCAAACAATGAAGCAAAACATGAATAAGAAATTTCCAATGAGGACTAACCATAGCCTTCTAAAAAGTAAGCTTAGTCAAAGGACCTTCATATCCAATATCCCTGAGTGTGTTCCAAATCTCTTGTTTTCCAAACAAAACAGAGCCTCCTTCATCATCAAATAACAAAGCCTCTCTGATTGAAGCTTCTGTTACACGAATAGCTCTCCCAGCAACTGTAGCAGTAATGATATCCTCTCCATCTTCAACCTGTGACCTTGCTGTATCCCAAAAAGCTTGAATCCAAGGTCCAATAATCTCGGGGTTGACTAGAATGGAGTAACAGATGTTGGTACTAGTGAGAAAGTCAATAATACCATGAAAATCAAGGTTGTCTTGGATTTTCTCAAGGTTTGCGATCATGTTGTGTTTGGTGTTGGTACGTCGATTAGCCATGGTGATTAGGGTTTGAGTGAGAAAAGTGATGATCGATGTAAAGTAGGTATGAGTTTAAATAACAAGAAAGGTGAATAAGGTGAATAAAAGGAAAAGATATGAGGTTTTATATAAGGATAAGATATAAAAAATCACGGTTAATTAATGATTTTACCGTTATCTTTGGAAGTAAATATCCCCAAATCTTTCGAAAGTTTGTTAGCCGCAAATCTGACCGTTGGAACAGTGTCAGACACGTCAGCGTATCCTTTAATAACACCAAGCAGTACGTTCCATATAATATGGAGCAGTACCTTCCGTTATAATCTCATACAGTATGTTGACCAAAGTACTTTCCCCAAAAGAAAATCTTGAATGCTGACCATTTGACCAAAATATTCTAGAAAGTCAACCATGATTAATGACTATCTCCCCATATTAATTCCCGAAGCTACCATGGTAAGTGAACATCAATACACTTCAATAAATGCCCATTTACCTTTACTTGGCTTATAAAAGCAACTTTACCCACAACTTGCAATCACCATAACTTTCTTTAACACAAAAACTAGTAAGCATAATGAGTCACATTCCAATTGTGAACATCTCTTCAGACTCAGATGGCACCACAGATTCAGAGATAAGTTACTACTCTGATTCTGAGTTTGAAGATCCAGGATGTTTAGACTATTTTCCTCCTCATGTACAATGGATGGGACTCCAAGAATCTTCCTCAGCAATAAGTGCTGCCAACTCTACCATAACTGATGCAGGAAGTACTACCAACAAAAAGCCCAAAAAGAAGAAAGTTGTCCCTAGTTCATCTCTAGCTAATGAGCTTCCACTTGCTTTGACTCAAGCCCTGGAATCAGCTATTCAGAACATGAAGTGGCCTGCTCCAAGGAAAGAGAGACCTCCCAAACAGGTTCTTGGCTTAGCTTGCCCAAGAAAGCAGGCTTCTTTTGATGACAAGAGAAAAACTGCTCAAAAAGGAAAGCATGACTATGAGGGCAAGGGTAAAAGACCTATGGAGTAGTGTATAGAGCTTGGTGGTAGTCTGTGGTAGTTGTTTGTTTGGTTTGTCTTGTCTGTTCTGTGTCTGAGTCTGTATCTTGATAACAATGGTGATGTATGAATCTTCTGAATGATGAATAAAATGCTTTTCCTTTGTATGATACATGTAGCCTCTCCTCAAATAATGACTAACTAATAACTACTAATGCCTCCCCTCAAAAATAGCTTACATATTAATCATGCCAATACTCACAACTAAAAAGGTAAATCTTGAAACATCAAAGCCCTTTGTGAGTAGATCTGCTACATTATCATTAGTATGAACATTAACCACATTGATAAGCCTTTGTTCATAGCAATCTCTTATAAAGTGATGTCTAATCTGAATGTGCTTGGTCTTGGAATGATATACTGGATTCTTGACAATACAGATAGTACTCTCATTATCAATGTTGATAGGAGTATTCTTGAAATTGAATCCATAATCCAAAAGCTGATTCTGCAACCAAAGTACTTGTGCACAACAACTTCCAGCAGCTACATACTCTGCTTCAGTGGAAGAAGTTGCTGCAATTATTTGCTTCTTACATTCCAATGACACTAATCTGCTTCCAAGGTACTGGCATCCTCCAGTTGTAGATCTTCTGTCATAGTTGTCTCCAGCATAGTCACTGTCTGAGAAAGCTTGGAGATGGAAAGGTGAATCTCTAGGATACCATAAGCCTAGCTTAGGTTGTTGCCTAAGATACCTGAAAATCCTCTTGACAGCATTTAAGTGAGATACCTTTGGATTAACTTGATGTCTTGCACATAAACTTACAGCAAAAGTAATATCAGGCCTTGATGCAGTTAAATACATGAGACAACCAATCATAGACCTGTATAATGTGACATCAACATCTTCAAAATCAATGTTTCCTGCTTTGATAGTTCCTTTTCCAGTAATTCTTCCTCCATCAGGATCATTCCCAAATGCAACTTTTCCTCCAAAATAAGCTTTAAAATCTGACAAGAGCTCCTTTTCTCCTGTCATACTGCCAGAGCAACCACTATCTACAATAAGATGATCTTTAAGCTCCTCCTCTAGGTTGCCCTGCATACACATGAAAAAGATTAGTTATTTTTAGGAACCCAAGCCATTACTGACTTGTGTTCCCCTTGTGGAGTGACATACTCAAAATTTTTGAGTATGTAATCACCACTGTCTTTGAAAGCATGATCAAGAATTAAGGTTTTTGTTTCCAAAACAGTTGGTTTTTCATGATCAATTTTCCCTTTTTCACCCTTAACCTCTGAAAGTACTGGTTCTAACCCAGCAGTACTTTCTTTCTTAACCCATTTAGTTGTAACTTTAGGAGTTGGGTTCTGTGTTCTAGCATCTTTTCTTGTTTTGTAAGGCCTGCTAGGGTTATAGTGATTGTTCCTCCTAGGTCTTACACTTGAATGTTTGCTAGAAACATTTGGAAACTTTTTATCAGTACTTTGTGTACTGAGGGTTTGGAGTATGACCTTTTCTGATGAGGGTACCTATAGTCTCTTGAGAAATTACTATGGATAACCCTATTTGTATAATTCCAAACTGGTTTGTTGTCCCTTGGCTTATTCTCCCTATGACTTGGTTGTGCAGTTCTGGTCTTTGGATATTTACTTAGGTATTCTGAATGATAATCACAGTCTTTAATCAAATGATGAGGACTATAACAAACATAACAGACCTTTGGACCAATATTCCCAAATCCCCTTCCATAAGAGTTTCTAAAATTATCAGTATTTTGAAAGAATTTTCTTTGAGGTACTGCTGAGTGATCAACATTACTTTGAAAAGTATTTGAAGGTACTGCTTGTTTTGAAAACTTGGTCTCTTCAACCTTAGTTGCTTCAACAGACTTTTCTAAAGTTTCAGGGTTAGATTTACTTTTAAGCTTTTTCCTCAACTCTAGATTGTCTACACCATAACAGTCAACATCTTTTCTAGGTGGTTGAAAGCTACCTGGGGGGTGAGGAACTGCATTATACCCTTTTTCTTTCTTATATTTAGGAGGTGTTGGACTAGGGGTCTCCTCATCACTAAAAGTGTTTTCATCTAGACTTATGAACTCTTCATCACTAGTGGAGGTATCTACTGTAAGATTTAGGTCCTTGCCCTTAAATGGAATGCCTTCATTGCTATCATTATCATAACCTAGGCCTGTTTTGATATTAGATGTTCTTTGCTTTTCAACAAATTGAACATGTGACACACCAGCCTTATTCCATACAGCAAGTTTTTCTTTCAACTTATCCCTTTCAGCATATACTTTCTCTAGTTCAGACACCTTACAACCTAGTTTCCATTCACTTAACTTAACTAGATAATCCTGTTGTTTATATGTTTCAAGCCATGCTACTTCATTGTTTTCATGTGTAATGATTTTGGCCTCCATTGACTCTAAAGTTAATTGATATCCAGTTATCTCAGCCCTAGCCTTTTGAAATTTATCTCTTTCAGCTACATATTCACTAAGTAACTTTTGATACATATCATTACACTTAGAGCATACCTCAGTTTTTGTGGATGAACTTAGCGAAGCAGCTACCATAGCAAGCTGAACAGGTGCTTCTTCAAACTCCATGCTCCAATCAAAACTTCCTAGACCATCTCTTGACTCCAAAGCAGCATATCTAGGCTCTTCATCAAATGTTGTGCTCCAGTCTTCCAATGCAACCATTGAATAGGTTACAGGTTCATCATCAAACTCATTGGACCAATCAATCTCTGACAAATTCTCTTGAGCAACCAAAGCTTTTGGTTTTGGTTCAGTAATTGGAATCTCTTTTCTCTCAGGCTTGGGTGGTTCAATCATCTTGTTTGCTTGAAACTTTGCAAATTTGCATTCCCTTGCAAAGTGACCAGTCCTTAGACAGTTGAAGCACTCAATCTTGGACTTATCAAATGTTATTCCTTGTTTAGCACTGAAATTGATGCCTTTTCCTGTCTTATTCACATACTTCTTGATCCTTGCAGTGAGCATGGCAACTTGCCATCTGATATCAATTTCTTCCAAAGCATCATCATATATTTGCAATACATCTTCTTGATAGGTGACAGGTAGAGATGCTTGTTGAGCAAAGAATGAACATAGAACTTCATCTGAGGTGGGGGTAAGTGATTGTGATGAATTGGTGGTGACCATTGTTGTACATGGAACCTGTGTTTCAGTCACAGTACTTTGAACAGGATAAGCAGTACCTTTGTTAGAAGTACTGCTTCTCTTTTCAGAAGAGACAAAAGCAATGTTTTGAGGTTGCTGATGTGTGCTTGAGCCTGTAGTACCATTCATCTCATGCTCATACACCTTCAGATTGTTGTAGAGATCATCAAAGTCCATAGTATCCAGCCCTGGTTGTCCTCTGATCATAGTAGCAACTACATGCCATGCTGATGGCAAACTTCTTAGGAACTTCAAGTTAGTATCTTCAACTGATGCCTCAGCATCATATAGTTCTAGCATACTAAGAAGATGTTGAAATCTTTCATAAGCAGAATCAATACCTTCTCTTTCACCAACAGTGAAAGTTTCAAATTGTTGCTTCAGCAAATTCCTATGCATCTTTTTGGAAGCATCATTACCTCCAAACTTCTTTTTTATTGCAGCCCATAGTTGTTTGGCATCCTTGGCATCATGAAACTTTAATAGATGACCATCAGGAATAGCAGAAAGCAGTATGTTGAGAGCTTTGTCTTGATTTCTTTTGGTAGCAGCAGGTACAGTAATTTTTGGTGGTGTTGGTTGTCCAGGTACCTCTACTGGTTCTTCAATTTGCATGTTACCATTGTCAATCACATCCCATAGTGCATGGTCCGTGATGGCAATGTACTGCCTCATCTTCATGGCCCATAGGTTGTATTCTCCCTTCTTAACAATAGGGATTCTAACAGCAGTGATTGAAGGAGCAGGTGCAGCTTCAGTCGACATCTTGAAGGGTTTTGTAGTGAAATCGGTTTAAAGGTTTGTCTTCTTAATCAGAGTTTCCAACACAAGCTCTGATACCACTTGTTGGATCAATATACTCTGATCAAACTACTTTTGTAGCTTGTAAGGGTTTAACAATATTGAGTAAACTCAACACTATTAATATTGAAACACTGTTTTGCCTTGTAAAGTATGCGGAATCTACTAACACAAAGCTTAAGAAGAACTTTTTATATTAACCAAACTTTGAACCTGCTTTGTTACACAGATTCACTAACAATCCCTAACTATTATCAACTTTGATCGACTTCTAAAACTTATGAAAACTACTCTAAGACTTGTTAAACTTGTGTCGACTAATACCTCTTAAGGCTCTTTATATAGATAACCTTAAGTCGGTTTACAACATATAATCCTTGAACGACAAGTCATTATCCCTAACTAATTCTAGAATATCCGTTTAATATTACACATTAATCCTTATCTAATATTGCACATCAGTCCTTGTTTCCTTCGAAGTACTTTAAACATTCTTCAATAACAGCAGTATTTTGACTTTTTCCTTTAGCAGTACTTTGACTTTAATCTTCATGCAGCAGTACTTTGACATCCAGAAGTACTTTGATATTTCATATCCTAACACAAATAAAATCTCGGGTTTTGAAGGAGTGGGCGAAATTAGTTGCTAGCCAACTAACCCAATTGACTAAGATGCAATCAAAATAAAATAAAAGATAAACGAAATTAAACTAATGTGGTGGAAACAATAATGAGAAAAAAGATGTGTTTACTTAGATTTCATTACTCCCTAGGATCTTTTACCGGTTGATTAGCTTGTTACAATTGCATGGATGACGGGTTATATTTCTTAATACTAGTCGTAGGGCCGTGTATAATATTCCCTAACTCTATAAGATCCTACTTCACTCCTATGTCGAGCCGACTAAAAGCTCCTAACATGGGATCATTAGAATTCACTTATGCATTAAATACAACCAAAAATCGTAGTACACCTCCGATCATGTTTCTTAAGACGTTCAAGCAAGTTACCAATGGAAGTCTGCCAGTTTTCTTAAGCCTAACATCGAATACAATCATCCACAACAATTATAAACAAACAATCAACCAATAATCAACATCTAGGTTTCACTACATCTAAGCAAACACAATAAAAACCTAGACTAGCATGTTAAAATAAAGACAAGCATAAGATAGAATCAAACAACACATAGACATATTGAATGATTATTGGAAGACTTATCTTTATTCAAACATAGAAGAAAGAAGGGTTTGAAACCACTACAATATGAAGAAAATTCGACCTAGGGTTTATGCTCCTAATATTCCACACTTTACAATAAAAAATTGGAAAAATATATATAGATAAAACATCTAGACGGCGTCATGTATTAGCTTCTGACGCCGTCAACTCGTCGTCAAGTTAAGAGTCGTATTGCCTAAATCCAGTCTTGACGCCTTCATGTAGAAATAAGCTCTGGGCCGTCAAATGCATTTTGACCTTGACGGCCTTGGTGACGCCGTCAGGCCAATTACACTAAAAATGTTCTTGACCGTCACGTTATAATTTCCAGTTCCACCTCTTTTGCCACTCTTGACGTCGTCATGGATGAAGTCTTGACGTCGTCAAGTACTGTTCCTAGCAAGGAATTTAAGACTTTTGATGCGTGGGAATTGCACCAGGCTTTACCTCTCGAGGGATCTCGAGAAGCTTACAACCCCCACCAGGCAGTGTACCTGATCGTTGTAGTATAGTATAGTGACAAGTACCGGAGGATTGATCATTCAACTCAGGAATAGTGTCGTTAGGATTGAAATTAATCTAACTAGGTCTAAAGGTGAAGGATGATTCTTTTTGTGTTTTTTTATATTTTATGAAAAGCAAGTAAAATTCTCGGGTATTGGGAGGAGGGGCGGAATTAGTTGCTAATCAACTAACCGAAAAGCTACTAATTAAACTAATTAACAAGAAAAGTAAACTAGGGTTCTACAAGGTAAGTGAAGCATGTCTACCCATGATATGTTACTCCTTGCTAGCTATCCAATTCTACCTATTGAATTGTCACACCTTGTTTTAATTGACGGGTTGTATTTCTTAATACCATTCATGGGGTGGCGTACTTACTTCCCCAATTTTATAAGCTCCTACTTCACTCCTATGTCGAGCTGGCTAACAAGCTCCTAACATGGGATCACTAGAAATTGCTCATGCTTTAAATACAACCATAAAAACCTAGTACACATCGGGTCATGTTTCCTAAGACGTTCAAGCATGTTACACAAAGAAGATCTGCCAGTTTTCTTAAGCCTAACATTGATGAGACATTCAATCAAAACAAGAATCAATAGGAAACAAGAATTATAAACTAAACCAACTAGATCTATTAAAGTTGTCACGCCTTAATTGATGGAGATAGACACAAACATCAACAAGAAATCAATGAGATCTAATCAATTATACACAAGTTTCACACAATCATAAGTAGACACAAGGTGAATTAGCCAAGCATAATTAATAAAGAACAAGCAACAATAATGATAATTGAAGACATGAATTAAGATAGAATCATCAAACCATTACAAGATGTTTATGGAGTGATTGAAACCCTCTAAGTTTCTGGAAAAACACCCACCTAAACCCAGGGATCGACCTTAGGGTTTAGGGCTTACAAAAAGTGAAGTTATGATGTCATATTTATAGGCATGTTTTCTGTCGGCCCATCTTGACGGCGTCAGCTCGTTTCTCTTGATGCCGTCATGACCATTTTTTCACCAAATTTTAGATCTCTTTGTCCTCTTCGCGTGGGCTTTTGAATCACCTAAATCCGAGTTCGTATGCAAAAGTTATGACCAAAACAATATCAGCTACTCCGCGCGCAAGTTTTGACAAGTTAACACGTGACGGCCTTGGGTGACGCCTTCACGTTTCTTCTGGGCCGTCACCACTTTTACTCTTGACGCCGTCATGAAAAGCCTCTTGACGCCGTCAAGTACTGTTCCCAGCAAGAAAAATTAAGACTTTGCCGTTTTCTTCACTTTTATGCTCCAAAAACGTCCAAAATGCTTCCTTTTCCAGAATTCACTTCCAAAGTACCTAAAATCACAAAAGGAACGATTTAGGGCAATATTTGATCAAATAAATTCAATTCCGGGCTTAAATGACCCCCTAAAAGTGGTTCATTTTTTGCCTCATCATATACCCTTACACTTGAGATTTGCTTGTCCTCAAGCAAATGCGCTTTTATTCTAATCAAAATACAAGTTACGGGTCATTTAACACTAATATAAAAGTAATTACAACAAATAATCGTTCCACTAAAGACCAAAGACAAGCACGGAGGTCATACACTAGCACCTCACAAATAGTGTTTAGATACTCACATCTCTCGGGTGTAATAAAATAATATCACAATATGGAAATGGGAAACATCTCTCACTACCTGTCATAGCAAAATAGATTACCATAGGCTTGGGAAATGATCAAACCTCCACCACATGGCGTAATCACCTAGGATAAACTATCAAATAGGTCTTTTAAAGGGATATAACGTTAGGTGTAGGGATATGGAATACACGGTTTTGTTGGATAAAGGCAATCTTTACTGGTGGCAAGTTAATAATCTTGGTTAATTACATGTACAATATGGCGTTGCTAAGCCAAGACTAGACTCGACTTAAGCTAATAAATGAAAAATAACAAAAACATAAAATGAACATAGAATGAAAAGGGATGGTAGTCCGTATGTCTTTCTCTTTTCTTTTTCTATTTTTTTTTTTTTTTTTTTTTTTTTGCATACACTCTTACCCTACCATCCAAAATAATACATCATAGGGAATGTAAATTCCCCTTACACTTGAATTTTTACATACTTTATAATAAACTAATCTAATGACTCGAATTAAGAAAATCAAAACACTTGGAGTACTTTTAAGATTAACGCACATATGGGGGTAATATATGATGTTCTTCCCCATTACTCCATAAAATAAGTACTTTACCCATGAGTCCCAATCGTCCCAAAACAAAATGTACAAGGATATGACTCGACTTAGCAACCATGTAATCAATTAGATAATTAACTTAGGGTTTAATAAATAACAATAATGCACTAAAGATGAGTGCATACACGGAAGGCTAAGGCGATTTGGGTGTACATTTAAGTGGGGTGTAACAAATTCTTCCTTTAAGTAAAATGCATAAAGTTAGAAACGAAAAGATAGGCTTGGAGTGGTGTACTAGGGGTTTCGTGTACTAAAAATGAGTACAACGCTAAGGGTGTGGGAAAAATTAATTGACTTAACTAGCCAAGTAATATGACTTAAATGGTCAAGTAATTATGATACGGGTTTAACACAAGGGTGATCCTAATGCCTCTTATCATGTAGTAAATCCTACTACACGAATGTAGTCTCACTAGCGGTCTCGGGATGCATCACTAACGCAAGTTCTAGAATCTAAATGCTACCGGTACACTCATAAGCACTAATAGTAAATGCTTTTCCTATCAAATCTAAAGGCGAACCTCACATATTTGGGTGGAAAAATTTTCTGAATAGTACGGTTTTGTGCTAGTCATATAATCTCCTATCCATGAAACGCTTGCTATGGCTAAAGTTTCACTCCTAAATGTTGTAAAAAATTTTAAATTTGGCGCTAAAATTACACTAACAAGTATTTCTCATAGTTTTATTACACATCTACCATCAAACAAACAAACTCAGGCAAAAGTGTATCTATAAGGTATCATCATTTTACCCTCCCCTTACACTTAGGATGAACATTGTCCCCAATGTTCAAGTAAAGAATGTAAAAGTGAAATAAGTAAAAAGAATGAAATCAAATACTCCCCTGATTCGCTCGGTATGGATAATAAGGTGGCCAGGTTAGATCTTCCTCCAAGAAAATGAACAATCAAAGCTTCCCTTCCAGAATAATAATCATCTTCTTGGCATACATAACCTGTAAAACCTGAGAAAACAGACAAGGCAACCTTGCATAAAATTGGCGGCAATCTACATATGCTAATAAAACCTAGAAAACAAAATAAGATATAATGCTTGTGGAATGATGTTTGCAGATTTCCTGGAGATTATAAAACTAATAATTCAACAAAAACTTTTAAGACTCCGTTAGAAAAACAAAACTGGTAAAATTTTCAGACTTTTACACGTGACGCCGTCAAGAGTAAACTCGTGACGCCGTCAGAAGTGACTTGTAGAAATTCTTATGTTAAGTTTCCAGAAAATTTCTGGAAAAACTTGGTCCTACTTCCTGGAAAATCCTGCAAAACTTCATTATGACTCGATACAAGTATTTGACTCTAACAAATACGAATATACATGTTCATTTAATATCGTGGAGAATCATGATCGATTTTGTTTCTTAAAAACATATTTGAGATTTCCCCTTACACTTATCTTTTGCAAAAATACCTTTGGATGAAGTTAAGACTAGGCCAAACAAAAAGATAAAGTATTTTTACTATTTAGTTTTGAAACATGATCTACCAACAATAAAAATAAAGCATGCATACAGAAGCAAATAACAAACAAACAAAATAAAAATCACACAAAACATGGGTTGCCTCCCAAGAAGCGATTTTCTTTATTTACGAGTCTTGTAGCTAGACTCAAGGACATGGGTTACTACGTGACACGGGTGAGTTCCTCATTGAGGACATCTTTGGGATCAAACTTAGATTTTAACTTCCTATCGGTTTTCTTAGTACGGTATGACCTTTCAAACTTTTCTCCATCCGGATCGTACAAAGTCTTCCTCATATGCCATGATCCGTCACCTTCTTTAGGTGGCTTGTCCCACCTCCATTTACACTTATCTCCCTCTCTTTTCCACTTATTCATCTCTATGTTAATAGGCATTACGCTTAAAAACTCAATCATCTTCCTAAAGACTAAGGGGTCCTCAAAAGGATCTAGCTCTTCATCTCTAGCAATGAGTTGTTCCACCGAATGTGTCTTTTCGATGAAATCTTTTTCAAGATAGAATGGGCGTTGAGGTCCTATAAAGTTCCTTTCCATCCAAGGTCCATATCTAGATGGTCTCCTATTCATATCTACCCAATGTGGTGTCGGTTCATCATCACAATCATAGCTATGTTTCTTAACATCGTATATCAACCAAGTGTCGCCCTCACCTACCGCTATCTTAGACTCCTTACAATCTATCATGGCGCTAGCGGTTGCTAAAAATCCTCTCCCTACCAACAATGGGCATGTAGTGTCACTAACCATGTCTAGGACGTGAAAATCCGCTAAGATAGTTAACTTTCCTACATGAACAACTACATCCTTAATCATTCCAACCGGGTGGGCAATACTCCCATCCGCTAGACCTATCAATACCTCCGTCTCCTCTAACTTTCCTAGCTTAAGAGTGGTGAAAAGTGATAAGGGAATCAAGTTGAGGCTTGACCCTAAATCGGCTAGTGTGTCAAAAGCTTCGGATCTTCCTATCTTACATGGCAAAACAAATATACCCGGATCATCAAGCTTTTTAGGCAACTTGTTTTGAACGAAGGCGGTCCCATTTTTACCTAGTTTAAACTTCTCATACTTTTCTAGGAGGGCACTATAGTAGGGAGCACGGACTAAGACATCAATGACGGGACGTTCAAGGTGAAGCTCCTTGAATTCATCGTCAAGGTCTTGCGTAGGAGGTGTTTCAACTATGCTTTTGACCGGTTTTATATCGGGTGTTTTATTTGATTGGTCCTTTTGAAGAATTTTGTTTTGTTTGAAACACGTGCTCGTTGATTTAACCGAGTAGTATTGCGGACAAGAAGTGGGTGACGAAACTGATGATATGGAATTAATGTTTAGTTTCGGGTTCTTGACCGTGTCGCTTGGGAGTGCTCCCATTTCTCGGTCATTGAGAACTTTCAACAATGCGTCAATTTTGGTGGTCATCTCGCTTTGCTTTTGTTTGAAATCGGCTTCAAACTTAGATATGCGAGCTTCTTGAGATGCCATGAACTTAGACATCAATCCTTAAAGATTGTTGGTAATACCATAATTGTTAGAAGGATTGTTGTTGAAAGTACGGTTGAAGGGTGGACCGTTTGGTTGGTAACGATTAGGCGGATTAGAAGAATTGGATTGATTTTGTTTCCACCTAAGGTTTGGGTGATTTTTCCAAGAGGGGTTGTAGGAATCACCGTAAGGGTTTGGCTCGGGTTTGAAAGTGTACCACTTATCTCCCGCTTCGTCGGTACGCGAGGATGCGTAGTCCGCAAAAGCTGTTCCGGGGAGTTCCATACAATCACGAGTGTCATGGGGACCACTACATAATTCGCATGAAAAAGTGATTTTGTTCACTTGGCTTGAAGGCTTAGGAGCTTCGTAAGATTTCATGAGAAACTTGACTTGGTCCTCAAGTTCCATGATCTTATGGTCGGGAGTGCTAGAGTTGTTCGAAGGCAAAGATATTGCCTTGACCATTTTGTTCAAATCATGGGGATCATTCCAACTTTCGTTGTCATAGAGAGCAAGATCTTCTATGAGTTCCCATGATTGTTCCGCACTTAGATCACGTAGCTTACCAACGGCCGATTGGTCAATGGCTCACCTTGTGGAGAGATCGATATGGTCATAGAAGATTTGGACTTGGAGCCAAAGATCTATGCCATGATGAGGGACTTTTTGGAGTAAGCCCTTGAATCGAGTCCATGCTTCATATAGAGTTTCACCTTGACGTTGTTGGAACATCAAGATATCATTTCCAAGCTTGGTAGTTCTCCCCGGTGGGAAAAATTGAGAAAGGAAACGAGTGGTGAGATCATCCCATGAGGTGATGGATCCCGCGGGTAAACGTTCAAGCCATTGACTAGCTTGATCACGTAGAGAGAATTGGAATAGGCGTAATTGGGTTGACTCTCTAGTTGTAACATCAAGGTCTATAAAATCTACAATTTTAAGGAAGTCCTTGAGATGTTGGTTTGGATCTTCGGAACGAAGTCCATGGAATGCACATCCGCTTTGCACCAACCGGATGGTGTCGGATCGCAAGGGGGTCACATTGGCTCCGGTGAGCTCAATGGGGTTTCGGTAGCCTTGGTGGCTAGGTCGGGAATACTCTCCTAAGGTTCGGGGCCTAAGAGGTTAGTTATCTAGTGGTGGGTTTTGTTGTGGTGGGATGACGGGTTCAAAGATGTTCCCATCGTCCATGATGTTGGGTGGTGAAGAGTTACGAACAAAAACACGAAGAAATAAGATAGACTAAAGAGAACCTAAAAAATAAAAATAAAATCTTACTAGAAAGGAATCTAGCAAGTAGACCTAATAAAAAGAGATTTTAACCTAGACAATAACTATTCCCTGGCAGCGACGCCAAAAACTTGATGTGTGGAATTGCACTAGGCTTTACCTCTCGAGGGATCTCAAGAAGCTTACAACCCCCACCAGGCAGTGTACCTGATTGTTGTAGTATAGTATAGTGACAAGTATCGGGGGATTGATCGTTCAACTCAGGAATAGTGTCGTTTGGATTGAAATTAATCTAACTAGGTCTAAAGGTGAAGGATGATTCTTTTTGTGTTTTTTTATATTTTATGAAAAGCAAGTAAACTTATTGGGTATTGGGAGGAGGGGCGGAATTAGTTGCTAATCAACTAACCCAAAAGCTACTAATTAAACTAACTAACAAGAAAATTAAACTAGGGTTCTACAAGGTAAGTGAAGCATGTCTACCCATGATATGTTACTCCTTGCTAGCTATCCAATTCAACCTATTGAATTGTCACACCTTGTTTTAATTGACGGGTTGTATTACTTAATACCATTCATGGGGTGGCGTACTTACTTCCCCAATTCTATAAGCTCCTACTTCACTCCTATGTCGAGCCGGCTAACAAGCTCCTAACATGGGATCACTAGAATTCGCTCATGCATTAAATACAACCATAAAAACCTAGTACACATCGGTTCATGTTTCCTAAGACGTTCAAGCATGTTACACAAAAGAGATATGCTAGTTTTCTTAAGCCTAACATTGATGAGACATTCAATCAAAACAAGAATCAATAGGAAACAAGAATTATAAACTAAACCAACTAGATCTATTGAAGTTGTCACGCCTTAATTGATGGAGATAGATACACACATCAACAAGCCCTTATTTATGGAGATAGACACAAACATCAACAAGAAATCAATGAGATCTAATCAATTATACACAAGTTTCACACAATCATAAGTAGACACAAGGTGAATTAGCCAAGCATAATTAATAAAGAACAAGCAACAATAATGATAATTGAAGACATGAATTAAGATAGAATCATCAAACCATTACAAGATGTTTGTGGAGTGATTGAAACCCTCTAAGTTTCTGGAAAAACACCCACCTAAACCCAGGAATCGACCTTAGGGTTTAGGGTTTACAAAAAGTGAAGTTATGATGTTATATTTATAGGCATGTTTTCTGTCGGCCCATCTTGACAGCATCAGCTCATTTCTTTTGACGCCGTCACAACCATTTTATCACCAAATTTTAGATCTCTTCGTCCTCTTCGCGTGGGCTTTTGAATCACCTAAATCCGAGTTCGTATGCAAAAGATATGACCAAAACAATATCAGCTACTCCGCGCGCAAGTTTTGACAAGTTAACACGTGACGGCCTTGGGTGACGCCTTCACGTTTCTTCTGGGCCGTCACCACTTTTACTCTTGACGCCATCATGAAAAGCCTCTTGACGCCGTTAGGTACTGTTCCCAGAAAGAAAAATTAAGACTTTGCCGTTTTCATCACTTTTATGCTCCAAAAACGTCCAAAATGCTTCATTTTCCAGAATTCACTTCCAAAGTACCTAAAATCACTAAAGGAACGATTTAGGGCAATATTTGATCAAATAAATTCAATTCCGGGCTTAAATGACCCCCTAAAAGTGGTTCATTTTTCGCCTCATCAACTTTGCCGTTTTCTTCACTTTTATGCTCCAAAAACGTCCAAAATGCTTCCTTTTCCAGATTTTTTCTCAAAAGTACCTAAAATGACAAAAGGAACGATTTAGGGCAATAATTGATCAAATAATTACGAATTCGGGCTTAAATGACCCCTTAAAAGCGGTACACTTTTCGCCTCATCAGTTTCTCGGGTTACTTTCAGATTCCCATTGATCCGCAGGATCAAGAAAATACTACTTTCACGTGCCCCTACGGAAATTTTTCCTATAGACGTATGCCTTTCGGCTTATGTAATGCTCCAGGCACGTTCCAAAGTTGCATGATGGCCATATTCCATGACATGATCAGGAAAACTATGGATGACTTCTCGGTCATTGGGGATTCGTTTCAATCTTGTCTCTCCCATTTAGAAAACATGCTTAAACGTTATAAAGAAACAAATTTATGTCTAAATTGGGAGAAGAGCCATTTTATGGTCAAAGAGGGCATTGTCCTCGGCCATAAGATTTCTAAAAGTGGGATCGAGGTTGATAGAGCTAAAGTTTATGTAATAGCTAAACTGCCTCCTCCCACTACTGTCAAAGGTGTCAGGAGTTTCCTTGGTCATACCGGGTTTTATCGTAGATTCATTCAAGATTTTTCTAAAATCGCCCGGCCTATGACCCATCTTCTTGAAAAAGATACTCCTTTCATCTTTTCACCCGAGTGCATCGAAGCTTTCCAAACTCTGAAGAAAAAGCTTACTGAGGTACCTGTTCTTGTTGCCCCCGATTGGGACCTGCCCTTTGAACTTATATGTGATGCTAGTGACTTTGCAATAGGTGCAGTCCTGGGGCAACATAAAACCAAACACTTTTAGCCTATACACTATGCCAGTAAAACTATGACTGAAGCTCAAACTCACTATACCACTACGGAAAAAGAACTCTTAGCCGTAGTGTATGCTTTCGAGAAGTTTTGGCCATACCTAATCTTGACCAAGTGCATAGTGTATACGGATCACTCGGCTCTGAAATATCTCTTTGCTAAACAAGACACAAAGCTGAGATTGCTCCGATGGGTTCTTCCTCCTACAAGAATTTTATATCATTATACGTGATAAAAAAAGGAGCTGAGAACCTAGCGACTGATCATCTATCCCGACTAGAGAACCCTCACCAAGACGTCCTCGAGAAAAAGGATATAAATGAAACTTTTCCTCTCGAAACACTCAATGTGATCTTTACTCGAGGTAATTCCACTACCCCATGGTTTGCAGACTTTGCAAATTACCATGCGGGTAACTTCATTGTTAAAGGGATGACGTCCCAACAGAAGAAAAAGTTCTTCAAGGATGTTAACCGCTACTTCTGGGATGATCCCTATCTATTCAAAATCTGTGCGGATCAAGTCATCAGGCGGTGTGTCCATGGCCAAGAAGCCATGGATATTCTCAAAGCTTGTCATGATGGACCCACGGGGGGACATCATAGTCCAAAATACACTGCTAAAAAGGTGTTTGATTCCGGATTCTACTGGCCCACGATCTACAAGGATGCCCACGAGTTTGTAAAAACTTGTGACACTTGTCAGCGTCACGGGAATATTTCTAAGAAGGATGAGATGCCTCAAAACGCCATCCAAGTCTGTGAAATCTTTGACATCTGGGGAATTGATTTTATGGGTCCATTCCCGTCTTCACGAGGGAATAAGTATATACTCGTGGCCGTCGATTATTTGTCCAAATGGGTTGAAGCAAAAGCTTTACCCACCAATGACGCCCAAGTTGTTGTAAAATTTCTGAAGGCTCTTTTTCCAAATTCGGAACTCCACGTGCCATAATTAGTGATCGTGGTACACACTTTTGTAATGACCAATTTGCAAGAGTAATGCAGAAGTACGGTGTCACTCACCGTCTTTCCACTGTGTATCACCCCCAAACAAGCGGGCAGGTGGAGGTTTCCAATCGTGGTATTAAAAGAATTCTGGAGAGGACAGTAGGAGAAAACCGTGCCTCTTGGTCAGATAAGCTAGATGATGCTCTCTTGGCTTTTCGAACAGCTTACAAAACACCCATCGGGTGCACTCCATACAAGCTGGTATACGGGAAGGCATGTCATCTACCGATTGAGTTAGAGCACAAAGCCTACTGGGCCTTAAAGCATGCCAACTTCGACCTTAAGACAGCAGGTGATCACCGCAAGGTTCAACTAAATGAATTAAACGAACTTCGTGATCAGGCTTACGAGAATTCTTTGATCTACCAAGAAAAGACAACGAAGATCCACGACTCAAAGATTAAGAACCGCGTTTTCAACGTTGGTGATCGAGTCCTTCTTTTCAACACAAGATTAAAGATTTTCTCGAGTAAATTAAAAACCCATTGGTCTGGGCCTTTCACTATCACCAAAGTGTTTCCATATGGAACCGTTGAGTTATCTCAACCCGACGGTCCCAACTTCAAGGTAAACGGTCATAGGTTGAAGCACTACTTTGGAGGGGACATACCACCCATGGTTGTCCCGGATCTCCAAAATTTCCCCACGAACCAATGAATTCGGGGATCGAGTCAAGCTAGTGACTCGGTGAACAAAAACATTAGCATGCACATGGGTTTTCACCCATGTCTTTAACTTCTCTCTTCTTTCTAATAAAGTAACGGGAAGAGGGCAACCTCTTCTGCATCTTTTTGTCTTGTGGTTGTTGTGTTTGTACAGGTAATTGTTCCCAAAGCATGAAGGCTCTCATGCTCGTATTTTTATCCTTACTTCATAAAAAGCTTCATCGTTCAAGAAATTTGATATCCTTTACTAACATTATCTTTTGGCATAATTAATAAATGACCTTAGATACCACATAGGATGACCCTCACCTTTGAAACATTGAGGACAATGTTTAACTTTAGTCTGGGGGGGGGGGGGTATCTTCGATTTGACTTGCACCTTTCATGTGTCGTTTACTCATGCAACTCCGTTTTTCTCAAAAAATCCAAAAAAAAAAAAAAAAAAATTGAAAAAAATTTCATTAAAAAGCACCAAAAAAATTGAAAAATTTTTGAAAATTTTCTGCAAAAATATAATAAGTTTTAACACTTTGTTCTGACTTTTCGCTGGGTGGAGTAGGAATACAAATTTTGACTTGATCGGGCGCATTGAGCCCTAGCTGTTCCCTTAACTTTTTAAGGCTAAGCGTCCGCAAATCTCGTTTCTTGAGGTAGTGACCATCCGATTATTAGATTAATTGACTAATCGCGCCAGCGAGCTAGTGTATAACTTGGTGGCCATCCGTTATGCAAATAACGTGCCAGCGAGCCAAGAAGTGCACTAGTTGAAGCGTCGAAAGATTCAAGCCAGCGAGCTACTAATATTGAGTTTGTTTAGAAGTTAGATGTTAAACGTGGAGTAGTTGGTTCTCTTTAGAGCTCATCGTAGGTACTCGTGGCTTTTTGCTCCCACAAAATTGTCTCACCCTATATCTGTAAAAAAAATAATAATTAAAGACATTATGTTCTAACGAAACTTAGTTCTTTATCTTCTTAAGAGAATCCTTGTTTTAAAAGTTGGGTACATATCAAGGTCATTCCATGAGCTGCAATTCTATAAACAGGACTTTGAACCTCTTTTTGGAAATATGTTAGGTCGTGACCTAAAACCTTTGGGTCCTCATTTCAGTAACGTCTAGAGTGGAAATACCCCATGTCATGTAAGAAAAGTTATGTCATCAAAAAAAAAAAAAAAAAAAAAAAAAAAAAGTTGAATAAGAGTGAGTTATGTGCTTAAGTGTTAGACAAGAGTTGATGGCGCGTGAGGTGCATGTGCAAGGTCCTAGACCAGATACATGAGGTGCACGTGTATTTCTCCTCAACTAATGTCTATGAGTCTGTATAAATCCCAACTCTTTGATGTGGACCTCATTTTTAAAGCAGCGATTCTCGAGAAAAGATGGACATCTACTTATCGTCTTAATATGGTATCTTTATCGGAATAAAAATTATCGAAACGAGAAAATATGAAGAAATTCATCTCTCACCAAAAATAAAATGAATAGAGGAAAATAGGAAAATGGGAGCCAGAAGTTATTACACAAGTAACTTCCATGAGTAGTGTTAGCATCTAACTTGTAATTCAAGCTATGACTTTGTTTTTACGTTTAGCATGGGAACTCGTGAAAAATCAGGAACGATGAATTCTATCCGTATGGACACTTCTCTCTGAGCCGTGTTTCCTACTCTGTAACCCCAAACGTTATTGAAAAATGATGAAATTCAAAACATCCCGTCACCCAAAAAAGTGTAAAAAGTATGTAAATATTAGTGTAGGAAATAAAACTGAAAAACGGAGCGTTCTCAAGAATAAATGATGGTGTACTCTCTTTTGAACATTTTGCTACTTCTTCAATATTAGTAGAGAGAGTTATGAAAATTATTTATCTCATAGAGCGTGATTTGATCCCATTGCGTGAGGACACACCAATACCTTAGTCTGGGGGGATTTGGTATGTGCTTATTCACACACCTTTTCCTGTCCATTTTAAGACCAAAACAGACACAAACTAACTATAAATGCTAAAGATATTGTGTTTTTCTGTTTGTGATAGTGCATGAACGGATATTTTAGAAAGGGATAAATAGTACAATAGCCCAGTTGCCCAACGGTTAGGCATATCTGGCCCCTTTTTTGAAAATTCCCATATTAGCCCGGGCAACTTTTTAAGACTGGGCAACGTCAATCATAGAGAAACACGTGTCACGTATTTGTATTATCGGAAACTATACCTAGTTGGGCAACCGTATTAGGGCAACTAGTTTTTTTGGTCATTTTACACATTATACTGTATTTTACCAATTGACTTTTCCTAGGATCGTATACAAAAAACAAAATTACACTAAGAAAAATAATCCTAAACTTTAAAAACAAACACTCTATCATGTATCACCATTAACCCCTTACACTAATAAAAAAATATCGATTCACTATTATTTCAATCTCCAATCTTCAGTATTATTCAACTTATTCAATCTGTTCTGGTTACTTTTCATGTTTCGTTGATTCGCACAATGAGTAACTGTTCATGAAACAGTGATCGTGCAAAAAAAAGATTACCAACAATTGTTGATTTTATCAATAGAAATGTGGTATAACAGCGTATGTAAAGGTTATTACCAATGATTTAAATCGTTATTGATTATATGTTTATGGTGTTATTCTATTACCTGATTGACACCAAAAGTATTTGATGTCAAATAATTGAAATGTTATCGTTAGTCGTTATGGTGTGTCAAAGGTTGACGTTATATTAGTTTGTGTCTTATATAGAAGTTACTTGGATTGTACAATTTTTTGTTGGTTTATAGTTTGTTTGTTAATTTTTAACTATTTATGTGGTTTATGATTTCATTTGTTTTTTCGATTGTATTGCATAAGCCCCGATTGTATCCACTTTAGTTGAGACTTGTTGATTCATAATGTCTAATCACTCATAAGGCGGTTTTATTTGTTTTTTTGGTTCTTAATGTCTCATCACTCATAAGCCCCTATTGTATCCACTTTAGTTGACACTTGTTGATACGCCAGGCATGAATCAAATAACTTCACAAGCAGTGATATATGTATAGACAAAACAGTCTATTAAAATGGTCCAATACTAAGTGGTTTTACTTAGGTTCAAATTAGGCATTGAATGATTATTAAATATGCGTTTGTATGTATCAGCTGAAGTCTTGGTGATAGTGTTTATGGTGCCTGTATACATGTCTGCATACTAAATTTGTTATGTATTGTCAGTTCTAACTGAGCTTATGTTTTTGTTTTAGGACTATGAAGCGAAACTAATCATTAGGAGCAAACTCAACTACTTTTGGTTAATAAATCAGAAATTAGATGCAAAGCGACAGAACTTGTTTAGGAGTACTTGCTTTGGACAATGGCTTGATCTGTTATACTTTGAACATGAAACACACCTAATAGACTACATGGTACGGAAACAACAGCGAGTGGACGACTCTCATTATGATATGCCCTTCATCTATTACCTAGATGGACATACGCTGCATTTTGGTCGTACTGAGTTTTGTCTAATGACTTGCTTGCGTTTTGGAAGTGTCAGTTTTGAAGTATACACGTCTGGTGATCTCAAATTCCGTGATAGGGTGTTTCCTGACAAGCAAGGGTTCATTGTAACCAACTTAGACCTCATTGGTGTCATCGAGGATGAAGACCGGTTTCGAAAGCTATTTGATCAAGACGCAATACGGATATCTCTTTTGTTAGTCCTAGAGGTTATCTTTATGGGTCGGTTGTTGACATGTGAAGTTGATGACACATTGATGAGGTTGGTTGAAAATCTAGAAGCTTGGAATGCATTTCCTTGGGGTGAACATATTTGGACTCATTTATATGAGCAACTACATAATGTAATGGATAAGCACATGGATAAACACCTTTTAGGATTCAAGAAAAACCCAACCTATGTTCCGACGTATACTTTGTCTGGCTTTGTATTTGCTTTTCAGGTTTGAAATTATTTAAATCGATGAAAATTTTCATCTCGACATGTTGAACGCTTGTTAAATTGATATGTTTGTGTTGTACAATTTGTTTAGATTTGGATATTTGAGTCTTTTGAGAGCTATGAACGTTGGTGGACAAAAAAGCCAAATGTGATTCCTAGAGCGATAGCCTGGTCTAGGAAGTCGATATTCAAAAGAAGTGACCGTTCCACTCTGTTTGCAAAGGTTTACCTTTTTATAATTAATAATTTTTTATTACCATACACCAGTGAAATACCTTTAAGGTTACATACGTTATTTGTCCCCATTTATTTGTAGGACGCGACTGCACGTTTGGATCTCAGACCGAATACAACTGAGTATGAGTCTTCATGGTGGATAGATAGCCAAGTTTTTTTTTGCAAAACTACGTTTCCAGGGCTGCAGCCACATCCAAGTGCACCCTCATGGATGCTTATCTGAACAGGTTGGCAAAGGGATGCAAACGTGTCGCTGAGTCGTTGAAAGTAAATTCCACGCAACGTAGGCCTAGTAATAGTTCGTCAACGAAGTGGCTTAAGGATCGTGTCATGGCGGAGCTGAATGGCGAAGTATTGAAACTTGAGATTATTATTGAGGTTACCTTTTATTCACCATCATATATCAAAAGATTGCAGTCTGTAGTTGATGTAATATACTGGTTAAAAAAACTTCTTCCCCATCTTTCAGGTTATTGCTCGTGACAGAGCTGGCGGATTACAGGTACCTGTTTTTTCGAAACAACCGAGTATATACTTTTAATCTACTTTTTAATGTTGTACAAATATAATTATCCCTAACACTTTGGGTTCATACTGGTGGGAAGAACAGTGTATACTGTTCTTGTACAAATATAATTATCCCTAACACTTTGGGTTGATATTGGTGGGAAGAACAGTGTGTATTGTTCCGTTTATTTGGTACTGGTAGGCTAAAACTTACAACTGGTCGGTTAGGCTTGGTACTGGTAGGTTAAAACTTAGTACTGGTCGGTTACGTTTGGTACTCTTTGCCAGTAAATTGGGTAATACGTTATCCTAGTTTACACAAACATATCTTCAACAGAAACATAACCTTTAATTACTTGATTAAATGAAACATATCTTCAAGAGTTTCACAAGATAGGCGATTACAATTTTTTTATAACAACTGCATATATACTTTCAATACACTTTTGAGTGATGTACAAATATAATTATCTCACAGGAGAAACTTGATATTCAAGCACATTTCCCAAACACGAGGCCTGAATTTTGTGAATCACTTAACAAAATATACCGCAAAATGATTACGTTGCCTGATTGTGATAAAGAACTTGCTCAGGTACAATACGTTATTTGCAATGCATACAAATAAACCGTCATGTTATTTGTGCGGCATATACAAACCGCAAAATGTAATCCGCAAAATACTGTTTCAGGAGTATCTTATTCAAGAGGAATTGAGTTTGGCGTTAGCAGAGGAAGAGAGGTTGCGGATACAACAGGATCAGATGTTGGCAGAAGACAACCTAAAAAGACAAGAAGAGGCTAAGAGGTTACGATTGGAAGAAGAAAACATGTTGAAGATGGAGGAGGAAAAGAAGCAAAAAAGAAAAGAGTTTTTGCAATCCGACCACTATCAAAGATATTTGGCTAGTGTACATCCGAGCAAGAGACAACATTATTTGCAACCTGTTTCGGAATCAAACAATGCTAAACGGGTTTGGCAAAGAATAAAAAAACATGGTCCTAACGTTACTCACCCAGCTATTGCTGAATTGCTTACAAGAGTTCAACCTTGGGTTGAGGTATTGGCATGAAGAAAATTTAGTTGACATTTTCTTTTGTTACCTGTTTGACCTTGTATCTTATAAAGTGAATAACGTTTGTAGGATCTATCTCGATGGTTCCATACTATGGAAAATGTCTGGCTTACCGATGAAATTG
This sequence comes from Artemisia argyi, assembly GCA_030686995.1. Lineage (NCBI taxonomy): Eukaryota > Viridiplantae > Streptophyta > Magnoliopsida > Asterales > Asteraceae > Artemisia > Artemisia argyi. The sequence goes on along the minus strand of CM060680.1, from coordinate 116,563,700 downwards.
AAATATTCCTGGGTCAACCGCCATACACTCAGGCGTGTAAATTTCCATGGTCCGATGACTACACCGTTGACTGAAATTTCTGGCTACGCTTAGTATGCTTAGACCCGACTAGAAAAGGTTGGCTAACTGAGCAGGTGAGCATAGAATTGATATTGTAACTCATTTGTGATGTATAAAATTTGCCTCTCACCCTTTCTCAAAATTTGCAGCACATAGACTTGTGGGTTGACTACATGTGGCATGTGAGACCCAATAATGCAAACTGGGCGATGGTTAGTTGTTACTTTTTCTAGATTCGTCGTCAAAATGGCACGCCATCATTTTATGCAGATGGCCTGAGGTATCCCTGTCCATGGAGCGATGTTGACCAGGTAATATGTTTACTGCCTTACGCTTAAATACAAGCTTTCTTATTCCAACTTACCAAACTGGTCACTTTATAGTTCACTAATTTCATCTGGTTGCTTTGAGATGTACTACTTATTCATGAATACCGCTGAATCAATAGCTATATATTGTTTATATGTTGTTCTCCCTCAAACCAATGTCGGTTAAACAGTAACATTTTAAAAAATGTCCAATACGACTAGCCAGATTCAGATTTGTAGGAATTATAATAAAGAATATTATAAGCATGTATTTTTTGGACATACTTTTCCCACCTAATGTATGTCCAATTTGTTTATACTCAAGGTTTATATTCCGATCAATGAAACGGACAAACACTGGTGTCTTGCCCATTTTCATATACCATCCGGCGTGGTAACATTCTATGATAGCGGCGACACATTTGATTACAACAACCGCGGATGGTATATCCTTGTTAGGAAGTACTTACAGGTACGTTGTTTGTATTCACAAATCAGGTGATTAACCTTTTTTTCCCACAACCGTGTACTAGTGTGCAACATATGCTTTTAAGTATACATTTGTAGTTAAATACATACAGCATAACAAATACTCATAGCTAATCAACCATATAAAAGGGAAGTACACGACTCGCCCATATGATATCATAATACAGTAACCTACTATTAATTTTAGTTAGTCACTCGGCATACAAATATGTTTACACATACTATGTTTGCTGTTTCTGTATCCAAGTTGCGGTGTTGACGAACCTTGTTTTATATTCTTATGTTTTAAATTTGTTGCAAGTTAATATAATACATTCAGCTTGTCCAAAAAAACTGCTCGTATTAGTTGCCCTATAGTTGGATATGTTGCCGAAGAAATCATATAATAGTTGCACCACTTTCTATGTCCAAATATGGTAAAGGTCAGCTTGCCCTGCCACAATCATTTCCCAACTTGTACTCCTTATTAAAAATGTTAGGCTTAATGTGATGCCTAATAACTTGACAAGACATTGCTTTTACAACTTGACTTTCCTCATCAATACAATATGGCTTACTTCTACTATAAGAGTCATTATTTTTATTTTAATATATTTGCATATTAAAATGATCCATGTTAGACCCAACTGTATCCTTTTATCAACTAAATGGTTTACAATTTACATTACATATATTTGGGCACGTAAATCATAGTTAGAGCCATTTATACTATAAAGTTACGTCATTAATGACCAACCGGAATAAAACTTACAAACATTTGTTGAAACAACTACAAGATACACATAATATTTTTAAAATAACAAATTGTCTCTGACATATACAAATAATCCATGGACTGTAGTAGTACAATGAAAGAAAAAAACATAAACGTTATTTAATTAACCTTTTAAGTACACATAACTTTTTAAACCATTGTGCAATATTTCAACTTAGCTGCCCAGCTAACTTTATTGGTTGCCCAAAGTATTTAACAATTGTTTGTGGATTATTGGACAGGATATGACAGTCTCTGGCTCAAATTATTTCACAAATCTCATCCTCATTAATAGTATTTGGCTCACTAGCCACACATTGACTTTATTAGTACATCTGAGTGAAAAACATATTATTTATTTTATTAACTTTATAAGTACACACAATTTTATTTGTTTTGCATTGGGCAATATTTCAACTAAGTTTTCCACCTAATATAACAAGTTGTCCAAACTATTAACCAAGTTGCCCAACTTTATTACAGTTGTATTGTGAATTAGTGGACATGATATGACAGTCTCTGCCCAAAATTATTTCACAAATCTCATCCTCATTAATATTATTTGGCTTTATCAGCCACACAAAAACTTGACAAGATACACATGGACTGTAGTAGTACATCCAAATAATAACATAATATCTTTATTTTATTAACTTTGTAACTACAAACAATTTTATTTGTTTTGCATTGGGGTAATATTGCAACTTACTTTCCCAGCAAACATATCTAGTTGCCCAAACTATTTCCCATGTTGCCCATCTTTTTTTAAGTTGTGTTGTCAATTAGTGGACAGGATATGACATGTTTCTGTCCAAAATTATTTCACATCTCTAATCTCCATTAATATTATTTGCCACTTGCCACACACAAAACTTGACAAGACCCCACTGTTCACCAATTGACTATAGAAGTTTATTCATTTTGACTTAATTCAAATCTAAATGTCATCCCGCTCTATATATAAATGTTCCATATACTACTACAATTTCATACAACTCACATTTACACACACACAAGCATTCACTTGCCATATCTATGGATCAACAAAACCTTTTGAAAGATCTGCTAACCTTAATGTTTAAACTAAACATTGAGAGTGACTTTAAGCTCATAAAGTCACTACATGTGGAGGTTGTAGACCTTGCCCGCCGTTGCAAGGAAAGGGGCGAGCAGATCAAACAGCTCTAGACTGTTGTTGGGTCCACTCTCACTACGCAGGCTTTAGAGTTGCTGGTTGAGATTCAAGATGAGGAGCTAGAAAAGAATAGAAGTCTGATGCGATGCATCAGTGAAACTCAAATAAAAGTCCTCAAAACAATCTCATTTCTTGCAAAAATGAAGAAGATCAACTGAACTACAATTCCTGACCTGCGATGTGCTTGCTCTTAAATTCTGTCACTATTTTCTTTTGCGTTTTGTGTTATCATCTATGTACCTCTTCTGTTCGATGTACTTGTTTTTAATTTTATAATCAAAGCAAGCAAGTTTATGTTATACTCTGTTTTTTAACCACTTTACTGTAGTGTTACAAAAGTTTATATGAATAAATGAAACCATGTAGATCATGAATTGCGTCACAAATATCCTGAACAAAGTATCTGAAAAATATATATATACACAAAACAAGCAAAAAACAATCAACTGTTTATGGCACGCATTGCTAGTAAATGGTTAATCTTTAGCATCAATATTTACAAAATATCAGATAAGATTGGCCCTCTATGTATAATAACATTGTACATTGATATACAGGATCGACTTCCACTAGTTCTACAGCGTGCCGATGTTTTCGAGAAGAAAGGAATGGATTCGTCTCAATATAACATTACGTTTAGGCTAGAGGAGAAAGTTCCAAAACAATGTGGTATATTTGGTGATTGTGGTGTTTGGGTGTGTATATTTCTATATCATTTGTCACATGGTATATCTTTGCATGTTGATAACCCCATTGACGTTGCCTTAGTGTATCGTGAAAAGATGGTCCAGTTTTATTACAATCACAGATATTACCCTCTGTAACTGCTAGTTTTTTTTTTTTTTTTTTTTTTTTTTTTTTTTTTTTTTTTTTACTTCATGTTATGTCTCCTTGTATTTTAAACTTTTTCTTATGCATATTATTTACCATGTCATATTAGTTTACAACATTATATTATAAATCATTGTCATCATACACATAACATGCATACACATAACTATGGATTCACGCAACAATAAACAAAAAAAAGGCAGGAACAAAAAAAGTTTACACTTCAAGTTACTAAACAACCAGCAATACCTATCCAATAGTTAGTGAATAAAAACTTATTTACTATTTGTAACTTGATCCTATTAAACAAAAATGTCTCCCATATGTTAGTTACAATAATGTTATAGAATATAGTCATGCATACACATAACTTTGGATTCACACAACAATAAAAAAAAAAAAATATTGTAACAATTCGCAATTTCAGGTTAATTACTTTTCCCGGAAAATTTCACTATTCACTTTTACTATTCATTTCTTTTCCGAAACTTTCCCGAAAGTTGATTTTTATTTGATATTCTCAAATGATAAATCATTTCCATGGCAAATTAAATGTTTGACATCCGTCAGATCATTTTCGTGAAAGTTATTAAGGGATTACATGGAATTACACGTTTTAGGGTAAAACGTCAATCAGAAATTCTACGCACAACGAAATTCAACCCCGTCAGGTGACCCCACATCAGAAAAATGTTTGACACACTCATGATTTATTTGAGAATTAATCGTGACTGAGAAAAACATGACTTCCCGGCAGGTCACCCAAGCCGTACTACTCTCGCATGAGCACGCTTAACCGAATGGGCGATTAACCGTTAGACCACAAAACGAGTTTCTAAGACGTTTTGAGTTTTCAAACTTATTAGAAAAAGTCAACATTATTTTTCCCTCCTCCATTGACCAAAAATCATCCCTTGATGTTATAAGTCAATTCGTGATTTTTAGGCTTACGGTTTGATGTCTAAAAGACATTTAATACCAACCGACACTAGACTGAGCCCAGTCTAGACATTATAAGTCATTTTAAATCATTTTTATCACATTAGAAAAGTAACCTTTTACTTTTCTCAATTTTATGCAATATTCAGCGTTTTACGCGAATTACGCGTTTTAGACCCGTGTTTCCAGTTTTTAGCAGGGTTTTAGCACCCGATAGAACCTACCACTCATTTTATATTTTATTATGGACTATATGGACATGTTTAACCATACTTTCAAGTTCCATAATTTTACGACACCCGGTTTTACGTTTTGAGGCTTAATCATTTACGATTGGCATTTCCCGGAGTCAAAACTAACCAAGTATCTTGGATAATACCAAGAAAAGTCCACACCCTTGCTCTCCAAGCTTACAAACCGACCTAGGAGGGGGGGAGTCATCCCATGTGGCTTCATCTCATGAAATTACCCCTAGATCATCTCTAAATTACAACTTGGTCACCAAGTTTTGGTAATTTCCTACTAGTTTCCTAACCTCCTCATTTTTGACTATAAATAGCCCCTCTCCCTCCCATTTGTGCCGTGCATCCCCAACCTCCAAAACCTTTCCATCCTTTGCTCATTTCCTTCTAGTTTCATGCAAGATTCAAGTGCTAGTTCAAGGTAGAAACCCTAGATAGGTTATCATTCACCAAAACTCTTCCAATCCCTAATATACTTGGTGATTTCTCTTGAGTTTAAATCCACTCAATTCACCTCAACCTTCATCATCCATCTTTCAAGATTACAAGAGTAGAAAGATTGCATGAAGAAGTGGGTTGAAGCAAGTCTATCAATGTCCTATCCGTACATGTTAACTTCCTTTCATGTTTGAAAGCCAAAAGTTGTAAGCCAAACCCTAACATGATTCTTGTTAAATAATCATGTTCATGTTATTTACATGTTATTTGTGCTATATTATGTCTTGTAGTTATGTCCATGATGTATAAAAGTGAGCAAAACAAGTTATTGTTATTGATTGTTACAACAAGTTACTAAAACAAGTAAACTAGTGACTTTCTTGGAAAACCACGACCAAAATGGTAAAAATATGATATTGGATCATTACATATTACAGTAGAGGACCTAACAAGGAAACCATAGCAATTTGAACCACCCAAAATGAGTATACGAGTCAAAAGTTACACCCATTTGAAATTACCCAAGATTTCCGGCAAAACTGCCAAATAGCTTCCTGATCAAATTTGGGTTTTGAAAGTCCCACTTGTGGTCCGATTCATCAAAAAGTTAAAACACGAAAGTTGTCCGGAACGACGTTTTCGTTCAGGAACAAAGAAGCTCGAGCCCTGAAAACGCTTTCCGAGTGATAAATTCTTTCAAATTCTAAACAGCCCATTTTTAGACAAAGTCATTACATATAGGTTATGGTTTATGAAGACCAAAGAGGTCTTATGACCTATAATCAAGACCACAACCATGGCTAGAGCCAAGGTTGAGTCTCATGACCTTGGAACAAGGACCAAAGGTCATGGCTAGGCCATGACGAAATGACCATACAAGCTTACCAAGGCAAATACTTGAACATACAATTTGGATCTACTTCATCTAAAGGAACCATGAGATATTACAAAGAGAAAATGGTCATTCAAGACTTATGAAACTACCCCTAATAACAATTTTCATGTACAAATAAACTTTCCTAAGTTTATTCAAATATCGGACATGTAACTTTTCGGATCAAAACTTATATCTATATATTTCATCAACTACTACAATAGTAGGGAGCCTCATGTGAGGAGTTCATTATGTAAGCCGTCGAGTTGAGTTGTGGATTTACGAGTTAAAGTGTCCTGGCTCCTCGAACGCTTACTAACATGACTTCTGAATTATGTCGGCCCGAACGGTAGTAAACGATATACCAAAACATACATGTTTCATGAATCATTTCTTTCAACGACTTACATTATACATCATACCACATCATGGACTAAATGCAAGATATATATATAGGCACTCCGTTATATTCTCTACACAAATCCTAAGTCGCAACATTCTATTATAGGTTGCTCGTATAAACCTACACGATCCAACCATCACCTTCATTACTTGCTATTCTACTTAAGGTGAGTTCGTAGCCCCACTTTCTATTGTTTAACTATTTTACAAACCCATGGGGGGAATACATGCTATTATTTTTCTAATCGAACACGATGCTTTCTACTGTATGCTACCCGACGATGTTTTATTATCACTAAGTAACGATTGCCATGTTCGAAGTCCCTATATCATGAACCATTAGTCACTACCTTTAGTGAGCGCGAATATTGTGAATAGATCTATTGGGATTGACGAATCCCATTTGTGTTGAGCAACGATGAGTTCACACAAATGCACTATATTTGAGATTTAGCGGTATAATGGCAAAAGTACCTCGATAGGGCTTCTATAATGCCAATTTTGTTGGTTCGATGTTAATGTTTTGGTTGCATGAGCTTAGTGAAATAAATAACGATTTTGTTTTCTAACTATGAGTGTGAGTCTATAGCTCACACTACGATTATTGTGTTCAAACGATTTAACTAAACTCTACGAATTCCACTCAACCTTTGTGTTGACCTCTCAAGCATGTATTTCAGGTTCATGACGATCAAGGATGGCACGGAAGGACACGGATACTCAAGAGGGCTATAAATTTACTTATCATTCAAAAACTCACTTAATGTGATTTGTAAACATGGAACCAATTGGGACCTCATTTTGTAATCTCTGATATTTATATAAATTGAATGATAAATCTTTTAAAACGACTCAATTGGAGTTCGTTTTCTATTATTGTGACTATTGTGCCGTCCAGTAACACCCAGTTCGAATTCCGCTGCGTCCATGAATTGGGGGTGTTACAGATTGGTACCAGAGCCATGGTTATAGAGAAACGGGTCTAATTGAGACCTAAACTATAACCACACTACAAGCAAAAACATTTTATAGCCTTCCGATCTTCGTGTCTTCCATCCTCCAGACGATTATGGACTTATTAAGCATTTTATGCTACATGAACATATATGTATATTCATATATACACACTAGGCATTTTACACTACACGAACAAATACTAGTATATTTATATATACATTCGAGTTATTTTCAATCATTTTATCTAAACATATCTACACATGCCTATTCTATGGCATTTCGACACAACCACATTCTCCCAACCATGTTCCTACTCCAACATTTTATATCCAAGATATTGTAACGAATTACGATGGTCTTTTCTATTTCCCGAACATTGTATGACACAATGGTCTAATCTACTTCCGAGACATTGTGATTTGTGTAATGGTCTCTCGAATTATTCCACCACCTCATCAATATCATTTCATATGATATCAAAAACCCATCACAATCTATCGATTTCCAAACAAGAAATATGAGATTTCTAAAGGACAAACTAATCCATCATCGACAAAAGTTGAACTTTCTCTACATCCATCAAAGTTTTCTTCTGAAACCTTCATTGTTAAAAGTTTGTAATTCTAGCCCAGTATAGACTGTTTTAGAATTACTTCAACTTCCTTTCCACACATATCTACCCGTACTATCTTCTATGCAATGGAATGTGAAAACATACGTTACAAGTCTCTTATGGCGGGACTTGCAACTGAAGGGTTTGACATTGCCTTTGTTTAGTGGACAGTTTCCCGAAAGCAATGGACATATCACAAGTATACCTAATTTAGGTATTTGAAAATTTTATCGAACGTCGGCTAAATATAGACTAGTCACCTATATTTAACCTAGGGACAGTGGAATATAGTCTGACTAACTATATTCGACTTAAAATTTTCAAATACTGAGAGTAGTTGTACTAGGGTTATGTTTAGGTTGATTTCCTACTTGAACTCGATAAACCACCAGAATACATTAAAACGATCTAGAGACACGATAGTGTTTTACCACTCAGCGAAATCTTAACACCTTATTTGTACTACCTAACTTCATTCTTGAAAGTTTTCATTTATGAGATAATCCGAATTACTATCTTGGGATAGTTATCAATTCTTCTCTTCATTCTGTAGAAGTACTATCCTGTTTAGGTCCTAAGGATACCATTCCATCATAAACCTTTAAAATCTCTTAAGATTTTCAAAACAAACTCAACATCTATACCTTAGAGTATTAATGTTAAGCATACACTACACACTTTTGTTCGTCAACATATCACATCATTATCTTTACAATCGTTGGAACCACAAGCTCATTAACAGATGTTGATGCACTTTTAAAGCTCAAAATCATCCTTAGCTACACCACAAGTACCCTAATCAGCTTTACAAGTTTGAATATTCATCTTGTACTTTTGCAACACCAGTATCATCTCGTAATACACTACCTTGTAACTCACCGACTAAGTACGAATGTTGTGAAGGATGATTTGTAATTATTTGAATGGATTGGGATGCCTTTTCATTTAAATAAAGACATTGTAAATCACTAAACCATAAGTTTATATTTCCTTATCTACATTGTTTGGGATGCCTCTCTATGTAAATAAAGAATTATAAACAAGTGGGCTTATTTGTATCCGAAATAACATAAGTATGAAGTCAATAAACACTAGGTACAACAACCGATTACCTACTAGGCTATGATTGCAATTACTATCTCAATTCCTATTAATATTCGACTGCTATATCAATTTCCTTTGATATTCGATTATTACCATATCTTTCCTACACAAAAGTAAACCTCATCCTACACCATACACTGAAACGACAAATCAAACTACACCACTGGTAATCCCAGACTATAGTCCTCATAAGTAACCACACATCTTTATCGACACCACTCCAACATATGACACACAAAGAACTTCGGGACGAAGTTCCCCGTATGGGGTGGAGACTGTAACAATTCGCAATTTCAGGTTAATTACTTTTCCCGGAAAATTTCACTATTCACTTTTACTATTCATTTCTTTTCCGAAACTTTCCCGAAAGTTGATTTTTATTTGATATTCTCAAATGATAAATCATTTCCATGGCAAATTAAATGTTTGACATCCGTCAGATCATTTTCGTGAAAGTTATTAAGGGATTACATGGAATTACACGTTTTAGGGTAAAACGTCAATCAGAAATTCTACGCACAACGAAATTCAACCCCGTCAGGTGACCCCACATCAGAAAAATGTTTGACACACTCATGATTTATTTGAGAATTAATCGTGACTGAGAAAAACATGACTTCCCGGCAGGTCACCCAAGCCGTACTACTCTCGCATGAGCACGCTTAACCGAATGGGCGATTAACCGTTAGACCACAAAACGAGTTTCTAAGACGTTTTGAGTTTTCAAACTTATTAGAAAAAGTCAACATTATTTTTCCCTCCTCCATTGACCAAAAATCATCCCTTGATGTTATAAGTCAATTCGTGATTTTTAGGCTTACGGTTTGATGTCTAAAAGACATTTAATACCAACCGACACTAGACTGAGCCCAGTCTAGACATTATAAGTCATTTTAAATCATTTTTATCACATTAGAAAAGTAACCTTTTACTTTTCTCAATTTTATGCAATATTCAGCGTTTTACGCGAATTACGCGTTTTAGACCCGTGTTTCCAGTTTTTAGCAGGGTTTTAGCACCCGATAGAACCTACCACTCATTTTATATTTTATTATGGACTATATGGACATGTTTAACCATACTTTCAAGTTCCATAATTTTACGACACCCGGTTTTACGTTTTGAGGCTTAATCATTTACGATTGGCATTTCCCGGAGTCAAAACTAACCAAGTATCTTGGATAATACCAAGAAAAGTCCACACCCTTGCTCTCCAAGCTTACAAACCGACCTAGGAGGGGGGGAGTCATCCCATGTGGCTTCATCTCATGAAATTACCCCTAGATCATCTCTAAATTACAACTTGGTCACCAAGTTTTGGTAATTTCCTACTAGTTTCCTAACCTCCTCATTTTTGACTATAAATAGCCCCTCTCCCTCCCATTTGTGCCGTGCATCCCCAACCTCCAAAACCTTTCCATCCTTTGCTCATTTCCTTCTAGTTTCATGCAAGATTCAAGTGCTAGTTCAAGGTAGAAACCCTAGATAGGTTATCATTCACCAAAACTCTTCCAATCCCTAATATACTTGGTGATTTCTCTTGAGTTTAAATCCACTCAATTCACCTCAACCTTCATCATCCATCTTTCAAGATTACAAGAGTAGAAAGATTGCATGAAGAAGTGGGTTGAAGCAAGTCTATCAATGTCCTATCCGTACATGTTAACTTCCTTTCATGTTTGAAAGCCAAAAGTTGTAAGCCAAACCCTAACATGATTCTTGTTAAATAATCATGTTCATGTTATTTACATGTTATTTGTGCTATATTATGTCTTGTAGTTATGTCCATGATGTATAAAAGTGAGCAAAACAAGTTATTGTTATTGATTGTTACAACAAGTTACTAAAACAAGTAAACTAGTGACTTTCTTGGAAAACCACGACCAAAATGGTAAAAATATGATATTGGATCATTACATATTACAGTAGAGGACCTAACAAGGAAACCATAGCAATTTGAACCACCCAAAATGAGTATACGAGTCAAAAGTTACACCCATTTGAAATTACCCAAGATTTCCGGCAAAACTGCCAAATAGCTTCCTGATCAAATTTGGGTTTTGAAAGTCCCACTTGTGGTCCGATTCATCAAAAAGTTAAAACACGAAAGTTGTCCGGAACGACGTTTTCGTTCAGGAACAAAGAAGCTCGAGCCCTGAAAACGCTTTCCGAGTGATAAATTCTTTCAAATTCTAAACAGCCCATTTTTAGACAAAGTCATTACATATAGGTTATGGTTTATGAAGACCAAAGAGGTCTTATGACCTATAATCAAGACCACAACCATGGCTAGAGCCAAGGTTGAGTCTCATGACCTTGGAACAAGGACCAAAGGTCATGGCTAGGCCATGACGAAATGACCATACAAGCTTACCAAGGCAAATACTTGAACATACAATTTGGATCTACTTCATCTAAAGGAACCATGAGATATTACAAAGAGAAAATGGTCATTCAAGACTTATGAAACTACCCCTAATAACAATTTTCATGTACAAATAAACTTTCCTAAGTTTATTCAAATATCGGACATGTAACTTTTCGGATCAAAACTTATATCTATATATTTCATCAACTACTACAATAGTAGGGAGCCTCATGTGAGGAGTTCATTATGTAAGCCGTCGAGTTGAGTTGTGGATTTACGAGTTAAAGTGTCCTGGCTCCTCGAACGCTTACTAACATGACTTCTGAATTATGTCGGCCCGAACGGTAGTAAACGATATACCAAAACATACATGTTTCATGAATCATTTCTTTCAACGACTTACATTATACATCATACCACATCATGGACTAAATGCAAGATATATATATAGGCACTCCGTTATATTCTCTACACAAATCCTAAGTCGCAACATTCTATTATAGGTTGCTCGTATAAACCTACACGATCCAACCATCACCTTCATTACTTGCTATTCTACTTAAGGTGAGTTCGTAGCCCCACTTTCTATTGTTTAACTATTTTACAAACCCATGGGGGGAATACATGCTATTATTTTTCTAATCGAACACGATGCTTTCTACTGTATGCTACCCGACGATGTTTTATTATCACTAAGTAACGATTGCCATGTTCGAAGTCCCTATATCATGAACCATTAGTCACTACCTTTAGTGAGCGCGAATATTGTGAATAGATCTATTGGGATTGACGAATCCCATTTGTGTTGAGCAACGATGAGTTCACACAAATGCACTATATTTGAGATTTAGCGGTATAATGGCAAAAGTACCTCGATAGGGCTTCTATAATGCCAATTTTGTTGGTTCGATGTTAATGTTTTGGTTGCATGAGCTTAGTGAAATAAATAACGATTTTGTTTTCTAACTATGAGTGTGAGTCTATAGCTCACACTACGATTATTGTGTTCAAACGATTTAACTAAACTCTACGAATTCCACTCAACCTTTGTGTTGACCTCTCAAGCATGTATTTCAGGTTCATGACGATCAAGGATGGCACGGAAGGACACGGATACTCAAGAGGGCTATAAATTTACTTATCATTCAAAAACTCACTTAATGTGATTTGTAAACATGGAACCAATTGGGACCTCATTTTGTAATCTCTGATATTTATATAAATTGAATGATAAATCTTTTAAAACGACTCAATTGGAGTTCGTTTTCTATTATTGTGACTATTGTGCCGTCCAGTAACACCCAGTTCGAATTCCGCTGCGTCCATGAATTGGGGGTGTTACAAATATGAAGGAAAAAAAAATTTACACATCAAGTTACTAAACAACCCGCAGTACCTATCGAATAGTAATTGAATACAAACTTATTTACTATTTGTAACTTGACCCTATTAAACTAAAATGTCTCCCATATGTTAGTTATAATAAAGTAATAGAATATAGTCTATAATAGGAAATCCTACACACATACATTAGTACTTGTTGTATCATCATGGCTTACTCTCATCCATGTCATCCAAAGAAAGTTCCTGCAAACCCCCATGATGAATCGGATGACACAAATCAAAGGTATGCATTTCTTTATTTTGTATAGTAAAATGATTATTTGGTTGCTTCATTTTTGGGTTTCAAAAAACGTTTATGTTTCTTGTGGACAGGTCCCTCCTCAAATATGATACGGGATCTATTCTGTTTGATATTCACTACGATGGTTGTTTCATCACTTTTCCCAGTTTAAAGTATGAAAATGGCAAAATAATGACAGTGAATGTTTGTAAGTCCAAGAGGATGAACTATGAGGCCCTGCTTAACATGTTAGGAGATAAACTTGTACAAGATATTCGACAAGTTTAGTTTTGTTCTCCAAGACTTTCTATACAATAAGGCTTGACGTTAGTTGAAGGTGACAATGATATGGGAAAGATGTATGATTTGGCGGATTGACTAAGTTTGATTGATTTGTATGTTTCCCATTTTCCTCAAAACCTTTCACAATACTATTATACAAATATGACTTTTGATCCTGCTGATGTCAAAATAAAAGCAAATCTAGCAAAACATGACAATGCTTTGCTAGTTGCTAAGTCTAACTCGCATCCTACTCTTATTGCATGGGAGAACGAAGCACTTTCAACCCCTCCTCTAAGAACACCTCTGTCCCCTCCTCGAACCAAATGAAGACAATTTCAATGTAAGAATCTTTTCAAATAATTTTTGCATTCTGATTATATTGATGATGATTTTTATTTTTCGGATGAAGATTACATGCCTAGTGTCCCTGGAGTTGATCTCCCAACGATGGATGTTGGTTGGTCTACGTCGTCTCCGGGTGAGTGGGTAAATGATGTATGCAGCAATCATTGTTCGAAATTGCCAAGTGTTGGTAATGACTGTTTTGCAAGTGAGGTTGATTTGGATGAAGGTGGGTCTCAAGTCCTTCAACATGAAGGGACTAGTGTGCATCGTACGACGTGTCGACGTGTTTCAAAGAAGAGGACATCCAGGAATTTCTGTTTTGGCTCGCGAACTGCACCTTTGAGAAGGCAAAAGATGGCGAGATATTTTGGATTTCTACACAACCAGCGGGTCATTGGAGGTCTTACAAAAACACGTAAATGGTTCCTAAGGGACGGTAGGTTGCATTCTAGGGTTGTTGTAAAGTATTTGAAACCGCTCTTCGGGGTTCGAAAACCTTTTGTTTCGCAAGCTTCTAACTAAACCGTACGCACTGTTTAGGGATCCATCCTTCTCTTTTTTTGTTGAACATGTGTTTAATTTTTTTGGTACCCATTATGAATGCTAACAAAATGTTCAAAAAAAAGAGAAGAAACCAAAAAAGTGGATGTATCCTTTGTTAAGTTCAGTTGGTGTGGAAATGTATTGGGTTGTATGTTTGGTTTGTGTTCATACCAATCTTAGTGGTTTGTATTCAACTTAAAATGCATTTCACTGTGAATTGTTTGTATTCTTTTCTTTTTTTATCTTAACCACACTTACTTTTTTTGGAGCACATAATAGTGCGTTTTTGGATCAAAACATTTGTTACTCTTTTTAGGGCAACCAGTAGTTTTGGCGGGCGTTTTTCTATGTTTTTGGCGCCCAATTTGTACACATCCCCAAAAAAAGGATGCCCAAATCTTATGACCCCTCCACCTATACACGCAGCAGAGTCAGACCAGTACTACCAAACGTACTCGATTTGGAATAATAATCAAAAAAATTGTCAGGATCTAAAAAACGGGATTTTAGTCATTTTAATCGGATTAAAATGGTTGCGTATGCAGAGTTTTTACAATCCCCCTTTTCCGAATCAACCGTTTGAGTGTGTTGGTATGTTAAGACTATTTGCTGTCTATAAAAAATATTAAAAAAAACAAAAAAAAATTGATACAAGAATTATATTATCTGTTATGTTGTTTTACCTATATACTTGTTTGGCCATATACTTATTTGCAGCAACTGATTAATATGGTTAGCAGTCTTGGAAAATTGCGTATGCAGAGTTTTTCAATATCTTGGGTGCTTTTGATGGCAAAGATACATTGTTAACTAACTTAGAAGAACTGGACAAGAGGATTTCAAATGTTGAAGATGTGTTTGCATATCTGCAATGTGATTAATATGGTTAGCAGTCTTGGAAAATTGAGTGACCATTTATACGTGTATGACTAGACAAGATATGTGCTTAAGCATTACTAATTGACATTGCATCAACATACATCCACAACCAACGGCCAATTGATAGATCAACAAATTTATTTGAAACACTAGTTTTGCAAACGGGACAAACTTACAACTGAAAGCAGCTTAAGCAAGTATCACTAGCCCATGGCACTACATTACTTGCCTATTAACAACCCAAACCCAAGACAAACAACTGCAAATGATACAAACAAAATGAAAACCAACCGCTCATACAACTTAAACTTTGACTTCATATCATTAAGCTCTTCTTCCATGATTGACTTGTCCAAAGCAATAGCATCAATCACCTGCTGATAGTTGACATTATTGTTCCTTCGTTTCTCCTTTTGTAACAATCCAAACAACAATTCTTGATAATATTCACTTGGGAGATCATCATCTAAAAACTCATAAACTCGACAAATTGCGCATTTTACAAATCTTTTACCAGGATTTGCCCTTGTAGTTGCAGTCAAAACTGTTAGTCGAACACCACAGTGACAAGAGAATTCAGTTTTGCCATCAATTACCCGTCGTATCGCTCTATTTCGGTTATTCATATTTTAGGGTTTCAAGGTTTGATACAATTGGAGATATTTGGTAAAGTTGTATGTAATGGGGTATATGTATATAAAAGGACAAACAAAGTTTGCACGTGCAGGGGATTTTTAGTTAATGTATCCAATATTGGAAAAAAAATAAACACCTGAATGGTCTTTTTTATTACTACTTAAAGGGACAAAAGTGACCTTTTTTAAAACATCTTGTATCCCCACTGTCTCACACAACATAAACCTGGTTCTTCCAAATTACCATATCCCCAAATTATGTGAAACCCTAAGTCACTGTCACTCAAAGATTCCAACATAAAACAAAAACAAATTGTTGTCCTTATCATATTTAATTAACAAAAACCAGGTTTGTTTTACTTTCCCATAACTAAATTATTCCCTTTTTTTGTTCATATACATATGATGTTTCATTTATTTAATTTAGTTTAAATTAAATGATTTTATTAATCATTTTTTTCTGTATTCATGATTTTTTGTTTTCTGGTTTTTGGTTGTAAATTTTTATTTTATTATTATTATTTTTTTTCGTGTAGTTACTTTGGTGTTGCGTAGTTATACTTAATCGATACTCATGTTTAATTATATGAAAATCAGGAAAAAATGAAGAAAGAAGTGGACTTTAAAGTACACGCACATGGGAAATTTGCTTTTAATCCTCTGCGTTATGTTGATGGGTGTGTTTGCCACGTTGTGTGTTATAGCACACACAATGGTACTTTCACAAGGGCACTTGATCGTGTTATGAAGGACATTGAAGGTGATAAATGGGCTTTGTTTTATTTTAAACCAAAACTGTCACTTGAGAATGGCTTAACTTTACTGCCTACTGATAATGACGTCCGTATATTTTTTTTTTTGACGCTGTCGCCCATGGTTCCATAAACTTGTTTATCGCGCACAAACAACAGCCATTGTCAAAGTATTATTTCAAAAACATGCTTTGGCAAGAGGAGGACGCTGGCCATCATTGCTGTTGTGCGACTCCGTTCAAAAGAAGGATGACTACTAAACGTCTTTTTATCAACAACAGTGATGGTGAGATAAATGTCAATGCAAATGGTACTGGAAATGGAGGTGGTGAACCAGGGGATGCTATCTTGTTGTCCGAGGTTGGTGTAGAAGGTGATAGTGCAAACGGTAACGGTAAAGGTAAAGCGAAGCTGTATGAAGATGATGTCATAGAATTAAAGACAGTTAAGGGTGTAAAGAAACATAAGGAACAACTTGATGGATCTGATTCGAATGATGAAAGCAGTTATCAAGTTGTCAAATCATACCGGCGGGCGGTGATAAATGGTCGAGCCAAAATGGTTGAAGTGCCATATCAGTGATTAGTGATTGGTAAGTTTGTTCACTTGCATTCATAATTTCTTTTACGCAATCATTTCCAGTTACACAATTGCTTGAATTATACCTTAAGAGCACAAACACACACTTTATTACATAGTTTAGTACTGATGTTTATTACACACGGCACGTCACATGCATTTTATTCTTACTTAAACAATACATAGTACCAACTAGGAAGTGAGTGCATGCATTTAAATTTAGTGTCTGTCATGCTAGCACACCGATCAAAGATAAGGGGACCTTACTGTAAGAATTCAGCTGGAGTAGCAAAATCTGATAGGAAAGTAATCTCCGGCTGGGATGAGTTCGGCTGTTCCTCTGCTTGACTTGAGTTGGGTACCTCTGACGCATTGCAATTATTCTCATTAGCTGAGCCCTCCACCACACGAGCCTTTTTTCTAGGACCTGCTGGACCTTTGGTAACCGCCATTTGGAGCAGACATTCTGTGAAAATAAAAAAAGACATTAGACGCAAAAAAACACAACAATTTACTTTTTTCATAATAGTTCGAATGTCAACCTTCTCTTTCACCATGATTGCATTACACGTAAGGCGCTTATGTCCTGCTCCTCCACACCTTCCACAAGAGTTCCTTGTAGGCACCTCTTCTTGAGATGGAATTTTGTTTCTTTTATTTGGTCGACGTGCTGGCCGCTTTGTTGCAAGAGGGGGGGATACAGGATCGATATCGTCTGGAGTGTCCCACTCTGTCACGTCTTTTAAAGGATAAATGATGTCTTTGTATGTTCCTTTAAGTGTAGTATTATAAAACCAAGCTTTAGCCAGTTTCTTGACACTAGTAAGGCTAGCAAATCTACCCACAGCACAGACATGTCCACACGGTAAGCCCGAAAGCTTCCCTTGCCGACAAGTGCAATGCCCCTGTTCCAAGTCAACAATATGACGTTTCTTTGTGTCGCGTACTTCATACACTCTGTCCTTCTCAATCCCCATAACCTTCCAGCTAGCACTTTTGGCCATTATGGCATTGACTTTCGCAGTCGCCCATTCAGAAAGATCGTCATCCGGGCCATCTAACAGTAGAAAATAAATTATGATTATTAACCACTAGTACCTCATAATTCGACAGTAAAGTTAATAACAAATTGGATCATTTATTACCTGCGTGTTTTGCTCGGCGGTGGTAATACCAGTTCTGAAGCAGAGCTCTGAACCATTCAATCAGCATTTATGGATTCAACACTGTTTGAAGTTAAGTAATTGTATCTCTGCCCAGGACAATGTGCCCTTGACCATTTCTCAATCCCTGCTTCAACAAGTTTTTTGTAAGCCTGCGGTCTTACCGAACGTATATCCGACATTAACTTTTGAAAAGCATCCGTTGTGTATGCTTTGCATGTCTTCCAGTATAAACATTTCAGTGTCTCGCTGTGCATCTTTGTATTTAACATCAAATGGCGACAACAATAGCCGTGAAATGCATTCGGGAATACAGCGTTACATGCAGCGGTAATTCCATAATGTCTGTCAGATATGATTGACAAATTAGGAACGTCCCCAATGCATTCTTTGAGTTTCGTCATAAACCACGACCATGATTCAGTACTCTCGCCTTCAGCAACACCGGTAGCAATCGGTAGAATCTGATTGTTTCCGTCCATTCTGACAGCAACCATATTTGTTCCTTGGTATAGCCCTTTTAGATGTGCCGCGTCAATTATGATAAGAGGCCGTAGATAGCACAGGAAACTCTTAATCTGTGAATGTAACAAATACAATGGTACATCAAATTGAAAACCTTTATTCAATTTGATATGCATTTAGTTTATTGTTAATCTAATACGAATGTATTTGGTTGTTATTTTACATGGCAGGTGCCGTATGCACGTAAGATAGATTTGTTGTTTTTTGCTATATGTTGTCATAACCAATTAAGTAAAATGGTTTAATTTTATGAATTGGTATGTAGTATATAATAAAACGGTTTATAAACAAGTATGTATGTTGAACCTTATGTACCTGTGTATGGAGCTACATGTTTCTGTATGACTATGAATATGGAGTATGACTATGGTGTATAACGTATGCTATGCATAATTCCTACTGCTTATTTAGAATAATGTTGTGTTTTTCATTAACTATGGGTTTTCCTTATTTAATTATACCGCTATAGTAATGTATTGCATGATTTTAAAAGTAAGTAATTTATAACAAACCCTTAATAAGAAATTTGATTTCCAACTAACCAAACAAGATAAAAAGGATAATAACATGCTTACCGCAACACCAAATCCGATAAATAGGTTCTTAAAACGTCTGGCATCGTCGGTCTCTATGTGTGTAACTCTGTCCCTGTTTGCCAGCTTTAGGTTATGACAATATAATGGCAGCTGCTCAAATGATGCCCTTGGGTATCCCTGATTTGATTCCAGTGCCAAATGCCTGCCTCTCCAAGCTCGTTTGTATGAAACGTCAATATTCATATCCAAATTCAGATCATGTACAATGTCCTTTGGCCTATACACTCTTGTCGGATCTGCGAGCTTTGGGGATATTATTCTAGCCAATGTTTTTGCATATGCATTTCGATGATTTGGATTGAATACGATTTTCGAACATAAATGGTTGTCGTTTACTGATGTGACTTTAAATAGACTAGTATCCCCAACTCGATGACTGTATATGTGCCACGTACATTCTGGTTGACTACACTTCACATTGTATCGTGTCGGGTTCGATCTGACAACACAAAATTGATACCCTTCCTTTAAACATTTCACACTGATCTCATAGATGCAAGTTTCCTTATCGTCAAACAGATCATTAACCTTTACACCACCTTTTTTGATGTTATAGTCAACAGTGGGTGAGTGTGGTGGGAGTGGCATACAGTTAATATTAGTGAGTAGCAATTGGGTCTTTTGGAGTAAATTGACTACAGGGGTATGGGGAGAGTGGTCGACGACTAATGTATGCACATGAAACGGCGTTTCCAAAGCAAGGGTTTTGAAAACTTCGACATCTTCGTCGTTAAGTAGGGTTGTTTTGGTTTCACTTATGTTGTACGATAAAATGATTGCTACTGCATCGTTCAAGATAAACTTTTCTGACACATACTTGACAAGCTTGGCAAAGTTAATGTTAGTTGGAAGTAAAACGGGAATCAAAGCCTGTTCATACCGCATAAACACCTTGAACTTATCGGCTTTACAAGAATCCATTTGCTTATAAACAAATCCTAGTTTTATTTCTGTGTTTGGTTGGGTTTGGATTTTGAGTATGTTTTTTTTTTTTTGGGTTTTGCTGGTTCTGTTGTAAATGGTGAAGAGTTATATAAACAATAAAAAGTTGCCCAAAGTACAACTGTAAATGGTAAATAGACGTACATAACAACATATAGTTGCCCACAGAAGTATAGTAGCCCAAAAGAAATATTATTGCCCAAAGTCTAATATTAGGTTGCCCAACACAAATAAACCCCAATATGGTTGGGACCCATATCCAAATAGATGTAAATTTCCCATAACTTTCATGCCTTTCATGTATGTACATATCTGATGCATGGGAATTGCACCAGGCTTTACCTCTCGAGGGATCTCGAGAAGCTTACAACCCCCACCAGGCAGTGTACCTGATCGTTGTAGTATAGTATAGTGCCAAGTACCGGGGGATTGATCGTTCAACTCAGGAATAGTGTCGCTAGGATTAGAAAGCCTAAGAACTAGGTCTAGAGGTGAGGGATGATTCTTTTTGCTTTTTTTTTTTTTTTGTATTTTATGAAAAGCAAGTTAAAATCTCGGGTATTGGAAGAGTGGGTGGAATTAGTTGCTAGTCAACTAACCCAATAACTAAGATGCAATCAAAATAAAATAACAAAAATATAAATAAATCTAATTAAACTAGTGGTGTGGACAATAAATGGGAAAATTGTGTTTACTTAGATTTCATTACTCCCTAGATATCTTTTACAGGTTGATAGTTTGTTATAGTTGTGTGGATGACGGGTTATATTCTTTAATACCATTCGTGGGGTGGCGTACGTACTTCCCCAACTCTATAAGCTCCAACTTCACTCCTATGTCGAGCCTGCAAGAAGCTCCTAACATGGGATCATTAGAATTCGCTCATGCATTAAATACAACCATAAAAACCTAGTACGCATTAGTTCATGTTTCTTAAGACGTTCAAGCATGTTACACTATGGAAGTCTGCCAGTTTTCTTAAGCCTAACATCGAAATCATTCATCCGTAACAACTATAAACAAGCAATCAACCCATAATAAACATCTAGGTTTCACTACATCTAAGCAAACACACAAGAGATCTAGCCTAGCATGTTAAAATCAAGACAAGCGTAAGATATATTCAAACAACACATACACATATTGAATGAATTGAAAGGATACTTATCTTAATTGAACATGAAAGGTTTCAAAGGGTAAAAACCCTTGAAAATACTGATAAAATCGTGCTAGGGTTTCTCCAAGTTATCCCTCTAATTTTCCTCTCCTAATGAATGAAAATTACAAAACTATATATAGATTTTCCAACGTGACGGCGTCAAGAAGAGAAATCTGACGCCGTCAACCCGCCGCTCAAAGTAATATCGGATTGCCTAGATCCAGATCTGACGCCGTCAAGAGCAAATTATCTCTTGGCCGTCACGTGTAATGGGATCATGACGGCCTATGGTGACGCCGTCATGCCCCTTAGTGTAAAACTCTTTGGACCGTCACGGACTCTATCCACTTCACCTCTTGTTTTACTCGTGACGCCGTCATGTAGAACTAGATGACGCCGTCAGGTACTGTTCCCAGCATGGAAAATTAAGACTTTGCCGTTTTCTTCACTTTTATGCTCCAAAAACGTCCAAAATGATTCCTTTTCCAGAATTCACTCCAAAAGTACCTAAAATCACAAAAGGAACGATTTAGGGCAATATTTGATCAAATAAATTCAATTCCAGGCTTAAATGACCCCCTAAAAATGGATCATTTTTTGCCTCATCATATACCCTTACACTTGAGATTTGCTTGTCCTCAAGCAAATGCGCTTTTATTCTAGTCAAAATACAAGTTAGGGGTCATTTAACACTAATATAAAAGTAATTACAATAAATAATCGTTCCATTAAAGACCAAAGACAAGCACGGAGGTCATACACTAGCACCTCACAAATAGTGTTTAGATACTCACATCTCTCGGGTGTAATAAAGTATATATCACAATATGGAAATGGAAAATATCTCTCACTACCTGTCATAGAAAAATAGATTACCATAGGCTTAGGAAAGGATCAAACCTCCACCACATGGCGTAAGCACCTAGGATAAACTATCAAAGAGGTCTTTTAAAGGGATATAACGTTAGGTGTAGGGATATGGAATACACGATTTTGTTGGATAAAGGCAATCTTTACTGGTGGCAAGTTAATAATCTTGGTCAATTACATATACAATATGGCGTTGCTAAGCAAAGACTAGACTCGACTTAAGCTAATAAATGAAAAATAACAAAAACATAAAATAAACATAGAATGAAACGTGATGGTAGTCCGTATGTTTTTCTCTTTTCTCTTTTCTCTTTTTCTTTTTCTATATTTTTTTTTCGACTTTTTTTTTTTTTTTCTGCATACACTCTTACCCTACCATCCAAAATAATACATCATAGGAAATGAACATTCCCCTTACACTTGAATTTTTACATACTTTACAATAAACTAATCTAATGACTCGAATTAAGATAATCAAAACACTTGGAGTACTTTTAAGATTAACGCACATATGGGGGGTAATAAATGATGTTCTTCCCCATTACTCCATAACATTAGTACTTTACCCATGAGTCCTAATCGTCCCAAAACAATATGTACAAGGATATGACTCGACTTAGCAACCATGTAATCAATTAGATAATTAACTAAGGGTTTAAACATGAAACAATAATGCACTAAAGATGAGTGCATACACGGAAGGCCAAGGCAATTTGGGTGTACATTTAAGTGGTTGTAACAAATTCTTCCTTTGAGTAAGATGCTTAAAGTTAGAAATGAAAAGATAGGCTCGGAGGGGTGTACTAGGGGTTTCGTGTACTAAAAATGAGTACAACGCTAAGGGTGTGGGAAAAATTAGTTGACTTTACTAGCCAAGTAATATGACTTAAATGGTCAAGTAATTATGATACGGGTTTAACACGAGGGTGATCCTAATGCCTCGTATCATGTAGTAAATCCAACTACATGAATGTAATCTCACTAGCGGTCTCGGGATGCATCACTAACGCAAGTTCTAGAATCTAAATGCTACCGGTACACTCATAAGCACTAATAGTAAATGCTTTTCCTATCAAATCTAAAGGCGAACCTCACATATTTGGGTGGAAAATTTTTCTGAATGGTACGGTTTTGTGCTAGTCATACAATCTCCTATCCATGAGACGCTTGCTAAGGCTAAAGTTTCACTCCTAAATGTTGTAAAAAATTTTAAATTTGGCGCTAAAATTATACTAACAAGTATTTCTCTTAGTTTTATTACACACCTACCATCAAACAAACAAACTCAAGTGCAATTGTATCCTATAAGGTATCATCATTTACCCTCCCCTTACACTTAGGATGAACATTGTCCCCAATGTTTAAGTAAAGAATGTAAAAGTGAAATAGGTAAAAGAATGAAATCAAATACTCCCCTGATTCGTTCGGTATGGATAGTGTGTCAACAAGGTTAGATCTTCCTCCAAGAAAATGAACAATCAAAGCTTCCCTTCCAGAATATAAATCATCTTCTTGTCATATATAACCTGTTAAACCTGAGAAAACAAACAAGGCAACCTCGTGTAAAATCGGCGGTAATTGATAACGCTCAAAGTTAACATGTTTTTATAAGCGTTATTAGTGTTTTTGTGTATGTTATTTGGTTGTTTTTATATGCTTTTGCCACTAAATCGTATCAAAGTATGTTTTTGTAGCATATGTAGCCAAATGTAGGAAAAATGGAGAAAAAGTGAAGAAAATTAAGTATATGCGATTACACGAAGATTCCCAAGCTCAAAAGTCCAATCTGAGAAGCACTTCATATGAGAATCTAAGTTTTGTCATCTCAAAGTTCCAAGTTCAGAGTTAATCAAGTTTGGATAGTGCATAAAGAACTACACAAGGAAAAGTCAAAGTCCAAAGCAACCAGAATCTACCATCTGATCGGTTGGAGTCTAACCGATCGGATAGCCATAATGACCATTTCCATCCGATCGGTATCAACCCGCAACCGATCGGATGGTCATTTCTGCATGTTTATACCAATTTTTGTACACGAATCTTGGTCTTTTGTCCCATGGTTCTAGGCCCTTCTTAGTGTCTTATTGTCCAAGTTTCAGCATTTAAGTCCCTATTCATTACTAGAAGTATTGGACAAGCCTATAAGGACCCCAAAAATGCACAATTAAAGACACCATTCAAGATACTATTTACTCTCATTACTACTCACAATTATTATCATCATCTAGCTCTCAAAAGAGGAAAATTCGTGCAGAAAGAACCAGGAACTTTGGAGGACCAAGGAAGCAACATTTGGAAGCCGAAAATCTTAAGAAATCATCACCAATACTTAGGTTATCAATACCTTGTCATTTGTTATCAATTCCAAAGCATTGTAAGACCTAAAACCATGGATTCTAATGTTAAATATTCTGAGTTTATTTGCATGTTTGCTATGAGTGGCTAGTAATCTTTTTACACTTGTTTTGATGATGTTTTATGCTTAGTGATAGTTATGATTGTGATAACATGTTTTAATTCAATTTCAAGTCAATCCTAAGAACCAATTGTACCTTAATTTTCATCATGACATTTGTTTAGCCAAGGTTAACTACTTGATAATAGTTTCAAGGGTCGAAAGATTTGTTATTATTCAACTAGTTATAATCATTTGACTATGAATGATTGTTTTTCACCATAATTATTCTTGACTAAACAAAGAAACAAGAAGTATGATTGTAATGAGAATGCTTTTATAACATCAAATCGGATTGTTTGTAAACTTTTAGTTGGACGAAAGTTTAGATGTTTATAAACAATTGTAACCTTTTTGTCTATGAATGGGTTACCTTTTGTAATGACCATTTCCTAAGAGTATTTGATTTGTAATAAGAGTTTGTTCTTGTGTTTAAGATATTCACCATACCTTATGAACCTTGGATAGATCTTGAATTGATTGGTTTACACCTAAAGCTTGTTTTTATGAACTAAAATCTTGACGAAGGTTTAACTTATAGAAACAATAGATTAGATCACCATCTAATTATCACAACCAACATGTTATCAAAAGTTATCACAATTATGTGTGTCATTAAGTAGAAAACTAGTCTAAACAAGTGTAGTTTTTAAATTATTGAATTTGCTTATTATCTTATTTGCGTACATTAGAGATTTACTTTTAGACTTATATTTTGATAAACACACAAATCCCTGCGAACGATCCCGACTTACCATCATATCTTGCTATAACGGACGAGTACACTTGCTCGTATGTGTTGTTTCTAGATTTGGTAATTCACCCTTATAAATTTAAAACTTGCATAATAAAACGCACATCAAGTTTTTGGCGCCGCTGCCGGGGATTTTGATTGTGTTTCTTTTATATATATTCAGAAGCATCCATCCGATCGGATAGACTTCCAGCCGATCGGTTTCCCAGTTTTTCCAAATTTTTTAATTTTACCGTAGCATCCATCCGATCGGTTTGGTATCCAACCGATTCGGATAGACTTTTCTGTTTTCGAATTTTTTATTTTCTTGTTCTTTTGTTTTGGTAATTGACTCAATTCTCTTGGTAGTTGTATGAACACTCGTTCTACTACTGAAAAGCTTAGTACACCTTTATCTGATCCCGAAAGTTTGTTTCGTAAGAAGAGATCTTCATCTATTCTTAATTGGTTTGATAATCTTTCCGAAGACCATCCGATTTTCGATCTTTTTGAACCAATACCCATGGCTGACGATCAACCCATGTGGGCTGCCAATCGAACCGTAGCACCTACTTCTGGAGCTTCTATTGTTGTCGCCGACCTTGGTGAAAACTTTACCGTTAAAGGTCACCATCTTTCTATGATCAAAGACCGTCAATTTGATGGCCGTTCGCGGGCCGATCCGCATAAACACATTGCCGAATTCATTGAAATTTGTGGCATGTTTCGTTATGGAAATACTAATATCGATGCTATCAAGCTCAAACTTTTTCCATCATCACTCGCCGGAGATGCCAAAGTATGGTATAACGAATTAACCCCAGGAACTATCAATACTTGGGAGGAGATGAGGCAAGCTTTTGTAAGCCGATTCTTTCCACCTGCCATGTACGATAGACTAATGGGAGAAATCCGTGCTTTTTCACAAAATCCTAATGAATCTCTTGTTGAAGCTTGGCTTCGCATGAAAGATTTGCTTTGAAGTTGTCATGGTCATAATTTAGGACGAGGAACAATAATCAAAATCTTTTATCATGGTCCTGATGAAGCATCCCAAGCAATCCTTGATGTCGGAGGAATTTTTCTTTACCAAACACCTAACGAGGCATATTGATAACGCTAAAAATTAACATGTTTTTAGTCACGTTATTGTTTGTTTTATGTGTGGAAATTGGTCATATTTGTTACTTAATCGTGGAAAAGTGTTTATGCATGCAAATATAGCCAAAAGCAGGTAAAATGATTAAAAGATGAAGAAATGAAGTGGTCATGCATATTTGGAGAGTTTCAAGAAGATCAAGGAAGAAAGAAACATCGCATGGACAAAAGGATTTGATAAAGACAAGTTTTCTACACGTAATTATCAAGAAAATATCAAGTTCTAATGGATAAAGTCATGCCACGAAGAAAAATAATGCATGCAACGTAAAAAGACAAAGAAAGAATCTTCAGACAACTGCCAACCGATCGGATGCAAATCGCATCCGATTCGGCTGGAACATGCCAAAAGAATGACCATCCGATCGGATGGTGAGAAATCGATCGGATGGAGATAACTGAAGTTACAATTTTGCATTTATGGACGTATTTACTCCCCATAATCATGTGTAGCTGATCATATCTGCTTATTAACTTTACTTGGAATATAAGTGTCATTATGCTATATAATGACTACTTAGGGTCTAGAATTGCTTGTACCACCAAATATCTAACTTAGTATTACACCAAATCTTGTTAGTTTATCTTATATTGCCTGAAAGTTTACTAAGTGTTGTAAAAACGTCCAGAACGTGTTGAGTTAAAGTCTCAAGCATTGGTTCGAGTGTGGAGTTGTTTACTTACGTTAGTGAGCAATTGGAGGAGTGTGGTTGCTATAGTTCCACAAGTTTATTCATTGTAATTCTCAAGACTAGGTACACCTTGATACTTATAATGAACAATTGTTACTTTGAGTTCTATGAAAGTTTTCTTATTTACTTGTGTTTTAATATGATTGCTATGGAGTAATTTGTGATATACTTGTGTATATGATGTGATTGGTTAATGGAGTATTCTTTTATGAAAAAGGTGATGCATGAAAACATATCTATTTTATGAGTTTGTTGAAATAACATCTTTTCTTGCTTAATTTGTCGGTAAAAACAATCTTTTGAAAAATAGGTCCGAAAGGAATTTCAACTTGTTTTTATTCCAAAATATTAATGCACCAAATTAGTATGGAATAAGATGCTTGACAACCATCTTATTTACTTGTTAAAATGGATTTGAGACAATTTCATCACGAAAAAGGACCGAAAGGATTCGTAGGAATTCATAAGAAAAGTATTGATTTTCTAAACAACCATGTGTTTATACAATTGTCATACTCATTTGATATGTCCGAAAGGAGTCATTTAGGTGATAGAATTCTTAGTGGTAGTTAAAACATGACATACATCATAGATTGTATAACTACTCATTTTTAGTTGCGCATCATAACAAGTTTTACACCAAACTTAATACTTAAATTGTCATAATACTCCTAATTACCAATTAAGGAATTATACACAAGTATATGTTAGTTTTTATTGAGTTTCTTTTAAATTAATATTTTACATAAATTTGGATTGACAACCCTTATTTAACAAACGTTTTTCTTATTACTAAAACAACCAAATCCCTTGGGACGATCTCGACTTACCCACCTTTATTACATCGGACGAGTATACTTGCTCGTATGTGCTAAATAATAATCGGATAATTCGTGTTTATAAATTTTAAAACTTGCACTAATAAAATGCACATCACATATCAACTTCTTGAAGATCGAGTACTCCTTAAACTCGATTGGTCAAAAGATTCCAAAACTAAACCCCTACGGAAAACCGTTGCTTTTACCGAAAGTTCAGATAATTCGAAACTCATGGACAAAATAGAAGCCTTGTCTTCTAAAATAGACTCCCAATAAAACGCACATCAAGTTTTTGGCGCCGTTGCCGGGGATTTGATTAATTTTCTTATTTTTTTAGTAATAAAATTGTTTGTAATTTGTGAAATTTTAAGTTTTTAGAGTAAAAAAAAAAAAAAAAAAAAAAAAAAAAAAAAAAAAAAAAAAAAAAAATTGGTTTTCAACCAACCGAATCGGATGGATTGCCATCCGATCGGTTGGTGGTCTCGGTAAAATTTCTAGGATTCTGTTTTTCTTAATTAATGTTTATTTTTCTGTTTTTAGTTAATTAGTTTTAATTATTATATAATTAATGTTAGTTATTAGTAGTTATAAGTTGTCACTATGAGTCATTTTAATGTTTTTAGTAGTTTTAATTTTAGTTAATGATTTAGTAGTTTTAAAGACACCTTAGTGAATGTTTTTAATGTCTTTAATATTATAATTACTGCTTTAATAAATCTTAGTTTTGTTTTAAAAAAAAATAGTTTTAGAAAACTCCAACCGAATCGGTTGCGGTTCCAATCGATCGGTTGGAGGAGGTAAAATTGTGCCATCCGATCGGATGGAGGTCTAACCGATCGGATGGAGGTCTCGGTAAAATTTTTGACATTTTTAATTTTTAGTTTATTTTTAGTTCTAAGTGTTTTAGTTAGTTAATTTACTTGTTCTTATTTCATATTAAGAGTTATTTGATTACAACTAACTCTCATGCTAATAATTTGGATGTTTTTTTGTGATGGTTATGTTATAGTTAGTAATTGCTTAAGTTGAAATGGAGAGTTTGAGTCAGATTTCTGCGTATTTGAAAGACTTGGAAGATATGTTCAAGGATTCCGGTGATTCCTTGGAAAAGTTGGAAAGCATGATGGAAAAGGCTAAGTTGGATTTAGAAGGAGAAGAGGTTGTTGGTGATAATGTGTCTTACTTGCCACATGAAATGTGTTACCCAAAGAAGGAGAAGGAAAGGAAAGTTGTTGTTTTCACTAGAGCACCACCTAAGGAATATGATGCTCCACACATGAGGTATTCTACACCTTGTGTGGTGGAAGGAGTTAAAGCGTGGGATGCGGAATTGAATATGGAATATGTAGACGATTACATTTCGGAAGAAGTGCTTGACAAGCTTGGTTTTGTTAGGCTTGATTATGGAAGTTATGGAAGAAAGGAAGTGAAAGGAGTTAGAGTGAATATTCATGGTCACATCTTCAAAGTTGATTTTGTGGTTTTGGAATATACTAATACCGATGAACCGGAGGTTATCTTTGGTAGAGATTTTCTTGTGATTACCAAGTGTACATTGGATTTTGCACTTGGGGAGTTACGAATTAACATAAGTGATTTGGAAGAAGGAAAGAGTGTGAATGAAATGTTTGTTGATGTTTGTGAAGGAATGGAAGTGATGAAGGAAGGAAGGAAGGGATGAAGTTTGTAAGATGGGCAAAGCTAACCGAAACAAAACACCATTGAACAAATTAACCCAACCCTCCACCCAAAAAGAAAAAGAAAACAAATCATCATCATCCAAAACACCACCAAATTCGCCAAAAAGTAGCAAACCTTTAACCAAAGAGCAAAAACAAGCTATCTTGGAGAATCTTGAAGCAAAAATTAGTGAATTGATGGAAAACAAACCGGTCATTGAAGTGTTGAGAAATTATATGGAGTATAGGAAGAAATTAGATGGAGTTATGTTGGCGAAGTCTAAGTTGGAGGATAATAGTTTTGATGAAGTAGAGGAGAGAAGGATAATTGAGAATGGGCTCCCAAAGAAAATTAATGATCCCGGAAATTTTGTTTTGCCGGTTAAAATTAATGGGACAACTCCTTTATATGCATTAGCCGATACGGGTTCTAGTGTGAGTATTATGCCTTATCCATTGTATCACAAGTTAGGATTAAGAGACCCTACACCTGACAATTCTAAACTCACTATGGCGGATAATTCTAAGGCAAAAGCAATGGGGGAAGTAAGAAATGTGAGAGTTCAAATTGGTTATCAAGCATTCTTGGCAGATTTTCTTGTGTTGGATATTGCGGTTGATAAGGAACTACCTTTGTTGTTAGGTAGACCATTCTTAAGAACTTGTGGAGCTATAATAGATATGGGAAGAGGTACCATGACAATTGATGATGGAGTTCTTAATAATACTTACTATCCAAAGCCTATAGGGGTAGTAATGGGGATGATAATGATGAAGACCAAGAGGAGGATTACCTTGGTTGCTTTGAAGTAGGAAGAGATGAAGATGGTAGGCCTAAGTTTGGCCCATGCACACCTAATTTCTTTGATATTGAAGATGAAATGGAAAGAGCTCTAGCAATGGAGGCTTTCTTTAATCCATTTAAAAATATTTTTGTGTTTAACAAATTGACAGATTTTCTTGGATCTTTACCGGTCCAATTGAAGAACTTGGAATGGGGTTCCGATGGTCATAGCATTTACAAAAGAGAAGAAGGAGATGGTGATTGGCATTGCAAATTTGATATCACATGTCCTAGTGGAAGGAAGTTTGCACGAAGTTTCAAAACTCAAAAGACTACTAGGAAGTTGGCAAATAAGTATCGTGGAGAAGACATTCTTAGGAATGAATATTTCTATGGATGAAGAAGAATGATCACAAGAATAAAGCACATCTTGTGCTAGTTTGTTTGTTTCGTATTTTTAATTTCATGCATTTTATTTTATTTTTTTAGGTTTTATGCATTTCATGTTTGAATGAGACTATCTATCTATCTATCTATATATTTATCTATTGATCTATTTATTTAGTTTTAAGTTTTTAGTTTTTAGAAGTTAAGTTATGTTTTTAGTCTTAAGTTAGAAGTAGAAGTAGATGACCAAAATTTTTTGTAGACAAAGTGTGTTTGGAATACATACAAGATAATAAGTTTTTGAAGAAGATAAGAACTACTAGTACTTGTACCAAGTGTAGTAGTAGAAAAACTTTGAAAAATCAATTTCATACCAAACCGAACGGATGTATTCACAATTGATCGGATGGAGTTGAATATATAAACCAAAATTTTCAAAAACTCAAGAAAACCACATACACACAATCCACCAAAAATTGGGGTTAAAAATTCGACCATAAGAAGAAGTTAGAGAGTTGCAGGAGTGATAATTAATCATCAATGGCATCAAGTCAAGTAAGTTATATCATTAATTTTGTTCAATTAGGTTTTAATTAGGATAATTAAAATTAGGTCACGAATTGGGTATGTTTGAATTAGTTCGAATTAAGATGTAATATTTTGGGGATAAGTGATTAGATGATAGGAGAAGGTATTGCAAAAAGAATTAGATCAATTGGTTAAGTTTTGAGTAAGAATTCATTGATTGAGATTGAATTGAGTATAATCTTTGGAGATAGTTTATTTGCAATTGATGAATCCCAGAAGTTACATGATTGATAATTAGTGATGTTAGGTTATTGCATTGTTGATTAGCGCACTAATTGGAAGGATTTTAGTAGATGATGTTCTTGGTTTTCATAGAATCATTAGGTTGATGATTGGAAATGTTAAGAATCATGGATAGGAGAGTTTGGATGTTAGAAGTACTCAAGAATGGATGATTACAAGTTAGAAAGAAGTTCGGATTGATTGGGAAACGTTTAGGATGGATTGAGGATGAATGAAGTATACAGAAACTCCAGCCGAATCGGTTGCGAGTTACAGCCGATCGGATTGGAGTATGCCAATAGTTGCATCCGATCGGATGGACCTCAATCCGATCAGATGGACGCCTCGGAAAATTTTTTGATATTTTTGAAATTGTGTTTTCTAGTTTCTAAATTGATTGGTATTAGTTTTTATACTTTTATAATAACATAATTTGAGATTTCTTTCAGGGAAATGTTGCAAGATTGGGACGAAATCAAAGAAATCCAATTGTTAACAAGTATTTGAAAAGGAACGAGAGGAAGAGGATCACTTTCAGTTTGAAACCGGAGTCTAATGATAATGTCAAGTTTTCCAATGTGCAAAACAAAGATGAGAAGAATGCATATAGGGAACGTCTTTCAAAACTTCAAGAGAGGAAGACTGCTAAGCCTAGGTTGATTGATTGGGAATTGCTTGCGAAGTATGAATGTGAGGATCAATTGAGGAGCATGATGACTATGATTTATGTGTATCCTGGTGATGGGGATAGGTTTGAAGATTATTCTTGGGAAAGAACTTTTAGTATTCGTGAGAATGTTTACAAGGAATGGTGTTTGGAGTTCTTTTCTACGTTTTACTTTGATAGGAAGGTAAATGATGTTCTTAAGGATGCTTGTGTTTGGTTTAGATTGTGTGGTCGCGAACATGCTTTATCTTTGCCAAATTTTGCAGTTGCCCTTGGTTTGTATGAGGAGAGAAAGGTTAACCATAGATTGTTTGGACCACATTTTGTGAGTTTGGCTAGAGCTAATGATCAATACACGGGTGTTGATGCTTATTGGAATAGGATTGGTGATCCAACTTGTCATAGGAGAAATTCTTCTAGGATTAGGAATCCGTTGTTGAAGGTTTTACAAAAGTTGATTTCTTGGGGATTGTTGCATAGGAGTGGAAGTCAAGACAAATGTAGTCAACCAGACCTATGGGTGATGAAGTTGTTGGAGGAAGACAAGAATGGGAATGTGGCATGGATTATTTCCGAATATCTTTCTAAGAGAGCACCGGGGATTAAGAAACAAAGTGATGTTTGTGGAGGTCATTATGTGACCGCTTTGGCTAAAAATCTTGGGTATTTTAATGATCATGAGTTGAGGAAGTGTAGAGTGAGGTTGGAGAGTGAGATATGGGAAGCTTTTAGTTTTGGAAAAGCATTGGATAGGAATAACAAGACTTTGGGACCTTGGACCGAACCAAGTGTGGGGGCACAATCCGGAGCTTATGTGTAACAATTCGCAATTTTAGGTTAATTACTATTCCCGAAAAATTTCACTATTCATTTTTACTATTCACTTTTACTATTCATTTTTCTGAAATTTGATTTTTATTTCATATTCTCGTGTGATAAATCACTTCCATGACAAATTAAAAGTTTGACACTCATCAGATCATTTTCGCGAAAGTTATTAAGGAATTACACGTTTTAGGGTAAAACGT
Organism: Artemisia argyi; assembly: GCA_030686995.1. NCBI lineage: Eukaryota > Viridiplantae > Streptophyta > Magnoliopsida > Asterales > Asteraceae > Artemisia > Artemisia argyi. The sequence goes on along the minus strand of CM060680.1, from coordinate 116,530,015 downwards.
CATTCAAAAATTCTACGCACAACGAAACTCGACCGCGTTAATTTTCCCCGTATCAGAAAAATGTTTGATACACTCATTATTTATTTGAGAATTAATCATGACTGAGAAAAATATGACCAAATAAACCTCGGACGTGAAAAACAGGAATTTTCATTTTTAAGCGTTTTTACTCAGCCGTAACCTTAGCCTATACCTGCACCGCATTTCTAAGACGATTTGAGTTTTCACATTTTTGGAAAAAGTCAACATATTTTTCCCTCCTCCTTTGACCAAAAATCATTCATTGATTTTATAAATCATTTCTTGATTTTTAGGCTTACGGTTTTATATCTAAAAGACATTAAATACCAACCGACACTAGACTGAGCCCAGTCTAAACATTATAAGTCATTTTAAATCATTATTATTATATTAGAAAAGTAACATTTTACTTTTCTCAATTTTACACAATACTCGTATGTTTTACGTATTACGCGTTTTAGACCCGTGTTTCCAGTTTTAGCAGGGTTTTAGCACCCCAATGGAACCTACCACTAATTTTATATTTTATTATGGAGTATAATGATATGTTTAACCATTCTTTCAAGTTCCAAATTTTTACGATACCCGGTTTTACGTTTTGAGGCTTAATCATTTACGGTTAGCATTTCCCGGAGTCAAAACTCATCCGATACTTAGGATAATATCTTCCAAAGACCAAGTCACCCTCCTTATCCCTTGCAAACCGCCATAGGGGGGGGGGGGAGTCACCACACATGTGGCTTAATCTCATGCTAGGAGCCTTAGGATGTTAGCATGTGTACAAGCTTTGTTAACAAGCTTTGACTAGTCCTAAGTTGTAACCTCCTCAAGCTTCTATAAAGCCTCTCCTTCCTCCTTGATGTCGCCCCACAACACACACATCAATATCTCATCCTTAGCAAATTTACTCCAAGTTTCATGCAAGATACAAGTGCTTCAACAACATAGAAACACTAGTTAGGTTTTGATTCATCAAAGTACTTCCAAACCCTAGAAACTTTGGTGATTTCTCTTGAGTTTGAATCTACTCAAGTCACCTCAACTTTCATCATCTCTCTTTCAAGAATACAAGTGTAGAAAGATTGCTTGAAGTAAAGTAGGGTGAAGCTTAAGTCTATCAAAGTCCTTACCTTACATGTTAACTTCCTTTCTTAATTGAAAGCCAAAAGTTGTAAGCAAAACCCTAACATACTTCTTGTTAAATATCACATTCATGTTATTTACATATCATTCATGCTATATTTTGTCTTGTGATCATGTCCATGATGTATAAAAATGGGTAAAACAAGTTATTGTAAATGATAGTTAAGTTAAGTTATTTAAACAAGTAAACTAGTGACTTTCTTGGTAAAATCTGATCAAAATGATAAAATTATGATATTAGACCATTACATATTGTAGTAGAGGACCTAACAAGGAAAACATAGCAATTTGAACCACCTAAAATGAGTACACGAGTCAAAAGTTATGACCATTTGAAGTTACCAAAACTTTACGGCAAAACTGCCTAAATACTTTAGTGACAGAACATAAAACACGCAAAAAGAGGCCCTTCTGGTCCATTTCACGAAAAAGTTAAAACACAAAAGTTGTCCGGAATCACGTTTTCTTCAGAAATACAGGAGCACGTCTCCAGAAAACCAATAACGAATGAGATTTTCTTCAGTTTCTTAACAGCTATTTTATATATATAAGTCACTATATAAATTGTTATTGTTTAAAAAGAACAAGAGGTCTAATGACCTAGATTCAAGACCACAACCATGGCTAGAGCCAAGGTTGAATCTCAAGACCATGGAACAATGACCAAAGGTCATGGCAAGGCCATGACTAAATGACCATATAAACTCACTTAGGCGAAACATGAGCTAAAGAGTTGGCGATAACTTAAACATACAATTTGGATCTACTTCATCTAAAGAACCATGAGATCTTACAAGTAATTGTCATACAAGACTTAAGAAACTTACCCTAATAACAATCTTCATGTAAAAATAAACTTTCCTAAGTTTATTCAAATATTGGACATGTAACTTTTCGGATCAAAACTTATATATATATATATATTTTATCAAATACTACAATAGTAGGGAGCCTCATGTGAGGAGTTCATTAAGTAAGCCGTCGAGATGAGTTGTGAGCGCGAATAGGCCTATTGGGATTGACAAATCCCATTTGTATTGACTAAGTTCAAACAAATGCACTAATATTTGAGATTTAGGTTTGTTAGCAAAGTACCTACCGGGATAACTCCGCCGATTGATATTGGTACCCGTTAACATTTTGGTGTCATAAGCTTAGTGTATAATACATTTTATGGGCATATAATAACGTAGCCTACCTGTTTTGTTTTCCAACCATGAGTATGAGTCTAATTAACTCATACTACCAACATATTGTGTTCAACCATTAAACAAACTCTATGAATATCACTCAACCTTTGTGTTGACCTCTTAAGCATGTATTTCAGGTCCATGATGATCAAGGATGGCATGGAAGGGCACGGATATTCAAAAAGGCTATAAATTTTATTATCATTCGAAAACTCATCTAATGAAATTTGTAAACATGGAACCATCTGGGACCTCATTTTGTAATCTCTGATATTTATATAATTTGAATGATAAATCTTTTAAAACGACTCAATTAGAGTTCGTTTTCTATTATTATAACTGTTGTACCGTCGAGTAACATCCAAGTTGAATTCCGCTGCATTCATGAATTGGGGGTGTTACAGATTGGTACCAGAGCCATGGTTATAGAGAAACGGGTCTAATTAAAACCTAAACTATAACCACACGTAAAAGCAAAAACATTTTTATAGCCTTCCGATCTCCGTGTCTTCCATCCTCCAGACGATTATGGACTTATTAAGCATTTTATACTACCCAAACATGTTAGCATATGGATATATGTACCCTTAGCATAATTGAGCATTACCCCGTAAGCATTTTATACTACATGAACATATTAGTATATTGATTTATACACACTTATCACATTTTGAGCACTTCCCATAAACATTTGAATTGTTTTAACATTGTAATTCTTCTAATAGAAATCATGTGCGTACCCACTTCTCCTGACTATGTTCCCACTCTACCTAATAACTTTCAAGTCTTACCACCCTCACCCGAGTTCGGATTTAACTTCGTAAATGCCTTCGCTTCTGATGACGAAGAAGAACCTTTCGAAGATTCAACCGATGAAGAAGAGGAGGAACCAATGCCAACTAATTTTGCGTCAAATACTTCTAATTATTTTGAACAAAATTGGGTTGAGGCAGACTCCGAGGAGGATAATGAGTATGAATATATACTAGCGCCATTATGAATATATACTAGCGCCATTACCACCACCACTATCACTTCCCTTTGATATCCCTACATGTGATGATTTGGATCACTCATTATGGATCGTATCACGACCACCATTGATCCAACAAGAAAGTCAGCATGGAAACTACAGCCTCTCAAACTTTATTGACTCGTACCCCTATGACACACTAAACCAAGAAGTTGCCGACCAATCAGAGCTGCTCGGACCTTCTAACCCGCAATAGACTAGTGTGATGATACTAGTTATCTTTTGTACTACCAAACTGATTAGACTCAGTTAGTAAATGTTATGAAATCCATGTAATAACTAGCGATAGTAAAAACGTTGTAATTACTAAACTGAAAGTATCAGTTAGTAAATTTTGAAGAAGCTTGTAATAAGTTTCGATTTTGTAAATCAACCAACGTTGTATGAATAAAACTCTTGTTTTATACTATCAGGTGTTATGCCTTTAAATCTTCAAACGTAATTATTCTATCATTTCCCATCAAAAATCATGCTTATTTCACAACTCTCTACTCATGACGTATCTTTTATATAATAGAATCATGGCGCCAACGAAGAAGACACCACCAACAATGACTCAAGCTGCTATTCGGAAACTAGTTAAAGATAGTGTAAATGCAACACTCACAACTGAACGAGCAACTGTAGCTGCAGAAGCTGCAGCAGCCGCTGAAGCCGCTACAGCTGCTAATGCTGCAGCAGCCACTGAAGCCGCCACAGCTGCGGAAGTTGCTAGAGCTGCAGAAGCTGCCCGAATTGCCACAGCCACACTTAACACTGGAGGACCAAATCCAACTAGTCCTCCAGTGATAAATGTTGATACGGTACCTAAGGGTTGCTCATTCATTTCCTATTTGAAATGCGAGCCCATAAAATTCAAGGGTACTGAAGGAGCCATAGGTTTGACCCGCTGGTTTGAGAAAGCGGAGTCGGTATTTTTGGTCAGCAAATGTACTGAGAGTGATAAAGTTCAATATGCCACTAGTACACTGCTGAATGAAGCATTATCATGATGAAATTCAATATCTCAACCAATAGTGTCACAACTCGTAATTTTAGGTCATTTTCCAAACCTCGACAATTTACTATTCACAGGATTACTATTCATCGATCACTATTCATCGTTTTTGAGGTCCATTTGATATTCTGAGAAGCGTTCAGAAATTTTACTATTCACTTGACACTATTCATTTCCGAGAGGAAATCACTATTCACGTGCATTACTCATGTCATCGTAAAGTTAGTTTACGAGTATTCAAATTCGCGTAACCGTATTGGTTTAGGAGCGAATTCATACATTATTATCAGGGACATTTCATACGGACTAGGAATAGTCCGCATATCATCATTAGGGCACTTGCATACTATTCCACTCGTAGGATAACTAAATTTATACTTTTGGTATAATTAACGATTTACGTATGTTTATTTTAAATAAACACTAATACGCGAACTATAAATGTGACAAACATGTCCGACACTCCCGACTATTATCCCAATATATTTTTATATTCATTTTTATAAAAATGATAATATTAATTTACCCGGTATTTTGGAAATTTATTTATTTCGTATCGTACGCCTAATTTAATTACGACGGTTTTCGTAAAAACTAAATAATAATTATCTAAACACTCAGTATTTACACCCAACATATTTTTATAATTTTTATAACTTTATTATGACCCGGTTAACTCCGTTAAAAATTATTTTTAGTTAACTCGGTACCCGGTATCCCCTAAAACTAATAATATCTAACTATATCAACACAATAATACACAAATTCAACCATTTTCTTCCTACCCTTTTGAAAATGCCGCCCCCCCCCCCCTGACTTCTTCCCTATTTTGTGGATCTTGTTCCCTAAAACAAATATATAAACTTCATTATTACTATATTCTTCATTTTAACACATCAAGAACTAGCAAACTCTCTCTTTTTCTTTCCTTTGGTGTGGTAATCGGCCAAGAAAAGAAGAACAACAAGAAACCATAAATTTTTGGAGATCAAGTTATATTCAAGTTTATTTAGTGATCCTTGTTAGGGTTTTGAAAGATAAACTCAAGGTTTACTTAGGTTTTTCATCATCTAATCACACCATCTTTCAAGTAAGTTAACAAACTCATTTTTATAATTTTTACAAGTTATTACTATGGTTATATACTTTTCTTACAAGAACTCATGCATATAATGATTTATACCACTCTATTTTGTATATATTTAACTTTTAAGCCCTAGAAAGTGATTTTTGGTTAGATCCTTGTTAGATCCACTTGGTTATGATGTTTAGGAAACCATGACACCCTAAGAAGGTGTATGGTAGGATTAGACTAGTTTTGTGGTGATTGAAAGTAGTTTGATTGAAGATGGAACTAGTTTGGAGACTTGAAAATGGTTTTTGAAACAATAGAAATACCTACTGTCCCTATTTTCATTTCGTGGGAAAATCAGTGGTTGATGGCAAATTTTTGACCAAAGATTTAGAAAATAATTTTAAAAAACGAAACTTTAGGCAAAAGAACGGATTAAAACGAGCTTATAACGAAGGAGATATGATTTTTGCAAATTTAACGACGAAAACTATTCTTATAAAAACTGCATGCTGTTTGGCAGTTTTCGACGGACAAAAAGAGGTGTTAAACGTAACCTAGAGGAGCCGAGTTATCGAAAATATATTAGTATATACTAAAACGAATCCGTGGATATAAAGAACGAGTAAAATGAGCTTAAAACGACCAAGTTATACACGTTTTAAAGTCGTCAAACTATATATATATATATATATATATATATATATATATATATATATATATATATATATATATATATAGTCACTACTAGAAAATAATGTAACTACGTACTAAATAATATATTTTCTAGATTCTCATTCAAGGAGTTATATTCTTAACTAATGAAGTACTTATGACCCAAGACTTATTTTTACAACTACTAGACGTTATTTCAAGGTTTTCCCAAAGTAAGGAATATAACACTAACATTTTTATATACGATATATTACGACAAGTTTTGTAATTCTAGTTGGACTTATTTTTCCTAAGTATGGAAAGTAATTTATTTGACAATAACTAGTATTTTCAAATTACGAGTGGTATTGGTATCATGTGCATGTGCATTCATTACATCACGGCATGATCTAAATTAGATCACTATCATTCATTCTAGGTTGCGGATAGTGTTCGCTCCTTGTTGTCCTTATCATTTCGCATCTTTGTATCTTCACTCTAGGTGAGTCATAGCCCCACTTTTACTCTTTATACTTGTTTTAACTCTTTGGGGGAGATACATGCTCAACTACTTGCTTACTTGTATAAATACTCAAAACATACTTTCTTGATACTCAAAACATTTATACTTGATTGTCTTATACTTGATTGGCATTATACTTGATTGCGTTATACATACTTGTTACACTATACTTGCTTAACTTAAATACCAGATTCGTATTTACGTGCATACATAATACTCTATACTGTTGGAGAGGTATTGGTAGTACTCATGGGAAGATGCCCCCTACCCTTGTGTCTATACTTGACCTTGGATGTCGTAGTACTATTTGGGAAGAGGCCCTGCCCTTGTGTCTATTCTTGACCTTGGGCGAATATAATCCGGTGCATTGTGTAAACTATCTATTAGCAGTGGGTTGTGAACACACAGGTTACAAGTCTCTTATGGCGGGACTTGTAACTGAGTGGATTTACGATGCCTTTGCTGTGTGACCATTTTTCTATAAACTTTATTTGTTAAACAAACTATATGAACTCACCAACCTTTGTGTTGACACTTTTAAGCATGTTTATCTCAGGTTAGAAGGGCGATAGCAGGTATGTGGAGCGGAGAGTCTTAGGGCATGCTTTTTGGAGACTTTCGCTTTTATCTTTTACCATTCGATACTCTTTAAAAACTTATGTACTATTCTACTTTGGGATCTTTTGGTTTGTAAACTATGACTTTTATCTATTCGAATGGTAACTTTTTAAAACGTCTCATTTAGAGGTCGTTTTCTATATCTTGTACTTTGTGCCCTGAAGTAGCATCCCAATGACACAGTCTTCCGCTGCGGTATTTTGGGGGTGTTACAGATTGGTACCAGAGCCTTGGTTATAGAGAACTAGGTTGTTTTTAGAGTCTAGACTATAACTACATACATTTAGACTCTCCTCCCTATCGCCTTGCATTTTTTTTTTCATACACGTACGCTTGCTGATAATTTTCTTAGACCTACGCTATTAGATATTTTGTGGTACCGATGGGGAAGTCCCAAAATCTAGGCAAGTTATCAGAAATATGGAGCTCGGTAATAACTGATCATTTAACTTAATCTTGTGACAGTTCTTGTTTGATGAGACATGAGACTAAGTTAAATGAAGGTTATTACTTAGCTGTAGAGATTTGATGATTTGCCCGAGGATGGGAGTTCTCTTGAAGATACTCTTTAGAAACCGTTAGAAACTAGACTACCCAGTGACTTTAGCACTTAAGGGAGAATCCTTTGTTCCTTCGTACTGAGTGTGACATTCCCTAGAATCCCATTTAAACAACGTCTACCACTGAGATATGTGTGCCTGGTGATATGTACACCTGTGAAAGGAAACATTTATAATTATGGTGGCCAACATAATTATAAGTGCTTCACGACACACGTGGACATATGACTATGCATATGTAGATCGGTGTTGGCACAACTTAGAAAACAACTGGTGGCGCGGTATTATATATGAGGATGATAAGTATAGACTTTGGTTAATCAACGGTTTTCCCTCATCTCTAACGTTCACTAAATGTCCTTCCTCTCAGGAAATCATGGCACCAAAGAGAGTGACTCGTAGCTCTGGTCGAGGAGGCGCAACACCAAGGGGTGGAAGGACTGGTGGACGTGGAGGTAGAGGAGGTAGAGGAGCTGCTCATGACACTAGTAACCCAAGTAACGATGGTGGAAGAACTGGTGGACGGGGAGGTAGAGGAGGTGGTCACGGCGTTGAAAACAATGATAACAACGACAGTGGAAATACTGATTTTGAAGCCATCATCGCTCGACAACTTCAAAACTTTCTCCCCACTATTGTCACTCAAGTTGGCGATCATATGAATAACTTGGCAAACCACGAAAGCGGAATTAACAACACCAATGGTATAGGCCAGAATGGTAATGGCAACAACAACATTAGGACTGGATGTACGTATAAGGAATTTACATCATGTAAGCCAATTGATTTCGATGGTGTAGGAGGCGCGTTAGGGTATACTCGATGGGTTGAAAAGATGGAGTCGGTGATCGATATTAGTAACTATGCAGCACATCAAATGGTGAAGTACTCTGTATGCTTGCTGTCAGGAAAGGCATTGACATGGTGGAATACGCAGGTTCAAGCTAGGGGTAGAGAGGCAGCTGTAGGTATGACATGGGATGATTTTAAGGCATTACTGAAGGAGGAATACTGCCCGGACAATGAAATGCAGAAGCTGGAGGATGAACTTTATCATCACTCTATGATAGGGGCTGGACATGCAGCCTATACAGATCGATTCCATGAATTAGCCAGACTAGTTCCACACTTAGTTACCCCTGAGTCCAAGAGGATCGAGAGGTACATATATGGTCTTGTCCCAGAAATTCGTGGGACTGTGAAAGCAACTGAGCCTTCTACAATTCAGAGTGCAATATTGAGAGCAGGGACTCTGACAGATGAGATGGTTAGAAATGGAAGCTTGAGGAATAGTGATAAAAGGAAGGGAACAAGCGAGTCGAACAAGCATATGGGCGCGATAGCTGACAACAAAAGGGCAAGGACCTTTGCGGCGACTAGTTCTGGTCAGAGAGAGTATTTAGGCCAGCATCCTAAGTGTACTAAATGTGCTTATCATCATCAAAGGTCTGAGCCCTGCCGAGTGTGTACAAAGTGCAAGCAGTTGGGTCATTTTGCAAATAAGTGTGGAGCATCGATGAGCGCGGGCAATATAGGAAACAACCAAAAGACATGTTATGAGTGCAACAGCCCAAACCATTTCCGATATAATTGTCCTAAGTTGAAAAGTAATCTTAACCTAGGAAGCAATCGTCCAAACTTAGCAGCAGCAATTGAAGGGCCACAAGATGAGACCGTTGAGATTCCACCCGCGCGTGGCAGAGCTTACTTCCTAGGAAATCCTATCACCCAGCACGTTCACGATAGCATAACGGGTACATTCCCTTGAACAACTATATTATTTTCGTAGCACTTAAGTCTTGGTATAGAACTTATACACAACCCCGACTAATCTGAGACCTAGCATCATTAACCTAGTTATATTGATAGTAGATGATTTGATTGGTGTACGCAACTCTAACGAGTTTGGGAAAGTTTACGTTGTCGAATCAGACCACTAAGAACATATGTGGAATGAATGAGCTGAACTTCGGGACGAAGTTCCCTTAAGGGGTAGAGACTGTCACAACTCGTAATTTTAGGTCATTTTCCAAACCTCGACAATTTACTATTCACAGGATTACTATTCATCATTTACTATTCATCGATCACTATTCATCGTTTTTGAGGTCCATTTGATATTCTGAGAAGCGTTCAGAAATTTTACTATTCACTTGACACTATTCATTTCCGAGAGGAAATCACTATTCACATGCATTACTCATGTCATCGTAAAGTTAGTTTACGAGTATTCAAATTCGCGTAACCGTATTGGTTTAGGAGCGAATTCATACATTATTATCAGGGACATTTCATACGGACTAGGAATAGTCCGCATATCATCATTAGGGCACTTGCATACTATTCCACTCGTAGGATAACTAAATTTATACTTTTGGTATAATTAACGATTTACGTATGTTTATTTTAAATAAACACTAATACGCGAACTATAAATGTGACAAACATGTCCGACACTCCCGACTATTATCCCAATATATTTTTATATTCATTTTTATAAAAATGATAATATTAATTTACCCGGTATTTTGGAAATTTATTTATTTCGTATCGTACGCCTAATTTAATTACGACGGTTTTCGTAAAAACTAAATAATAATTATCTAAACACTCAGTATTTACACCCAACATATTTTTATAATTTTTATAACTTTATTATGACCCGGTTAACTCCGTTAAAAATTATTTTTAGTTAACTCGGTACCCGGTATCCCCTAAAACTAATAATATCTAACTATATCAACACAATAATACACAAATTCAACCATTTTCTTCCTACCCTTTTGAAAATGCCGCCCCCCCCCCCTGACTTCTTCCCTATTTTGTGGATCTTGTTCCCTAAAACAAATATATAAACTTCATTATTACTATATTCTTCATTTTAACACATCAAGAACTAGCAAACTCTCTCTTTTTCTTTCCTTTGGTGTGGTAATCGGCCAAGAAAAGAAGAACAACAAGAAACCATAAATTTTTGGAGATCAAGTTATATTCAAGTTTATTTAGTGATCCTTGTTAGGGTTTTGAAAGATAAACTCAAGGTTTACTTAGGTTTTTCATCATCTAATCACACCATCTTTCAAGTAAGTTAACAAACTCATTTTTATAATTTTTACAAGTTATTACTATGGTTATATACTTTTCTTACAAGAACTCATGCATATAATGATTTATACCACTCTATTTTGTATATATTTAACTTTTAAGCCCTAGAAAGTAATTTTTGGTTAGATCCTTGTTAGATCCACTTGGTTATGATGTTTAGGAAACCATGACACCCTAAGAAGGTGTATAGTAGGATTAGACTAGTTTTGTGGTGATTGAAAGTAGTTTGATTGAAGATGGAACTAGTTTGGAGACTTGAAAATGGTTTTTGAAACAATAGAAATACCTACTGTCCCTATTTTCATTTCGTGGGAAAATCAGTGGTTGATGGCAAATTTTTGACCAAAGATTTAGAAAATACTTTTAAAAAACAAAACTTTAGACGAAAGAACGGATTAAAACGAGCTTATAACGAAGGAGATATGATTTTTGCAAATTTAACGACGAAAACTATTCTTATAAAAACTGCATGTTGTTTGGCAGTTTTCGACGGACAAAAAGAGGTGTTAAACGTAACCTAGAGGAGCCGAGTTATCGAAAATATATTAGTATATACTAAAACGAATCCGTGGATATAAAGAACGAGTAAAATGAGCTTAAAACGACCAAGTTATACACGTTTTAAAGTCGTCAAACTATATATATATATATATATATATATATATATATATATATATATATATATATATATATATATATATATATATATATATATAGTCACTACTAGAAAATAATGTAACTACGTACTAAATAATATATTTTCTAGATTCTCATTCAAGGAGTTATATTCTTAACTAATGAAGTACTTATGACCCAAGACTTATTTTTACAACTACTAGACGTTATTTCAAGGTTTTCCCAAAGTAAGGAATATAACACTAACATTTTTATATACGATATATTACGACAAGTTTTGTAATTCTAGTTGGACTTATTTTTCTTAAGTATGGAAAGTAATTTATTTGACAATAACTAGTATTTCCAAATTACGAGTGGTATTGGTATCATGTGCATGTGCATTCATTACATCACGGCATGATCTAAATTAGATCACTATCATTCATTCTAGGTTGCGGATAGTGTTCGCTCCTTGTTGTCCTTATCATTTCGCATCTTTGTATCTTCACTCCAGGTGAGTCATAGCCCCACTTTTACTCTTTATACTTGTTTTAACTCTTTGGGGGAGATACATGCTCAACTACTTGCTTATTTGTATAAATACTCAAAACATACTTTCTTGATACTCAAAACATTTATACTTGATTGTCTTATACTTGATTGGCATTATACTTGATTGCGTTATACATACTTGTTACACTATACTTGCTTAACTTAAATACCAGATTCGTATTTACGTGCATACATAATACTCTATACTGTTGGAGAGGTATTGGTAATACTCATGGGAAGATGCCCCCTACCCTTGTGTCTATACTTGACCTTGGATGTCGTAGTACTATTTGGGAAGAGGCCCCGCCCTTGTGTCTATTCTTGACCTTGGGCGAATATAATCCGGTGCATTGTGTAAACTATCTATTAGCAGTGGGTTGTGAACACACAGGTTACAAGTCTCTTACGGCGGGACTTGTAACTGAGTGGATTTACGATGCCTTTGCTGTGTGACCATTTTTCTATAAACTTTTTTTGTTAAACAAACTCTATGAACTCACCAACCTTTGTGTTGACACTTTTAAGCATGTTTATCTCAGGTTAGAAGGGCGATAGCAGGTATGTGGAGCGGAGAGTCTTAGGGCATGCTTTTTGGAGACTTTCGCTTTTATCTTTTACCATTCGATACTCTTTAAAAACTTATGTACTATTCTACTTTGGGATCTTTTGGTTTGTAAACTATGACTTTTATCTATTCGAATGGTAACTTTTTAAAACGTCTCATTTAGAGGTCGTTTTCTATATCTTGTACTTTGTGCCCTGAAGTAGCATCCCAATGACACAGTCTTCCGCTGCGGTATTTTGGGGGTGTTACAAATAGGCATTGAAAATGCTTATAAGATTTCTTGGGATAACTTGAAGAAGATGATGACCAAAGAGTACTGCCCCCGCAGTGAAATGCAGAAGTTAGAAGTGGAATTTTGGGACCATGTTGTTAAAGGAAATGACATCATAACTTACAACCGTCGATTCCAAGAATTGAGGATTCTATGTCCAACAATGGTTTCAACCAAAGAGAAATTATTGGAACGATATATCTGGGGACTTCCACCAAGTATACAAGGGAATGTAACGTCAACCAATCCCAAGGAACTTGATGAAGCTATGCGGATGTCTCGCAGCTTCATGGATCAAGTGGTGCATACAGCAGAAACCCGAAGACAAAACTTCAACAACAACACCAACAACTCCAACTACCATAACAACAATAACAATAGGAACAACAACAACAAGCGACCATGGGATGGTAACCATGGAAGTAACAACAACAACAACCAAACTCAAAACAACAATCATCATAACCAGCAAAACAAAAGATAAGAAGCCGCCACGGCTTATGTTGCTGCACCAGCCGGAGGTAAATACATTGGGACTCTACCACAGTGTACCAAGTGCAACTACCATCATGCAAGTCCTTGTCCGGCCAAGTGCAACAATTGCCAAAAGCCAGGACATCTTGCCAAAGATTGTAGAAGAAATACTGTAGCTACTGGTAGCGATACACAGCCGATAGTTATATGCTTCGGGTGTGGAGAAAGTGGACATTACAAGAATCGATGTCCCCAAAACCAAGGTCAACAAGTTGAAGACAACCAGGGAAGAGCATATATGTTAGGAGGAGAAGGAGCTTATCAGAATCTCAACAACACTGCAGAACAATGAAGTTTAGAACTTAGCCGTCATATCTATTTATGCACTATGTTGTACTACGTGTATGTTATCCCTAGTAATGGGAGTTTTTATGACTTAAGAATATTTATTGTTCAATAAACAACTCTTTGTGATAATTTTCATCTACTGTATTTTTATCTCCAAACCAATTTGATTGATTAGTAGACTATTATCATTCTATAAGGTTTACCCAGTTATCCTATAAACCATTCAACAAATTTTACTTCAAGCTATTTTACTACCACTTTATTGTTTCACATCATTTTACTCCAAGATATTCTACCACCATCTTAGAAAAATTACTTCATTGATACCATCCTATAAATTGATATCATATCTTCTTTACCCAGCTTCATCTCAAACCACTAAAACTCATCAAACCAAAATGAAGGACACAAGCCTCGTTCGTCTTTTCACCATCACTATCTTCACACCCTTAGTTACACCACAAGCACCCTCATCAGCTTTACAAGATTGAATACCATCTAAAACATTTAAGAAACACAATACTACGTGACTAAACCGAACAACACATTATCGGTCCTAAATTATACATAGCCTGATCACCTATGTCTAATTCAGGAGGGATCATGTTATGCTGGGAGCAGTCACCTGTATGTTTTCTTAGAAACAAACTTCTCACCTATAATCTTAAAACAAATTTCTTGTGAGTATAAGCAATTCATAAGTATTCATACGACAGAGTACGACAATTAATCACTCTTACTCTACCTTTCCCACATAAAAGTAAACCTCATCCTACACCATACACTGAAACGACAAATCAAACTACATCACTTTAGTCCTCATAAGTAACCACACCTCTTTATCAACACCACTCCAACATATAACACACATAGAACTTCGGGACGAAGTTCCCCGTAAGGGGTAGAGACTGTAACAATTCGCAATTTCAGGTTAATTACTATTCCTGAAAAATTTCACTATTCATTTTTACTATTCACTTTTACTATTCATTTTTCCGAAATTTGATTTTTATTTCATATTCTTGTGTGATAAATCACTTCCATGACAAATTAAAAGTTTGACACTCATCAGATCATTTTCGCGAAAGTTATTAAGGAATTACACGTTTTAGGGTAAAACGTCATTCAAAAATACTACGCACAACGAAACTCGACCGCGTTAATTTTCCCCGTATCAGAAAAATGCTTGATACACTCATGATTTATTTGAGAATTAATCATGACTGAGAAAAATATGACCAAATAAACCTCGGCCGTGAAAAACAGGAATTTTCATTTTTAAGCGTTTTTACTCAGCCGTAACCTTAGCCTATACCTGCACCGCGTTTCTAAGACGATTTGATTTTTCACATTTTTGGAAAAAGTCAACATATTTTTCCCTCCTCCTTTGACCAAAAATCATTCATTGATTTTATAAATCATTCCTTGATTTTTAGGCTTACGGTTTTATGTCTAAAAGACATTAAATACCAACCGACACTAGACTGAGCCCAGTCTAGACATTATAAGTCATTTTAAATCATTATTATCATATTAGAAAAGTAACATTTTACTTTTCTCAATTTTACACAATATTCGTACGTTTTACGTATTACGCGTTTTAGACCCGTGTTTCCAGTTTTAGCAGGGTTTTAGCACCCCAATGGAACCTACCACTCATTTTATATTTTATTATGGAGTATAATGATATGTTTAACCATTCTTTCAAGTTCCACATTTTTACGATACCCGGTTTTACGTTTTGAGGCTTAATCATTTACGGTTAGCATTTCCCGGAGACAAAACTCATCCAATACTTAGGATAATATCTTCCAAAGACCAAGTCACCCTCCTTATCCCTTGCAAACCGCCATGGGGGGGGGGGAGTTACCACACATGTGGCTTAATCTCATGCTAGGAGCCTTAGGATGTTAGCATGTGTACAAGCTTTGTTAACAAGCTTTGACTAGTCCTAAGTTGTAACCTCCTCAAGCTTCTATAAAGCCTCTCCTTCCTCCTTGATGCCGCCCCACAACACACACATCAATATCTCATCCTTAGCAAATTTACTCCAAGTTTCATGCAAGATACAAATGCTTCAACAACATAGAAACACTAGTTAGGTTTTGATTCATCAAACTACTTCCAAACCCTAGAAACTTTAGTGATTTCTCTTGAGTTTGAATCTACTCAAGTCACCTCAACTTTCATTATCTCTCTTTCAAGAATACAAGTGTAGAAAGATTGCTTGAAGTAAAGTAGGGTGAAGCTTAAGTCTATCAAAGTCCTTACCTTACATGTTAGCTTCCTTTCTTAATTGAAAGCCAAAAGTTGTAAGCAAAACCCTAACATACTTCTTGTTAAATATCACATTCATGTTATTTACATATCATTCATGCTATATTTTGTCTTATGATCATGTCCATGATGTATAAAAATGCGTAAAACAAGTTATTGTAAATGATAGTTAAGTTAAGTTATTTAAACAAGTAAACTAGTGACTTTCTTGGTAAAATCTGATCAAAATGGTAAAATTATGATATTAGAACATTACATATTGTAGTAGCGGACCTAACAAGGAAAACATAGCAATTTGAACCACCTAAAATGAGTACACGAGTCAAAAGTTATGACCATTTGAAGTTACCAAAACTTTACGGCAAAACTGCCTAAATACTTTCTGTGACAGAACATAAAACACGCAAAAAGAGGCCCTTCTGGTCCGTTTCACGAAAAAGTTAAAACACGAAAGTTGTCCGGAATCACGTTTTCTTCAAAAACACAGGAGCACGTCTCCAGAAAACCAATAACGAATGAGATTTTCTTCAGTTTCTTAACAGCTATTTTATATATATAAGTCACTATATAAATTGTTATTGTTTAAAAAGAACAAGAGGTCTAATGACCTAGATTCAAGACCACAACCATGGCTAGAGCCAAGGTTGAATCTCAAGACCATGGAACAATGACCAAAGGTCATGGCAAGGCCATGACTAAATGACCATATAAACTCACTTAGGCGAAACATGAGCTAAAGAGTTGGCGATAACTTAAACATACAATTTGGATCTACTTCATCTAAAGAACCATGAGATCTTACAAGTAATTGTCATACAAGACTTAAGAAACTTACCCTAATAACAATCTTCATGTAAAAATAAACTTTCCTAAGTTTATTCAAATATTGGACATGTAACTTTTTGGATCAAAACTTATATATATATATATTTTATCAAATACTACAATAGTAGGGAGCCTCATGTGAGGAGTTCATTAAGTAAGCCGTCGAGATGAGTTGTGGATTTACGAATTAAAGTGTCCTGGCTCCTCGAACATTTACTACATGACTTCTGAATTATGTTGGCCCGAACGGTAGTAAACGATATATAAACTATACATGTTTCATGAACCATTTCTTTTCATATACTTACACTATACAAAGTACCACATCATGGACTAAATGCAAGACATATATAGGCAATTCTTTGTATTCTTAGACATTATTCCAAACCTAAGTTGCAACAATTATTCTAGGTTGCTCGTAGAAGTTCTCACGGCATATCCATCATTCTCATTATACATCATCCAACTCACGGTGAGTTCATAGCCCCACTTTCCATTACTTAATTGTTTTACAAACCCTTGGGGGGAATACATGCTATTTTAAACCGAACACAATGCTTTTCAATTGTATGCTTGCCTGATTGTTTTATTATCACTAAGTACTATCCTTGCTAAAACCAATATCCCTTATTATGAACCATTTAATCACTAGTAATAGTGAGCGCGAATATTGTGAATAGGCCTATTGGGATTGACGAATCCCATTTGTATTGACTAAGTTCAAACAAATGCACTAATATTTGAGATTTAGGTTTGTTAGCAAAGTACCTACCGGGATAACTCCGCCAATTGATATTGGTACCCGTTAACATTTTGGTGTCATAAGCTTAGTGTATAATACATTTTATGGTCGTATAATAACGTAGCCTACCTGTTTTGTTTTCCAACCATGAGTATGAGTCTAATTAACTCATACTACCAACATATTGTGTTCAACCATGAAACAAACTCTATGAATATCACTCAACCTTTGTGTTGACCTCTTAAGCATGTATTTCAGGTCCATGATGATCAAGGATGGCACGGATATTCAAAAGGGCTATAAATTTTATTATCATTCGAAAACTCATCTAATGAAATTTGTAAACATGGAACCATCTGGGACCTCATTTTGTAATCTCTGATATTTATATAATTTGAATGATAAATCTTTTAAAACGACTCAATTAGAGTTCGTTTTCTATTATTATGACTGTTGTACCATCGAGTAACACCCAAGTTGAATTCCGCTGCATTCATGAATTGGGGGTGTTACATTATGCGGAAGCGCCATCACAACCTCAAATGAGAAGTTTTCCGGGGAATACCCAAAGTGGTTTTGATTCAGGATGGGGTGATTGGAACCGAGAGTTAAATGCTATTGAGTGTAGGGATGTTTGGAGAGATTCAATGCTAATGAGGAATAATTATAACTATGATTATTCCATGCCTATGATCCAACATTTAGCACAAGACGCCAATTATGAGGTACCTCCCTACAACCCACCAAATGTTCCACCATACCCTTTACCATATTCTCCATATCCTGGACCATACCCCTACCCTTATCCTGGTTATTCACCATTTCCCGAGCCATACCCTCCATACGGTAGACTTCCTGAGTATGGTAGTTCAGGTGTTAATGTGGATGGACCAAGTTTTAATCCTGGAGGATCGAGTTATGATGTTGGAGGTTCGTCATCAAGAGCTGGAAAGAAGAAAAGACGAGTGGTGAACGAGGACGATGAAGAAGATGTTGATGAGGAAGATGAGGATGAAGAGGAAAGCGAGGATGAGTTCATTCGTTCCGATGTGAGTTATTGATGGTGATGTTTGATCATATGGTTTATGGTTGGTTTTAAAAACAATTATGTGTCGAACTATTTCTATTTCCATTGCCTTTAACTATTTCTCGTAGGATTTATAACGTAACTTAATTTTCTATTTATTTGGTTTAGATATGTTTTTGTTTGTGTTTGTTTGGTTGTTTCGTATATTTTGCAGTTTTCTTGCAGGGGTTTTGTTACGGAAGCATATAGTTGATCAACGTTTGGAGTCGGTAAACTCATTTGCTTATTATGATCAAATATGCATGTTGCGTATTTAACTCCGGTATTTTCTAAATTTTTCCATTTCCTTTACTTTGAAGTTATTTTTTTTTTTATTACATTGAAGACAATGCAAAACTTAAGTGTGGGGGAGGGAAGAAAATAGAAAAATTGCATAATTTTAAATTTTTAAATTTTTAATTTTCATTTTTTTTTTTTTTTTGAGTCGTGAACTTTAGTAACTAGTAGTAGTTCGCCCTTCATATTTTAGTTAAAATAAGGTTGATTCAATGTTAAATAATAATGGTATTTTTGGAGAATAAATTCAAGTTTTAAAGAGCAATTCGTCTCGGAATTGATAACATTTGCTAGCACAATTTTATACCATTATTACTTTAAATTGTGAGGATTAGTTTTTTTATGTAAATAGTGTTTCTCATGCTATTTATATATTTCATGATGAGTGTGCCGGTGGTTGTGTTAATTCTAGAACTTGTACTTGTTATGCATTACGATTAAATCATTTTCGAATGATAAGGATATATTCATATGATAAGAGGCAAACTTAGGAATAAAACCAAATGGCCATCCGTTTACAAAATAATTTTTGCTAACCACATCGGTTAGTTATCCTCGTATTTGAAACCCATTTGTTAGCGTTTATCTTTAGCGCTAGATACCCCTAGTTACACCCTTTGAGCCATCCTTTTCATTTTGTTACATCCAGAAAAATACAAAAAAGATTTTACACTTTAAACCTTAGCCTAACCCTTGTCGAAGTCTAAATGGTGGGTTGCTAGTTGCTTGGTTGTTGGATTATTTTTGATGATTATTAGTTAGCCACACTTCACAACTCATGTGTGTGTCATTCTAACAAGACGAAGGATGCATACTTCTTAATTGTATTTTTTGTGGTGTATGCTTATGCGAAGTGTGGGGGAGATGTGATGTAAAAAAAAAAAAGGTCATCGCAACTATAAGGTGACAAATATAGCCAATGTGCTATATATTATGAAGGAGAAAGTTATGTGATATGTTGTTAGCCAATGTGCTAAGTATGAAGAATATTTTTATGGTGAATCGATGTATCGACATGTAAAAGTTCGAAGAAGAGAAAGATTGTAACTATTGTCATTTTTGGGTTTGTGGTTTATTTGAGATTAGCAACTATGGGACTTAGACTTTGATTTTATTTTTCTTTAAAACCAATTTCATAAATATTCACATGCCTTATCCTTACCTTTTTGACTTAGTGTAATTATTTGCACGAAAGTTTATTTACCCTTAGCCTAAACGTTACAACCCGAATAAAAGACCTCTTTGATGAATTATTCTATTGTTTTGATACTCGTACAAGCCTATGGTAAGAAACATAAATCATGACTGTGCAATGAGTGATCTATTAATCATGACACATATTGAGTGATGAGTGAATTTCAAATTATCTTCGTGAGGTGCTTAGAATTGTTATCAAGCTCTTTATTTACTCGATTGAGTTCAAATAAGATATTTGCACTATTGCCATTGAATTCAATTTTCTTTTGATTAAGACTTGCTCGAGGGCGAGCAAAGCTCAAGTGTGGGGGATTTGACAACGCTCAAAATTAACATGTTTTTAGTCACGTTATTGTTTGTTTTATGTGTGGAAATTGGTCATATTTGTATATATTTGTTACTTAATCGTGGAAAAGTGTTTATGCATGCAAATATAGCCAAAAGCAGGTAAAATGATTAAAAGATGAAGAAATGAAGTGGTCATGCATATTTGGAGAGTTTCAAGAAGATCAAGGAAGAAAGAAACGTCGCATGGACAAAAGGATTTGATAAATACAAGTTTTCTACACGTAATTATCAAGGAAATATCAAGTTCTAATGGATAAAGTCATGCCACGAAAAAAAATAATGCATGCAACGTAAAAAGACAAAGAAAGAATCTTCAGACAATTGCCAACCGATCGGATGCAAATCGCATCCGATTCGGCTGGAACATGCCAAAAGAATGACCATCCGATCGGATGGTGAGAAACCGATCGGATGGAGATAACTGAAGTTACAATTTTGCATTTATGGACGTATTTACTCCCCATAATCATGTGTGGCTGATCATTTCTGCTTATTAACTTTACTTGGAATATAAGTGTCATTATGCTATATAATGACTACTTAGGGTCTAGAATTACTTGTACCACCAAATATCTAACTTAGTATTACACCAAATCTTGTTAGTTTATCTTATATTGCCTGAAAGTTTACTAAGTGTTGTAAAAACGTCCAGAACGTGTTGAGTTAAAGTCTCAAGCATTGGTTCGAGTGTGGAGTTGTTTACTTACGTTAGTGAGCAATTGGAGGAGTGTGGTTGCTATAGTTCCACAAGTTTATTCATTGTAATTCTCAAGACTAGGTACACCTTGATACTTATAATGAACAATTGTTACTTTGAGTTCTATGAAAGTTTTCTTATTTACTTGTGTTTTAATATGATTGCTATGGAGTAATTTGTCATATACATGTGTATATGATGTGATTGGTTAATGGAGTATTCTTTTATGAAAAAGGTGATGCATGAAAACATATCTATTTTATGAGTTTGTTGAAATAACATCTTTTCTTGCTTAATTTGTCAGTAAAAACAATCTTTTGAAAAATAGGTCTGAAAGGAATTTCAACTTGTTTTTATTCCAAAATATTAATGCACCAAATTAGTATGGAATAAGATGCTTGACAACCATCTTATTTACTTGTTAAAATGGATTTGAGACGATTTCATCACGAAAAAGGACCGAAAGGATTCGTAGGAATTCATAAGAAAAGTATTGATTTTCTAAACAACCATGTGTTTATACAATTGTCATACTCATTTGATATGTCCGAAAGGAGTCATTTAGGTGATAGAATTCTTAGTGGTAGTTAAAACATGACATACATCATAGATTGTATAACTACTCATTTTTAATTGCATATCATAACAAGTTTTACACCAAACTTAATACTTAAATTGTCATAATACTCCTAATTACCAATTAAGGAATTATACACAAGTATATGTTTAGTTTTTATTGAGTTTCTTTTAAATTAATATTTTACATAAATTTGGATTGACAACCCTTATTTAACAAACGTTTTTCTTATTACTAAAACAACCAAATCCCTTGGGACGATCTCGACTTACCCACCTTTATTACATCGGACAAGTATACTTGCTCGTATGTGCTAAATAATAATCGGATAATTCGTGTTTATAAATTTTAAAACTTGTACTAATAAAACGCACATCACATATCAACTTCTTGAAGATCGAGTATTCCTTAAACTCGATTGGTCAAAAGATTCCAAAACCAAACCCCTACGGAAAACCGTTGCTTTTGCCGAAAGTTCAGATAATTCGAAACTCATGGACAAAATAGAAGCCTTGTCTTCTAAAATCGACTCTCAATACAAAGATATAAAAGGAGAAATGAAAGAAATGCGAGATGACTGTAATAATTGTGAAGGAAATCACACATCATCCGAGTGTGATGACCAACCTATGAATAGACCCAACGAAGGGGAAGCCAATTATGTCCAAGGAGGATATCGTGGAGGAGGTTTTCGTGGTAATTATTACGGAAGAAGTTCTGGAAATTGGCAAGACCACCAACAAAGGGATAATAACCGTGATTTTCAACCCCGAACAGACAACCCAAACCCACCAAATTCAGATAAAAAGGAAGAATCTGATTTTGAAAAAATGATGCGAGATTTCGTAAATGCTCAAAGAACCACAAATGATTTTGTAAAAACTCAATTTTTCAATCTCAAAACCAAAGTTGAGCAAGGTCAGAAAAATCATCAAGCTTCTATCCAGGATCTTGAACAAAAATTTGGTAGACTTTCTGATCAATTTTCTTCTCGAATTCCTGGTACATTACCAAGTAACACCCAATCCAATCCAAAACCGTCTGGATCAAACGATAAGAATTATCGTCCACCACAAAACAGAATGAGCATATCAATGTTGTATTCACTCGAAGTGGTCTCTCATATGATCCACTACCCATTCCTACTGATAACACTATTATTCAAGATGAGGAGGAGGAAGAAGCTGAAGAAGAACCAATCCAAAAACCAACCATAGAAAATACCGTTCCACCAATAAAACCTTATACACCGAAAATACGATATCCACAAGCCCTAAGAAAAGAGAAAAGAGAGGGGCGAAATAAGAAGTTTATAGAGATGATCAAAGAAGTTAGAATTAACGTACCCCTCGTTGATGTTCTAGCTGGAATGCCCAATTATGGGAAATTTTTGAAAGAACTTCTTAATAATCGAAACAAGTTGGAACAAATTTCCGCTACCGTTCTCAATGAAGAATGCTCTGCTATAATTCAAAACAAAATTCCACCAAAACTTGGAGATCCCGGAAGTTTTCTTATACCATGTACATTAGGAAACAACATCGCATGCGATACTTTAGCCGATTTAGGTGCAAGTATCAATTTGATGCCCTATTCGTTGTATTCTAAACTTTCCATCAATACATTGAAACCTACAAAGATAAGTATAAGATTAGCCAACCATACATACCAATATCCTGTTGGGGTTGCTGAAAATATGCTTGTTCAAGTTGGTAAATTTGTTTTTCCTGTGGATTTTGTCATCTTAGAAATGGAGGAAGATAGTCGAGTACCCTTAATCTTAGGAAGACCTTTCTTAAACACTGCTGATGCCATGATTAAAGTCAAAGGCAAAGAACTCAATCTTGGAGTAAGAGAAGATCGAATCACATTCTTAATCGACAAAGCAATGAAATATCCAAATTCCAGTGATGACACGTGCTATAACATCGATTTAATTGATGAAGTCACTGAAGAAGAATTGGATGCATTACTTGACGATTCGAAACCATTCATGACTACTTCAGAAAAGATCGGTGAAGCAGATTCTGATAAAGAATTTGAGGAATTCATGGAAATAAAATTAGAAGAAGAGGAAGAAGAGAAATTTGAAGATATCACTGAGAAAGATCAAATGAAAATCAAATCATCTCTAGAAGAACCACCCACTGATTTGGAACTCAAACCCCTTCCCAATAACCTTGAATATGCCTACTTAGAAGAAAATTCACTTCTTCCAGTAGTCATATCGTCGTTGCTCGAAACAAATCAAAAAGAAAGACTCGTTTTTGTTCTTAAGAAGCATAAACGCGCTTTTGCGTGGAAAACTTCTGATATTCCAGGAATTAGTCCAGATTTTTGCAAACACAAAATCAATTGTGAATAAGGTATTAAACCCGTTGTAGAAAGACAACGTCGACCCAACCCAGATATGAAAGAAGTTGTTAAGAAGGAAATCATCAAGCTTCTTGACGCAGGAATTATTTATCCTATCGAGGATAGCCCATGGGTGAGTCCAGTTCATTGTGTTCCGAAGAAAGGAGGAATGACTGTAGTGACCAACGAAAGGAATGAATTAGTTCCTGCTAGAACTGTCACTGGATGGCGAGTATGTATTGATTACAGAAAACTTAACAAAGCCACTAGGAAAGATCATTTTCCTCTACCGTTCATGGATCAGATGCTCGAAAGATTAGCAGGAAACAAATACTTTTGCTTCCTTGATGGTTTTTCGGGATATTTCCAAATTCCTATCGATCCAGCCGATCAAGAGAAAACCACATTTACATGTCCTTTCGGAACCTATGCTTATCGGCGTATGCCCTTTGGTCTATGTAATGCACCTACAACTTTTCAAAGGTGTATGATCGCAATATTTCAAGACATGCTTGAGACATCTATGGAAGTTTTCATGGATGACTTTTCAGTTTTTGGTGATTCTTTTGAAACTTGTCTTTCCAATCTCGATAAAATGCTTGAGAGATGTGAAGCTGCAAATCTAGTTCTTAATTGGGAAAAATGTCATTTCATGGTAACTGAAGGAATTGTGTTAGGACACAAGATATCAAGTTCAGGAATGGAAGTAGACAAAGCTAAAATAGATATTATCACCAAATTACCACCACCAACTAACGTTAAAGCCGTTAGAAGTTTTCTAGGACATGCCGGTTTTTACCGCCGATTTATCAAAGATTTTTCAAAAATATCACGTCCTATGACTAAACTTTTAGAAAAGGATTCTGTATTTGATTTCGATGATGACTGCATTAAAGCTTTCGAAACATTGAAAAGTCAATTGACTAGTGCCCCAATTATGGTTGCACCTAATTGGTCACTACCATTTGAAATCATGTGTGATGCAAGCGATTTCGCTGTTGGAGCTGTTTTAGGACAACGTGAAGGAAAACATTTTTGTCCTATATACTTTGCTAGTAAAACACTCAACAATGCTCAACAAAACTATACGGTTATGGAAAAGGAATTATTAGCCGTAGTTTTTGCATTCGAAAAATTCAGATCTTATCACGTGCTTTCAAAAACGATAGTTTTTACAGATCATTCCGCACTCAAATATCTGTTTACCAAACAAGATGCAAAACCGCGTCTTATCAAATGGATTTTACTACTGCAAGAATTCGATATCAAAATAAAAGACAAGAAAGGAGCAGAAAATCTTGCAGCAGATCATTTGTCACGTCTCGAGAATCCGAATTTGGAAAAATTAAAAGAAAATGAAATTAATGATTATTTTCCAGAAGAAACTCTCATGACGATAGATAAAGATGATGATGAGGAAATACCATGGTTTGCAGATTACGCAAATTATCTTGCAGGAGATATTCTTAAAAAAGGGATGAGTCACTACCAACGTAGTAAGTTCTTTTCAGAGCTAAAACACTATTATTGGGAGAAACCTTACCTTTTTAAAATGTGCAAGGATGGAATGATACGAAGATGTGTTTCGGGTGCCGAAACAAGAAAAATTCTTGATGAATGTCATCATGGCCCAACTGGGGGACATTATGGTCCTTCCACTACAGCTAGAAAAGTTTTTGATGTTGGATTCTATTGGCCTACAATTTTCAAAGAAGCGTATACTCTCGTTCAAAAGACGAAATGCCTCAAAAGAGCATTCAAGTCTGTGAAATATTCGACATTTGGGGAATTGATTTTATGGGACCTTTCCCTAAATCACACAAATACGAATATATCCTCGTTGCAATCGATTATGTTTCCAAATGGGTTGAAGCTGAAGCTCTTCCTACTAACGATGCACGAGTTGTTGTCAACTTTCTCAAAAAGCTTTTTGCTCGTTATGGAATTCCTAAAGCTTTAAAAGTGATAGAGGATCCCATTTCTGTAATAAACAAATGGAGAAAGTAATGAAACGATATGGAGTTCATCATCGTTTTGCTACAGCTTATCATCCACAAACTAGTGGTCAAGTCGAAAATACCAATAGAGCTATAAAAAGAATACTTGAAAAAACGGTTAAGGACAATCCTTCCGTTTGGTCAAGGAAATTAGACGACGCTCTATGGGCATTTCGTACGGCATATAAGACACCAATTGGTACAACACCATACAGACTCTTGTATGGGAAAACATGTCATCTACCGTTCGAACTTGAGCACCATGCTTACTGGGCGTTAAGAAGCTGTAATCCTGATCTAAAAATAGCTGGAGAAAAGAGATTTTTGCAATTGCATGAAATCGATGAGTTAAGACTTCAAGCTTATGAGAACTCCAAGCTATACAAAGCAAGAACCAAAGCATACCACGATAGAAAGCTGAGAATTCGAAAACAATTCACAGCTGGAGATAAAGTTCTGCTCTTCAATATGAAATACAAGTTTAAAGCTCCGAAACTCAAGCCAAAATGGTTTGGACCATATGTAGTGAAACATGGATTTCCATCAGGTTATGTTGAACTTTATGACAAACATGGTGGAAGTTTCATTGTAAATGGGCACCGAATTAAACTCTATTATAATAAAGAGCAATTAAACGTAATTTCTAATGAAGAAATTTCATCTGAATTTGAATATGAAGCTATCACATTCATGGCTCCACACAAGGGAATGGTCCCTTGGGCACACAGTAATGGTTTTATCTATGATGCTCTTCCTAGAGCATGGGAAAATGTTACATTGGAAAACATAGATGAAACAGGGGAGGGAATTGTGATAGGAAATGTGTTGTATATCACTAAAAGGAAATATAAGACCACAACTACATAATCTATTCGAAGTTTGAGTCCGGCTGAGGACTCGTTAATAAAACAAGCGCTTCTCGGGAGGCAACCCGTGTGTTTATTTTTGATTTATTTTATTTTTCAGTGTCTATACCCCAAAGTTTTACCACTTGGTTAAACTTAAGTGTGGGGGTGTGCCACTAATTTCAATAAAACTGCAATGCTTTTTGTTTTTTTTTTGTTTTTTTTTTTTTTTTTTTTTTTTGTTTCTAATAATGCAGGTGTTGATTGCAAGAAACAGAAGATTGGATAGAAACATAACACTGGATATCATGGTTTATTTTCTCATTTTCCCTACTTTCATACTTTTAAGTTCGTTTATCACATTGAGGACAATGCTTAACTTAAGTGTGGGGGGTGAGTAGGTAAAATAAGAAATTAAGTCTAATATCGATTTAATTTTTAAATTTTGTTTATCCTTATAATCTAGTTGTTTTCACACTTTTAGGAGTAATTTATTAGACTAATTGGATCTATCCACTGGAAAAATTAGTAATTTTGAAAATTTTGAGATGTGTCCCGATTAATATTGCAATCCATTTTTGGATCGATAACATTTGCTAGCACACATTATAACCCTTTCCACTAAATTGTGAGGATTTTAGCCTGTTCGTGTCTAGCATACATCTTATATGCTCGAATCTTTTGTTATGAGTGTGCCGGTGATTTTATTTATTCTAGAACTTGTACTTGTAAATCATTACGAGACCGTTGTGAGATTACATTTTTGTAATATAAGTATACATACGTGATAAGAGGCAACCTTAGGATTTTAACCAAATAGCCTTCCTTATTGATTTTTAGCTAGTCACATTGATTAGTTAATTTCCAATTTTTAACCCTTTTGTTAGCGTTCATTTTTAACGCTAGATACCCCTAGTTACACCCTCTGAGCCATCATTTTCATTTTGTTAAATCC
Organism: Artemisia argyi; assembly: GCA_030686995.1. Classification (NCBI taxonomy): domain Eukaryota; kingdom Viridiplantae; phylum Streptophyta; class Magnoliopsida; order Asterales; family Asteraceae; genus Artemisia; species Artemisia argyi. The sequence goes on along the minus strand of CM060680.1, from coordinate 116,502,093 downwards.
AGAAGAAAAAAAAAATTACACTTTAAACCTTAGCCTTACCCTTGTCAAAGTCTAAACGGTTGGTTGCTAGTTGCTTAGTATGTTGGATTGTTTTTATGATTATTAGTTAGCCACACTTCACCAATCATGTGCGTGCCATTCCGACAAAGACGGAGACTGCAACTTCTTATTTGTATTGTTGTGGTGATGCTTATACGAAGTGTGGGGGAATTTGCACAAAAAAAAAAAAAAAAAAAAAAAAAAAGAAAAAAAAAAAAAAAAAAAAAAAAATCGTCGCAACTATAAGGTGACAATTATAGCAAATGTGCTATATGTGAAGATGAAGTTATGTGATATGTTGTTAGCCAATGTGCTAAGTATGAAGAATATTTTCATGGTGAATCGATGTATCGATATTTGAAGAAGAGAAGATTGTAACTATAATCATTTTTGGGTTCGTGAATTGTTTCGGTGACTAGCAACAATGGGTATTAGACTTGACTTTATTTTTCTTTTAAAACCAATTTCATAAATATTCCCATGTCATATCCCTACCCTTACCAAATTACTTTATCTATCCAGATATAGTAATGGCTTTGTGAGAATATCAAGTGCAAGAATATTGTAGTGATCATCCGGTTTTTGAGTAATCAAGAATTCGCGCCAGTAATCTATTGTGTTTTTGTATGAGATGTTTGAACATAAGCCTGGTACAACCCAAAGCCTAAAACATTACAACCCGAATAAAAGACCTCTTTGATATGTAGACTTGGTGCTTACGTCATTGCGGTGTAGTTTTGTTTCTTGTACAAGCCTATGGTAATAATTAGATCATGACTGAGCAATGAGTGTGATTTCTCTTATATATACTCCACTACCTAAATAAATGAGTGATTGAGTGAATTATACTTCGTTCCTTTTTCGTGAGGTGTTTAGAAATGTTAATCAAGCAAGAAAATCATTGGGTATTGTCAAACATCTCGGTTTTTCACCACTTAAGCTTAAAAACGATGAATCTTATCTTGTACTTGTACTTGGTGGATTTGCATCACATTTTTCTAATCATTCTTGGTTACCATGTGGATGTTTAGTTTTCTTCTAGATTTGCTTGAGGACAAGCAAAGTTTAAGTGTGGGGGATTTGATAACGCTCAAAGTTAACATGTTTTTATAAGCGTTATTAGTGTTTTTGTGTATGTTATTTGGTTGTTTTTATATGCTTTTACCACTAAATCGTATCAAAGTATGTTTTTGTAGCATATGTAGCCAAATGTAGGAAAAATGGAGAAAAAGTGAAGAAAATGAAGTATATGCGATTACACGAAGATTCCCAAGCTCAAAAGTCCAATCTGTGAAGCATTTCATATGAGAATCTAAGTTTTGTCATCTCAAAGTTCCAAGTTCAGAGTTAATCAAGTTTGGATAGTGCATAAAGAACTACACAAGGAAAAGTCAAAGTCCAAAGCAACCAGAATCTACCATCCGATCGGTTGGAGTCTAACCGATCGGATAGCCATAATGACCATTTCCATCCGATCGGTATCAACCCGCAACCGATCGGATGGTCATTTCTGCATGTTTATACCAACTTTTGTGCACGAATCTTGGTCTTTTGTCCCATGGTTCTAGGCCCTTCTTAGTGTCTTATTGTCCAAGTTCCAGCATTTAAGTCCCTATTCATTACTAGGAGTATTGGACAAGCCTATAAGGACCCCAAAAGTGCACAATTGAAGACACCATTCAAGAGACCATTTACTCTCATTACTACTCTCAATTATTATCATCATCTAGCTCTCAAAAGAGGAAAATTTGTGCAGAAAGAACCAGGAACTTTGGAGGACCAAGGAAGCAACATTTGGAAGCCGAAAATCTCAAGAAATCATCACCAATACTTAGGTTATCAATACCTTGTCATTTGTTATCAATTCCAAAGCATTGTAAGACTTAAAACCATGGATTCTAATGTTAAATATTCTGAGTTTATTTGCATGTTTGCCCTGAGTGGCTAGTAATTTTTTTACACTTGTTTTGATGATGTTTTATGCTTAGTGATAGTTATGATTGTGATAACATGTTTTAATTCAATTTCAAGTCAATCCTAAGAACCAATTGTACCTTAAGTTTCATCGTGACATTTGTTTAGCCAAGGTTAACTAATTGATAATAGTTTCAAGGGTCGAAAGATTTGTTATTATTCAACTAGTTATAATCATTTGTCTATGAATGATTGTTTTTCACCATAATTATTCTTGACTAAACAAAGAAACAAGAAGTATGATTGTAATGAGAATACTTTTATAACATCAAATCGGATTGTTTGTAAACTTTTAGTTGGACGAAAGTTTAGATGTTTATAAACAATTGTAACCTTTTTGTCTATGAATGGGTTACCTTTTGTAATGACCATTTCCTAAGAGTATTTGATTTGTAATAAGAGTTTGTTCTTGTGTTTAAGATATTCACCATGCCTTATGAACCTTGGATAGATCTTGAATTGATTGGTTTACACCTAAAGCTTGTTTTTATGAACTAAAATCTTGACGAAGGTTTAACTTGTAGAAACAATAGATTAGATCACCATCTAATTATCACAACCAACATGTTATCAAAAGTTATCACAATCATGTGTGTCATTAAGTAGAAAACTAGTCTAAACAAGTGTAGTTTTTAAATTATTGAATTTGCTTATTATCTTATTTGCGTACATTAGAGATTTACTTTTAGACTTATATTTTGATTCACTCACAAATCCCTGCGAACGATCCCGACTTACCATCATATCTTGCTATAACGGACGAGTACACTTGCTCGTATGTGTTGTTTCTAGATTTGGTAATTCACCCTTATAAATTTAAAACTTGCATAATAAAACGCACATCAGCAATCTATATATACTAATAAATCCTAGAAAGCAATGTAAGATATAATGCTTGTGGAATGAATGTTTGCAGATTTCCTGGAGTTTATAAAACTAAAGAATTAACAAAAACTTTAAGACTCCGTTAGAAAAACAAAACTAGCAAAATTTCCAGAATTTTACACATGACGCCGTCAGAAATTACTTCCTGACACCATCAGAAGTGATCTGCAGAAATCTTTACGTTAAATTTCTGGAAAATTTCTGGGAAAACTTATGTCCTACTTCTTGGAAAAATCCTGCAAAACATCATTATGACTTAATACAAGCATTTGACTCTAACAAATACGAATATACATGTCCATTTAATATTGTGGAGAATCATGATCAATTTTGTTTCTTAAAAACATACCTTTGGATGAAGTTAAGACTAAGTCAAATGACAAAATCAAGTATTTTCACCATTTTATTTTTGAAACATGATCTACCAACAATAAAAATAAAGCATGCATACGGAAACAAATAACAATCAAACAAATAAAAATCACACAAAGCATGGTTGCCTCCCAAGAAGCGCTTTTCTTTATTTACGAGTCTTGTAGCTAGACTCAAAGTCATGGGCTATTACATGACCTCATCGTTGGTCCCATCCACCGATTGTAAATGTTCTTTATAGAGACCAAACACCTTCTGCTTAATTTCCCCTATGATTCTGTTGGCAAACTCCTTATCAACTCTATACTTTGGTCCAAGAGTCAAGCAATCCTTATAGAAAAGGCTCTTCTTCTGCCATACATAGTCCATGCCTTTTTTCTTATCCTCTTCATTGATGTCCTCGAAAGCACCAATGTTATCCATGTCAAATTGAGGCACAAAATGGAATTCTTTCATTCTATTAGGCATCCTATAAGTAATCCTATCGGTGTTACTAGCAAATCGGATTGTCCCTTCTATCTCATCATATTCTAACTTGGACTCTTCAACAAATGGTTTAATAAATGGGAAAATTGTGTTTACTTAGAATTCATTACTTCCTAGATATCTTTTACAGGTTGATAGTTTGTTACAGTTGCGTGGATGACGGGTTATATTCCTTAATACCATTCGTGGGGTGGCGTACGTACTTCCCCAACTCTATAAGCTCCTACTTCACTCCTATGTCGAGCCTGCAAGAAGCTCCTAACATGGGATCATTAGAATTCGCTCATGCATTAAATACAGCCATAAAAACCTAGTACGCATTGGTTCATGTTTCTTAAGACGTTCAAGCATGTTACACTATGGAAGTCTGCCAGTTTTCTTAAGCCTAACATCGAAATCATTCATCCGTAACAACTATAAACAATCAATCAACCCATAATCAACATCTAGGTTTCACTACATCTAAGCAAACACACAAGAGATCTAGCCTAGCATGTTAAAATCAAGACAAGCGTAAGATATATTCAGACAACACATAGACATATTGAATGAATTGAAAGGATACTTATCTTAATTGAACATGAAAGGTTTCAAAGGGTAAAAACCCTTGAAAATACTGATAAAATCGTGCTAAGGTTTCTCCAAGTTATCCCTCTAATTGTCCTCTCCTAATGAATGAAAATTACAAAATTATATATAGATTTTTCAACGTGACGGCGTCAAGAAGAGAAATCTGACGCCGTCAACCCGCCGCCCAAAGTAATATCGGATTGCCTAGATCCAGATCTGACGCCGTCTAGAGCAAATTATCTCTTGGCCGTCACGTGTAATGGGATCATGACGGTCTATGGTGACGCCGTCATGCCCCTTAGTGTAAAACTCTCTGGACCGTCACGGACTCTATCCACTTCACCTCTTGTTTTACTCGTGACGCCATCATGTAGAACTAGGTGACGCGTCAGGTACTGTTCCCAGCAAGGAAAATTAAGACTTTGCCGTTTTCTTCACTTTATGCTCCAAAAACATCCAAAATGCTTCCTTTTCCAGAATTCACTCCAAAAGTACCTAAAATCACAAAAGGAACAATTTAGGGCAATATTTGATCAAATAAATTCAATTCCGGGCTTAAATGACCCCCTAAAAACGGATCATTTTTCGCCTCATCAATATCCTAGACACACGAAACTACTTTAAATTATTATAATACATACATTATTGATTTACATTTGTAAATATTGGTTACCCGTAGGATGGTTCACAAATTGGCGTTATAGACCACAAAAACATGGCTTTGTCAGTATCAAATTAAACAAACCCTATGTTGGAGTATTACATTATAAGTAACAACAAAGTTTGTTTATCTGTTGAATGAAGTGCATTTGTGTATCTAGTCGACTTCTACATATCTTGGCCGGATTCATTTTTTATTTGGTACTTAACCTTAGCATAAATAAATAAAAAATATATATTTAAGTGAATAAATGTGTCGATGTACTCTAGTTGTGTTAATATGCACGGGTTAATGTTACATTTGTTACTTTAATGGTTCATGGAATTCCAATGTTAATGTCCTTATGAAACTGGAAATACAATACTCCCAAACCACATTTAATTTCCATACGATTAAACAACTGGCAAACGGTTAATACCACAAGTAAACAACTTGTTCGATAAATTAAAACATGACCCACCACCAACATTAACTATGGATGCCATAACTTAAATAAAACATAAATTACAAAAATTAATAATAGTAACAAAAAAAACACACAAAAACATTAACAAGAAAATAAAAAAACAGTTCAACAAAGGTTTAGTTAACTAAGATTCATATGTAATTCCTTAGGTTCTTCATGATCATTGAATTCTCAGCGGCACGTCTGATACTTGTACTGCGCCTTTGAATCAAAAAATCAATTTCATCAAAATCATCACCTTCCGCCAAGATGAGTGACTCCAGAGGTGCAAAAAAGTCCCTATGGTAACCCAGATTTTGAAGTTCCAGTGTAATCACATGCCTGTGCTCAACACGGACCTGTATTTCATGGATCATCTTCCCATAGTCTTTATCATCACCTATGTTAGCCTCTCTCTCTCTCTGTGTGTCAAACAGATCATGGAGCACCCGATTCATTTGCCTCGCACCCTTCTGGTGCTTCAGTTGTTCGTAAATTGGTAATTTTGACTCCATGGATTTACCAAAATATGGTGCAAGAAGTATAAGGGACTGTTAATATTGTACAAATTGATGAGTAAACAAACTAATGTTCTATGCATAACAATCCTACATAAATAGTCGGGTCCCTAAATAGTGTTATAATTTGAGCCACAGAAACTGGTTGCCCATAAATAGTGTTGTAATTTGTGCCACACAAACTGGTTGCCCAGAAACGCTAACCAGTTGCTCAAATTACATCGGGTCAGGTTGCACAAAGTACATGCCATAAATGGTGTTGTCAGTTGTTCACAAGATTATATGCTCGTTGTGTTTAAAGTAGAAACAGTGAATGATGCTACTACTTACAGAAGGTTGCCTAAAGTACACAAATGGCGGATTTTTTAACACATAGTATAAGTGGCTACAGTCATTTTAACAGTCCATGACCAACTTTTAGACTCTATACTTTTAGTAGTATGTTGCTGTTTAATTCTTAAAGCTAATAAACGATTAATACTGAAAACATAAACGACTGCTTATGAGTTGTTTGCATTCATAGAAATATTTAACATCCACATGGTTGCCATTCAAATAAAAATGAGATAATCACATACATCAAAACACATAGGAAAATGACCAAAAGATCCTAATCTTCGTCATCCTCTTCAGCTTCTTCAATCCTCTTCAAAAACTCATCCTTCTCCTCCATGCTTTCACGAGACAGCAGCAGTAATTGAGCCAACAGATCAAGTTTCCGTCGATCCTTCATCTGTATTTCCATAAGGTAAGCCTGAGCTATTGCAGCCACAGCATTGAAACGAGTAAATGAGGAAGCTGCCTCAGTTAGAGTTTGCTCCTTTTTTTGAATAACTGCCCTCAACTGGCTACTCTCCACCCCTATACGACCGATAAAACTTTACTCCTCTGCTTTGTCATGAGTTATCAGCAGCTTCAAGGCATCGCCAAGCTTACCAGATTCAGTTGCATCTTTCAATTCATTAAGATTTGGTGTGTCTGCCATTTTTAAATAAATAATGGTCAATACATTGATAGTTTTTTTTTAGATACAGGGTTTTAAATGTTAGAGTTTTGACAAGTAATGTAATCGTATATATACTTAAAAGTTGTGTGGGTAATAATTGCGATTACCAAATACATGGTATAAACCCTTTTAGTTGTGTATTGGAACACCTTTCGACATGCCTGCATTCAATTGATTGAAATATGAATAATTACAATTTGGTATTCCCAAGATAATTTATTATACCCTTTTTACTCCCTTTGAAAGTGCAAAAAGGGTGAAGAAACATACATGTTTTTAGAAGTATGTTGCAACTTAGCAACCGCAATTTAGATGTTCTTAAATGACTTGTTAACTATTTACAAATGCTATTAGATGACATGATGTGTTGGAGCAAACACTTTGCATATGACTTTTGGGTGAATGACTTGAAGTGTACCAAGCTTTTGATGCAAAAGATGTGGAAAAAGAAAATAATGAATAATTGTGCACTACATCATATAATTTTTATTAAATGGTTACTTGTAGAAAAGCTTTTTAAAAGCTTTGTTGCATTGGAGTGGTTTTATACAAAGATTTTTTGAAACATGAAATTTACTGACATGATACTCGCTTAGATTGGCTATTATGGAATGTGTACTTGGTGGTGTGTCACTACGCGTGTTACATTGATTGTGTGGTTGGTGTGGCATTATGTTTCTTACACTGTTGCAAACATACATAACTATTAGTTGCCCAGGTGTACAAATATGAGTTGCCCAAAGTCATTTCAATAATGGTTGCACAGTTATACATTAAAACAGTTGCCCAAACTTGTTTACATAAATTAAGTGGTGACATGATATTCGCTTTTTAAAAGATTTTTTTCAAACATGAATTTTACTGACATGATACTCGCTTAGATTTGCTATGATGGAATTTGTACTTGGTGGTGTGGCATTACGTGTGTTACATTGATTGTGTGGTTGGTGTGGCATTATGTATCTTACACTGTTGCAAACATACATAACTAATAGTTGCCCAGGTGTACGAATATGAGTTGCCCAAAGTAATTTGAATAATGGTTGCACAGGTATAAAAATAATGGTTGCCCAAAGTTGTAGGAACAACTTATGTGGTTAAAGCATTGATATACCATGGCAATAAGTGTTTTAAATAACATACATGTTTGAGTATTAGAAAAAACATACCTTCGTTTCCTCCAGGAGTAGAAGTTTCCATTGAACGTTTGCGTTTCTTTGAATCATTACTTGAAGATGGTGAAGCCATAGAATTTGGAAACAAAAAAATTAAAGTATATAATGCAAAAGATGAAATATGGTGGTTTATATTGGTACACAAGAGTTAGAATGGTTTATAAAATAAATGTAAGGATAACTAACATTTCCAATTCATCATACCCACATGGTAAGGATAAGTAACAGTTAAGGATAACTCACGGTTTCTAAACTATATTTACAGTTTCTACAAAAGATCTGTAATTACTTATATGGAGACAACCAACTTTTATGAAATAATGCATAGCGCAACAAATGGAGTGGGTTGTTTTCATAGGGAAACCAACAATAGTAGTTACTTAACCAGATAGTCTCTAATAGTAGGCCACGTTAAGTTAAAAAGTACAACACAATATCGTACGTAGTAATTTGGTGGGGTGAAAATACGTTACAAAAAAAATAAAAATTATAATAAAAAATTAAATAAAAAAAATCATATGACATTATATATCCATTAACCATATAGTACAAAACCATTATTTAAACATAAAACATAAACCTAATGCAAAAAAAAATGATAATCTATGACATTTCATAGTCTACTTCACACAAATCCATCATATCTGATTGAACTTCTAGCTGCTTAACACCATTTAAATTGTCAGCTTCTAGCTGGGTCAATCGAGACAACTTCAGCTCCAACCTAGCCTTATTTTGTTTTAAACAGTAAACAGCGTCCATGAAAGCATCTTTGTCACCCCGGCTCTCCATCTCACGAATCGCTGTAGACACCATTGTTATACTAGTATTAACATCAGCTATCTTATTACGAATATCATTTGTAAAAGCCTTCTCATGATCAATCTGTTGTTGAAAGTAAATCTTAAATGCTTTCGGTATGTCTGTCTCACAAGTGACAACAAATATCGAATCCAAAACGGAATTAGGTGCGATGCTCGAACTGCATTTTGATGAAGTCATTGATAATGAAGTCCCTGATAATTTATTTTTAAAATTACAAGTGAAGATGATAAGATGTGCTGCTATTTGATAGATTTTTGTGTGTGGGATGTGTTGCCTCGTTTTATAGATATACTGGACGTGTATAGTCAAATAAATGTTATGGAAACTTGAAAGCCTTGAATTAATACAAGTTGACCAAAAGGACTAAAACTTATTGCGTCCCTGATGCTTAGTTGCCCAAAACGTCCATATAATTTGCCCAAAATATTAATGTCATAAATTAGTTGGGTTTTTGTTATTTGGGTACGCGTTTTGCAAACTATTACAACATTAAGAGTCAGTATCATAAAGTGAACGACTAACATCATAAGATAATTCAAATAGTACATATTCTCATGGAATCAAAGAAGACAACCGGTAAAAACCACAACGATTACTAGAAAATAGTCTGAATTATTACAACTTGACATGTTATTAAAAGCCATCCATTGATAAGAGTAGCCAGCTTCCACATACTCGTCACACCCGACTTCCTACCCAAACACAACACTTTGTCAAACCACAACGCTTGATCCATAACTGAACACATTGTCAAACACCAGGAATACCTGCTAACGAATGGGAAAAAAATTTGTGTTAATGTTTTAAATTGAATAAGAATGCGATACAATAGTTATGAAATTCATCGTGTACCACAATACGCAAAATGAATCATAGGCGAATCAATATAATGATATATTAAAATGTATACATATTGTACAACGCACGGTCTCTGTGATTTATCAGAAGAAGAGATTCTTTGTGCGGAGCAATGTAGAAGGAACCACCATTTCCTTCAATTCCCTAACTAACAAATTGTTCAAGACGATGATCGAAAACAAAAACTGAGTGACCCAAGATGTGGCCAACATTGGCTTCGACTATTGGACCTCGGTTACTTGTAAAGCCGAGCAGCTTATTCACCATAGGAGTAGGGATACAGAATAGATTTGAAAATCGTGTTATAGATGCACCATCCACATCCAACAGCCAACCAACAAATAGTGGGACCTCAGAAGTCATGATCATTCCAGAAATTACAACAGAGTTTCCAAGCTCGCAAACAGAAAAAGGAGTTGGCATGAAAACTTTCAAAAGAGAAGGAATCTTTATGATGTTAAATTGGGAGGTAACCATATCAAAAGAAACCAAACTGTATTCCTTGTACGGAACCCCCTTTGTACTAACTAACCTTTCGGTAGCAGCCCAATAGATAAAATGACCTACAACTGCCTGACTCTTTCTCTTCAATCTTAGGGTTGGACGTGACAAATGAAAATCTGGGAGACGCGACAAGGTCATATTGTTCAATGAAAAAACTAAAACAAACCAAAAACCAGTTTGGAAAACAGGATAGGAAACCATAACAACAGTCGGGTCTAGAGTGTCCGGACGGACACCAAAACCGAAACAAATCTTTGAACATTCGATTTGGTCAGTGTAAAAAGGGGTGAATATGCCAACAGATTTTCTTATGGATGGGTTCCAAATAATAGCCATCATAGTGGTACCATAAATGAAGCACGTTAGGCCGCAAGAATTGCCTACAGGTCTCATAGCTGCAAGTTGTAGGTGTGAATCAAGTGGGGTAATGATAAATTTTTCAGATACAGATGCCATAAACCCTTTATAACCCTGATCAAATGTTAGATTAAAAAGACACTCATCAGTGTGACGAGCACCATATGAAGTGATGAAGGGTTGTGAATCTATGTTTGCCTTCCATATCTTTGAAACCCTATGTAGCACGATTATAGTCTTTACGGGTAGCCTATTCATGATTTCTAGTTGAACATCCAAAGGTATGTTGTCAGACATTGTGTTGAAAGTTTTGAGGAAATGGATGGGAAATGACTGCGATATATTAAGGCAATAGGAAGTATGCCACAAATATATAGGAGTGTCATTAATTATTATTACACCTATCAAGTGGCGTTAAAATTAAATTAAAGTACTCGTACTTGTGTATACTATAGCGTAACCTACCTTCCAGAATTGGGGCAACTATTTTTTAAATACTGGGCAACTATTATAAATAAATGGGCTACTTAAATTAAATTTGGGCAATTATTGAAATATTGGGCAACTTCTTTACAAGCGTGCAGAAAACACATGTTATTCAATTGAATTCATTTAAAACGGGCAACTATTTAAACTAAAAGGGCAACTTATCATATTACGGGCAACTTATTGACCCGGATCAATAACACACCGTATTCAATTCATTTAACAAAATAATATTGTTCGTCATTGTGAATTGTGTCAAATTTTGAAAAACCAAAAACACTTAATATATGGCACAATTGGTGAAGCATATTGTGTCAGGCATCAGTTCGTTGTATCCACATAAGAAACTTAATTGCAATTTGACTTAATATGTGGACAGGATTTATCTAATCAAGACAACACATATTCTGAACGGTTTGCATGTGACTCACCATGCTATATGCTTTATGTTATTTAAGACTTGACAAGTAGTGCTACATATGCACCTACTGTAATCTTACTACACATTCATAGCATATAAGGCAGCATATTGGAAACACTTTCACCCAAATATGTCCAATGGTAAATGAGTTAGGTTGGCGTGTGATGCTGCTGAACCAAAGTATCAATTGCCAGCTATAGATCTTAAATGGGAAAAGAAAGTACTAAGAGAGGTTATATTCCCTGAGATTTATGAGAGGTATGGGCCTAATGCTACTGAACCAAAGTTTCAGTTGCCAGCTACAGATCTACAAGCCCTAAGACGTGAAGTATTCAGTGAGGAGCAACAACAAAGTGTAAAACCATATGGCAGTGTTAAGGCCAAGGTACCGCAAGCCAAGAAAGTGTTTATCAGCAAGGCAGCATATAGTGATGAATCAAACCAACAATGAAGTTTTTATAAGGAGCCGCAATTGTCTTTCGTAGCAAAGGTAGTGGGATTTGTAGCGTATATTTGTTGTTTCTGCCGTGTGTTGTACTAAAGTGCATGTGTCGTAACACCAGGTTATGTGTATAATAATATACTACCTAACTAACGTTTCGATTGGTAGCAAGTCAACTGTGCTTGGTTAGTTACTTAACTGTTTGGTTAATAACATTTTCAATCACTGCATATGCAGGCAAATGCAAACTGTGTAATTAAAAGTCTATAGCGTTGAAAAATAAAAAAGTTTAGTACATTAAAATACCGTTAATTCTTTTTTACTGGCTGCTTGTGCTTCCAAAAGGATTCAAGCATCCGTTCACGATATGCTATAGCTGTTTGAAGAGGGTCATCTACTTCCAATGGTTGGTTATGGCACGGCCTGTACAAAATGATACAAACCCATACACCGCAATCACCATATTCCTGGGCTTGTTCTGGGACTCCAGGACAATGACATGTTATTTTATAGTCCTTAGCTGATATGCCCTTGCTATCCAATATCCCATGCTGGTCCAGATATATGGTAAGCTATTTTGGCAAAATTCTCTTCATATTTCTCCACCACCATGTGCCCTTCCCATCGACAACCCCAAGCGTGTCATAAAAGGAAAGAACTCCAGTACCCAGATGAAGCTCAGCCAGACACCAGTGTTTGTCAGGTTTATTAACTGGAAAATACACCTAATATAGAGAAAGATGTACAAATTGCTATGTATGCAATTAAAGTTATATATTATAAGATTATTTATCGTAAACTAACCTTTTTGACATCTCGCCAATGCACGGGGTAGCCTTTGCCATTTGAATAATGATCATACATATCACCATCCATGATGTGTTTAGCAAAAAAAGACCCTGCCAAAGTCCAATCTGCATTGCTTGGTCTAACAGACCACATCAGGTCAAACCATACGTCCAAGTGCTGTGTACAAAAGCAAAATATTATATGTTAAACAAAAATAAACTTAGAGTATACACCCTTATTGTGGTTGCTGAATCAATAAGAAGTGCAAATGTAACGAAACATAAAGTATATAAAAACTTAGTGTGATTACTGATGATGGTTACTTTCATAGCCATAGAACCAACCACCGCTACAATGTTCAAGACACGCCAACGTTAGCCAAAAATCCACACCAATAACAATCGAACCAGCGGCCCATGGAAACGTAAATTCTGTTGGTTGTCTTTGCTTTAAGTAAGTACGAAGAGAATCCGGTAAAGTTACCTTGTCTTTTTTGCATTTGGGGTGTCGAGACAGATCCTAAAAGAACAAACAAATTATTAATAGTAAACAAATAATAATATTTGATATGCATAATAAAAACACAAAATATAATACCTCTACAAAAGGATCTACGTTGACCGAATAGCATTCAGTAATTGACCGTGTTCTTGTGGTTCCACATACGTCCTGAAAACATACATAACGTACGTAAGCAGAGACCAAGCAGATAGTGATGTAAATATTAATGTAATGCGGTGCTTTACTTGAGAAACGACAATAGGGTCAATCGACTCCTTTCTGGAACAAGATGCTCTTGTGACTCGGCCGCGTTGACCTTTGACTAGGTTAAAATTTGTGGATAACTCATCATGCCTTTCTGGACTAGTCATCAGATAAAAGTTTCTTGCCAATGCTTGTCCATTGGACGGCTTCTTTTTTTTTTAATCTTCTTCGATTTTCGATTGGAAAAAACAGAGTCCAAGCAAGGTTTGTCTGTACGACCGACCACATTTGCATATCCTTGGTGGACGAGAATCTGTTGTGATGGTGTTGTTTGATCTTTCTGCATATCATAGGTTGTGATTAGCAGCGCCCACAAGACATAGGAACAAACCAAAGTATATAATGAAGCATATACCTCAACATCTGGCTGCGAAGGTGTGGTTGGTTCTCTGTGCACAGGACCGGATGGTTGTTCCATCAGCAAATCATTGTCAACACCGTCCACAATTTCATTATCAAATGGAATTGTGTCTAACAAACCATATTGGCATCGGCATCATCGTTCAGTAACATGTCTACATCATCATGGAACATGTCATCCTGGTACAATATACATGTATACATAAATGGCCAAGTATATAACATTGTATGTTGCAAAAGTATTTATTAAATATAACATACATGAATGTGGTGGATGGATGATGTTTGTTTAATGGCATTGTCATGAAATGCACCGACTTGAGTAGCTGGTTCAAGTGCATCAAGAACAGGGACGTCAGGGGTCTGCCCAAACTGTATTGCTTCTATAAGAACGTCGATCGATCCCAGCTGAGATTCCTTTACCCGTACCGACCCACATTCCTTGTCAGTTTCCATGTGATGGGTTGCATCACTGTCACTGTTCTTAACACCATTAACACCTTGACAACCTAAAGACGTCGGCTGCAGTTGAACATACATTTCAAATTTCAACTAATCAAATTAGCGACTAAAATTATGGTCAATACGGTGCGATAAGACTAAAATGAAACAACATAAAATGAAAGTTTGGAAAGAACATAAAATGAAACACAAACCTGGGAAACAACAGGATTGTCAACTTCCATTGAATCGAGATCAACATCATGATGATCATCAATGACTTCGTCAGTATGATCAGCATCAACTGCTCGTTCAGTAACGTAGTTATCAACACCAACATCAAGATCAGCTTGACAAGGTGATGCCAAGGTCTGTAGTTGACAAAATGATATAAGTTTAGACATCAACAAAATTCGATAAGGCTATACATCAACGCGAAATTCAGATACTAATAAAAGTATGGAAATAACATAAAACTAAATACATGCCTTGGAATGAAAAGGATTGTCAACTTCCTTTGAATTGGGATCAACATGAAGATCATCATCAATGACTCCGTCAGTATGATGAGCATCAACTATTCGGTCAGTATAATGATTTACAACACCAACATCAAGAGACGCTTCACAAGGTGGTGCCAAAGTCTGTAGTTGACAAAATGATATAAGTGTAAACGTTAAAGAGGAATTGACATTCAATATAACTCGGGTGAAAAAACATAAAAGGTAAATACAAACCAAGTCAGTATCGGGGTTGACATCAGTCTCTAATGGTAGATCTTTGGTGGTAACCCTAGCATTTGGCTCAACAGCATTTTCTTTGTCATTAACAACACCACCATCAGGGTTAGCCTTCATAAGTGTCTCTATCTCTGAAACTCTTGTTTTCACATCATCAAATAGGTCGACGACGTCTTGTTTTGTGACAGATGTAATGTGCTTCGATATGAATGTCAGCTTTGATTGCAAATGCAATAACTCGTTGTATATAGCAGTTGTTGAAACATTCATTTCCTTTTGAGGTAGCAATGTTTTGACACAATTAGCGTTTTCAACATCACCCTCATTTAAATTTTCCAAAAACGGTCCATGTTGCTGTTTGTCTGCGTCAACATCTTCTTCGTTCGATTCTGCTGTGTCAGCTACTTGCTCATCGTCTCCTTGGTCATCGTCTCCGTTGTTAGCTTCGTGTCCATCATCAGCCGGTTCACCCTGAAGTGTCGGGTCTGGATCTGCCAAACCCTTGATAAAAGGGATGCTATCATTACACCATGGTTGTCTGAGTTCTATATTTGTTGCGTACAGTCCGATCAGGGGAATTGACTCCAAAAAAAACAAATACAATATACGTGGGTCTGTGCAAAAAATTTAAATAAATTTCCAATAAATGTGCCTTCGACGATAGTATGGTGCATACCTTGCCAAATAGTATGGCCTGGTCTAATCTTCCAAACTTTTCATGTTTAGACCAAGCAAGACCCCGTGGAATGACCTTCTTGTCTTTCTTCCACCAACTTCTGCTTTTAGGAAAAGTCTCCAATATCCATATCTGTAACATGCACTTGTTACAATGTAGGTGTGTATGTATGCAGCATAAATTGGAGTACATATGATATTTATTTAGATTGTTTAGTTTCTTCAATAAACTTTTGAAAGTACAGGTTATAACACTAGTTCAAAAGTATATATAAACGATATATCTAGTGGCAAAAAACTCAATTAAAACTTTTACAAATGAAATCTATGGGTATATGGCGAAGGTATATATTACTCGTATAATTAGGAAATGTATGCAACACAATAACAACCATTGTGTAGACCAGATACATATATTTATAAGAAATTGGAAAGAATTCAGAGTAAATACAACATTAATTAAAAGTATAAAGATTAGACATTCTTTCGAAATATTGTGACACACATCATTAAGAGTTTACTCCAACCTGGTGCACTTTAGTTGATTATAGTAAGTATGGCATACCTTGAACGCCCAAGCAAAACCATACATATTGTATGTCGCATTGAACTTTGGATTCTCCTTCAACTTTGCCAGATGATCTTTTCTATGTCTGTGAACAATATTGACAGTCCGTTGGTAAAATTTATCCCACATGTATTCCCCCCATGGAAAAACATTCCAAGCATCAATGTCCTCCACCAAAGACAATAAATGCTTGGGGAAACAATTCCTGTCTTCATTACCCATAAACACCAAAATAGCAATTACCAAAAGACACGGCCTAACAGCATCATCATCTGAAAGAGCTTCAAACCTATTTTCATCTTTAAGTATTTCCAAACAATCATTTGCATATACAGAATTTATACCTTTTGCTCTTTTTTCAGGAAATACACGGTCACGAAATGCAAATGGGTTCTTTTTACTAACTATAAGTTTCCCAAATCAAAACCCTGTTATTAAACAGAACACTTTCCACCCAAACTCTAACAAATGATTCCCAAATTTGAATTGCAATGGTGGGGAATCGAATTTTATGTTTGAAACTTTTACCTGATGTTGTAAACTGTGATGCATCAAACGGGAGTCATTATCGCAATCCCGAATGTCCAACCACGGACCAAACACCGTCTTCCTAAACAACATTTCCCGCTTTTCATTCTTTGCCAAGATTTTTTTGATGTCTTTAAGCAATTTTACTGTAGATCGAACAGCGATTTTACAGGTATACAACGTAATTGGCATATCGAATTACATAAAATGTCTGGAAACAGGGTTTTAATGACTTGTGATTTGGTACTGGTGTGATGATTCGCAATTGTAGACG
Organism: Artemisia argyi; assembly: GCA_030686995.1. Classification (NCBI taxonomy): domain Eukaryota; kingdom Viridiplantae; phylum Streptophyta; class Magnoliopsida; order Asterales; family Asteraceae; genus Artemisia; species Artemisia argyi. The sequence goes on along the minus strand of CM060680.1, from coordinate 116,484,929 downwards.
AACGGGTTTGTGAGTTGCTATTTTTATTCAGTTCTTTAATAAAATTTTACAATTGTAGACGAAGATGGTTGTGTGTTAAAGGTTATTATTATTTTAATGAAGGTAAAATGACAAAAATACCCATTTGCTCATGTATTAGTTGCCCAAAATACCAAGGTTGCCCAAAATACAATACGTTCCATGTACCTATTAGCAAGTGTTATGGCTGGACACGTGTCACCCCCTTGTTGGTTGGATATGGGTTGCCCTGGGCAAAGGGGCTAAAACGAGAATTTTCAAAAATGGGGCTAGATATGCCTAACCTCTAGGGCAACGGGCCATTTAAGTAATTTTCCCTTTTAGAAATTGGCACAAATCATGCCAAAAAGGACAAAAACGAGCACGAGTTTGGAAAACATGTCAAAAGCCAGAGCCGGGGAAGCAAATTATCATTTTTGAGCTCAGAATGTCAAAACACACCTTGGAGAATCACCAAATGCCAAAAATAGTCCTTGGAGCAAAAGTTTGCAAAATTGGCAGAAATGGTCCCTCAAGTTTAGAATTTGGCAGAAATGGCCCCTAAGCATTAGATTTTGGAAGAAAAAGTCAACACTGGTCCTTGGAAGTTCACAAGTCATCAAGTTTGGTCCCTGGGTGAAAATTTTAAGGATTTTACAAGTTTAGTCCCTGAACTTTGAAGTTTAGTAGAAATGGTCCCTGGGATTAAATATTGGAAAATCATCATTTGTGGCCTTATAGTGTTCAAGACTTGGCAAATGATGCGTGGGAATTGCACCAGGCTTTACCTCTCGAGGGATCTCGAGAAGCTTACAACCCCCACCAGGCAGTGTACCTGATCGTTGTAGTATAGTATAGTGACAAGTACCGGGGGATTGATCGTTCAACTCAGGAATAGTGTCGCTAGGATTAGAAAGCCTAAAAACTAGGTCTAGAGGTGAGGGATGATTCTTTTTGTATTTTTATATTTTATGAAAAGCAATTAAAAATCTCGGGTTTTTGGAGGAGTGGGCGGAATTAGTTGCTAGTCAACTAACCCAAATACTAAGATGCAATCAAAATAAAATAACAGAAATGAAAATAAAGCTAATTATACTAGTGGTGTGAACAATAAATGGGAAAATTGTGTTTACTTAGATTTCATTACTCCCTAGATATCTTTTACAGGTTGATAGTTTGTTACAGTTGCGTGGATGACGGGTTATATTCCTTAATACCAGTCGTGGGGTGGCGTACGTACTTCCCCATCTCTATAAGCTCCTACTTCACTCCTATGTTGAGCCTGCAATAAGCTCCTAACATGGGATCATTAGAATTCGCTCATGCATTAAATACAACCATAAAAACCTAGTACGCATTGGTTCATGTTTCTTAAGACGTTCAAGCAAGTTACACTATGGAAGTCTGCCAGTTTTCTTAAGCCTAACATCGAAATCATTCATCCATTACAACTATAAACAAGCAATCAACCCATAATCAACATCTAGGTTTCATTACATCTAAGCAAACACACAAGAGATCTATCCTAGCATGTTAAAATCAAGACAAGCGTAAGATATATTCAAACAACACATAGACATATTGAATGAATTGAAAGGATACTTATCTTAATTGAACATGAAAGGTTTCAAGGGGTGAAAACCCTTGAAAATACTGTAAAAGTCGAGCTAGGGTTTATCCAACTCGTCCCTAAAATTGTCCTCCTCTTAGAATGAAAATTACAAAGACTGTATATAGATTTCCTAAGGTGACGGCGTCAAGAAGAAATTTCTGACGCCGTCAACCCGCCGCCCAAAATAAAATCGGATTGCCTAGATCCAGATCTGACGCCGTCATGTGTAATGTTGTTCTGGGCCGTCACCACTTTTGCTCTTGACGGCCATGCTTTGACGCTGTCACATTTCTACTGGACCGTCACCACTTTTGCTCTTGACGCCGTCATCAAAATGCTCTTGACGCCGTCAGGTACTGTTCCCCGCAAGGAAAATTAAGACTTTGCCGTTTTCTTCACTTGTATGCTCCAAAAACGTCCAAAATGCTTCCTTTTCCAGAATTCATTCCAAAAGTACCTAAAATCACAAAAGGAACGATTTAGGGCAATATTTGATCAAATAAATTCAATTCCGGGCTTAAATGACCCCCTAAAGACGGATCATTTTTCGCCTCATCAGCAAAATACACCCTTGGTGAGCTTTGGAAGAATTACACTTTTGGTCCCATTAAAAATAGAAATTACAAAATTGGTGCTTGTGTTATTTATATTACAAACCAAATGGACCCTTGTTGTTATTAAAAACCAAAAAAACATAATCCAACCCAAATACAACACCACCCCATCACCAATCCCTAATCCAGTCCAATCCCAAAGCCCAAACCACCCCAAGGCCCAATCCCGTTTTAATAATAAAAATGGGTCAAACACCCTTTGACCATCCCTTCCCTCCCACCTTCATCACCACTTGCTCTGCTACCCATCACCTCACTACCCCTCCCCCCCCCCCCCACCATCTCCATCACATCCCACCGCCCTTGCCACTATCCCCCACCTTTCACCTCCACATTTAATGCACCACCCCCAATTGGTAAGAAATCAGAGCAAATTGCAATTAATTCTTTCCCTCCAAAATGCAATGGAGGGCTAGGATTGATTTCAGACATCCAATGGCTGTGGGATTGGCTCACAAGGGTCCAAGGAACCCTAATTTTCAAGTATAAATGGGGCATTGTAGCTGTGAAGAAGTATGTAGTATTGTAGCTTAAAATAGTTATGTCGAATTATTAGTAAACTTTATGTTTTATGTAAAACTTCCTTTCCATTGTAATTTGTAATCAACTTCCAGTGTAACTTTCAAGTTTCTTAATAAAAATTCCAAGTTTCCTTTCAAAAACTCAAGTTTGCATAATTTAGTTAAATTTCTATTTTAGATTGTTTCTTGTTAAAAATTGTTGTTTAGTGATCCTATAGACTCATTTCAGCTTAAGTATAAGTTTCTATAAGTTTTCAATGCATAAGAAATAGCTTAAGTATAAAATCAGAAAATACAAAAAAAATAGTTAAAAATAAAAAAATTCAATAAAAAAGAAGATGAGAAGCATGGAGCATGGTGTATACTGGATGGCCATGGGTTAGAGCTTCTTAGGAAGCAATAGGAATTGGTAATTGGTAATTGGTAATTGGTAATTGGTCCTTGGTTCATGTTATATTGGCAGGAAGGCAATTGTAAGGAATTTTATCAATTTTCATGTTTCACTGTTCATTTGCTTTTTATCTGCTTATTTGTGCTTATTTATGCTTATTAGTTGTTATTAAGTCATATAGTAGCTTAAAATAAGGTGTTAGTTCATTGGAACTTATTGCATTCAAAAGATCATAGTTGACTGTCATGTTGGCATAAATATTACGATATTTAATCTAAACATCCTCTTCATGTTTTGATGATGACGAAGATGTAAGTTACAACATATAATGTAAAGTGCTTAAGTTACTTGTGTTCACAATTCATCTATGCATTCATACGTCAACAAGCCTCGACATCTCAACGTCTCGAGTATGCTTCAACAATCACTTAAGGTATGTACAAACAAATGTCTAATACATTTTATGATCAAAGGGATTTTATTTTGACACCACAAATTTTATAAAATGTTATAAACATTTTATATATTTTAGAAAAATACTTTTGGTATTTAAAGGAAAATGTTTAATTCAAAATAAATATATGAATTCAAATTTTTAACCAAAACAGTTAAAATTTCACTAGATAAACTTTCCCCAGAAAAAGACAAGAAAACTGTCGTTTTCGTCTGGGCGGCCACCTTAATTATAAGGACGGCTCCCTTAATTTTAAGGGGGCTGGCATACAATTAAAGGAGTCGGCACGCTCCATTTGTCAGATTTGTCAGAAACTTTTGCCTATAAATACTGGTTCATTTCTGCTATTTCAACACACCTTTTGCACGAAAATTTTCAGTCCCAATCCTTTCCAAACACACTTCTAAATCCTTTGATCATAAGTTTATTAGTCTTTGTTTCATGTGATTCAATCCCTCATCACTCAAAGTGCAAGAGAAGAATCCTCCCTATCATAAAGCTAAAGATATATTAGAGTCTAGTTAGTGTTTATGTGAAGTTGTGAGTTATGTATATGTAATAAGTAGATCAAGATGATCTTACTTAGTAGTGAGTCAATGAGTGAGTAAGAAGTAGTGGGAAGAAGTAGTAGTGTGGAGAAGTCATGTAGTTGTGAAGAAGTAGGTGTGTGAATAAATAGTGGAGTATAGAAGAAGTTGTGAAGTAGTCGTGAAGAAGTCATGAAGTCGTGTAGTTGTGAAGAAGTAGTGATCGAAGTCGTGTTGTGAGATTGGTTCTAGCTACTATTAGAACTCGACATTTAGCTTAGTGTCGTAAATTGGTGTAAGCAAAAGTTGTGTACGGTTTTCTCCGCCAAAAGGGAGCTTGTTAAGTAGTGAAGAAAACTCTCGAGTAGGTGACTTGGGGAGTGGAGTAGGGCAAGGAAGGTGTCCTTGTAGCCGAACCACTATAAATCTTCGTGTCCGGTTTGCATTTCCTTTCTCTTATCTCTTCTCATTAATTCTTGCATTTATCGCTTTACATCTATGCTTGCCTATATGTTCTAGTTGTGGCTTATATAGTTGTAATGTTGATTGTGTTGTTCATAGAAGTTAATATTGTGATTGTGTGTACAATTATATGATATGGTCAAATAGATTATTATTCACACTTCTCATATTGAGTTTTACTTGATAGATAATTTGATACAAAACGTTTTAAGAATTTTAAAGGACAACGTATTCACATAAAGATCGACCAAAGCTCCATTCATAAAACTAAGTTTTGAAAACTAATCCAAAAGCTCACATATATAATTGATTGTATTGATTATATGTTGTTTTCATACTAAACTCTAATTGAAGGTTTTTCAAACAAATAATTGAATAAATTCGAACCAACATTTCGAAACCAAGTTTTTATAAAATCAAAAAGAGGAGAAAACTATTTAACATCCCCTTCTAGTTTTCCACAATTGGTATCAGAGTCACGCCGCTCTAATTTTCAAAACAAATGGTTTTAAAAATTGAGAACGATCCATGTATCAAATTATCCATTAAGGAGGATTAAATATGAAAGTGTTTTGTTGATTAACTTGTATTATTTTTGATGTTATATACACAAATTATACTAGCTCGAGATAAAATTATGCTTTAAATAAGTATTAGATGTTTGGTATCAAATTCAGAAAGTTTCACAACTTTTAGCATAGTCAGAAATTAATTTTTTGCAAAAAAGGAAATTTTGAGTACCAGATGGGCGGCCCCTATAATTGTCTGGGCGGCCCCCTTAAATACTGGGCGGTCCCCTTAATTATTTAAGGGGTCCGCCTGTCTGTTTGATAGTTTTTCAGAAACTTTGAAAAATCATATAAAATTAACCGTAACTCCGTAGAAGTCGTGCCACCTGGCGTTTTAAAGGTAATTAAGTCTACTTTCATTTAAAAATGCTTACAAGTAACCATTACAAACTTAAATAAGTCAGAAAGTCAAAATACTAAACGGAGGTCAAAAATTTGAGTCTCATTTTAACGTAAAACTCGTATTTTACCTTTTCCTTCAAGTCGGGCATTCCTAGTCAGTATATCTTTAAAAAATTAAGCATTTATGCTTTAAAAATATTGATCTTAATTAAATTTTAAATGGGTAAGAAACTATTTTATTTTCAAATAAAATCGAGCTAAGTAAACATTGGTATATATAATACACAAAACGACGACATGTGTTTTATGTGCTATGTGAACTTATTTGTGATTCTATTTTGTTAATTGAATATATTAGATGATTGTTGCTATTTTAATTTTAGCTAATTATATATCTAAACATATGTGCCTTATTAGTTTATAGCTAGTTTTCCGGTTTATATTTAACTAGATCTTATGCTAGATTTCTTGCGTTAGGATTGCAATATTATGCTTGCATTGCATATAGGTATAGATGACTTAATGTTACTCAAACATCGTGTAAATGAGTTAAATCTAGTCACCTAAATATTTCAAACAATTTAATCTATTCTTAACAACACACTTAAATATTTTTAACAAATTACCTTGTTTTACCTTAAGTTGTTTAATAAGAAAAATTGAATCATTGTAAAACATTAGCAGTTATATAAAAGAAAAAGTATTTTCAAAATCTAAGTGTGTTCATTATAAGTAACAATGAAGAGTCTTTCACATAAACAAAACATATAACAATCATGAAGTAATAAGTAAAATTTCAATCATTCACTAACCTCACTCATAAATAATCTTAGGATTAATGGAACACACTATCAAAATGCCTATTTATTTTAAATGAGTGTTTGTGAGGGTCAAGAAAGATATTGGTATTATATCAATTCATTATTCAAATTATGGTTGATATATTCATCAAATCTAATTGACATGTTTTTTAGTGTGGAAAAGAAATTGGATTGTTATTTGTTTAGTTTCAAGATTACATCAAATTTTAACAAAAGATATAGTCTTGAATCTACATACTCAATCACACTAGATTGATATGAAAATATTTACATCCTTTGTAGATGAAAAGAATGTGCATTGGATCATAACTCACACTTGTGTTGATAATGTCATATTGAATCTACTTCTTCATCTTCAGATCCTTAGGATCTAAAGCTGTCGTTGTTTTAGGTCTCCAAAAATTAGCTTTTTGCTTAGAAAGTTTAACACCTCCAATTGGCTTAGGTTGAGACGTAGAAACCACATTCTTACCTTTATTCTTACGAGCACTTACCTCTTTGAACCCCTCGTCGTTTCTATCCACCTGAGTTAATGCGTTAGTAACCACATTAGAATCCTTATGAACCACCTCTTTCACTTGTTTTGGACACTCACTAAGTGTATGACCAAAAATCCTACAAACACTGCAATGAGGAGGTGTCCATTCATATTCGACACGAATGATTTCCGTCGAATAACCACTATCATCATCCAATCGAATAGCCATACTTACTTCTTTTTTCAATTCTGAATTAGAACTCACTTCAACCAACGCACGAGCATAACTAATCCGACCCCATGAGTCAACACACATAGAAGATGTAAACAAGTCCAACATCACCGGTTTCCTAACTTGTGTAGCAATCAAGCTTAAACCAACCTCTGAATAAGCAACTATAGGCACATTATGTAATTTAACCCAAACAGGAATCGTAGTTACCTCATTCTTGGTTAAGGAGACACTAAGAGACCATTTCCGAAGACTAAGAGGTGAGTGACAGATAAACCACGGACCTTGTTCGAGCACCTGCTCCAATCCTTCCTTAGAAGAGAACTTAAATAAGAAAACACCCGCTTCATTCTTCATAATCTTTTGCACGTCAAATTTCTTTCACGTATTAGTAACATAGTTCTGCAAAATTGGAAAAGCTATAGCTTTTTTTAAGAAGTACCCAACAAGAGTGTTTTCATACCGGCATAAAACATATTCCATTGCCTCCTTAGGGAGTTTAGTATCATGATTAGCAACCCGATCTTCATTTATCAACTGCATAAAATTAACCTTGAATGGGTAACGATTAGCATTGAGCAAAGAAGCAAATGAAGTGGCGAGCCCACTCCTGTTTCTTTAAGCTGAGTTTTACCACCATCAACACACGTTTGCTCATGACTACCAACACTTGCCTCGTTAATCACAACATCAGGTTGTTGATGAGTGGGAATCGCACCAGGCTTTACCTCTCAAGGGATCTTGAGAAGCTTACAACCCCCACCAGGCAGTGTACTTGATCGTTGTAGTATAGTATAGTGACAAGTACCGGGGGATTGATCGTTCAGCTAGGAATAGTGTCGCTAGGATTAGAAAACCTAAATACTAGTTCTAAAGGTGAGGGATGATTATTTTTGTATTTTATATTTTTTTAGAAAGCAAGTAAAAATCTCGGGTTTGAAGGATTTGGGCGGAATTAGTTGCTAATCAACTAACCCAATACTAAAGATGCAATCAAAATAAAATACTAGAAATGAAAATAAACTAAATTATACTAAAGTTGTGAGCAATAAGTGGAGAAAATGTGTTTACTTAGATTTCACTACTCCCTAGACATCTTTTACACGTTAATTACTTGTTATAATTGCATGGATGACGGATCGTATTCCTTAATACCATTCATGGGGTGGCACACTTAACTCCCCAATTCTATGAGCTCTTATCTCCTCCTACACCATGCCCAGCACAACTATAGGGATTTTAAACAGTGGCTCATGCATTAAATACAACCAATAAAGACCTAGTGCGCGTCGGTTCATGTTTCTTAAGACGTTCAAGCATGTCACCAATTGGAGATTTGCCAGTTTTCTTAAGCCTAACATATAAATCATTCATCCAAGACAAGTATAAACAAGTAATCAACACATAATTAACATCTAGGTTTCATTAGATCCAAGCAAACACAAGATAGATCTAGCCTAGCATGATGGAATTCAGACAAGAACAAGATATAGACAACCAACACATAGACATATTGATTGAATTAAAAGAACACTTATCTCAATTACACATGAAAGGTATCAAGGGCTTGGAACCCTTGAAAAACCTGTAAAATTCGCACCAAAATCGTACTTAGCGTTTCTCCAAAACTTCTCTCTTTTTAATGTGAAAATTAGAAAACTATATATAGGAAAAGGGGTCTGACGGCGTCAAGACCAAGCTTGTGACGCCGTCACCTCGCCGTCAAAACTCTTCTCGGACTGCCTTGATCTACATTTGACGCCGTCAAGTGATAATCATTTCCAGGCCGTCATGACTTTTACTCTTGACGCCCTACTTCGTGACGCCTTCAAATCTTTACTGGATCGTCATGGAATTTTGCTCTTGACGCCGTCAGGGAGTTACTCTTGACGCCGTCACCTACTGTTCCCAGCATGGAAAATTAAGACTTTGGCGTTTTCTTCACTTTTATGCTCCAAAAACGTCCGAATTGCTTTCTTTTCCAGATTTCACTCCCAAAGTACCTAAAATCACAAAAAGAATGATTTAGGGCAATATTTGATCAAATAAATTCGAATTCCGGCTTAAATGACCCCCTAAAAACGGATCATTTTTCGCCTCATCATATACCCTTACACTTGAGATTTGCTTGTCCTCAAGCAAATGCGCTTTTATTCTACTCAAAAGACAAGTTAGGGGTCATTTAACACTAATATAAAAGTAATTACAACAAATAATCGTTCCACTAAAGACCAATAGACAAGCACGGAGGTCATATACAAGCACCTCACAAATAGTGTTTAGATACTCACATCTCTCGGGTGTAATAAAACGTAAATTACAATATGGAAACGGAAGATATCTCTCACTACCTGTCATAGTAAAATAGATTACCATAGGCTTGGGAAAGGATCAAACCTCCACCACATGGCGTAAGCACCTAGGATAAACTATCAAAGAGGTCTTTTAAAGGGTTGTAACGTTAGGTGTAGGGATATGAAATACACGGTTTTGTTGGATAAAGGAAGTTTTACTGGTGGCGAGTTAACAATCTTGGTTAATTACATGTACAACATGGCGTTGCTAAGCCAAGACTAGACTCGACTTAAGCTAATAAATGAAAAATAACAAAAACATAAAATGAACATAGAATGAAACGGGATGATAATCCGTATGTTTTTTTTCTTTTTCTTTTTCTATTTTTTTTTTCTTTTTCTTGATTTTTTCGTCTTTTTTTTTTTTTTTTTTTTTTTTTTTTTTTTGCATACACTCTTACCCTGCCATCCAAAATAATACATCATAGGGAATGAACATTTCCCTTACACTTGAATTTTTACATATTTTACAATTAACTAAACTAATGACTCGAATTAAGAAAATCAAAACACTTGGAGTACTTTTAAGATTAACGCACATATGGGGGTAATATATGATGTTCTTCCCCATTACTCCATAAAATAAGTACTTACGCATGAGTCCCAAACGTCCCAAAACGATATGTACAAGGATATGACTCGACTTAGCAACCATGTAATCAATTAGATAGTTAACTTAGGGTTTAACAAATAACAATAATGCACTAAAAATGAGCGCATACACGGAAGGCTAAGGCGATTTGGTTGTACATTTAAGTGGGGTGTAACAAATTCTTCCTTTAAGTAAAATGCTTAAAGTTAGAAACGAAAAGATAGGCTCGGAGGGGTGTACTAGGGGTTTCGTGTACTAAAAATGAGTACAACGCTAAGGGTGTGGGAAAAATTAGTTGACTTGATTAGCCAAGTAATATGACTTAAATGGTCAAGTAATCATGATACGGGTTTAACACAAGGGTGATCCTAATGCCTCTTATCATGTAGTAAATCCTACCACACGAATGTAGTCTCACTAGCGGTCTTGGGATGCATCACTAACGCAAGTTCTAGAATCTAAATGCTACCGGTACACTCATAAGCACTAATAGTAAATGCTTTTCCTATCAAATCTAAAGGCGAACCTCACATATTTGGGTGGAAAATTTTTCTGAAAGTACGGTTATGTGCTAGTCATACAATCTCCTATCCATGAGACGCTTGTTATGGCTAAAGTTTCACTCCTAAATGTTGTAAAAAAATTTAAATTTGGCGCTAAAATTGCACTAACAAGTATTTCTCATAGTTTTATTACACATCTAATATCAAACAAAACAAACTCAAGCGAAAGTGTACATGTAAGGTATCATCATTTTACCCTCCCCTTATACTTAAGATGAACATTGTCCCCAATGTTCAAGTAAAGAATGTAAAAGTGAAAAAGTAAAAAGAATGAAATCAAATACTCCCCTGATTCGCTCGGTATGGATAATAAGGTGGCCAGGTTAAATCTTCCTCCAAGAAAATGAACAATCAAGGCTTCCCATCCAGAATATAAATCATCTTCTTGTCATACATAACCTGTAAAACCTGATAAAATAGACAAGACAACCTCGCGTAAAATCGGCGGCATCCTATATAAGCTACTAAATCCTAGAAAACAAGATAAGATATAATGCTTGTGGAATGAAGTTTGCAGATCTCCTGGAGATTATAAAACTTAATAATTCACAAAAACCATAAGACTCCGTTAGAAAAACAAAACTGGTAAAATTTCCAGATTTTTTTTATACTTGACGCCGTCAAGAGTAAACTTCTGACGCCGTCAGAAGTGATCTGCAGAAATTCTTATGTTAAGTTTCCGGAAAATTTCTGGAAAAACTTGGTCCTACTTCCTGTAAAATCCTGCAAAACTTCATTATGACTCAATACAAGCATTTGACTCTAACAAATACGGATATACATGTTCATTTAATATTGTAGAGAATCATGATCGGTTTGTTTCTTAAAAACATATTTGGGGTTTCCCCTTACACTTATCTTTTGCAAAAATACTTTTAGGTGGAGTTAAGACTATGCCAAAACAACAAAGTAAAGTATTTCCACTATTTAGTTTAGAAACATGATCTACCAACAATAAAAATTAAGCATGCATACGGAAGCAAATAACAAACAAACAAATAAAATCACACAAAGCATGGGTTGCCTCCTAAGAAGCGCTTTTCTTTATTTACGAGTCTTGTAGCTAGACTCAAGGTCATGGGTTACTACGTGACCTCATCATTGGTTCCACTCTCTAGGTCGTCTTCTAAACCAGTTTTGTACTCCGGACCTAGTTGCAAGCATTCTTTGTAAAAACCTAGCATTCTGTTCTTTACATACTCTACCCCTCTACGTCTATCCTCCTCACTCCTATAATAAGCCGCTTGCTTGTGTTCTTTTTCGAAATTAGAGAGAAGGCGGTATTGTTCAATCTTGTAGGGCATTTGATAGGCAACCTCATCATTCTCTTCCTTGTTAACCTCAACTTCCTTACTCTCATCCTTAGTCTCGGCTTCTACTCTAACTTCATCATTGTCACTCTCTTCTATCTCCTTATCTATTGGCTTAATGGTGACAACATTGACAAAGTGGACATGTTTGGATGATGAGGGGTCCTTAATTTGGCTTCCACTATTGGTGTCCCTAGTGTCCTTCCTAGGTGTGATTAACGCTTGGTTGTTGAGGGCTTTCAACAAGTTGTCAATCTTGTTGGTCATCTCCGTTTGTTGTTGGTTGAATTCGGTTTCAAACCTAGCTATACGAGCTTCTTGAAATGCCATAAACTTTGACATCAATCCTTCAAGATTGTTGGTACTACCATAGTTGTTAGAAGGATTGTTGTTGAAAGTACGGTTGGATGGCGGACCGTTTGGTTGGTAACGATTAGGTGGATTGGAAGAATTGGGTTGATTTTGTTTCCACCTAAGGTTTGGGTGATTTTTCCAAGAGGGGTTGTATGAATCACCGTAAGTATTTGGCTCGGGCTTGAAAGTGTACCACTTATCTCCCGCTTCGTCGGTACACGAGGATGCGTAGTCCGCAAAAGCTGTTCCGTGGAGTTCCACACAATCACGAGTGTCATGGGGACCACTACATAATTCGCATGAAGAAGTGATTTTGTTCACTTGGCTTGAAGGCTTAGGAGCTTCGTAAGATTTCATGAGAAACTTGACTTGGTCCTCAAGTTCCATGATCCTACGGTCGGGAGTGCTAGAATTGTTCGAAGGCAAAGATATTGCCTTGACCGTTTTGTTCAAATCACGGGGATCATTCCAACTTTCGTTGTCATAGAGAGCAAGATCTTCTATGAGTTCCCATGATTGTTCCGCACTTAGATCACGTAGCTTACCACCGGCCGATTGGTCAATGGCTCGCCTCGTGGAGATATCGATATGGTCATAAAAAATTTGGACTTGGAGCCAAAGATCTATGCCATGATGAGGGACTTTTTGGAGTAAGTCCTTGAAACGAGTCCATGCTTCATAAAGAGATTCATTTTGACGTTGTTGGAACATCAAGATGTCATTTCTAAGCTTAGTAGTTCTCCCCGGTGGGAAAAATTGAGCAAGGAAATGAGTGGTGAGATCATCCCATGTGGTGATAGATCCCGCGGGTAAACGCTCAAGCCATTGACTAGCTTGATCCCGTAGAGAGAATTGGAATAGGCGTAATCGGGTTGTCTCTCTAGTTGCAACATCTAGGTCTATGGAATCTACGATTTTGAGGAAGTCCTTAAGATGTTGGTTTGGATCTTCGGAATGAAGTCCATGGAATGCACATCCGCTTTGCACCAACCGGATGGTGTCGGATCGCAAGGGGGTCACATTGGCTCCGGTGAGCTCAATGGTGTTTCGGTAGCCTTAGTGGCTAGGTCGGGAATACTCTCCTAAGGTTCGGGGCCTAAGGGGTTCTAGTGGTGGGTTTTGTTGTGGTGGGATGACGGGTTCAAAGATGTTCCCGTTGTCCATGATGTCGGGTGGTTACGAATAAAGGCACAAAGAAATAAGATAGACTAAAGAGAACCTAAAAAATAAAAATAAAATCTTGCTAGAAAGGAATCTAGCAAGTAGACCTAATAAAAAGAAATTCTAACCTAGACAATAACTATTCCCCGGGCTGCGGCGCCAAAAACTTGATACGTGGGAATCGCACCAGACTTTACCTCTCAAGGAATCTTGAGAAGCTTACAACCCCCACCAGGCAGTGTACCTGATCGTTGTAGTATAGTATAGTGACAAGTACCGGGGGATTGATCGTTCAGCTAGGAATAGTGTCGCTAGGATTAGAAAACCTAAATACTAGTTCTAAAGGTGAGGGATGATTATTTTTGTATTTTATATTTTTTTAGAAAGCAAGTAAAAATCTCGGGTTTGAAGGATTTGGGCGGAATTAGTTGCTAATCAACTAACCCAATACTAAAGATGCAATCAAAATAAAATACTAGAAATGAAAATAAACTAAATTATACTAAAGTTGTGAGCAATAAGTGGAGAAAATGTGATTACTTAGATTTCACTACTCCCTAGACATCTTTTACACGTTAATTACTTGTTATAATTACATGGATGATGGATCGTATTCCTTAATACCATTCATGGGGTGGCACACTTAACTCCCCAATTCTATGAGCTCTTATCTCCTCCTACACCATGCCCAGCACAACTATAGGGATTTTAAACAGTGGCTCATGCATTAAATACAACCAATAAAGACCTAGTGCGCGTCGGTTCATGTTTCTTAAGACGTTCAAGCATGTTACCAATTGGAGATCTGCCAGTTTTCTTAAGCCTAACATATAAATCATTCATCCAAGACAAGTATAAACAAGTAATCAACACATAATTAACATCTAGGTTTCATTAGATCCAAGCAAACACAAGATAGATCTAGCCTAGCATGATGGAATTCAGAAAAGAACAAGATATAGACAACCAACACATAGACATATTGATTGAATTAAAAGAACACTTATCTCAATTACACATGAAAGGTATCAAGGGCTTGGAACCCTTGAAAAACCTGTAAAATTCGCACCAAAATCGTACTTAGGGTTTCTCCAAAACTTCTCTCTTTTTAATGTGAAAATTAGAAAACTATATATAGGAAAAGGGGTCTGACGGCGTCAAGACCAAGCTTGTGACGCCGTCACCTCGCCGCCAAAACTCTTCTCGGACTGCCTTGATCTACATTTGACGCCGTCAAGTGATAATCATTTCCAGGCCGTCATGACTTTTACTCTTGACGCCCTACTTCGTGACGCCTTCAAATCTTTACTGGATCGTCATGGAATTTTGCTCTTGACGCCGTCAGGGAGTTACTCTTGACGCAGTCACCTACTGTTCCCAGCATGGAAATTTAAGACTTTGGCGTTTTCTTCACTTTTATGCTCCAAAAATGTCCGAATTGCTTCCTTTTCCAGATTTCACTCCCAAAGTACCTAAAATCACAAAATGAACGATTTAGGGCAATATTTGATCAAATAAATTCGAATTCCGGCTTAAATGACCCCCTAAAAACGGATCATTTTTCGCCTCATCAGTTGTGAACTACTACCACTTGGAATATTAGCAGCCCCATGATTAATATCGATTTTATTACCCATTACACTAGGCTCTGATTTACTTATCGAGGCTAGAACAGCCCCCTCATCCACTCGTGTAGACAGATTCACATCACCATCATCATCAGTCTAACCGGTAACAATAGGTTCCATCATATTCATAGTTTTAATCACATGTTCGTTACTAGGAGGACTAGTGTTAATGGGATTACCTTGTTGTACGATAGAAGTAACCTTCCCCCGATCTGGTCGAGGACGTCTCATAGTTACCTTAGTCATATCACGTTTCTCATCCACATCATACCCTTCGAGCAAGCTAGTTTGATCGGCCAAACTAGAGGAAGACCCCTTATTTACTTCATTAGATCCACTCGTAACACTAACACTAGAATTGCCCAAAGATTTCGTACCTTTGGAAGCACTATTATTCGCGTTTAGAAACCCTTTTTCCATCTCTCTCAAAACCCACAAACAATCTCCAATAACAGTCAAAACTAATCAAGCATAGACAAACAACAACTAATAGAAATACCAATGAATCGTACAATATAAAAGAAAAAACCCTAACTGAAAAGTTAAGGTTTTAATCATTTAAGCTTCAAGCAACTAACCACCAACCATGATGATACGATCAAAATAATTAAAGATTGTCCAACTATAATTGTATGATAAATAAACAGCCCCACAACTGAACAATAAAGCAATCAACAAATCATAATAAACGAATCTTAAGTTTAGTGTAGTTGTCCGAACCACAACATGGATCATTTGAACGTATTGAAATAGAGTTTGCTTTGATACCAAACCTCTAATAAAGGACGTCTCGTGGTTATAACAAAGCTATAGATATATTGAAAATTTGGTTGCAATATAGAATAAGGAAACTTGATATTTATAATAACAATTGCACATGATATTAAAAGGGGAAATGATGCCTACATTTAAATGTAGACAATTGCATACATTCTTTTTGAAAAAAGTTTACAAAATGTACAGTTTAGTCCCTGCAGTAAGCCCTTAATAAAGTTCAGTCCATGTCCTTTTCCTTTTTTATAAAAGAAAGTAGGTAACTTGTCTACTTTATAAAGTAGGCATCATATCCCCATATTAAAAATGTAAACATATTTAACTTTTATATGTTTTTTTGTTAACACTTATAAAAAAGACAAAAGTACGTGAATTTTCTTACATATATTCACTGTTTAATGCTTACATTGTTAATTTAACAAAATTTTTACTCACATTTGATCATTGATGGGTTAAAAAACCCATCTATAATGTATTTTTTAACGATCACTGTTTCAATTTTCATTTAATAAAATAAGGAAAATGATATATTTTTTTTATGTTTTCTTTTACATGTCATCCTATTCATCTTATTCATATAATCGATGCAGTTAACAAAATAATTGGATACGATAACGAAAGAGAAAAATGAGGAATTCCCATTGTCCATTTTTATTTATTTATTTGTGGGTAGGATTGATTAAGGAAGATAAGTCGACAAATTGTAGAAAAATATGGGAAATGCTCACAAGATAAAGATGATAAATTGACAAGAAAAAAGAAGCCAAAGACTTGGCTTTAAAGTGGGACCACAATCTCCTTTGAAACACACACAACCATTAGGGATGGCACCCGTGGGTAATGGGCACGGGTACCTCTAACCCGTCACCCACCCACGTAGTTTTTTTCTCACCCATCACCCACCCGTCACCCACCAATGGGTACAAATTTATACCCATGCCCTTACCCGCGGGTATTTGTTGCCCATGGGTAAACCCATGGGTTAGTGTTATGCAACAAAATTACAAAACGATGATATGAAAACTAACTATGAAACTGCGTAATAAGAAACCAATCAATTTGCCAAATACAACTTTAATTATTTGATCTTTCATACTCTCTTTTTAGTCTTAAAACTCAAACAAACTTTTATGTTAATGTGTTTTTATAGACTTGGTAGTAACTGATAAATGTATACATGCAACATCATAAATATTTTAATTAGTATAATTAATTTTAACATGGGTTTATGGGTACACCTACGAGTATTTTGAAAGGTATACTCGTGGGTATTTTAAATTAATGGGTGTCATGGGTTTATCCGCAATGGGTATGCCTTACCCGTCACCCACCCGCCACCCACTGATGGGTAAAGATTTTCACCCACGACTCACCCGTGGGTGAAAATTGGCGCGTTTACCCACCCATTTATGACGGGTACCCGCGGGTTGTGGGTTTTTTCTCGCCCATTGCCATCCCTAACAACCATCCATAAGTCACACGTGTTTTTCATACGTGTCTTTCATTCCGTCACGCTTCCTGTTAAACCTCTCTTCATCATCTTTTATGATATGATCAATCAAAAACCTTCTTTTTTCTTCTATTATCATCTACCTCCTGATCACATATTAATTAACAAACCATAATCATTTAAGTCTTACCTCTTTTATATTTGACTTGCAACCTTAAAACACTATCACATGAACATATCTGGTTTTGTAAGAAACTAGTTGTGTCTTTTGACAAAATATATATTACAACTAGGTAATTTGTTTTTTACACAAAGACACTTGTGTTGCTTTAATATTTGTTATTTGTCTGACTTTTTGTATCTTATATACTATAAAAGCCCAAAAGGGTACTTGATAAAAAGGGTGGTAGATTAGAAAGATGATGATGATGGAAGGTGGTGGTGGTGATGAGTTGAACAAGTGTTTTAATAAAATGATGGTGTTTGGAAGTGGAGTGGTTATTACTGAATGGAAGGATATTCCAATGGAGCTTTTGATGAGGATTGTGAGTTTGTTGGATGATCGGACGGTTGTGGTTGCTTCTGGTGTTTGTACTGGTTGGAGAGATGCTATTTCTTTCGGGCTTACTCATTTTTCACTCTCTTGGTATGTTTTTATTTGGTTATTTTTTTTTTTTAAACATGAAAGTGGAATAAAGCAAGCAATCCCAAACACCCTTTAAGTAAATTAATGTTATGATGTTTTTAGTGGAACAGAGTCATTTTTTTGGATATGGATTTTGTATTTTTGTGATCGGTTAATTCTATGTTGCTGGTTGTTTTATTGTTAGCTATTTCGTGGCATCTAATGAGAATCATCCTAGATTGTAGGCTACTTGTTATTTTAGTATTTTACAATGAGGTTTGAATAAGGAATTAAAGAGTCCTGCCCTGTTTTAGTTGTGTCATGTGTGCTATCCTGTTTCTAATATTTTGATCACTATTGAGTTAGCCTTCTAGGTTGGCCTGGGCTATATAATTTGTGAGGGATGTAAATGTTTTTCCTGGCACAAAAACGTGATGGACAACATCCAAAATTTTGCCCAAAACGTTATCGCAACATCCAAAAATTTGGTGCTGAGCAAGCTTTTTAGGTGGCCTTCTTGCATTTTATTTTTTTGTGCTTTAAGACTCGAACTTTGTGTACGTGCTATAATTTTTGGTGGCTTTTTTCGCATTTGATTGACGGCAATATCAGTTTTCTTTTTCATTGAGGGTATCTCTTTGTTTTATAAACTTTTTCCGCTAGCTTAGGAGGTTGGTGATAAATAAAATGACGATGAAAAAAAAGACCGGAATTTTAATAATATGGATCCTGGTAATAAAAAGGTTGTTTAGTCTGCTATCTTTAGTAATACATACTTCATCCTTGCATCATTCAGACAAATTTATATACTTCTTTTGAGTGCGAGTATTGCTCATTCATATATGTAATTCATGGTTGAATATATGATGACAACTAACAATACCGTTAAGCATACAGTCTTATGACCTGTCCTGAAATGAGTCTCATTTTTATTTCTTATTAAACTGTAGGTGCAAAAACAGCATGAATGACATGGTGCTATCTCTTGCTCCTAAGTTCACAAAATTGAGGGTTTTGAACCTTAGGCAAGATAAACCACAGCTTGATGATAATGCAATCGAGACCATTGCAAACAACTGTCATGATTTAGAGGATCTGGACCTCAGCAAGAGCTTTAAACTCGGTGATCGATCTCTTTATGCTTTGGCTCATGGTTGTCCTGATCTTACTAAGCTAAACATCAGTGGCTGCTCGGGTTTTAGTGATGGTGCTCTCACGTATCTTAGCGGTTACTGTAGAAAATTGAAGGTTTTAAATCTTTGTGGGTGTGGAAAAGCGGCATCTGACAAGGCCTTGAAGGTATAGAAAATAATTGTGTCATTTAACTCCTGTGTCTTGATATGTATAAGTTAAGCTATCTGACTTTTGGTTGCGTTTGTAGGCTATTGGATACAATTGTAATCAACTTCAGTCGATAAATCTTGGTTGGTGCGAGGGAGTTGGTGATGTTGGAGTTATGAGTTTAGCTTATGGGTGTCCTAATCTTCGTGCTCTTGATCTGTGTGGTTGTGTTCTTATAACAGGTATGTGTTGATCATATAGTTGACTTTTAAATGTTAAACACCACTAGTTCCGGATTCTATTTTAAATGTCAAATGGATTCTTTTACATCTTAAAGATAATTTCTTTTGTCCCTTTCGTTCCTTCTATATACTGGAGTACTTTTTAATTAAAAAAACAGTAGAGTTGAGCAAACGCATTGATTAGAATTTCGAGTTAAAAATTTAAGTTGTGTGACATTCAAAAGTTTTTTACTGGATATGGTTCAGTGATGTTTTAAAATAACAACTTTTTGTCACATTTCGTGTTTTTCTTTCAACTATTTTGTTTTACTGTCGTTGAAAATGCCAGACCTTTTTACAATTTCATAGTTGATATCTAATCATGTATATATAAGTTCTACAAGAAAAATGGAGAAGTATATTGAAATAAAATGAAGTATATTGAAAAATACAAGTAAAAGAAAAAATAATCGGTTAAGAAGGTTCTATCTGACAAACATAAGTTGACATTCGAAGTCAAACAGTTACATAGCAGGGATTATTTTCTTATTGCGTTGATTAGGTTTATACGCTTCTGAACACTTCAAACCTGTTGATAATCAATCAAGGTGTAATAAAATGTTGATTTTATCTAACGTTCAAACCAAGTCTACCCAAAAAAAAAAGATTTTATTTCAATGGTACAAAATTCTGTAATGTTTTTTTCGTATACTTATATTAGTTACTTATACAACTAAAGAGAAAAGGACAGAGTTGTCGGGTCAACACGACCCGTCCCAGTTTCCACGATGCTTCAGGGGCACTAGGTTTTAGCCGATCACAACTAATTCTATCCTGAAACATGCAGATGAGAGTGTGATAGCTCTGGCAAACAACTGCTTACATCTGAGATCTCTTGGACTATATTACTGTCAAAACATTACAGACCGAGCAATGTATGCTTTGGCACACAGTCGTGTTAAACACAAGCAGGAAGTATGGGAGTCTGTTAAAAGCCGATACGAAGAAGAAGGGCTCATAAATCTCAACATTAGCCAATGCACTGCTCTAACCCCTCCTGCAGTTCAAGCACTCTGTGATTCCTTCCCTGCACTCCACACGTGCGCAGGTAGGCATTCTCTCATCATAAGCGGTTGTTTGAACCTCACCTCAGTGCACTGTGCTTGTGCTTTTCAAACTCATCGTACGGTAACAAGGTTTTCTCATCCGGCTCATTGATCCATGGTCAAGTGGTTGGAGGCGAAAGGACTGTGTGTGTTGGTGGTATGGATAATGTGTATATAGTTGGTTTATGTGAAGAAAAATGGAAGTTTGGACATTTATATCAGGATATATATATATATATATATATATATATATATATATATATATATATATATATATATATATATATATATATATATATATATATATATATTATTTTATTTTATTTTTATTTTTTAATACTCTTGAGACATTTAACATGCGGAATCAGAAAGCATCTGCAAATAAAAACCAAACTTAAAATGTACATCTTTTGGTCTTCATGACTTGAATGCATATGCTTAACATTGATTTTAGTGGTACAGGGTAGTTCAATACACTTTTTGCTACGTGAGTGGTCTTTTGTTGTTTGACATATGTACCGTGAATCTGACCCCTATTTACTTGTAGATTGTAAGTTTGTTGATTCGGGCTATACACCACTTTTAGTACGTGATAACAAGAAGATGATGAAATAAGTTAGGATCGAGATCCTTTCAAATTGTTATGAACATGACTGGTTATGATCGGTCATGTTTTATGTTTCCTGTCACTAAAAAAATAAATACAGGTTGTTTGCGAGAGTATTTCATATCAATTAAGAGTATCCCAAGTGTTTGTTAGAGAATATTTTATACTCCGTATCAATTTGAGAGCATCTCAAAGGGTTAATTAACCTTATAGAGAAATTTAGCTTTTAAAATGGGGTTAAGTTTATTAAATAAAAACGAACTTACAAAGTTTTGAGTTAAATAATCCAACTTTTTAACTACACAATCTAGCATACGAAACTTGTTGTAACCTATAATAATTGCAAAGAAGACCACATCTTTTGTATTTTTCATATAGACATGTGACTTACTACTATATGAATGACTAAAACTGCTTTTTTCCTTTTTCACTAAATACTTCACACACATTCTAGTTTACATCTTTTGTATTTTTCATATAGACATGTGACTTATATGAATGACTAAACTGCTTTTTTCTTTTTTCATTAAATACTTCACACACATTTACAAAACTAGATAATTAATAATATAAACATTCCAACAGGAACCATTTGGCACACAATCTTATTTGGTGAGCCGGTCACCTTCGGTTGCATGTTGTTGCACTCCTCATGCGTCACCTAGTTGCTCCCGCTAGCCTCATGCATGACCAACCATAAAAAAAGCACCTCCCGGCGCCTTGCTGGGAACAGCCTAAGAGGAGAGGTAAGTGGTCCAAGATACAAGATCTACATAAGTGTGACACTTAAACATAAAAATGAAATGAAAATGCCAAATAAACAAATTTACAGGTTTAAGAGGTATCCGGTTACCATATTTATGATAATGGAACATATTTTTAACTTTGTTTTACTAGATAGTGTGGTTAAAAAGTTGGTTATCTAACTCGGAAAGTAGTACCGGTTTGGGTTATCTAACTCGAAAAAGTTGTTTAGGACACTGGCAGTCATGATTCCGAAAACATCCATACCTCCGAAATCCACCAATAATATCATTCCACCTCATTTCACCTCATTCATACTTTTTCCATACCTCCCAACCTCATTTTAGTGGCAACCATGCCTTTTCCATACCTCCCAACTTTTTTTTTTTTTAATAAATTAAATTAAACAATTTAATTAAAACATAAATATTTCATTGTTTGAGTTTATTTTTTTTTTTGTTTTGGGTCAATTTTAAACTTTGTCTCAAACTTGGGTTGAAAATGTTAATTTCATAAACATATTTGTACTTATTTAGAAACAAAACTGAAATATTAGGCAAAGATGCAAAGACTAAAAATGTTAGGGGTGCAAAGTGAAAATCTTCTGAAGTTATCATCTTCTTCCAGACGTATAAACAACCATAACCCAGCTTTTTTGCTATGCTCAAATCCGGCCATGTGCACGCTCCACTCCAGCTCCACTCCAACGGCGAGCAAAATTAATGCAACGTTCGAACTTTTGTTCTACAAACGCAGTCACCACAAACGCAGACACCAACTTCAGCTTCACTTGCAAGTCACCAACTTTTGTTCTACCCAAAATCTCAAAATATTCACAACAAAATTGAAAAATAAAGGTAAAACGCCACAAGTCACCAACTTTTGGGCCGAATACACGCTCCAACGGCTAGTAAATTTAATGCAACGGTCGAAAATGTCACATGAAACGAGAATGCCTCTGCGGCAAAAATTGCCGCTCAACTGTTGCCGCTGGCCATGCCGGTGGGGTGGCGGCGGTGTTTGCCGCCGGCATGGGCTTGCCGGTGAGGCATGCCGCCCCCATTGCCACCCTTCTTAACTTTGTTTTACCAATGGGCTTGTGGTTCACTGGGCATGTCTTATTCAGTTAAGCGTGCCTAGTGGAGAGTAGTACCGGTTTGGGTGACCAAACCGGGAAGTCCTCCCTTGTGGACCACTGCCCTGTCGGTACGATTTCAAAGTCCTTCAATGAAGGTTTCAACCCACAAGGGTTCGAATCTGGAGAAGGCAGGGTTTACTTCAATTAAGTGTCATGCCTTCGGGCGGCTTAAGTTGAAGGTTTTCCCCCCATCGGGTTTCAAATTGGACATGGATTTCCCAAAGAAATGAAAGTCAATTTTCAAAAAAAATCTAACTCGGAAAATTTTTGAAAGTTTGTTTATATTTAATGAACTTAACATTTTAAAATGTTAATAGGAACTTAATAGTTTATCTTATCCAACTTGTTACCCTTGCAAGTTGCTCATGATTTTGAAAGATTTAATCAGATGGAAATATTTGATGATTTCGTTATACATTTGGGACGTCATTGTAAGCTACATGTGTTGTAAACATAACACGGACATATCTTGCGATAAGAAACAGTAGTTTGAGTTGGTTATTTATTAACTACTCACATTAGTTCATAGATTCATTAACCTAACAAAACTTTATAAATGTTACCAACGTTAAAAGAATGAAAAAGTATTACACAAACTAATGTTTTGACTACGTACGTATGACTATTATTAATACATAGATACTCATGCTAAATGAGAGTATTTTTATGCTTCTAAAAGAAAAGCGTATTAAAAGTTTGATGAATTGTTAACCAATACTAATTTTAGGTAGGGGTGGCAATTCGGGTCGGGTTCTGGTTGGCAGGTTGGCGGGTCAGAAAATCTCAACCCGGACCTAGTCCATTTAATTAATCAGGTCAGCTATGTCAACCCTAACCTGTTTATACATAACATGAACCTAACCCATTTAACATGTTTATATATAGTTGGGTTGGCGGGTTAAATAGATTACACGGGTTTAATATGTTAAACGTGTTTCGGGTTGACCCATGTAACCTGTTTATATACTAAAGTTAGCACATTAAATGGCTTAAATAGGTTAAATGGGTTTGTAGGTTGACCCATTAACCCATTTAACCAGTATAATAAAATATAAATAAATTTAATTTAAGAAAAAAATTTAAGCGGGTTAGTGGGTCGACCCGTTTAATTTAGGGTAAACTGCAAAAAATGTCCCTAAACTTTCGCGCTTTAGCGAAAAGTGTCCTCATACAAGATTTTTAGCAAAAAATGTCCCTGAACAGGTTTCCTTAGGCAAATAGTGTCCTTGAGGATGACGTTTGTTTGCAAAAACGGTTTTTTGCCTAACGATCGTTAGAGAAGCCCGTTAAGTGTCTTGTGAAATGACTATTTTACCGTCCTTTTATTCAATAATTTCTATTCTACTCATTCGTGCCTTCCCCCGCCAAGCAAAACTTGAAACACAATTTCATTAACACAAATTCACACCGATATCAAACACACACAATTACACATATAGTCAAAATCATATCTCATCAATTAACTTATTAAATGGACCTGAAAGTTCATATCCAATACAACTCTATAATTTTTATCCTTTGAACCACCAACCAAACCCTTATCCTTAATTCTTCAATATATCAATAGTACAGTTCAATTTCAGATCGGGTCAAGCCTAATTTCTCCTTCTGGATCTGATTTTCATCGGTATAATAATTATAAACCCTTTTATTTTATTTTAATTACTGGATCGTTTAATTTTGGGGCTTTTCTGATAAGTGACTGATTAATTGAACTGTTAACTGCTTGAATTTCAACTTATTTATATTGTAATTGATATACTTATTCATGTTAAAATTGAGGGTTTGATTGAACTGTTAATTTCCTGAATTTGAACCTTCGTAATTATTATTTTCATGTTAATCGAATTATTTTCAGTGTTGTATATATTCAGTTTTTTTCTTTTCAAATTTGTAAATTAGGTGAAAGTTGGAAGCAAATGGCGGATTAGATATTAATTAGTCTGGTAATTTGGTAAATGGTTGATTAGGTATTAATTTGGTGAGTGTATGTCTGAACCAGATTCTAATGTGATATTATTGGACCTCAGGGGAGAGTCAATTATGGTTATCTCCTTTGATTTGCAGACTTTCATTCTGCGCGCTCGAGTCTTGAAGCTTTATAGGCAAGCTCTAAGGGTTGCTAAACGTGCCCCTGCTCCCAGCAAAGGTGAACTTTCTTAAGCCAAAAGAAATACTTTAACTGCAATTTTACTAACATACTGTTATGTTACTTCCCAATAAGACTGACATACATACGAATATACACCCCTCACTTATCCAAAAGACATGAAAGTATTGTCTTTGACTTTATAAAGTCAACCTTCGGTTTAAGTAGAAGTGATGTGTTAGTACGTCTTTGACCATTTAACGCAGTTGGTTGGTCATGTCTTTCTTGAAAATTGATACCTTCATTTCGATAGAATGGGTGAAAATTATCACTTTATAATGTTGACTATGCTTTAGAAGCTGAAGTAGTTTTCTGAGATTTATAATGCTTGATCAGATCATAAGGAACAAAAATATTCATTGTATGAACGCCTTTTAGATATTTTAGTACCAAAGTTCTGGTCCTGTCAAGAAATTTTAGATTCACTTCATTTATATATCATCATTTTCTTTGTTCTTCGTATAAGTGGGACAAACTGCATCCTCATTTCTTAAACCATTCGCTTGTAAAATATCAAATGAAATTTGACAGTGTACTAGTGTAGGCGCATCTGCTTCCAGCTTATCCAGTTAGATGTATCAAAACCCGTTATTCTTTTTTTAGTCCTAGTTATGATCGGTACATCTGTTTAGAGCTAGTTATATATTTACAGGATACAGCTCAACACTCACTATTGTCTATCCTTGATGATAATTTGACAAAACTCACTCTTGTCAGATCTTGCTCAGCTACAATAGCGTGAAGGGAGACATAAATTAGGCAACAGAAAGACCAATGATCGAGCAGTAGAAAGTTACAACTGGCAGTATTAAGCGTATAAGGAGCAGTAGAAACTAATACCATAGCAGCATAAACCAATAAGCGTAGCAGTAGTAACTTGAATGATCGAGCAGCACTTGGCAGTAGTAACCTTTTAAATTTTATAATCACAAGCTTTTTAACCCGTTGACAAACCCTTGAGTGGTTTGATATCGGTTTAGTTAGTCTGTTTAAATAGATGTATGATATATCATACTTTAGCTTGTATATGTTTGTGGTTGATATACTTGTGAAAGCTAAGCATTTCTCACTGATGTACGCGGTCTAACTTGACCATTTTTTGACTTTACGAGTAGACTTATGCTTAGATTTACGTCTTTTCCTAATCGCATAAATAGTTGTTTTTGAGACATAAGGGTGTTTGGGATTGTTTATTTAAGCACAAGCAGGTACAATATGAGCTTAATAAATAATCATTTACGGAACTTTTGAAAAATTGTTTTCTTAATCTCACATCCAAACACCCTGTAACAGTTTGAATTTTTCGTTACTTCTGATTTGCATCCTCTTCTAGTATTTTCAACAGTTTTTATTATATGCTGCTGATGTATACTACGAGGAAGATGTGCACTCCCCTGTGTATCGTCTATCCTGCCCAAATGCCAATTGTAATCAAAGTAGGTACTTTAACCCGTTTGTATTAAAACATATCAAAGGGGAATTTTTAAAAAATAAGGAAACGGGATTCTTTTCTCTCTCCTCTAACTGAATTCCCATCCTTTCTTCCATTAAAATTCATCTTAAACCTTCATTTCATCTAGTAAAACTCAACAAATTTCAATTGTGAAATATGCAATCGACTCGTATTATCATTGCGCACAGTGATCTTTTTCAATTTCATTTTTGTTTAGTATTGATAAAACCCCCAAATTGTTGTTGTTTGCTTTTTTTTCTGATCTACCAATAATGTCGAGTAAAAAGATGCAGAGAAGGTCTAATAGGAATGTGAAGGTGCCGATGAAGCTTAATGATCATGTGATTGGTAACTTGAGTTCTAAGCGTAATAATAATGTGTCGGAAGTTACTGCAAGTGAAGCTAAGGTTACTGGTATTGGGGAATCGGCTGAATCAGGGGTGAAATCTATGGGAAAGGATGAGATTGTGCAAGGTGAATTACAGATGGATAAGGAGGCAAGTTCTGTTTTACCTAGTTCATTGAATCCAATTGTTAATAATACTGTGGAGTCTATAGTATTGGATACTGATAATAGCTCTGGTGATAAACATGTTAATACTGTTACTGATACCAACAAGAGTGAATAATATGCTTAATGGTGATGATGCTTGTGTTAATAGAATTGAGAAGAGTGTGAATGTTATTTATTATGCTAAAATGGTTACTAAGGATGAAATAATTGCTAAGCTCAATTTTGTTCCACCAGTAACTACTGAATTAGGAAGTGAAGTTGTAGTGTTTGATGAAATGCTTGTTCAAAAAGGAAGTGAGAGATGGAATCTAACTGTTTGTGGGCAATTTGTGGGGTATAATATGCATCCTAATGAATTGAGATACAATATTAGGAGAATGTGGAGTCAGTTTGGAGTTAAGGATATTGTTTATAATAATGGTCAGTTTTTGTTCAAGTTTAAGAGTATAGAAGGTATGGAAAGTGTGATTGAAAAAGGGCCATGGATGGTGAATAATAAGCCTCTCTTTGTGCAAAGATGGAATCCATAAATGAACATGACTAAACTTGAACCTAAAAAATTACCTGTTTGGGTTAAGCTTGTTAATATTCCTTTGGAAGCTTGGAGTGTGGATGGGATAAGTGCTTTAGCAAGTAGTATAGGATTGCCAATCATTATGGATCAAGTTACTGCTACAATGTGCCATAAGGGTGTGGGTAATCTAGGCTATGCTAGAGTACTAATTGAAATGTCGGCTGAAAAGCATTTTAAGGAGAGTATTGAAATTCAGTATAGAGATAAAGATAACAATGTAAAAGGTACTAAAACTGTGAAAGTGGAGAGTATGATTAGAAGCCTCCAGTGTGTGAACATTGTAAAGTGTTTGGTCATGAATTTGTGAAGTGTAGTATTAGGCCTAAGAATCCAGATGAATTGGAAAAAGAGAAGAACAATAAGGAGAAAGAAGGGGTGGAGAATAAGTTTGAAAAGGATGTAGAGGGTAGAAATGAACAAGGTTTGCAGGGCAAGAAGTACAACAACAAATATCAAAGTAACTCATATAAGAATGCAGCATTTCAGAAAAATGATAATGTGGGCCAAGGGCAGCAAAAGGAAGGAGTTCAGAACACTAATATGGGAGTTAAGAGACAAGAATATAGGAAGAAACAGAATGTTAATGGGAATGTAATGAATGAGGAAGGTCAGAGTAGGAATAATGGAAGTAGGAAACAGTGGAAAGTGAATGAGAAGGATATGGAAGCACTGAAAAGATCTGCTAATAAGTACTCTGTACTAACCTTTATTCCTGAAGATGATTTTAATGATTTGAGTGTTGGGAAGGGAAGATTGGTTATTGATGAGTTCCTAAAGAAGATGATTGAACCAACTGCATTGGAAGTAAGCAAGTGGACTGATGACATGTTGAAGTATTACAAAGATAAAAGAGATCTGAAAGAACAGCAAAAGAATAAGAATGTAGTGATTGAAGAGGATGTATGTGAAGGTACAAGTGGTATAGCTAATGTAATGAAAGAGGTAGAGCTGAATGGAATGGGAAGTATGGTGTTAAATGAACTCTAATATGGATCTGAACTTTGGTATATGGAACATAAGGGGAATCGGTACTTCTGAGAAACAAAAGGAGGTTTTGAATCTTATAAGAGGTGAGAAGCTGAAAATTTGTGCTATTCTGGAGACAAGATTAAAGGCTAATAAGCTTCAAAGGATTTGTGATAGAATGTTTGATAGATGGGAATGGATGTCTAACATGTAGTGTTGTTCAAAAGGTTGCAGGATTGTCTTAGATTGGGATGGTGATGATGTTCAAATCCAGATCCTGAATAAGACTAGTCAATCAATCTTCTGTATCATCCAAGCTCCTAATTATAATTTTAAATGCTATTTCACTTTTCTCTATGCTGCCAATTCAGGTAGTGAAAGAAAAGAGCTTTGGAAATCTTTGGTGAGTGATGGTAGATTTGTGAATGGATTCCCTTGGGGCATTGCAGGTGACATGAATGTTACTCTCAACACAAATGAGCACTCATGTGGAGGTTCTAGAATGACAGCTGACATGGTTGATTTTCAAGATTGCATTAATAAAATTGAAGTTAGTGATGTTTGCAGATCTGACCTCCACTTTACCTGGACTAAAAATCTTCATAAAGTTAAAGATGGCAATCAAACTGGAGTCTTGAAGAAACTAGATAGAATCATGTCCAATTCTGAGTTTATTACTAAATATCCTCAATGTCATGCTGTTTTCTTACCATATGTCATCTCTTATCACACCCAGCTATTCTTCATTTACCTTCTAATGTTCAGAAGAAAAAGAAAGCTTTCAGATTTTCAAATTTTATCACAGATAAAAAGGATTTTATTCCTATTGTTGGGAATGTTTGGGAGAAGGAAATTACTGGTTTTTATATGTATCAAGTGGTTAAGAAGTTAAAAATGTTAAAAAACCATTGAATAACTTGGGATGGGAAAAAGGTAGTGTTTATAATAGAGTGGTGAAGATTAGAGATCAATTGAAAGATGTGCAGACTCAAATTAATAAATCCCCACATGATAATCAGTTAAGAATCCGAGAAGCTGGTCTTATAAAAGAATTTTTAGAAGCAGAATCTGATGAAGATAAGTTTCTATTTCAACAAGCTAAAATCAAATGGTTGAGTGAGGGCGATAGGAATACAAGTTTTTTTCACAAAGTGCTTAAAAGGAGAGCAAATAAGGGTAAAATTCATACTATTTGTGATAAACAAGGTGTATTCTATAATGGGGATCAAGTTGCTCATCAATTTGTGAAACACTTTGCTGATTTCCTTGGAACTGAGCATCCTGTTGGTGACTTAGAGGCTAATGATATGTTCTGTAATAAGCTCAGTGAAGATGAAGCTAGAAGTATGGTTGGTAGTATCTCTGAGGCTGAAATTAAGAGTGCAATGTTTGATGTTGATGACTCAAAGGCTCCTGGTCCAGATGGCTTTTCTTCTGCTTTTTTCAAAAAAGCTTGGGGAATCATTGGTAATGATGTGTGTTGTGCTATAAAGGAGTTTTTTGATAATGGGAAGCTGCTGGGAGAGGTAAATGCTACATTAATCTCTTTAATTCCCAAAATACAAACACCCAATACAGTTACTGATTTTAGACCAATTGCCTAATGTAATGTTCTGTACAAGTGTATAAGCAAGGTAATCACCAATAGGATAAAACCTATGTTGAATAAATTGGTTAGTTGCAACCAAAGTGCTTTCATTCCTGGCAGACAAATTCATGACAACATTCTTCTAACTCAAGAAATCATGAAAGGATACAATAAGAAAAATGGTCCCAAGAGGGTTGCTTTTAAAATAGACATCCAGAAAGCCTATAATACAGTAAATTGGAAGTTTTTGAGAAGAATTTTAGTGGAATTTGGGTTTCATCAGAAAATGGTTAAGTGGATCATGCAATGTGTCACTACAACAGCATTTACAATTAATGTCAATGGTGAGAGAGTTGGCTATTTCAAAGGTGCTAGAGGGTTGAGGCATGGTGATCCAATATCTCCCTATTTGTTTACCTTGATTATAAAGATTTTTACTTTAATGCTCAGAAGAAGAATTAGCAGAAATGAGGGGTTCCAATATCATTTTGGTTGTAAAGAAATGAAGCTTACTCATGTCTGCTTTGAAGATGACTTGCTAGTAATGAGCCATGGAAATGCTAATTCTGTTAGAATCATCAAAGAATCTCTTGAAGAGTTTAGTAATTGCTCTGGTCTTCTACCAAATTTGTCAAAAAGCACTATTTTCTTTGGTAGTATGCAGGAAGAGGATAAGCAAGCAATTCTAAATACTCTTCCTTTCATGGTTGGTAAATTACCAATAAGTTACCTTGGTGTTCCATTACTTTCTAAAAGACTTGGAGTGAAAGATTGCAGTAGTTTACTTGACAAAATTAGAAAGAAGGTGAATGATTGGAAGAATAAAAGCCTTTCTTATGCAGGAAGACTTCAGCTTGTAGCTGCTGTGCTGGAGTCAATTCATGTGTATTGGGCTTCAGTCTTCCTCATACCATTAACTGTGATTAAAGACATTAACAAGCTTTTGAAAGAGTTTTTGTGGAATCAAGGTAATTCTGCTAAAGGAAAGTGTAAAGTTGCATGGAAAGCAGTGTGTATGCCAAAAGACCAAGGAGGGTTGGGATTGAAAGATCTTCAAAGTTGGAATGAAGCTCTTCTAGCAAAGCATGTTTGGAATATTGCTATCAAGAAAGACACTCTGTGGGTTAAGTGGATACATACAGTGAAGTTGAGAGGTAAGAGTTTCTGGAATATTGATCCTGAGAAGAATGATAGTTGGGGTTGGAAAAACATTCTGAAAGTTAGGGATATGATTAAGAATAGAATTGTGTACAAGATTGGCAATGGGAGTAAAACTTCTATGTGGTATTATAATTGGAGCCCATTAGGTCCTTTAAGTCAGTACATTCATAACAGAGATTTATATGATGCAAGATTGGATGCTGAGCTATGTGTTAAGGATATGATCAGAGGTGGTAATTGGGAATGGCCCCAGGAATGGTATAGTAAATTTAATAATGTGACTAGTATTCAAGAACCCAGGCTAATAAAATAAATGATAAAGATGATTGGGTGGTGTGGAAAAGTATAAATGGATTGGAAATGAAATTTGCTGTTAAGAATGTATTTCAGGAGTTGAGATATAATGATCCTATTGTACCATGGTGGAAACTGGTTTGGTTCTCACAATGTATTCCAAAAAATGCTTTTATTCTGTGGCTTGCTATAAAAGGGAGACTATCTACTCTTGATAGGCTGTAAAAATGGGGTAATTGTATGGTCAATAGATGTTATCTGTGTATGAAGGAGGCCGAAGATTTGGAGCATCTTTTCTTTAAGTGTGAATTTTCTAGGGAAGTTTGGGAAAAGGTCAGGTTGAAAGCCAAAATTCATAATTGTGATGTCTCATGGAATAACATTGTTCAAGAACTTGCTAATGCCAATAATGGTAATAATATTGGAAGTGTGGTCAGAAGATTGTGTTTTGCTGCTTGTGTTTATAGCATATGGCATGAGAGAAATTGCAGGGTGTTTAGAGGAGAAAGCAGAGAAGTTATTGATGTTGTTAAGGCAATTATTGATACTGTCAAAATGAAGCTGATGTGCATTAATGTGAAGAACAGTGAAGCTGTTAGAGTTGTGGAAAAGGATTGGGCCATAGTATGCAAGAAATCTAAGTAACAAAATGTGAGTATGGTTGGGAGTGTATTGTTCATTTATGAGTAAGCCTACAGATGTATTAAGGGGAGATTTGATCAGTGGTTGATATTCATGTATTTGCTGATGTATTGGTTTTTAACCACTACAAATGCTTCTTACAAGTTTAAAGAAGATTTTGTATTTCATGTTCATCACATAAGAAGGCCCTGTAACTTGGTTTGCTGGATGCTTGGAGTTATAAGAGCATGCAAATTTGTTTATAGGCCTTGGTGGAGGTAATTGCAGATTTGTATGTTTTTTATAATTTTCTGAGTTAAAAGTAAGCCATAAAGTGGGTTACCTTAGTGTGAAGGGTAGTATGAACATTGTGGGGTAGTACATGGGATGATTTGAATAGTGAGGGGTGCAAGATGACCCTACTTGGTCTTATCAGTGTACTACCAAGGGGGCATGTAGTATGTCCCTCAAGGTGAGTGTTTCCAGTTTCTTGAAGCCTTTTGTAAAGAAGGAAATGTAGAGAAACTGGAAGACCCCTTGACTGGATGGTTGGGTTCCCAATGAAGCCATACATCTGATTCATCTTGGCTGTTGTGGGTGCTGGTTGAATGGCCTTGATGAGTAGATGATATGGAAATGTAGTTGGATGCTTTATGGTGCTTTAAAGGTGAATTCAGTGTCCACTGTTGTGTATTGATAGTGGTTTGTGAGCTGTGAAGTTCTGTTAGTATCTAGCTTCTTGCTGTTTGATATTGATAGTAGTATTGACTGTTAAGAGTTGTATTGTCCTTTTATATACTGATTGGGGGTTGTCCTAATCGGTTGAATGGTGTTGTAAGTTGTTTTATAGTTTGATGAATAATATATATTTCACCTTTTGCACCCTAAAAAAAAGGAAACGGGTCAAAGTGTCAAACTACATGTTTTATTAGTCACCCAAACTCAAGTGGTGACAACCTTCTAACTGCTTCGACTAGAAAGAATCGTATGATTGTCCTAGTAAACTAGAATCAAGTTTACTATGTTAGTTCTATGAGATCAAAATAAATGGATAAAAAGTTTGGTGGGTCATTCAAATCTGACTCAACAAGTCTTAATCATTTATTTTCATTTTCTTTGTGTGTTTTGACCCAAACACGTTTTTACTCATCACCCGAAACTGTTTGTTTTTTGCCCGCATTGGATACGAGTTAAGAGTTACAGTAGCCAAATACATCATCCCGAAAGGTAGAAGTTTTCGTCTTGCTGTAGTTCTTTTATTTCCATCTGTATCTAGGATGAAATAACGATATGGCTTTACTGCTAGTTTCTTGGCTCCTTGGGGTATTTTAGACATTTGGATAAATAGTATCAAGAATTTAAGTCATTTATCCTAGTTTTTATAGAATAAAAATCAATCGGAGCATAAAGCATTAATCATTTTTTGTTTTGATTCAGGTGCGCCGTGTTTAGGGACTCGTGGATACATTGGATAATCTGAGGACAAAGAATGTCAATCCAAGCCTTCTTCTTTATGATGGTTATTCAAGAACCGAAAGTATTTGACTACTCATGTTCTTTCTCATCAAGGTTACAAATACAAGTTATCATCCGATAAATGGAGTTTATTTTCCCTCGTACATTGCAATTTTGGATACCACTGTAAACCAAAAATTCAAAAGTAAACTACTGTAAATACTACAATTGTGATCAATTAAATCAATCAAAAACTTCGTAATTGGATATTCAGTCTTCTTAGCCACACGGAATGAAGAATCATGTGAAATACATCAAAGTTTTTAGCTGGAATGTTGAGTGTGAAGTGTTTTTGTACTTCCATCACCTTTTTTTGCATTTCCATATACTTCGAAAAGGGTATATATTGCAATATTCTTTTCAAATCTGGAATGTTATCTACGGGTACTTGTATGGAAAACTGACTCCAATCCAACACGTCGTTATATGGTAGAACATAATTATTCTTGATAACGACGGGGATGAACCCCATATGGATTGCTTCTGTTAACCTAGCGCTTGCAACTTCATAACCACTAGGACATAAACAATACTTACTTTGGCTTAGTAACTCAGTGTAGTTTTGACATTTCGGAAGGTAAGTGTGGACTTGCATATCATTATCAGTATTGTTTCCCCAATGTTTGAACAACTTATTTCGTACAAAACCATGGTTTCCGCCTGCAAAGAATGCTAAGATTGAACGATTGTAAGGTGGTTGTCCACTGCCTACGAGTGGGATATTGTTGAACGGCCCATAAATCTCTGACATCGACACATCCCGCCTTGGAATGAAACCTTATGAGGTATTGTATTAAACCGCCTCAAATGTTTAGAATTCAGCGTCTTCTCATAACGTGACCATTTTCCAGCTTCACCAGCTCCTCGGTATTAGCAATGATGAGCACATACCCTAAACATAAGATTCTGATAGCTAAACCAACTGCCGTTGTGCTAGTACCAGCATCTAAAATAATTTTCAAAGGCTGCTCTTTTCCAAGTATATGATCTTGTGACAAATATTGTACAAAGCAAATCAAGCCTATAAGAAAAATATATTCAGTCAAAACTATAATGGCCATTATAGACATTGTTTCTAGTAAAATGTTATAAATAACTAAAGAACTGACCATTATTACAAAAAAAAAAAAAAAAAAAAAAAAAAAAAAAAAAAATATATCGTTAATACTAATGATATAAACGTTGTAATATGCATTAAACAGATTTTGAGCGACTTTCAAACCATATGACTTGTTTGTTTGACCCATTCCCTTTTAGCCGACTTTTTATAATTGACCCGTTTCAGAAAGAATTACAGCCTAAATTTACCCATTCATAAGTTAACTTGAAGCTTACCAGGCAAAGCAACGGCATCTCCTGCACCTTCATTAACAATTACCATCTTTTTTGAATTTGAAGACTGTCCATTTTCTATTTTTGATAAGTTTAACTTTATAGAGTTGTAATTTGTGAAAGAAGACTTGAGTAAAACATCCAGGGATACAACACTCCCGCCTATTGATTCAGCATGTGATGATAACATTTCTTTTCTGTTGGAGTATAGAGATCTTGGTACTTAAGTGACATTTCCATATAACTTAGAAATCAAATTTTAGCCAGTCAGGATTTGAGGTTGTTCTCCACGTAATAGCAAATGTGCCTTTAGTCCCCTCTCTGCACAAGAAACAACTGACAAAACATGCAAATGGAATATCAAGAACTGACCATAAGTGGTTTTTCAACTAAAAGTTGCACAAACTCAGAGTTTAAGGGGGTGCTTAATTTGCGTTTTAGAACTGCTTATCAGATAATTTGAATAACCACTTCTATACCAGCTGCAACAACACTGAAATAAAATTTTAATTTTCCTCTACTCTTAGCCTGATTATCTGTGTCTACTTTTTTTTTCTTCAGAAAATGTCACTTTTGTCCTTTATCTGTCTATTTTTCTATACAATCACAATTTGTCAAAACATTTGATTATCCCATTATTACAACATAAATGCATCTAACCCTAACAGCTTCAAGTGAAACATGCAACATAATACATTTGAAAAAGCACATCCAAACACCCCTTAATAGCTTCAAGAGATATATGCAACATACCAGCAGCTGCAGCATGTGCACTTTGACAACCTCCACACATGACCTAAAAAACTCCTAAAACGATGTTTAAATACTAATAAATGGCATATATCGTTAAACGAAGTTCAAATACAAGCAACTTTAAAAGGTTAACTCACTCACCACATCAGTTCCTAAATGATCTTCAACAAGTGGAAACAATGCATCAAGTTTCCTCGCCTTATTACCATTAACTAACGGATGCAGCAAATCATCACGAACAATGTAAAAAGATGACGACGACTGGTCAACCTTGTGCCATTCCTTTACATTCTCACACAATGACGAATTCGAATAGTTGGAAAATGACACTTTCTGTTGTGTTTGTAAAGTGGTAGAAACTTTTATTTGGTGAACTTTAGTATCTGGATTCGTCAGTAACAAGCATAAACAGACCAAATTTAAAACCATTTACCTAATAATTACTGTTCTCAAAACTTAGAGGGTGCTTGGCTCTACTTATTTTGTGGGCTTAATGGCTTATTGCGATTTTGAAAAGCCGATAAGCTCACCTTAATGAGCTTATCAAGTTTAGAATATAGATTCAAATAAGCCATAAACTCAATTTGATAAGCCCACAGGCCAAAAATGTGGTTGTTTTCAAATTTCTGTAAGCCGATAATTCCATATAGTAAGCTAATCCAAACCACCCATATAACTGATTATCTGCATATAAGCAAATTTGAGTGTTTAAATGAACCTGCTTATTCGCTTACATTACACTAAAAGCACTTATGCTCAAGAAGATAATCACTTTAGAATGCTAATCCACACACCTATTTACTAATTATATGCATTTACGCACATTTGAGTCAAGGTTGGCAGGGAATGAAACAAGTACAAATGAATAAATGTAATTTAATCGATTGGGTTTGATTTGTGTGCGTGTGATTATGTGTGTTTGATATCAGTGTGAATTTATGTTTCAGGTTTTGCTTGGCGGGGGAAGGCACAAATGAGTAGAATAGAAATTATTGAATAAAAGGAGGGTAAAATAGTCATTTCACAAAGCACTTAACGGGCTTGTCTAACGATTGTTAAGCAAAAAACCGTTTTTGAAAACAAATGTCATCCTCAAGGATACTATTTGTCTAAGGAAACCTGTTCAGGGACATTTTTGCTAAAAATCTTGTATGAGGACACTTTTCGCAAAATCGCGAAAGTTTAGGGTCATTTTTTGTAGTTTACCCTTTAATTTATTCATAACCCGAACATAGGGGTGCTCACGGTCCAAAAACCGGACCGGACCGAGACCGAATCCGGCAAAAATCCTAGACCGAGACCGGACCGAATGTGGTCGGTCCGGTCCAGTCTCGGTCCAAATAGGCTAAATGTCCGATTTTTAAACCGGACCGGACTGATCTGGATCGAGACCGAAATTATGAAATTCCCTAGATCGAGACTGGACCGAATGTGGTCGGTCCGGTCCGGTCCAGTCCGGTCCATCTGGTCTGCTCACCCTTACCCGAACATGACCTCTTTAATAAACGAGTTAGATGGATCGACCAAACCCGACCCAAAATCTCTTTACACTCAATTTTCGTGTCTTAGAAATTGGTACCCCTAATTTTAACTATTGTATTTGACTAGTCAAACAGATAAGCACTTGACGACAGTCCACACGGATCGCAATCCGTGTTTTCACTAAACAGTCAAATCCAACCGTCCATTTCTCTTCCAAATAATCAACGGCTGGAAAATTCCCCCGCACAACTTTTACCCAAATTTCAAAAATTTCCCAAAACATTTCAATTTCCCAAAATTTTCAATTTCACCTATAAAACATACACACCAATCCTCACTTTTACACACTCAAACACAAACACAGTTAATTTTCTCAGAAAATAAAAAGAAACACAAATGGCACGAACTAAGCAAACAGCTCGCAAATCAACCGGAGGAAAGGCACCAAGGAAGCAGCTAGCAACAAAAGCCGCACGAAAGTCAGCTCCAGCAACTGGAGGAGTAAAGAAGCCACACAGATTCCGGCCAGGAACAGTTGCGTTGCGTGAGATCAGGAAGTATCAGAAGAGTACCGAGTTGTTGATCAGGAAGTTGCCCTTTCAGAGGCTTGTAAGAGAAATTGCCCAGGATTTCAAGACGGATTTGAGGTTTCAAAGCAGTGCTGTTGCGGCTTTGCAGGAGGCCAGTGAGGCGTATTTGGTTGGCTTGTTTGAAGATACTAATTTGTGTGCAATTCATGCCAAAAGAGTTACAATTATGCCTAAAGATATGCAGTTGGCTAGGAGGATTAGAGGTGAAAGGGCTTAGATTATTACATTTATGGGGTTTATCTTGTTTTATAGTGTTTCGGATGATGCCTAGTTATGTCATTGCTTGTTCGATTTTGTGTTTAAATGTGATGCCATTGTTATAACTTCTCAACAATATGTTATTTCAGATGATTTGTTTGTTGGTCTAATTGGTATTGTATTAATTTACCTATATCGAAAAGCAAAGAATAGAAAAATGAAAAAAACATCATCAACTGAATGTGGGATAATTAGAGATTAATTGAAAGATGTTAGACAACTAGAAACAAAAAATATGCATAAACTGTACAATGAATGAGATTAGATTAATGAAAATATGCTGCTACCTGATATACTTTTAGTTTTAACGTTTATCTTGTTTCTTTCACTGGAAATAGAAAACCACAATAATCCATACTACCTTATCCTTATAATGTATTTAGGACATCTATATTTAGAAGTTTTAAAATGTTTAAGACCAAAAATATTTCTTTAATAGGAAAGAT
This sequence comes from Artemisia argyi, assembly GCA_030686995.1. Lineage (NCBI taxonomy): Eukaryota > Viridiplantae > Streptophyta > Magnoliopsida > Asterales > Asteraceae > Artemisia > Artemisia argyi. The sequence continues at coordinate 116,446,305 of CM060680.1, read as the reverse complement.
GCATGTACACCACTTTAATGCACATAATTTTTAGACTTACAAGACAAAAAATATAATGTACACCACTTTAATGCACATATTAAAAAAAACCATATTAATGATATTTAATGTAGTCAATTATTTAATTGATCAATAAATACAATTATTAAAACACCCCTTACATCACAAATACAAATTATCAAGCATATTGTACAAACAAATTAAACACAATTCCTACATTGAACGTCACTAATACAAATAATAAAACACATTATACAAATATTCAGGCCCGAACGGGCAACGGGCCTAATGGGCTTGAGCCCGAATGGGTGCTGGCCAAACAGGCTCGAACCCGAACGAGCACGGCATGCACAAAATTCTTGATATCCGTAAATCTATTGTCAAAAAAAACATAATAAACTAAAATACATGATTCACCGGAAAATTTAATTTCAGGGTACCCGCCGCTGCAACGCGCGGGTACCTGCTAGTGTCTAAGAATTGTTAAAAGATTTGTGTTATGTTTTCCCTTGAAAAATAAAACAGTAACTGTCTTCAAAATACCAAACTCACTTTGAACTTGACCAACAAAAAATGTTTACTCATACACATTCTATACCAATTCGAAATGTTATTCACATCAAACTCAATAAGTGTCAAAAATATTAAAACGTGAATATTCAAGTTGCAACTGAGTTAGGATCTATAATTATATATGATATATGCATCCTCAACTAATGTACTAAGTTGTAGCAATAGGCTAATAAAGACTTGTTGCATTGGAGCAATAGGTTAACAAAGACTTAGGGCCCATTTAGGATTAGGATTTGATTTGGATTTGGATTTGATTTATGAGAGAAAAATATTAAAATATATATTTAGCTAAATAAATGATTATTTTTATAATTTAATGTATAATTTTTAATATTTAAAGAGGAAAGAGATAGAGAGATAAAAAAATGAGCTCACATATTTTATAAAACCATAAAGTGAGTTTATCTTTTGAGAAACCCTTTATCATGCCCAAATCCTAAACCTACATACTTCAAACAAACACCTATTTAATGTCACATCGATACAAAACCCAAGCCAAAGTAGGCAACCAAACGGGCCCTTATTTCGACCTACTGATTTTTTGAGTTACGTGAGAGAAAGGATAAGTTAAAACTAAAAGTGGTTAAAGATGAGTTAAATATTTTGAATGGGTTAATAAATTGGGGATGCTCTAAATTAAGTCAAGTTATACCTCTCTCAACTTGAGAGGATCCCAACCCTTATACAAAACTACAAAGGAAACATTGAAATTTTTACACTTAAAAAAGAATAAAACGAAACAAAGCTTCAGTTATCAAAAAGAATCTCAAGAGAACTCATTCAAATAATAGTCAATTTTTTTTTTGGGTAAGAGGGAATACCCTGGTAAAATATATTAATCTCCCAAAAATCCGATAAGAACACTGGAATGTGACTGAGTGTCACATTAACCTCAAGCAAAGCTTGAACAGCCTATTCGAACGACATGCCAAACAAATTACAAATCAACTACATAACCAATGACTCCAATAGGGAAAAACCACCTAATGGAACATAAACAAAATAGACGACCAATCATCTAGAAACAGAATCAGGAAGGTCCCAAACTCGAGCGTAAGCCTCTCTCTCCTTGGTTCGCTTGAACCTACACGAAAGAAGCTTGAGCCAAACTGCTGCTGAGATACACTTACTAACTTGAGCAACGGATCTCTTCAACTTTTTAAACAACCTCCAATTGCGTTCTTGCCAAATAAAGTAGGCTGTAGCAGCAAGCACCAATCTCGCAATAACACCATGGGGAGACTTCTTTTTCGAATTCACTCCAATATGCTCAACGATGGCATAAATATTATGTGCCACATTATCTAGACCAGCAAGAAATTTAATGCGATTCCAAACACCATCCGCAAAGACACATTGGAAAAATAAATGATCATGGGAATCCGGGACTGTATCACATAACGAGCAAGTACTTCCAAGATTCTGATCTACGTCCCAAATGCTAACCCGATCCTGCGTTTTCAGCTTACGCTTAATAATAAGCCATAAGTTAAACGCATGACGGGGAATATTATTAGGGAACCAAACCACATCATACCATAAAACTTTGCTGTCTCGAGGGCGAATTGATTCCCAAACCCGGCTGACCGAAAAACTCTTAACCGTACCATCATTAGAACGCCATTCCAATTGATCATTAGCATTAGAGGTCGGAACGTTACATGTACATAAAAATTGGTACTTCCCCGTGAGGTATTGGGGCCATGACCAAATACCATCAATAATAATTTCACTCACCGTAGCTTGAGGAGTAAGACCAGCTCTATGAATATCACGATTAGTGAGATGATTAGACAACGGACAAGCAACACACCATTTATCGTGCCATAAAGAAGTGCGAGTGCCTGAACCAATCTTGTGCCAAATAAAATCACGGATTGAAGTCCGCAACCTCAACATATTGCGCCAACCACAAGACATATTGCCACGAACAGGAATATCCCAAAAATTACGATTATGAAGCTTGTAACTATGAACCCATTTCACCCAAAGCGATTCCTTAAGCGAAAGAAGCTTCCAAATATGACTCACCATTAAAGCCGAATTGAAATGAGCCAAACGCTTCACACCAAGGCCCCCTTCATCTTTGGGAAGACAAACCTCATCCCAAGCGACTTTAGCTTTGCCTATACTAGAATCACCTGGACACCATAAGAAGTTCCTCATAATTTGTTCAATGTTAATAAGGACTTGTTTAGGAAGAACGAAAACCGAAGCCCAAAAGACATGCATAGATCCAATAACTGATCTAATAAGTTGAAGTCTACCCGCAATGGATAGGGACTTATTTTTCCAATCAAGCACTCGACTTTCAACTTTTTCCACAAGCTCATTGCAATCTCTAATCTTGAGCCGAAAAGAAACCAATGGAACACCAAGGTATTTAACCGGGAGACGTCCTTCTTCAAAGGGAAGAACATGTTTAATGGAGATTTTAACATGGTTTAAAACGTTACAAAAGTAGGCCGTACTTTTAGGGAGACTAGGAGCTAGACCCGAAGCAAGAGTAAATTCGTCTAGACCTTCCTTTATAACCCGGACAGAATCCACATTACCATAGGCAAAAATGAAAAGATCATCCGCGAAACACAAGTTAATGAGCTCCAACTTGCCACAATATCGATGAAAAGTAAATCGATCAGATTTCATCACTCTTTTATTAAGCATACGAGTAAGAATATCCATGACAAGCGTAAACAAATACGGGGAAAGAGGATCACCTTGGCGAAGACCCCTCTTCCCACGAAAATATCCGTGTAAGTTACCATTAATACTAATGGAATACGAGGTAGTGGAAACACATTCCATAATCCAAAGATTCATGCGATCATGAAAACCATAACCTTTAAGAATTTTCCGCAAAAAATTCCAATCAACCGTGTCATAAGCCTTTTGAATGTCCACCTTGAAGGCACATCTAGGCTCACCCCTATCCAAGTGATAATTGTGCATAAGCTCTTGCGTTAGGAGAATATTATCAGAAATGCTTCTATCCGGAATAAAAGCCGATTGGTTAGGATGAACAAGAGTCTTTAAACACTGCTTCATGCGGTTAGCAATGATCTTGCTAATACACTTAAAAAGCACATTGCAACACGATATCGGTCTATAATCATTAATTTTGGAGGGAGACTTAACCTTTGGGATGAGAGCAATAATAGTATGATTAAGCTCTTTCAGAAGAATACCATTCGTAAAGAACTCACGGATAGCATGAATGACCTCGACCCCCACAATGTGCCACGCATCTTTAAAAAAAGCAGCCGAAAACCCGTCCGGACCCGGCGATTTATCATCACCCATAGAAAAAATGGCATCTTTAACTTCACGATCCGTAATGGGACCCCTTGCATAACTTTATCATATGAAAGAACCCGGCGATTTACATTTCACACATCACACTAATGTTTATCATATGAAAGAACCCCTTGCATAACTTTCAAGACAGAAAAATCGCATTCATTCAAATGATTTGTCATTTACAATTAACCCCAATGGGCTGTGCGCTATTATACAAAACTAACTTATAGAGATTTGCTAACAAGTTCACCATTTGGTTTCCATACAGTGACCATCCCTGCTGCATCACCAGTAAAGAATAGACCCTCAGGACCTACTTGGATTGCTTGAATGTCCTGTCTTGAAAATATTCTACCCCTTTCAACAAACCTATAGAAAAAGACAAAAAGGATGTCAGTACTGAGAGTATTCAAGCACCTTATAAAGTTAAGCCAGAGAGCCGTATACAAAAACACTTACGAGGGCAAATCATATATGTGAACACCGCTGTCTTTGCATAAACATAGCAGCATTGGCTTTTTCTCTGCATCATGCATCCCACAAAATGCATGGACACCCTGCAGCAATAAAAAAAAAAACATAAAATCACTAAATCATATGACTCTCCTAAGACCCAAACCTTTAAGAAGAAGATATTGCATTAACAAACAACTTACATTATCTACATCGTGTTTGTAAACTTGCTCAATTTTGCCGTCTTCAGTTGCACCCCAAACTTTGATTGTTTTGTCCAGGGAACCAGAAATCAAATATCGATCCCAACATATGACCGCTGTCACGTCACCCGTATGTCCATCCAATGCATGCCTACACTCTAGTGAATCAAGACTCCATACTCGTATAGAGTGGTCAGAAGAACCGGAGAAGAGCATTCCAGCTCCTACAACAAGTGAAAGCACAGATCCTGTGTGGCCCTTCAAAGATGTTGGTTGTTCATAGAAACTGGTTTTAGATGTAGATTTCCATGACAAAATAGTACCGTCCTGCACAAATATATAACGTTCAGACACAACTTCACAGAATATATAATGTTCAGACACAACTTCACAGAATATATAATGTTCAGACACAACTTCACAGAATCTGTTTAAATATCACATGATCAGAATGTTATATTTACCTCCATCCCGGCAAAAAGAGTGTCTTCAGACATAGTAATAGCATTAACTTGTCCACCATTTCCTCGAATAATTACTTCACTTTGAGTCTCAAGATTCCAAGCCTAGCAAAAATCAAATTCCAAGCCCGATTAGTATAATACAATACACACATAATATACATTCAATAAGTTGATATTGACATAAATGTACCTTAATCTTATCTCGCAGCCCAGCGAACATCCATAAACCTTCTTGGACTAAAGTCCCACACTCGTCATCAAAGTTGAGCACATTGTCACACTGCTAACACAAAAACACCATCATTAATCAGTCATAAGATTATCACAAACATGTTCCACAAGGCAAAAGGAATTAAAAAAACAAACCTTTCCGCTATTACAATCCCAAACTCTCAGTGATTTGTCCTTGCTGCCGGAGAAAAGCTTGTTGAATCCAGATGGATAGACAATCCCAGTTACACCCTAAATACAAAACGTTTTTAATAAACAGTGCATAACAAAAATGTGAATAGGAAAAGCCACAGACGTTGCCATCATATTTACCTTTGTATGACCTTCCAACTGTGCCAACATGGAGAGCCCACTACCACAGAACCACGATTGCAAATTCTCATACTTCTCGCCATTTGTACAGTTCACTGTGTTCCCAATAACTTTACCCTGACCAGTAATATTTACTTCACTTTTTTCAACTTTTGTGCAATCCTTAGTCTTGTCAGTACTTTTACTTTGACTGAAATTGACATTTGTATTACTGGTCAACACCTTTTTTAGTGTCTTTGAGGCAATCTGATAATGTTCACGGTTCTCATTGTTCTTCTCAACAGGAGGCGAATTCCTCGACTTAAAAGTGTTGGGATTCTTCCAAGAGTGCTTTGACTTAACTGTATCCAGTTTTGGCAGGTCTGGGTGCAAAAATCTGCAGGGATTTCTAACGCATCTTCCCTCTAGCCAATACTTGCACACGACAGGTTTCACTGATAGATAACTTGGTGCAATATTTTGTTGATTTTCACAACCAAGCCGATTAAAAACATCCTTAACTTGATTTCTTGCGATGTTGTTTTGACTTCCACATCTCTTGAAAACGGACCCGTCTTTCTTCATTGAGAATCTTTTAGCTGCTATTGTTGCCATTCTAAATTAAAATAGACACCGATGATTAGTTGCTTTCTTGATGAAGATAACCATCAAAGTAAACGAATTTAACATCAATCTTCCATCTACGAATGATCCACGATTATCAAAAGGCCCAACACAACTCATGACCAAAATCCCATATTCAGAAATCCGTTAGATATCCATCGATCAGGATCCAGAATACCAACAGCAGAGAATCCACGTGTGGCAGAGATTTGATCACACGCAGCATTGACGAACATATTCCAATAAAAACCGTAACAAAGAACCAGCATGTTTACATTCCTAAATCTAACAGGCTCGCAGCTCATGTACAGATTCCAAAATAACAATTGCAGAAATCCGAAGCATTGCAGAACCTTACGTTGCAAACATCCGATAAAACCAAGCATCACCACCATATTTAAATAAACCTAACTCCAAATCCTAACCCTACTAGGATTATAAGAAACCATAAATGTAAAGCTAAATCTATCGATACAACCGATGTCTCACGACATCGCAAATAAATAAGGTGAATAATAATCTAACCATGATCCTAACCAAACCCTAACCTTAAAAAAAGACAAATAGAATACATATATAAAAACATAAATCTAAAACTAAACCTACGAATCCACCGATTCAAATCAATCATCGTCATGTGTAGCGATCGAGAGAGCACCGATAATTCAATTCGATTCGATTCGTAACAAACTAGAGGAAGAAGAGCAAAAGAATCGCGAGAAACAATCGAACCTGTGTGTGACTATGGCTTCCAACTGATGATCAAATTGTTGATGATTTTGATTTTGATAATTAGAATTAGGGTTTGGGTTAATTTTGGGAGAGTGATATGTGATTTTAAGCGTTTTGTTTTGTTTATATAGGCAGCGGCCAGGCAATGGTTTTTTACTTTCGCTTGGACGCCAAGCTAATTACAGTTTTTTTTTTTTTTTTTTTTTTCCCTCTCTCTCTCCCCTTTTCTTTTACGGTGTGTTTGGTTTAGGCTGCCCACAAAAGAGCATGTCGACCGAGTAGATCGACCCATTTCAGTCAGATGTCACTTATGTGGTTAGTCGGTCGCGACCGATAAAATGGAAAAAAGAGTGTGATTTGGGTCGAGATCACGACCGAGTTTCAAAACAACAAATATTTGGTTTTTTGATCCAAACGATTGGCTCTTTATTGTTTGTAGCCGTTTGAGCATTGTACCAAAAAAATTAAATTTTTTGACCGTTTAAAAAAGTATATGTTTGGTAAAAAAAAAGAAAAAAAAAAATCTTTTAAATTACACTATAAATACACAACATAAACAACACTTCAATTCACATAATCTCACACTTATCTCTATTAAAAATGTCTAATAAAACACCACAACAAACAAAAGGCCGAAAATCCCGAGTACCACAAAACATCCCGCAAGTATCATCGGATTCGACTTTCCGGTTAACCAGTGTGTCACCAACCATCAATTTCCGACCCCGTTTTGAAGAGCCTCGAAATGGACTCATCAACGTCTTCCTATTCTAATTATCAAAATTATTCTCCGGTTATGAAGAGCCTCGAAATGAGTGACCAGTTGGTCGTGATGCAGCTAAGAAAAATAAGGCTACTAAGAAGAAATCGTTGGAGAATTCCAAGTCTTGGAATTTGGATGTGGTAGCCGACAAATGGAAAAGCAATAAGTCAATGGCATTGGGTAAGAAGCAGGAGCTTGCAGACGGATACTACGACTTGAAGAAAAAGGAGCTGGAGCAAAGGGATAAGGAGTTGGAGCTGCAGAAGAAAGCGGAGCAAGAAGACAGAAGATTGGCAATGGAAGAACAAAAACTTGAATTTGAGCGACAAAAGAAATATCAAAAAGACCTCATCTTCTATCTCACACCAATCGACCCATCTTTGCCCGCATTACAATGGCAAAAAATGCAAGAAATCAAAGACTCGATTAAGGAACGACACAACCTAGATTATTAGTTTTTAATAAGCGTTGTAATGTTTTAATAAGTGTTGTAATGTTTTTATTGATTTGAATTAACATGTAAGATTTAAATTATGAATGAAATTTTAGTTTGTGTTAAAAATGTTAAAAAAAAAAAAAAAATTGAACTTGGTCGCCCTTACAGGGGCACCGAATCGCCTGCAAGTCGCTGGAGAGAGAAAGCTGACGTGGCAGAGAAAAATGGGAGGATTGGATCGCCTTACTGTGGTCAGCCTAAGGAGTGTCGGTTTAAAATATAAGGTTGCTTTTGGTTGGATGTGGTAAGGTTAGAATTTGGGATTAATGCCAAAAAAATGTTGTTTGGTATATTTGTGTGTAGGCGTGTTATAAAACCCGACTCGAACCGAACCCGACCGGGTTCGGGTCAACTCGGGTCGAGTCAATTCGGTCAAAAATCATATTCGGGTCAATCTGGTCGACCCGAATTGACCCGAGTTCTAAACAAGGTCGGGTTCGGGTATGTTTTTTTAGCCTTGACCCGACCCGAACCCAAACCCGAGTTGACCCGATTAAACTAACACTTTACAATGTAAAAATACTCGGGTTGACCCGAACCCGACCGGGTCAACCCGAATGACAGCCCTATTTGTGTGAGTGATGGCTCTCAAATTTTTGTCTATGTACTAATCCTATCTACCATGTCATCTTTTTGTTACATTACCTTTAAAGGTGAGCCCATTTCACATATCAACCATTCATATTTGGTTCTACCTTTTATTTTTACAATAATAATATTTTTAAATTTATAAATTGCACCTTTTTATAACATACTAGCTTATAGACCCGTTGACACCGGGTTATTTTTTAAAGAAATAGAGAAAATGAGATGATAAGAAAAGTAATAACGTAAACTTGTTCCATTTAAATTATGAAAGAAAGAATGAGACAATGCATCTGTTATAAGATAAGAAATTGCTTATGTTACAATTACACTAACAAACGTCCAAACTTGGGGTCTCCAAAATTTATTGTGCTGAGTAGCAAAAGACGTGTGCTCTGCCCATCTATTTACAACCATAGCGTTGGCTAATCTTAAATAGATTGAATTGAACATAAAATGATGTGTGTGAGCGCCTATCGATTCAAAACCCAATCCTTGCGATGATGATTGTCTTGAGTAGCAAATGCTGTGTGTGAGCGCCTATCGATTAAAAACCCAATATCCATGTCGTGCACATCTAATAGTCTATTGATAATGAATGAATGTTGTGTTTAATGGTTTACAAAAATGCAATTTGGTCAACCTACAGGTAGCGAAAATGCAATTTGCTTTATATTTTATTTTCGGTATCTTTCGCCCATGTAGTTTTTCAATATCTTTGTGGTTCAGTTAAAGCAATCAATATCTTTGTTGGTCAGTTAAAGCGAGAGATGCTTTTTAAGCTTGTGATAGGATGAGGATTTCAACCCGTGCATTGCGGCGGAACATATGGCACACTCGTTACTACTATAGTATTGTACCTAAGCAAATCATAATGTGCGCCTAATAAACAACGCAATTTATCCAAAAAAAATAACGATCACACTATTAAACATCTAAGATTCCGGCCAAGTTGTGTATTCAAGTGATGTCAATAATCTCATCTCTCAATAAGATGCATTTATCATAAGTAAATTGCTCCAAAATGTAGAATACACACTAATAATTAATCATATAAGTAAAATGTAGATTACAACTTCGACCTTTGTCCAACACCATTGCAATCTGACAGAGGCAACACATGCAAGACAACATGTTATGATACCTGCAAAACCATTTCGAAATGACAATAAGTAATTCAATAAAGTAGACTATCGTCGGACTTGTGGATATGAGAATTGCTGATAAAAACAACACATATATTGTTACACGATGGGTATCACATTATTGACTCCATTCACAACTTTAACACTTAAGAAATTTGAGTCAAACACTTGTTAACTCAATTAGAAGTCACAAAGCTAACATAATAGTAATACATTAATAGTCACCTTTAAGCAAATGAAAAAAATTGAGTTGATATGTATTCACACGAATATATTGAGCAAAAATTAAATTATCGACTTTAAACATCCATGAAACTAGAAATTTAATAGTTGAAGTAGTACTTAACAATGTTTGTATTGTCTTGTTTGTATCGTCGACGTAGTTATCATTCTTGTCATAACTCAGAAGTTACCACACTTGTTGAGAAGGTCAAGAATCTGGAATCTGCACTGCTGCTATAGATTTCATCAACATGAGGAGACACGTATATACTGCAGTTGTAACAAAATGCGGTTCCTATTATAGATCACATATACAAAGACACTTATTAGCAGCGATACATACTACCAATAAACTAACTTTTGGCCAAATTATAAGGATTATAACATTTGGTGTTCAATTATGAGGGAAGCAACATGATCATTCTCTAATAGTTAAATACATAAGAATTCATATCAAATGAAAAATGGAAATGCAATACTACTTTGTCCATACATCTAAAATGCAAGATTACTCATATAGTTATCTAAATGGTGAGAGCAATATTTCAGTAAACTAAATGGTGTGGGCCTATTAGCTATTTCACACTCTCTAATATGTCAAATGAGAAGCTAAAAGGCTTCCCATTAATGTTCCTGACTCTGGATGTTAACGTTAGGTTGACAATCGATCCAAGGAAGACTCTAAGATGAAGCTCAATGCTGAAAAAAGGGATCTCAGTCAGCCGCATGTGCCAATGAAAAGGGAATTGTGGTCCAAAATGATATCACAGATGGTTCACAAAGACTGAAAATAAATTAGAACTCGTGAGGCCAAATCTAAATGGTTCGCATTCTTAGTAAAGTTTTAATAATTTAGGCAATTCAAAAATTATGAAGCTTTAAGCCCATTGGTGGCAAATCCTTAGTAAACCTTTATACGTACTGATACTAAGCAAATCCAAAGCAAATAACCGTTGCCAACTGTATCAATAGTAATTTGCTTAAAAGGAACGGGTCACCTCGGTTGAAATTTGCCGAAAGTCTAGTTTTAATTGCAAACAAATTTACTGAATCTTGTAACTTACTAATCCTTAACGAAAGGATCTTTATAACAAATAATTTCATCCGTAATCAGGTATACCAGTTAGAGTTATAGAAGAAGAATTTAGGAAAACCCTATGGACTTTCACTATTTTCATCTAAGAAGGCCTAAATATTTTTTTTTGCATGAAAAATCCTATAGCTTTTTATTGCCACGTCAACAAAATATTGTCTGCCATGTAACAGGCTTCAAAGTTAACTTTTGTCACAGATTAGTAAGCCAATAAATTTACTCTTGCAAAATTGGGAATAAAAATCATGGACTTGTTTGTGAAGAGAGTAGAAGTCTATAGTCTATATAAATTTTCTCAATTGACATACCTCTTCAAAAGGAACAAAGACAAATGGTGTTAGACCTCTTGTATGAGAGATAGCAGGGACTTTTGGATTGCATGTTTCATCATCTTCCCACCCTTCAGCCACTCCAAGAATGTCTCCATGAGGTCTTGGAACCTCGCTCTCTTGCACACCACTTGTAACAATCGATAGACGATCTATCCGATTGTTAACAAAATGTGTTCTTTTACATTTTATATGGCATAAGCAAATCCAAACACTTGACAATTCCATTAGCTGCCAATATCTCATTCACAGCAGCTGTTGGATGAAACTGATCCCACCATAGATGATTCAAAGCATTTCCACAAGCCATTCTTGGTGATAGACACATAATCCAACCATTATATCTTCCTAAACCGCAAAATGCTGAATCCGTTACATTAAATTCTGTAAAAAAAATTAAGGAAACCTTAAACAAAAAAAATCCAAAATCACTTGTTTCCACATTGTGCTAAAATGGATAAATCTGTAACGGGTCAAAACAGGCCGACCATATCTCTTTTTATCCATTTTTGAACTTTATGAATAATTAACAACTTAAGTATAGCTGAAAAGGAAAAAAAAACAATGTGTACTTTTATAAGTAACAACTTAAATAATATTAATTTTCTGCAACAAACTGTCCCAAGTACCAAATTATCTTATTCATGATTGGGATATGAGAACTTTATAGGTGGAAATACATACGGGTCTGGTTCTGGGATATAGCTCAGTAAATCAGTTACTTTTGTAGCAAGCAATGAGTCTGCTTCCGGGCTAAAAAAGTGACAAATGTTGATGCACAGTTGATCAGAAGAATGTGACAAATGTCTTGGTCAATATGCTTTAAACAACATAAATATGGGACATACCACAAACCTTTCAGGACCTGCTTGATTCAGCACATTCAAAGGTGTTAACTGCCTCTGCGCAAGTTGATCAGTTGCTTCGATTACTGGTACCTACAAATGCGGTGCCGGGAGCATCATCTCATGGTACGTGCTGAGTCAAAATGTTAATTTCATTATGCGCCTATGATTTTCTTTACTGAAGGAAATGATTTTTGTAGGCTTATACTTGTCGGATATGGTTCGCCTCCTCCACGCGTGGATTCAGATAGTAGTATGTAACAGGAGTTGCCGACAACTGGAGCCCGCCTTTTCATATAAAATGATAATAATTAACATTGTTTTGCATTATTTGTTGCATAATTTTTGTTACTGTTACACATACCTGAGAACCTTCTTGCCCAACATGAACTAATCGCTATGATAACTGGTTGTTCTTAATGATTGAGCATTTGAAGTGGAAAGTTAACAAATATCGACCTGGTAACTGCAGCAGCAAGATATGGCAATAGCAACAACGATTTGTGTTAGCGGTAGCAGCAACCATTTTACATTGTATTGGTTTCCATGATGGTATCTCCCATGATATATACATTGTTAGGCTCTGCATCCAAACAACTTTTTCGTAACCAAGTGAGATACGCAAAAAAAAAAAAAAAAAAAGATATACATGCAAGATTTCATAATACAACAGTTTTGGTCCCCATACCGAGAGAAAAGATATAACATGTTCAAGATAATTGATGATGGGATGCATTAATAAGTTTTCAATATACATCTCATAAATGAGACCGGTCCTATCGCCTTATTTGAACTAATTATTTCTTGTTATTTAAGATTTAATGAACTGGCCCGTGTTAGGCATAACTAATGCAATCCAATCCTCTTAAGCTCGAAAAATGCCCATGAGTTGTAGTAATCTAAACACAAAACTAAATTTATCAAATCGAAGGGCAATGAAATCTAATAACTTGAATCAAGAGATCCCAACTTTGTCTATGTCGTTATTAAATAAAAAGATGCATTCATTTGGCAAAACTTCTTTTATGTTGATCCATAATATAGAACAAAACCAAATCAATATGTTTTCATCTACTTTTTCGGCATTATCATTTACTTCTTTAGACTTAGATTGTGAATTAGATTTGAACCCACCTATAAATTTAATTGTACCCTTATTGCTTATATCTTTTGAAAAGAAAATGAAGAAAGTACGTGTACCTGATAAACATATCATAACAGAAATAGCCTCATCAGAAAAGGAAGCGTGATTATAATGATTTATCCCTGAGTAAGACTCCTGCAAAAACTGTTTTGGGATCAGGAGATTCAAAAGGAAAAAGAACGGTTCAAATTGGTCAAACGGTTCATCATATAAATAAACTTGTTAACATATCTACATACACGAATTATAATCAACCCATATTCCGGGTAAGAAATGAAAACTAATTACCTCAACAAAGTCGACAACTTCAGGATTCGTGTTTACCACCAAAAGATGAACCTAACAAAATACAAAAGCCAAAATTAAAAGAAATAAAATATTAGACCAAAGTAGTAGTTGCTAAGTATACATTTATGGGATAATAATAAGACCAACTGCATTAGAAAGTTTATCAATGGTCGTCCGCATACCTGCAATTTGACCAGTGGCAAAACACAGCCGCGAACCACCTGTTCCATGATTGTGTGATAGGATTCAACCCCTGCTTTGACAGCGACAAAGAAATCATCAAACAATTACCATTACAATGAGAACCTTAAACACATTATATAGGCATAAAATTACTAACAATAGCTACCTATAACTAATGATTTGGGCAACTTTGTCCTCTAACAATAGCTACCCACAACTAATGATTTTGGCAGCTTTGTCCTCTAACAATAGCTACCTATAACTAATGATTTGGGCAGCTTTGTCCTCTAACAATAGCTACCCATAATAAAAAATTTGTACAACATTAACAGTATTATCGACAAAATGCTGATAAAATAAAGCAAATGCAACAGTATTATCGACAAAATGATACAAAAATACACACCTCCTCCTGTTAGTAGGTTCTAAACGCGCTTATGTAGATTGTTCCAAGCCTAATATAAGCTCTTGTGAGCCTTCTTGTTGTTTATCTTCCCACCACTTCTCCGCCTCTCTTTCCCGAAAGAATTTCTTTATGAAAAACATGTAACGCCACAAATGATGTTCAAAAATTGTATCTTACCAAGATTGAATCAGAAGCATGACCCAAAACTGCCTAATTGTATAACATAATCGATAACCAAAAATGTAATTTAAAACTAATAATTCAAAACCCTAAATACTAAAATTAAATAGTTACATACCGGTGTTCGATGCCGAAGCGTATGCAAATCGACAAATACACAATTATTCGAAAGACTGTGAATTTATATTGAATGTGATTTTGAATTAGTATTGAAACTGATATTGAATCGTGTAGAGGAAGTTAATGGATGAATTGTAACCGATTTGGGAAGGAGCGTGTCAAAGAAGAATGACTTTTAATGATTTTTGGAAAGGTTTTTCTGATTAAATGCTCGTGAATAAAATTGAAGGAGGAGCGTAACATTAAATGTATCAATCAAAGTGACGCTCCTCCATTTTTTTAGAAACACATTAAATGGTGATTACTGATTTTACAAAAATAACACAAAGAGGATGTTTTACCACAGTTTTTGAGAGTTGAAATCTATTAATGCACGGTATTTGACTTTTAGAAAAAAAAATAATGCATTGGGGTGCTTGTACATTTTGTTCTAAATAAAGAATTTTAAAGGTGTAATTAATTTTATTTTTTAATGCTCCTGCTTTAGGGTGGTTGTAAAAAACGTTATTTTATTAGTTAAAATAGATATAATACTCCATCCATCTCAAATTATAAGTCCATTTTCATTTTGCATAAAGTTTAATGAATTTCCACTAACTAATCTATCCACTAATAAAATTTCTTCTCTCTCCACTAAAGTATGTTGTGATTGGTTGAAAAAAATAAACAAGTAAGTATTTTGGAACAACAAAAAGTAAGAAAACGGACTTATAATATGGGACAAAGGAAGTATATAATTTAATTATATTTTTCTCTCTCCTCATTTAATACAAAACAAAATCCTAATCCAAATCCAAATCTTAGGGCTCGTTTGGTTTAGGGGTTTGCAGTGGGTTTTGACTTTTAAAATATGAATTAGTTCTTTGTTTCATAGTTTGGCTTTAGGATTTGACATTAAATATAAAAAGTGGCACTGTTTAAAACGTAGGGCACATGGGTCAGATTTGGCTAGGATTTATGACATTTTATAACATTGTGGGGTCATTTGAGTGTCTTTATATGTGGGTTTCTCTTTTTTATATATTATATAAAATAAGAAAATTAATTTTAAATATTTTCATCAATTATTAAATATATATTTTTAATTTAATTATATTATTTTCTCTTACCTCATTTTTTTTTCTCTTATATCAAACCCAAATCCAAATCATAATCCAAATTTAAATCCAAATCAAAATTCATAATCCTAAACCCACCTATATACCAAACAAACGGGCCCTAAGTAAATGATAGAAAATAGTAAATGATAATGTAAATTGTTTGTTTGATATATTAAAGATCGGGACGTGATTTGCACACTCTAAATAGTTTTTAGGACATTTTTTTTACTATTTTAATTAATTGTATAAAATTCACATTATGCTTTATCTGTTTGTATTGTAAGTGTCATAATTAATATATTAAGTGTGCAAATCACTTCTGATTCGCGGGATTGCGCCCTCGCAACAGGTTTTACCTCTCAAGGGATCTTGAGAAGCTTGCAATCCCCGCCAGGAAGTATACCTGATCGTTGTAGTATAGTATAGTGACAAGTACCGGGGGATTGATCGTTCAACTCAGGAATAGTGTCGCTAGGATTAGAAAGCCTACTAAACTAGGTATAGAGGTGAGGGATGATTCTTTTTGTATTTTTTATATTTTATGAAAGCAAATGAAATCTCGGCTTTTGAAGGAGTGGGCGGAATTAGTTGCTAGTCAACTAACCCAATTAACTAAAGATACAATAAAAAAAAAAAAAGAAGAAAGAAATGAAAATAAACTAATGTAATTATGTGGTGAAAAAAATAATAAGAAAAGATGTATTTACTTAGATTTCATTACTCCCTATATATCTTTTACCAGTTGATTAGCTTGTTACAATTGCATGAATGACGGGTTATATTCCTTAATACTAGTCGTAGGGTCGTGTACAATATTCCCTAACTCTATAAGATCCTACTTCACTCCTATGTCGAGCCGACTAAAAGCTCCTAACATGGGATCACTAGAATTCACTTATGCATTAAATACAACCAAAAATCGTAGTACACCTCCGATCATGTTTCTTAAGACGTTCAAGCAAGTTACCAATGGAAGTCTGCCAGTTTTCTTAAGCCTAACATCGAATACAATCATCCGCAACAATTATAAACAAACCATCAACCAATAATCAACATCTAGGTTTCACTACATCTAAGCAAACACAATAAAAACCTAGCCTAACATGTTAAAAGAAAGACAAGCATAAGATAGAATCAAACAACGCATAGACATATTGAATGATTATTGGAAGACTTATCTCTATTCAAACATGGATGAAAGAAGGGTTTGAAACCCCTACAATATGATGAAAATTCGACCTAGGGTTTGTGGTAAAGTTCCTCCTAATGTTCCACACATATGAATGAAAATTTGGAAAAATATATATAGAGAATACATCCTGACGGCGTCACGTTATAGCTTCTGACGTCGTCAACTCGCCGCCAAATTAAGGGTCGTATTGCCTAGATCCAATCTTGACGCTGTCATGTAGAAATAGAGCTCTGGGCCGTTACTTGCAAAATGACCCTGACGGCCTTGGTGACGCCGTCAGGTCAATAACACTAAAAATGTTCTGGGCCGTCACGTGTATTTTCCACTTCCACCTCTTTTGCCAAGCTTGACGCCGTCATGTGTGAAGTCTTGACGTCGTCAGGTACTGTTCCCATCATGGATTTTGAGACTTTTCCGTTTTCTTCACTTTTATGCTCCAAAAACGTCCAAAATGCTTCCTTTACCAGATTTCTCCTCAAAAGTACCTAAAATGACAAAAAGAACGATTTAGGGCAGTAATTGATCAAATAATCACGAATTCGGGCTTAAATGACCCCTTAAAAGCGGTACACTTTTCGCCTCATCAAATACCCTTACACTTGAGATTTGCTTGTCCTCAAGCAAATGCGCTTTTATTCTAATAAAAATACAAGTTAGGGGTCATTTAACATTAATATAAAAGTAATTACAACAAATAATCGTTCCACTAAAAATAAAAAACAAGCACGGAGGTCATATACTAGCACCTCACAAATAATGTTTAGATACTCACATCTCTCGGGTGTAATAAAGTATATATCACAATATGGAAATGAAAAACATCTCTCACTACCTGTCATAGCAAATAGATTACCATAGGCTTGGGAAAGGATCAAACCTCCACCACTTGGCGTAAGCACCTAGGATAAACTATCAAAGAGGCCTTTTAAAGGGTTATAACGTTAGGTGTAGTGATATGAAAAACACGGTTTTGTTGGATAAAGGCAATATTTACTGGTGGCGAGTTAATCATCTTGGTTAATTACATGTACAATATGGCGTTGCTAAGCCAAGACTCGACTCGACTTAAGCTAATAAATCAAAAATAACAAAAACATAAAACAAACATAGAATGAAACAGGATGGTAGTCCGTATGTTTTTCTCTTTCTTTTTCTATTTTTTTTCTTTTTCTTTATTTTTTCGATTGTTTTTTTCATACACTCTTGCCCTACCATCCAAA
Source organism: Artemisia argyi (assembly GCA_030686995.1). Taxonomy (NCBI): domain Eukaryota; kingdom Viridiplantae; phylum Streptophyta; class Magnoliopsida; order Asterales; family Asteraceae; genus Artemisia; species Artemisia argyi. The sequence continues at coordinate 116,428,123 of CM060680.1, read as the reverse complement.
ATAATACATCATAGGAGATTTACATCCCCCTTACACTTGAACTTTTACATACTTTACAATCAACTATTCTAATGACTCGAATTAAGATAATCAAAACACTTGGAGTACTTTTTAAGATTAACGCACATATGGGGGGTAATATATGATGTTCTTCCCCATTACTCCATAACACAAATACTTTACCCATGAGTCCCAATCGTCCCAAAACAATATGTACAAGATATGACTCGACTTAGCAACCATAATCAATGATGAGTGTGTAAATACTCATCATTTTTATCGTATTTTAACTACCAAAACACGTGAAAATACTCAGAAATGCATCAAAACAATGAAAATATCCCAGAGTCATGTTTTATATGCAAAATGATTGAAAACAAATAAAAAACAAACAAAATGTTGCATAATTGGCAGTTTCAGTCCCTCAACTTTCAACACTTGTCAAAATTAGTCCCTAGTTACTTAATTTGTAAGAAAAGTCATCAAAGGTCTTTGAAAAATCAAATGGTTGTCATAATTGGTCCTTTGGTAAAAAGTTTCAAAAGTTGTCAAGTTAAGTCCCTGAGCTATGAAAATGTGTCAAAAATGGCCCTTGGGATTAAAGTCTTTTGGAAATTAACAATTATGGTCCTTGTACTAATGAACTTTGGCAGAAATGATCCTTTGGTGAAAAGTTTGGAGGTTGTACAAGTTTGGTCCCTGCAGTTTGGAATTTGGCAAAAGTGACCCCGGGAGTTTTAAATTGAAGAAAAATGTTACAAGTGACCTTGGGAATTCAAAAGTTGGCAATTTTGATCATTGAATAAAGTTTAGAGATTTGGCAAAAGTGGTCCTCAAAAAATCAGAATTTACATATTAAGTCCTTGGGCTTATTCACCTACAAATCCAAACGGATCCTTGATACCATTACCAGCCCACCACCATACTTACACCCTTTACTAAACCATAACCCAAAAGCCCAACACGTTAGCCCAAGTCAAACCTACACCTAAGTCCAGTCAACCCACGTTAATATTAACAGGGTCAAAGGGTCAAACTTTTTACCCCTTCCCTCTCCCTCACCCCTTTAACCAGATAACACCATCACCCCCACCTCCACCACTGCAACACTCCACCATACCACCTCAAAAGCACCCCAACACTCCCCCCAATCCCACTATCAACACCAATTCCATACCTAACCTTTTGGACACCCTGGCAGTCCTCAATTCCCCACAATATTTTTTGGCGCCAAAACCTATTTGAAGGCTAGGATTGATTTCATTCCAATTGGACAGCTGGGATTACTTCGCAAAGTTCAAGAGTATGCTATGAAACCCTAAAAGTCACAGAGGAAGCACAAGATGGCAATTCGTACCTACCACATCTTTTAGTATAAATAGTGAACTATGTAAGCCTTGAATGGCATCCTTCTCTTTGTATTTTTCTGTATTTTTAACTTAGTTTTCAGTTGTATTTCATTATTTCAAATTTAATTAAAGTCTTAATCCAGTTTAAGAAAATTCGAATGTTTACTCAATTTTTCAAGTTACTAGTTATTTCATTTAATTGTTCTTTATTTGATCTCAGAGTGTTATTTTAAGCTTATTTTAGTCCATTAAATCAAAAGAAAACAGAAAATCAAAGAAGAAAAGAAAAACAGAAATACACAAGAAAATTCAAAAAATAAAAAAGGTGAAGAAGAAAGAAGAAAGGAGTAGAAGGAATGAATGGAAATTATGGGTTAGAATCTCATGGGAGATACTAGGTTGTTCTTTGGTCATTGGTCCCTAAGTCTCTTCTATGCATTGGATGTCAAGTAAGGTTTTTAGACAAGTTTTTCTATAACCTGTGATTGTGTGTTAAGTGTTGTTATCCTTGATGTTTCCTGCTAATTTAGATGTATCCTAGCCTAGAATAAGTTAATTAATCAAGTTAGTGTTTTAAATTTTGCATTTGCTTTGAAAAGTCTCAAAGAAAGTGAGAATAGGGGTGTTTGGTTCACACTGCTTGGGTGTGTTCTTGTTGTAATTTGTTGCTTTTGCTGGTTCAAATAAGTTACCTAGGCTTAAGTAAACTCATTTTGACCACTCACTTGGTCACTCTTTTATAGAAAAGTCAAAATCACATTTAAAAAATCATAATAGCTTAATTGTTGTGACTTTTGGTGTCAAAATCTTCAAATCACTTTAGAGCTAGTTAAGGTTGTTTGATTTAGTGTCAGTTAGGTTTAATATAACATAGTTAATCATCTAGGATCAAAGAGAACTCATATTAGTCAACTTGTGTTCAAAATTGCAAAAGTCAAAAAGTGCATACTGAGTTTTTTTGAGCAATTTTCAAATCTAGCTACAGAGTTCATTAGTGAATGAAAATGAATAAAGGTTGTTAATTTATTTACTTAGCCAGCTTGTTCATCAATTGCAAAAAGAATATTGGAATTTGAACTTGATTTGCTCATTCAAAAGAGATCTTGAAGTTGGTAGTTTGACTGAGCAATTCCCCTGCATCTCAGTTTTTGCAATTATTCAAATGGTTGTAGATTGTTCATTAGTAGGAGTTAGGCTGTGAGATTTGTGGTTTTAGATAGCCCCCAGGTCATGTTCATAGACTAGCTTTTAGTTTAGGCTTAGTGCTTATCTAGTGCTTAATAATAAGCACTCTTTTGGACCAATTGAGACTGCATGCTGAGTATTCAATTAGTAGGATTTGGTTGTTCTTCTTGGATGTTGTTGTTAATCTTGTCCTAATTGCTATTTATTGTTGTTAACATTATTGTTGCTGGGTTTGTTCAAACCTGTTCAAGCTTATACAACTTTTTGGTTCACTTATCTGCTGCTACTTTGCGTTGTGGTTGTTCACTGTTCTTAGTGTTGTTCTTGTTGTTAATCTTGTTGTTGTTCTGAGTTTGTTCATCTTGTTGTTTGTTGCTTGTTGCTGTTGAATTGTTTATACAAGCAACAAGCTTGTTTAAGTATTTGGTTTAGTGGTTTAGTTTAGCAGTCACAAGAGAAAAAGAAAACTAAATAAATAAATAAAGTTTTTGCAAAAAGTGGGGTTCGAACCCCTGGCCTCTAGCTCACACACAGACACGATCACATTCCTCCCTTCCATACGCTCTGGGGCACCAGTTCCGTTGGTGTTTCCTCTTTCAACTCATTTATAGCAAAATGTTCCAAATAAGCCTAATGGACTGATAAGCTTATTACAGCTTATATATAGTAGCTTATTCTGATTTAGAATTTTTCTTAAGCTAGTGTTAGTATAAATTAATTTTCAAAAATGTTTCAGATTTTTAAAAATAATTTTAGTATTTATTAGAATTCAATTAGTGATAAATAGTATTTAATTCGTAATAAATAGGATTTTTATTGAAAAATTAACTTTCTTTTTTCTAAAATTTTCTTTTGTCATTTAGTGCGTAAGAAAATTAGTTGGAAACCCGTAGGACTTTTGTAGCTTAAAATTCACGTTTTATTTTGTACGTTGACGTTTATTTTTAATAAACGTCGCGTTTTTAATTTAGATTACGTTTTAGGATTTCCCGATACCTAATTATGTTTCCCGTAGTTTTTTTAGGTTATTTTAAACATTCCTTAGCATTCCCTAGTTTATTTTCCCATTTAAGTTACATTTATCTCATTGTCGTTCGTTAAATCTTAATTTTCGTTAACTTAACGTATCACAAAACCAAACAATCTTTCACAACCAAACATACAAGGTTTTAATCTCAATCTTTTCACGACACTTTCCATTCACACTTCGTTGGGGTACGACCCGGGAAATCGCTTCCCGATCTCACAATTTTAATATTACTTTCACGAGTTTTGCGAGGTAATCTTTTTCCTAAAAGGTTTACTCGTATTTCTCTACGTCTAGTTGTCTCACTATAACTTAGACCTCACGTTTGTTGATATATTGATAAATTGTTTTTGCACACCAAAACACAACGAATCAAATGGCGCCGCTGCCGGGGAGGCTGTGTGTCGAAAGTCTCGATAAGGTTTAGACGATTAGTCTTGTAGAACCTTCGCAAGAAGTTACGCTTTTATAAAACTTATAAAAAACCAAAAATATTTTTCTTTTGTTTCTATATATGTATTATATCTATATAAGATAAGAAAAACACAAAAAGATTTTCCCGTTTCTTTGTTTAATAGTAACAACATTAAAATCTTACCACCGCAAACCAAGGCAGAACACCTACCAACTGGGGGTGTGATGAGGCGAAAAATGATCCGTTTTTAGGGGGTCATTTAAACCGAAATTGGAATTTATTTGATCAAATATTGCCCTAAATCGTTACTTTTGTGATTTTAGATACTTTGGGAGTGAATTCTGGAAAAAGGAAGCATTTTGGACGTTTTTGGAGCATAAAAGTGAAGAAAACGGCAAAGTCTTAATTTTCCTTGCTGGGAACAGTACCTGACGGCGTCAAGAAGGATTATATTACGGCGTCAGGAGCAAAATGGATGTCGGCCCAGAGAAAACGTGACGGCGTCAGAACAAGGGCATCAAGAGTAAATTTGGTGATGGCCTGGAGCAGAAATACACATGACGGCGTCAGATATAGATCTAGGCAGTACGAGAACTTTATTTGCGGCGAGATGACGGCGTCAGAATTTTACTCTTGACGCCGTCACCTCATAAAATCTATAAATACTTTTCTAATTTTCATTCACTAAAGAGGAACTTGTGTGGAGAATTGTAGGGCCGAACTTAATAAACCCTAGCTCGTTTGTAACAGTATTTTCAAGGGTTTTCACCCCTTGAAACCCCTCATGTTCAATTGAGATAAGTTTTCTTTCAATTCATTCAATATGTTTATGTGTTGTTTGAATATATCTTATGCTTGTCTTGATTTTAACATGCTAGGCTAGATCTTTTGTGTGTTTGCTTAGATGTAATGAAACCTAGATGTTGATTATAGGTTGATTGCTTGTTTATAGTTGTAATGGATGAATGGTTTCAATATTAGGCTTAAGAAAACTGGCAGATCTCCATTGTGTAACTTGCTTGAACGTCTTAAGAAACATGAACCGATGTGTATTAGGTTTTTATGGTTGTATTTAATGCATGAGCGAATTCTAGTGATCCCATGTTAGGAGCTTTTTGCAGGCTCGACATAGGAATGAAGTAGGAGCTTATAGAATTGGGGAAGTAAGTACGCCACCCCATGATTGGTATTAAGGAATATAACTCGTCATCCACGCAACTATAACAAGTAATTAACCTATAAAAGATATCTAGGGAGTAGTGAAATCTAAGTAAACACAATTCTCCCATATATTGTTCACACCACTAGTTTAATTTGGTTTATTTACATTTTTGTTATTTTATTTTGATTGCATATTAGTTATTGGGTTAGTTGACTAGCAACTAATTCTGCCCATCCTTCCAATACCCGAGATTTTACTTGCTTTCATAAAAATATAAAAATACAAAAAGAATCATCCCTCACCTCTAGACCTAGTTTTTAGGCTTTCTAATCCTAGCGACACTATTCCTGAGTTGAACGATCAATCCCCCGGTACTTGTCACTATACTATACTACAACGATCAGGTACACTGCCTGGTGAGGGTTGTAAGCTTCTCTAGATCCCTCGAGAGGTAAAGCCTGGTGCGATTCCCACGCATCAAGTTTTTGGCGCCGCAGCCTGGGGAAATAGTTATTGTCTATGTTAGGATTTCTTTTTATTAGGTCTACTTGCTAGATTCCTTTCTAGTAAGATTTTATTTTTATTTTTTTAGTTTTCTTTAGTCTATCTTACTTCTTCGTGCCTTTGTTCGTAATCTCCACCATTCGCCATCATGGCAACCGACGAATTCTCTAACCTTAGAGTCACTAGGAGTCGTAGTTCCGCTAGAGACCTTGTTTTGCCCTATGCAGAACCTGATAGAGAAATGCGTAGGTTAAGACGATCTCACTCAACACCTGAACCATCCAGCATAGCCATCGATTTTGATGCACCCCTTTCTGAAGAAAATTCAGAAAATCACCTTACAACCCCTAGCGCCCAATCCAACAATGATATGAGTACCCCCGCAACTCCCACTCCTAAGCGCCTTAAGGACTACTCCTCCCCAAACCCTCGTGGCTTCTCAAACGCCATTGTCTACCCAAACGAACACACCAATGAGGTCTTGCATGCGACCGATGTTTGGCTTGTCCAAAGTGTGTGCAAGTTTTGTGGACTAGATGATGATGACCCGATTCAACACATCAAGGACTTCTTAAAAATAGTAGACACCCTCCATACGGATGGGGCTACTAGAAACACGTCCCGATTACGATTCTTCCCTTTCACCCTTTACGAAAAAGCCAAAGAGTGGTATGACAAACTTCCTTCTGAATCTATTTTCACATGGGAGCAACTCATATCCAAATTTTATGAGAAGTTCTTTCCAGCAGGGAAAACCTCAGCGTTTAGAGATAGGATCCTCCGCTTCTAAAAAGGGAAGGACGAACCCTTCCATAAACCGTGGATTAGATTCAAGGATTTAATAAGACAAGTTCCCCGTCATGGCATCAAACTCTGGCTTCTGGTCCAAATCTTCTACGACAATGTTTCCTCAAATGACCGGAACGGGATCAACAATTCTAGAAAAGGGAGATTAGCAAATCTCAGTGCTGAGGAAGGATGGAATAGGATTGAGGAATATGCTCAAGACCAGGATGACACTTGGGATGAACCTGAGTCGACTGCTAGCATGTCTGAAAACACCTCAACATCTTCAGATCGGCTAAGAAAAATTCACAAAAGAATGGAATACCTAGCTGGGTCGCAATTACCTAAACAACTTTCAAATCCTTACTTAATATGCGACTACTGTGGGGGCCCGCACGAGGTAGAGGAATGCGGAGGAGAACCCATGACTGAATATGCGTGCTTATCAGGTGGCGACATCTATGCTGACCCCTCCCTTTTGCCTTTTTACCAAAACGACGATTACACCCTTTGGGGAAATCTGGTAAGGAGAAAAGAAGGAGAGGAGGGTCCTGAATTTGAAATCAGGAGCACCTTTGAAGAATGGTTCAACAAGCTTAACTCCACCTTTGATAACCTAGACATGCCGTCAGTAAGACAAAAAGACCCCATGCTCGCGATAACCACTCGAGCTGGGACAACAACCAAGGACCCCCTTACCCAAGCTCACACCCCATCACCCCCGATCTAAGCAAGCCTCGCAAAGAGGAGGGGGATGTTTGAAGTGAGGCTCCCGAACAACCTCCCTTGGCGACCCCATCCCCATCGACCCCGCCTAACCAACCTGTGAGAGTCCCATTCCCATCCTGATTAAAAAACCAGAAAACTGAGAATGATAATAAAAGATTCTTGTCATATCTAAAAGACTCAGTGATAACCATACCCCTCCTTGATGCTTGCTATCACATGCCAAAGTATAGCACATACTTTAAAAAATTACTCGCCAACCGAAAGAAACTTGAGGGTCTTGTGACTCTGGGTGAAGAATGTTCGGTGGTGACCCATCGAGGGTTACCAAAAAAGGTAGATGATCCAGGCAGCTTCACCTTGCCCTGTTCCATAGGATCTCTATCGATAAAGAATGCTCTTACCGATTTAGGGGCGAGTATCAACCTCATGCCTCACTCCATGTTCCTTAAACTAGGATACTCCGGATTAAAGCCTACCCGTATGAACATCCAACTAGCCGATAGATCAGTCAAATACCCCGTAGGGATATACGAGAATATGTTGGTCAAGGTTGGAAAATTCAAATTCCCGGTTGACTTCGTAATCTTGGAGATGGAGGAGGATGACTTGGTACCCATCATCTTAGGGAGACCATTTCTTGCTACCGCTCGTGCAGTCATTGATGTTCATGACGAAAAGTTAACCTTACGAGTAGGAACCGATAGCTTAACCTTCGACATTAAAGACACTATGGACCTCTCTCTCGAAGCAGCTAACCGGCTCTATTTCATTGGAGAGGTCGATGAACTCACGGATGTCATTGATGACTGTGTTGATGAACAGATCGAGGAAGGCTGGTTACGGGATGAGAGTTTTCTCCCCTTGTTGGAGGTAGAAAAGATGGAGGATGTTGGAGCAGTCTCTTTCTACCCTAGACAGGAGACCACCGAACATCTAGAACTCCGAAAACCTGAAAACAAGCTTAAGCCTTCTATTATCGAACCCCCTAAGCTAGATCTTAAAGAACTCCCTAACCATCTAGAGTATGCCTTCCTTCAGGGAGAGGACCAACTACCGGTAATCATAAACTCTTCCCTCGAACATGAACAAAAAGGTAAGCTCTTAGAAATCCTAAAGAAATATAAGGGAGTGCTTGCATGGAGTGTAGCCGACATTAAGGGGATTGACTCAACTTTTTGCACGCATAAGATTCTTATGGAAGAAAATTATAAACCTACCGTGCAACCCCAGAGGCGGGTGAATCTCAACATTAAGGAAGTAGTGAAGAAAGAAGTCATCAAACTTCTAGATGCAGGGTTAATTTACCCAATCTCGGATAGCCCGTGGGTAAGCCCTGTACAGGTTGTACCAAAGAAAGGAGGAATGACTGTGGTGAAGAACGACAAGGGTGAGATGGTACCCCAGAGAACGGTTACTGGCTGGAGGGTATGCATCGATTATAGAAAGCTCAATGATGCCACAAGAAAAGATCACTTTCCCTTACCATTCATTGACCAAATGTTGGAGAGATTGTCTGGGCACGAGTACTATTGTTTCTTGGATGGATTCTCAGGATATTTCCAAATCCCTATAGCACCTGAGGACCAAGAAAAAACCACGTTTACTTGCCCTTATGGAATGTTCGCCTACAAAAGAATGCCTTTTGGGCTGTGTAACGCCCCTGCCACTTTTCAGCGATGCATGACCGCAATCTTCCATGAACTTATGGAAGACAGCATGGAAGTTTTCATGGATGACTTTTCAGTTTTCGAGAATTCTTTCGACCGCTGTCTTGCTAATCTAGAAAAAATGCTCAAACGCTGTGAGGAAACCAACTTGGTGTTAAATTGAGAAAAAAAATCCATTTCATGGTGAGAGAAGGGATTGTGTTAGGACATAAGATCTCAGGGAATGGGATTGAGGTGGACCAAGCTAAAGTGGAAGCTATATCTAAGTTACCTTATCCCACTACTGTTAAAGCAATACGCAGCTTCTTGGGCCACGCCGGGTTCTATCGAAGATTCATCAAAGATTTCTCCAAAATAGCTCGGCCAATGACTCAATTGCTGATGAAGGATGCCCCTTTTGATTTCTCTCAAGAATGCAAGGATGCATTCGACCTCCTGAAAACGGAGCTCACGCAAGCTCCAATCATGGTTATGCCCAACTGGGAGTTACCGTTTGAAATCATGTGCGATGCTAGCGATTATGCTATCGGAGCTGTATTAGGCCAAAGGCGCGACAAGCTATTTCAACCTATTTACTACGCTAGCAAAACCATGAACCCTGCTCAAGAGAATTACTCTACCACCGAAAAAGAATTATTAGCCGTAGTGTTCGCATTCGACAAATTCCGTCAATATCTTGTCCTTTCAAAGACAGTCGTTTTCACCGATCACTCGGCTCTCCGATATCTTTTTGCTAAGCAAGATGCTAAGCCACGACTAATTCGGTGGATCCTATTGTTACAAGAATTTGACGTTGAAATCCGTGATAAAAGGGGGGGCAGAGAATTTGGCTGCAGATCACCTATCTCGTCTTGAAAATCCCCTTGGTGAGCATGATAGAAGCGAGATTCGGGATTCATTTCCTGATGAACAACTCATGTCAATGACAGATTCTGAGCCTTGGTACGCCGATTTTGCTAACTATCTCGCAAGCAGACTCATTCCGGAACACATGACTAAATACGAAAAGAAAAGGTTCTTTGCCCAACTAAAATACTAATTCTAGGATGAACCATTTTTATTCCGAAGGTGTCCTGATCAAATAATCAGACGTTGTATTTCGGAAGGTGAGGCCGTAAAAATCACGAGAGAATGTCACTCTGGCCCCTCTGGGGGCCATCACGGGATAAGCACCACCGCCCGAAAGATTTTCGACACGGGATTCTATTGGCCCACAATTTTCCGTGATGTCAAAGAAATGGTACAAGCATGTGAGGTTTTCGATGTATGGGGAATTGACTTCATGGGACCCTTTCCATCTTCAGGAGGGAATGAATACATTTTAGTTGCCATCGATTATGTTTCAAAATGGGTAGAGGCACAAGCCCTTAGGACCAACGATGCCAGGGTGGTTATTCATTTCCTGAAAAAGCTTTTCGCTAGGTTCGGGATTCCTAAAGCTCTCATCAGTGATAGGGGAACCCACTTTTGCAATGCGCAAATGGAAAAGGTCATGAGGAGATACAGGGTGTCCCATCGATTTTCCACCGCCTATACCAATGGCCAGGTCGAAAACACGAACAGGGCTATTAAAAGAATACTAGAAAAAACGGTTAGTCAGAATAGAAAAGACTGGTCATTCAAACTCGATGAGGCCTTATGGGCATTCCGAACTGCCTACAAGACACCTATTGGAACGACCCCGTTCCGCATGGTATATGGTAAGGCATGTCACCTTCCGGTAGAATTAGAACATAAGGCTTATTGGGCGCTTAAGGCATGTAATTTAGATTATACAATTGCCAGAACCAATAGGTTCTTGCAACTACACGAGCTTGATGAGCTAAGGTTAGAAGCGTATGAGTCTTCCATTACATATAAGGAGAGAGCAAAAAGATGGCATGATCAACGAATTAAGAAACCCAAGGAATTTTTAGAAGGGGACAAAGTCCTATTATATAACTCTCGGTTAAGGTTATTTCCAGGGAAACTCAAGTCTAGATGGTATGGGCCCTTTACGGTGAAAAGTTCCTCTAAAACTGGAGCTGTTGTGTTACTAGACAATGAAAGTAGAGAATTTACTGTCAACATACAACGTGTAAAACATTATCAAGAAAATAGTAATGAAATGATTAGTGAGGAGGATGTAACATTTGATGATGAGGTCACGTAGTAACCCATGACCTTGAGTCTAGCTACAAGACTCGTAAATAAAGAAAAGCGCTTCTTGGGAGGCAACCCATGTTTTGTGTGATTTTTATTTTGTTTGTTTGTTATTTGTTTCCGTATGCATGCTTTATTTTTATTGTTGGTAGATCATGTTTCAAACTAAAATGGTGAAAATACTTTATTTTGTTGTTTGGCTTAGTCTTAACTTCATCCAAAGGTATTTCGCAAAAGATAAGTGTGAGGGGAAACCCCAAATATGTTTTTAAGAAACAAAACCGATCATGATTCTCCACAATATTAAATGAACATGTATATTCGTATTTGTTAGAGTCAAATGCTTGTATCGAGTCATAATGACGTTTTGCAGGATTTTCTAGGAAGTAGGACAAAGTTTTTCCAAAAATTTTCTGGAAACTTAACATAAGGATTTCTGCAGGTCACTTCTGACGGCGTCAGGAAGAAACTCCTGACGGCGTCACGTGTAAAAATCTGGAAATTTTACCAGTTTTGTTTTTCTAACGGAGTCTTAAAGTTTTTGTTGAATCTTTAGTTTTATAATCTCCAGGAAATCTGCAAACATTCATTCCACAAGCATTATATCTTACATTGCTTTCTAGGATTTATTAGTATATATAGATTGCCGCCAATTTTACGCGAGGTTGCCTTGTTTGTTTTCTCAGGTTATTTATGACAAGAAGATGATTTATTTTTCTGGAAGGGAAGCTTTGAACGTTCATTTTCTTGGAGGAAGATCTAACTTTGTTACCATACTATCCATACCGAGCGAATCAGGGGTGTATTTGATTTCATTCTTTTACCTATTTCACTTTTACATTCTTTAATTGAACATTGGGGACAATGTTCATCCTAAGTGTAAGGGGAGGGTAAATAGTGATACCTCATAGGATACACCTGCACTTGAGTTTGTTTGTTTGATGGTAGGTGTGCAATAAAACTATGAGAAATACTTGTTAGTGCAATTTTAGCGCCAAATTTAAATTTTTTTACAACATTTAGGAGTGAAACTTTAGCCTTAGCAAGCGTCTCATGGATAGGAGATTGTATGACTAGCACAAAACCGTATCATTCAGAAAAATTTTCCACCCAAATATGTGAGGTTCGCCTTTAGATTTGATAGGAAAAACATTTACTATTAGTGCTTATGAGTGTACCGGTAGCATTTAGATTCTAGAACTTGCGTTAGTGATGCATCCCGAGACCGCTAGTGAGACTACATTCGTGTAGTAGGATTTACTACATGATAAGAGGCATTAGGATCACCCTTGTGTTAAACCCGTATCATAATTACTTGACCATTTAAGTCATATTAGTTGGCTAGTTAAGTCAACTAATTTTTCCCACACCTTAGCGTTGTACTCATTTTTAGTACACGAAACCCCTAGTACACCCCTCCGAGCCTATCTTTTCGTTTCTAACTTTAAGCATCTTACTTAAAGGAAGAATTTGTTACAGCCCACTTAAATGTACACCCAAATCGCCTTAGCCTTCCGTGTATACACTCATCTTTAGTGCATTATTGTTACATATTTAAACCCTTAGTTAATTATCTAATTGATTACATGGTTGCTAAGTCGAGTCATATCCTTGTACATATTGTTTTGGGACGATTGGGACTCATGGGTAAAGTACTTATGTTATGGAGTAATGGGGAAGAACATCATATATTACCCCCGTATGTGCGTTAATCTTAAAAGTACTCCAAGTGTTTTGATTATCTTGATTCGAGTCATTAGATTAGTTTATTGTAAAGTATGTAAAAATTCAAGTGTAAGGGGAATGTTCATTCCCTATGATGTATTATTTTGGATGGTAGGGCAAAAGTGTATGCAAAAAAAAATCCAAAAAAATAAAGAAAAAGAAAAAAAAATTGAAAAAGAAAAAAACATACGGATTACCATCCGGTTTCATTTTATGTTTATTTTATGTTTTTGTTATTTTTCATTTATTAGCTTAAGTCGAGTCTAGTCTTGGCTTAGCAATGCCATATTGTACATGTAATTAACTAAGATGATTAACTCGCCACCGGTAAAGATTGCCTATATCCAACAAAACCGTGTATTCCATATCCCTATACCTAACATTACAACCCTTTAAAAGACCTCTTTGATAGTTTATCCTAGGTGCTTACGCCATATGGTGGAGGTTTGATCCTTTCCCAAGCCAATGGTAATCTATTTTGCTATGACAGGTAGTGAGAGATGTTTTCCATTTCCATATTGTGATATTACTTTATTACACCCGAGAGATGTGAGTATCTAAACACTATTTGTGAGGTGCTAGTATATGACCTTCGTGCTTGTCTTTGGTCTTTAGTGGAACGATTATTTGTTGTAATTACTTTTATATTAGTGTTAAATGACCTCTAACTTGTATTTTGACTAGAATAAAAGCGCATTTGCTTGAGGACAAGCAAATCTCAAGTGTAAGGGTATATGATGAGGCGAAAAATGATCCGTTTTTAGGGGGTCATTTAAGCCGAAATTGGAATTTATTTGATCAAATATTGCCCTAAATCGTTCCTTTTGTGATCTTAGGTACTTTGGGAGTGAATTCTGGAAAAGGAAGCATTTTGGACGTTTTTGGAGCATAAAAGTGAAGAAAACGGCAAAGTCTTAATTTTCCTTGCTGGGAAAAGGATTTTATGACGGCGTCAGGAGCAAAATGGATGACGGCCCAGAGAAAACGTGACGGCGTCAGAACAAGGGCGTCAAGAGTAAATTTGGTGATGGCCTGGAGCAGAAATACACATGACGGCGTCAGATATAGATCTAGGCAGTCCGAGAACTTTATTGGCGGCAAGATGACGACGTCAGAATTTTACTCTTGACGCCGTCACCTCATAAAATCTATAAATACTTTTCTAATTTTCATTCATTAAAGAGGAACTTGTATGGAGAATTCTAGGGCCGAACTTAATAAACCCTACCTCGTTTGTAACAGTATTTTCAAGGGTTTTCACCCCTTGAAACCCTTCGTGTTCAATTGAGATAAGTTTTCTTTCAATTCATTCAATATGTCTATGTGTTGTTTGAATATTTCTTATGATTGTCTTGATTTTAACATGCTAGGCTAGATCTTTTGTGTGTTTGCTTAGATGTAATGAAACCTAGATGTTGATTATAGGTTGATTGCTTGTTTATAGTTGTAATGGATGAATGATTTCAATGTTAGGCTTAAGAAAACTGGCAGATCTCCATTGTGTAACTTGCTTGAACGTCTTAAGAAACATGAACCGATGTGTACTAGGTTTTTATGGTTGTATTTAATGCATGAGCGAATTCTAGTGATCCCATGTTAGGAGCTTCTTGCAGGCTCGACATAGGAGTGAAGTAGGAGCTTATAGAATTGGGGAAGTAAGTACGCCACCCCATGATTGGTATTAAGGAATATAACCCGTCATCCACGCAACTATAACAAGTAATTAACCTGTAAAAGATATCTAGGGAGTAGTGAAATCTAAGTAAACACAATTCTCCCATATATCGTTCACACAACTAGTTTAATTTGGTTTATTTACATTTTTGTTATTTTATTTTGATTGCATCTTAGTTATTGGGTTAGTTGACTAGCAACTAATTCCGCCCATCCTTCCAATACCCGAGATTTTACTTGCTTTCATAAAAATATAAAAATACAAAAAGAATCATCCCTCACCTCTAGACCTAGTTTTTAGGCTTTCTAATCCCAGTGACACTATTCCTGAGTTGAACGATCAATCCCCCGGTACTTGTCACTATACTATACTACAACGATCAGGTACACTGCCTGGTGGGGGTTGTAAGCTTATCGAGATCCCTCGAGAGGTAAAGCCTGGTGCGATTCTCACTCATCAGGGTGTGACCATAATAAGTTCCCAAACCAAAGATCAAAACTTGCCTTTGTATCACTTGCGTTTTGGAAAACTTTTGATTGATAAGCTTACATTAAGAGGAGTCGAAACGGTATAGGGTGATCCAACGAACTTCGCCCTAGTGAGAAATCCATTCTTTTCTCCTGCTCCTTGTACGTTTATCCTTAAAGGTTAACCTTGCATTCTTGATTATTGGTTTAAGTTCCCTTGTCGTTAAAGTGGTATTGTTTTAATTGGATTTGATTTTGTGGTGCATGCGTACTCGTTCACAATCGAGGCGAAATCGTCAACTAAGGAACGTCACCGAACTACGTCCTATTGTTGAAGATCACGTTCCGTAAATGGATGATAATCGTGAACCTCCGAAGGATGACCCAATTCTCGATCTCCTCAAGATGGATGAATTGTGTCAACCTACTATGCATGGAAGGGGTGGCCCTATTTCCCCTCTCAACATCGCGGCTACGGATTTTGGACTTAAGCATCATATGATACAACAAGTCCAAAATTCATGCCAATTTCATGGTTTGCCGGGTGATGATGCAAACAAACATCTTGATAAATTCCTCATCGTCACCCAAAGCATGAAACAAAATGGTGTCACTGATGATACCCTTCGTTTGTGCCTCTTTCCATATTCTTTGACTCATCATGCCACTGCGTGGTTTGATCGACTTCCAAAGAATTCAATTCATACCTTTGAAGAGATGGTTGCTAAATTTTTAGCCAAATACTTTCCACCATCTATGGTCACTAAGTTACATAATGAAATTAGTAACTTTCGTCAGCTTCCCGAAGAGTCCTTATTCGAGGCATGGGAACGCTATAAGCTTTCAATCGATCGGTGTCCTAATCATAACATGTTGCTAGTCACTCAAATAGATACCTTCTATAATGGGTTGACATTGAGACACCGAGATAGAATCAATGCTGCTGCGGGTGGTACCTTTATGAAAAGGAGACCTGAAGAGTGTTATGATCTCATTGAAAACATGACCGCTCACCATAACTTTTGGGATTCCTCAGCCGAGAGAAACGAGTCATGTAGATCTATCACTCCAGCATCCAATGAAATAGCGACTCTCACAAAGAAGCTTGATGACTTATCTATGGCTATGTTTAGGATGAATCAAACCATCTAAAACCAACAAGTCAAAGCCGTAGCTCAAAGTTGTGAAACTTGTTGAGGTCCACATTCTTATTACGAGTGTCCTGCCATCGGTGGCCACACTCAAGAGAACGTATATGCTGCTCAAAGTCCCTACAATACGGGAGGTAATGTTCACCAACCGCAAGGGGACCGTAATCTTCTCAGCTATCGTTCTAACAATTTCCTTGGACCACCTGGGTTCAATCAAAACCAAAACCAAAGTTTCAATCCAAACCAAAATGCCCAAAATCGTAACCAAAACCAAAATCGAATGAACCAAGGTTTTTCAAAACCAAGGGAATTTCAATCAAGGGTTTCAAAATCAAGGAAACTTGAATAGAAATCAAGGTTATGGTAATCAAGGTTATGGTAATCAAGGAAACAATTTTCATGGTAATGGTAATCAAAACCAAGGAAATTTTCAAAACCAAGCTTTCAATCAAAACAACCGAGCTCCAAATTTTCAACATTAAAACCAATCTGTTGTTCAACCTCAATCATCATCCGATGAGGTTTTAAAACAATTCATGAAAGCTCAAGAAGAAACAAACAGGTTGTTGATCACTCAAATTTCTGAACTAAAGAAGTCTTTAAATGATCGACCTTCGGGATCGGGAACGCTACCTAGCAACACGATCGCCAACCCGAAGGGCGATGTAAAGGCAATCACAACCCGCAGTGGTGTTTCTTATAATGGACCCATGTTTCCTACTACCTCTTCTACTTCTCCTCCAAAGGTAGTGGAACGTGAACCTGAGGCGACAAAGGACAAAGTGCAAATTACTAGTCCACAAAGTACCGCACACGTGCAACCTCATGTTGTCCCAAAAACCAAATCCAAACCGGGAGTTGTTTTTGAACCCCTAGAAAATCCCGTTCAATCCAATGCTTCAATACCTTATCCATCATGTTTAAACGATCAAAAGCTCCGTGAAAAGGCTAGTCACCAAATGGACAAGTTCTTGCAAATCTTCCAAGAATTGCATTTTTACATAAGCTTTGTGGATGCTATCATGTTAATGCCCAAATTTGCATCAACTATCAAAAACTTGTTTAGCAACAAGGAAAAGTTATTTGAAATGGCTAAGACCTCACTAAATGAGAATTGCTCCACAGTTATACTAAAAAAGCTTCCCGAGAAGCTCGGAGATCTTGGAAAATTCCTTATTCCTTGTTTTTTTTCCAGGAATGGTTGAATGCTTCGCCTTGGCTGATCTTGGTGCTAGCATCAACCTAATGCCTCATTCAGTGTGGAGGAAACTTTCACTTCCCGAACTTACTCCTACATGCATGACTCTCGAGCTTGCAGATCGTTCCATCACTTGTCCACTCGGCATTGCCGAAGATGTGTTCGTGAAAGTAGGAAAGTTCCATTTTCCTGCTGACTTCGTAGTTGTTGAGTTTGATGCGGATCAAAGAGTTCCTCTCATTCTTGGAAGAGGATTCCTAAGAATGGGACGTGCTCTTATTGACGTTTTTGAACAAGAGATCACTCTACGTGTTTGTAATGAAGCGGTTACTTTCAACCTTGATCAAACTTCAAGGTACTCCTCAAATTTTGACTCCGAATCGGTTAACCGAATTGATGTCATTGATGTTGCATCTGAGGAGTACTCTCAAGAAGTTCTCGGTTTTTCTTCGAGTGGCAATCCCACTCCATCTACTACACCAATCATAGCCGACTCTTCCCCCTCTCTCACTCCATTTGAGGGAAGTGACTTTCTTTTGGAAGAGGTCGATGCTTTTCTTTCCCAAGATAGCTCAATGTCACACGAGGTTGATAGTAACTATCTTGATTCCGAGGGGGATATACTTATGCTTGAAAAATTGTTGAATGAAGATCCTTCACCCCCTCTTCCTCCAAAAGAACTTCATAACGAGGAAGTAAAAAATGTTGAAAAAACTGATGACTTTCCTGAGGTCGAACTCAAGGACCTACCACCTCATCTCGAGTATGCATTTTTGGTGGGAGACGATAAGTTTCCATTTATTATTGCTAAAGACTTGAATGAGGAAAACAAAGCCGCTCTCCTCAAGATTTTAAAGTCACACAAATGAGCCATTGCTTGGAGACTTTCCGACATCAAGGGTATTAACCCGGAATTTTGTATGCACAAGATTTTGATGGAAGATGACTTTAAACCGGCGGTTCAACAACAAAGAAGGGTAAATCCAAAAATTCATGAGGTTATCAAGCAAGAAGTCATAAAACTTCTTAATGCCGGTTTGATTTACCCTATCTCGGATAGTCCTTGGGTGAGTCCCATTCATTGCGTGCCCAAAAAGGGTGGTATAACGGTTGTTAAAAATGATTATAATGAGTTGATTCCTACTCGATTGGTAACGGGTTGGCGTGTTTGCATTGACTATCGAAAGTTAAATGACGCCACCCGCAAAGACCACTTTCCTCTACCTTTCATGGAACAAATGCTCGAAAGATTGGCGGGAAACGAATACTATTGTTTCCTTGATGGTTTTTCGGGTTATTTCCAAATTCCCATCGACCCTCAAGATCAAGAGAAAACGACTTTCACGTGTCCATATGGAACATTTGCTTATCGACGCATGCCTTTTGGCTTGTGCAATGCTCCGGGCACATTTCAAAGATGCATGATGGCCATTTTTCACGACATGATCGAGAAAATAATGGAGGCCTTCATGGATGATTTTTCGGTCGTTGGGAATTCATTTGAATCGTGTCTCACCAATTTAGACAAAATGCTTCAAAGATGTGAAGATACCAATCTTAGTCTAAATTGGGAGATGATGCGTGGGAATTGCACCAGGCTTTACCTCTCGAGGGATCTCGAGAAGCTTACAACCCCCACCAGGCAGTGTACCTGATCGTTGTAGTATAGTATAGTGACAAGTACCGGGGGATTGATCGTTTAACTCAGGAATAGTGTCGCTAGGATTAGAAAGCCTAAAAACTAGGTCTAGAGGTGAGGGATGATTCTTTTTGTATTTTTATATTTTATGGAAAGCAAATAAAAATCTCGGGTTATGGAAGGATGGCCGGAATTAGTTGCTAGTCAACTAACCCAATAACTAAGATGCAATCAAAATAAAATGACAGAAATGTAAATAAAGCTAATTAAACTAATGTGGTATGAACAATAAATGGGAGAATTGTGTTTACTTAGATTTCACTACTCCCTAGATATCTTTTACAGGTTAATTACTTGTTATAGTTTCGTGGATGACGGGTTATATTCCTTAATACCAATCATGGGGTGGCGTACTTACTTCCCCAATTCTATAAGCTCCTACTTCACTCCTATGTAGAGCTTGCAAGAAGCTCCTAATATGGGATCACTAGAATTCGCTCATGCATTAAATACAACCATAAAAACCTAGTACACATCGGTTCATGTTTCTTAAGATGTTCAAGCAAGTTACACAATGGAGATATGCCAGTTTTCTTAAGCCTAACATTGAAATCATTCATCCATTACAACTATAAACAAGCAATCATCCTATAATCAACACCTAGGTTTCATTACATCTAAGCAAACACACAAAAGATCTAGCCTAGCATGTTAACATCAAGACAAGCGTAAGATATATTCAAACAACACATAGACATATTGAATGAATTGAAAGGATACTTATCTCAATTGAACATGAAGGGTTTCAAGGGGTGGAAACCCTTGAAAATACTGTTACAAACGAGCTAGGGTTTATTAAGTTCGGCCCTAGAATTCTCCACACAAGTTCCTCCCTAATGAATGAAAATTTGAAAAGTATATATAGATTTCATGAGGTGATGGCGTCAAGAGGAAAGTTCTGACGCCGTCATCTCGCCGCAAAAAATCTTCTCGGATTGCCTAGATCCAGATCTGACGCCGTCATGTGTAATCTTGTTCCAGGCCGTCACCAAATTTACTCTTGATGCCCTTGTTCTGACGCCGTCACGTTTTCTCTGGGCCGTCATCCATTTTGCTCCTGATGCCGTCATCTTTTCCTTCTTGACGCCGTCAGGTACTGTTCCTAGCAAGGAAAATCAAGACTTTGCTGTTTTCTTCACTTTTATGCTCCAAAAACGTCCAAAATGCTTCCTTTTCCAGAATTCACTCCCAAAGTACCTAAAATCACAAAAGGAACGATTTAGGGCAATATTTGATCAAATAAATTCCAATTCAGGCTTAAATGACCCCCTAAAAACGGATCATTTTTTGCCTAATCATATACCCTTAAACTTGAGATTTGCTTGTCCTCAAGCACATGCGCTTTTATTCTAGTTAAAATACAAGTTAGGGGTCATTTAACACTAATATAAAAGTAATTACAACAAATAATCGTTCCACTAAAGACCAAAGACAAGCACGGAGGTCATACACTAGCACCTCACAAATAGTGTTTAGATACTCACATCTTGTCACAACTCACCATTTCAGGTCATTTCCCAAACTTTAGAAAAACACTATTGATGAGTGCGCAAACACTCATCATTTTTATCGTATTTAAACTGCCAAAACATACAAAAACAATCGAAAAGTAATCAAAATACTTAAATTATCCCAGGGATTGTGTTTTATGTGTTTTAAATGCAAAACGAGCAAAAACAAAAGAAAAACGATCAAAGTTTGCAATATTGGCAGTTTCAGTCCCCCAAGTTTCAAAATTTGTCAAAAATAGTCCCTATGCATTTATTTTGAAATAAAAGTCAACCCAAATCCTTACAAAATCAAAAGTTGTCAAAAACGGACTGTGGGTGATAAATTTGGAAAAGTTACATGTTTGGTCCCTGGAGTTTGGAAATTTGCAAATATAGTCCCTGGGAATTTTTGAAAATAAAAAAAATTGCAAAAATGGTTTTTGGGAATATTAAGCTTTGCATGAATGGCCCTTGTGATACTTTGGCAGAATTTACACTTTCAGCCCTTGGTTTTGTTAAATTGCAAAAATAGTCCTTGTTTTCATTACAACCACAAACGGACCCTTAATTATCAAAACACCCAAAACCAAGTCCAACCCCTTATATCTCCAAGCCCATCATCCATCTCCTCAGCCCACCAACACCCTCAGCCCACCTTCACTCAAAAAATAATACCCCGTCCCTTTTCCCCCTTGGTTAAAACAAGTCAACAAACAAACACCACCACCTCCCCAGCCTGTAATACCACTTCAACACACAACCCCCCATCCTCCACATCAGCAACCCCATTCCATGTCTCCCCCAACTCCCTAATGCTAACAAAAACGCATTTATTGTTCTCAAATCCATCTAAGCAAACCCCAACTGCCTTTGACAAATTTGGCGGCAAAACTTGTTTGAATGGCTAGGATTATTCCCACCCAATCCAATGGGTGGGATTTGATCAGGAAGGTGCAAGGAAGTCAAGGGAGCAAATAATTTAAAGAAAAGTGGGCAGAGAAGGCAGGGGAGGCACATTAGTATAAAAAGTAGTATTTGTAAGCAAAAAAAGTGTGTAGACTAGTAATTAGCTTTAATTCAGTGTATTTTTCTTTATTTGTACTCTTTTTATCAAGTAATGAAAGTTTATGTTTAAATTACTTCTTGTTTTTCAGTTTTCCAAATTTAACTAAGTTACTCAAATTGTCATCTCAAGTTATAAAGTAATATAAGCTCACTTTAAGCTCATTTAGATTCAACAGTTAAGTTCAAAAGCTTATTAAGCTTTTGAATCAGCTTCAAACTCAGTTCTACAAATATTGCTAAAAAAAATATAAAAAAAATATATAATAATACAAATCAGTGTTCATGGAAGATCAAGCTTGAAGCAGGGATTGGAATGGATGATTTTGGGTTTAGATCCTCAAGGGAGGTTATAGGACAGGTTGCATACCTTGGTTCTTGGTTTTGAGCTCACAGGATCCATTTGTGAGCAAATTCTCAAATCTCTTTTTTATTTCTACCGTAGCATAAGCTACTTATTGCTCATTTTTATTGCTATTAAGTGTTTTGTGTTTATTTGGTGTTAGTATAGTTTAATTTTTTTCTTGCAATAGTTGCTTATTAATTAAATCTTGTAGTTGTGCTAGTTATTGTTTCAACTGTCAAAGTGCTTCAGTGGTGTAACCAAATATATTTTATATAAAGTTCAGCTCAAGTAAGTTGCATGTAGCTTATTGAACACATCTATATCAGTAGCATAGGTTCAAACATTTTCTTTTGCTCTTAAATAGGAAATCAGTTCACTAGTAGGGGTGTTTGGATTAAGCTGTAAACACATGTAGGAGTTGTTATTTAGAGTCAAAAATACTTGGTGCATTGTTGTTTAGTGTAAATCAGTCCATCTTGATAAATTTCTTGGTCACTTTTGTTCAAAAAATCAAAAGTCTTATTGAACCTTAGTTTAGAGTTAACTGTTGATGTTTATGAGTGGTGTACCCACCATTTAAGCTTAGGACATTGTAATCTAGCTTCTTGCAGTCTTATTATACCTTAATATACCCACTTTATTCAGTAAATTAGGTTTAAATCTCATAAAAGATAAAGTTCTAGTTTCTAATAAAAAGTCAAAAAGTTCAATCTCAGTTTTTTTCACAAATTAGCAAGATTTTTATAGATTTTTGTGTTGTGATTTAAGGTCTGAAACTTGTTGTATGTTTAATATGCCAGCTGAACTTTTGATTTTCATGTTGGGTACATTTTTGTGATTTTTTCTTGTTGACAAAACACCCTTGGAACACACCTGCAGGGCAAGCTGAGTGCCCTGCTTCAGCAGACTCAACTCACCCCACCATCTTTGGTGGTCATTTGTGGTTAACCCAGTGGGTCCCACACCTCATACTTGAGTTCTCCCAACCCTCCTCCTACCAGGGATTAAGGGTTGATCATTGGTTTGACCATTTGACTTGTGGACCCCACTTTGTTTTGCTCCCAAACTCTGTCCCCATTCTGTCTCAGAATCATAATAAGCCAACTGCTTATTTGTGTCTTGTGGCTTAATCAGCCATCTTATTTGAGTAAAACTTGCTTATCATTAATCAAACAACTCAGAGAAACCAAAGTTTATCATTGTGGACCCCACACTCTCCATTTGAGCTTAATTCCCTCCACAGTCAACAAAAGTCAACTGTGTGGATCAATAAGCTCTCAAGTGCTTATTTCTTGGTTACATTAAAAGTGTTTTCATAAAAAGTTTTAGTTTTTAGTATATAATTAGTTTGGAAAAAGAAAAAACACCAAAAACCAACTTTAATTATAGTGATAGCTTCTATTTAATAGAAATTATCATTTTAATTTTCTTTTTAGCTTATTTATAAGCAATATATCATTTTTATATTTTTAGTAATTCTCTTTTAGGTTAAAGTAATTCTAGAAATTTTTCTAGATTTTTATTTTGTCTTTTAGTGGTTTTTTGAATTAATTTTAGTTTAATTAATTATTAATTAATATTAAGTAATTAAATAGCATAATTAGATTTTGTAAAGTATAACCTAGTTTTTATAATTTTTCTAACTTTTATTTAAGTTAAATCATTTTTATAAATTTTTCTAGAATTTATACTGTTCATTTTCTATTTTTCCTAATATAATTAGTATAACTAGAAATTAATAAGTAATTAGATTAATAATTAGTAAATTAGTTTAAAAATACATAAAATAAACTTTTTATAATTTTTTAGGATTCCTATGATGGTTAATTAGATTTATAAAATTTTACTTAATTTTCTAAGCCTTTTTAGTATATTTAGTAATTCTAATTAGTTTAATCAGTTAATAATTAGATAATTAGTAATTAATTAATAATTAATAATTAAATAGTGTAAAAATAGTTTTTCTTTTTCTTTAAATTTTCTTTAATTGTTAGGATTGTAAAAATAATAATTTTACACTTGTAACATTTTCTGTCCATCAGTTGTACTTTTTGTTTCGTTCGTCTGTGTACGTTTTTAATTAAAACGTACGTTTTTAGGTTTTAGCTCAAATCTTCTTAATCTCAATTCCCGTAATCAATCACGTAGCTTTCCTAAGCTATATTTGTTAATAATTTCCAAATAATTCTTATCACAACCCTTTTATGTGAATAATCACCCGATCACAAGTACGTTAAAGCACAATCCACACCTCGTCGGGACTTAACGACCTGGTGATACCCTTTATTACCTGGAAGCATTGGTCTAAGCTCTTTGACTTTGTTGATCATTCTTTGGTCAATATAAGTTGATAGTTTAGCATCAATCAATTTTTGGCGCCGCTGCCGGGGAGGTGTGCGTGTTTCTATAACGTCATTTGAGATTAGTGTTATCTCACCTCATTCACTGTACAAATATCACCACTTTTGTAAATTTTAAATCAAAATACAAAAAAGTCATTAACAATTTTCCTAAAGTGTTAAAACACCAAAAAAATTAAAAACAATAAAACAGATCATAACGTTTTCTGAATCGGTTTTCTTTTAAGGTGATTCTTAAAGAGAAACGATTTTAGATTACGAGACGATACCAAAAATATTGTCCAAAAGTTTTTAAATCCATACACAAAACACAAAAACATCCGTCTTTTCTTGTGAATAATAATAATTACACAAAAACCAACCGTCGCAAACCAAGACAGAACACCTACCAACTGGGGGTGTGAACATAATAAGTTCCCAAACCAAAGATATAAAACTTGCCTTTGTATCCCTGTGAGTGGTGTACCTTTCTTAAAGAAGCTACTTACTTGCGATTATTGGTTTAAGTTCACTGTTGATTTGCCTCGATTTTGTTTTGATTGGTTTTTATCTCTAGTGCATGCGCATTCGTTCTTCAAGGTCCACGAGCCCATTACGTGAGCTTGTTCGGAAACCTAGAAGACCTCGTCGACGTTCAACACCAACAATCGGATTTGAGATCCGTACTGTTGCCACACCCACTGTCACCATGGCGGAAGACCGCCCCATGTGTGAGCTTCTCCAAGCACCCATCGAGGGTTACGGAGATGCCATTGTTGTTCCAGCCATCGTGGCTGATAATTTTGAGCTCAAAACCGGGTTACTCAATCTTGTAACCTCAAGTCAATTTTACGGTTTTGAGAGGGACGATCCTCATGCTCACATTCGATGGTTCAATAAAATCACTTCGACCATCAAGTACAAGAATGTCCCTTGTGAAGCAATAAAACTTCTTCTCTTCCCATTCTCCTTGGAGGGACAAGCCCGGATTTGGCTTGAAAAACAACCTCCTCGATCTATTGAGACATGGGAAGATCTTGTCAAAAAATTTGTGAATGAATTCTTCCCACCTTCCAAGACCACGAGTCTTAAGAACGAAATCACCAAGTTCATTCAAAAATATGATGAATCTTTTGGTGAAGCGTGGGATCGTTTCAAAGAATTACTTCGCAAGTGTCCACATCATGGTTTCTCTGAGTTGATGCAACTCGATACTTTTTACAATGGCGTGAGCCAAGCTGATCAGGATTCTCTCAATGCCTCCGCGGGAGGTAATTTTTTGAGTAGAACCACAAAAGAAGCTTTGCAAATCATAGAAAACAAGTCTAAGGTCCCCTCTACACGAAGCAAATCGATTGTTTCTCAAATCAATGCGGGTCCTTCCACTTCAACTTCTGTGAGTCAATCTAGCACGGATGCTAAGATTGACAAGCTCACTGAAGCGATCCAAGCTTTGGTTCTCGACCAAACAAAGAAAGTTTCATTTCCACAACATCCTCCACCTGCTGAGGTTAAAAAAGTGGAAGTCTGTGTGACTTGTGGTGGGCCGCATGCCTGCTACAATTGCACAGCTACTGATGGTACTCCATATGAAGCTCATGCTGTAGCCGGGTCCCAAAATCAAGGAGGCAATCAATATCGCCCTCCTATGGACCCTAGCTATCGTCCTCATCATCATTATCCTGGACCTCCTGGTTTTAATCAAAACCAAAATGTCCAAAACCGTGGCCAAAATCAAAATAGAGCGAACCAAGGTTATCAAAACCAAGGTAACTTCAATCAGGGTCATAGTTTTCACAATCAAAACCAAGGATTCCAACATCAAAATCAAGGAAACTTTAACCGGAACCAAGGTCAGGGTAATTTCAATCCGGGATATTTTCATGGAAACAACAACCCTAATCAAGGTAATTTTCAAAATCAAGGTCCCAATCCAAACAATCGAGCTCCAAATATTCCTAATCCGAATCAAGCCATTGTTCCAACCGGGCCTTCATCTGACGAGTTGTTGAAACAATTCATGAAGTCCCAAGAAGAGTTGAACAAGTTGTTGGTCAGCCAGATTTCTGACATCAAGAAGTCTTTAAATGATCGACCCTCGGGCTCAGGTACTACTTTACCGAGCAACACGATTGCTAACCCGAGGGGCGATGCTAAGGCGATCACAACACGAAGTGGTGCTTCATATTATGAGCCCGCGATTCCTACTACCCCTTCTTCCTCTCCTCCATAGGTAGTGGATCGTGAACCTGAGGTGACAAAGGACAAGGTGCAAACTCCTAGCCCACGAAGTACAACACACGTCCAACCTCAGGTTATTCCTGAAACCAAATGTAAGCCTGGAGTTGTCTTTGAACCACCAGAAACTCCAGTGGACAACCCTAAATTCAAGACTTCTATTCCCTATCCATCACGTCTCAGTGAACAAAAGCTCCGCGAAAAAGCTAATCACCAAATGGATAAGTTTTTCCAAATCTTCCAAGATTTGCACTTTGACATTAGCTTCGCGGATGCTATTCTCTTGATGCCCAAGTTTGCATCGACAATAAAAAATCTGTTGAGTAACAAAGAGAAACTCTTTGAGATGGCAAGAACTCCTCTAAATGAGAACTGCTCAGCAGTTCTTTTGAAAAAGCTTCCTGAAAAGCTTGGAGACCCCGGGAAATTCCTCATTCCTTGTACTTTCCCGGGTATGGTTGAATGCTTCGCCTTGGCCGATCTAGGTGCTAGCATTAACCTGATGCCATATTCTGTGTGGAAGAAGCTCTCTCTTCCCGAACTTACCCCCACGTGCATGACTTTAGAGCTTGCCGATCATTCGATTTCTCGTCCCATTGGCATTGCCGAGGACGTATTCGTTAAAGTGGGGAAGTTTCATTTTCTGGCAGATTTTGTGATTGTTGACTTTGATGCCGATTCTAGGGTCCCTCTCATTCTTGGAAGGGGATTCCTTAGAACTGGGAGAGCTCTTATCAATGTATTTGAGCATGAGATCACATTACGTGTTGGAACGGAAGCCATAACCTTCAACCTAAATCAAACTTCGAGATACTCCTCCAATTATGACTGTGAATCGGTGAATCAAATTGATGTCATCGATGTTGCTGCTGAGGAGTATGCTCAAGAGATTTTAGGTTTCATTGATGATTCTTCGAGTGAAAACCTCACTCAGTCTTCTCACCCCATCATTGCCAATTCTTCTCCTTCCCTCACTCCGTTTGAGGGAAGTGACTTCATCTTAGAAGAAATTGAGGCATTTCTCAAAGGTGACTCGATTCCCGATGGAATCGATAACCAAGAGATTGACCTCGAGAGGGATATTCTCATGCTTGAAAAATTATTAAACGAAGATCCCTCTCCTCTTCCTGTTCTACCACAACAACTTCATAAGGAGGAAGTAAAAAATGTTGAGAAAACTGATGACTTCCCTGAGGTTGAACTTAAGGACTTGCCGCCTCATCTTGAATTTGCATTTCTGGAGGGTGATGATAAATTACCCGTCATAATTACTAAAGACTTAAGTATTGAGGAAAAGGCTACTCTCATAAAGGTTTTGAAGTCTCATAAACAAGCAATTGCTTGGTGACTCTCCGACATCAAGGGCATTGACCCTGAATTTTGTACTCACAAGATTTTAATGGAGGACGACTTCAAACCTGCAGTCCAACAACAAAGAAGGGTGAATCCAAAAATTCACGAGGTTATCAAACAAGAGGTTTTAAAACTTCTTGATGCCGGATTGATTTACCCTATCTCGGACAGTCCTTGGGTCAACCCAATTCATTGTGTTCCAAAAAAGGGTGGCATTACTGTTGTCACAAATGAGGAGAATGAGTTAATTCCAACTCGTTTGGTTACGGGATGGCGTGTCTGCATTGACTATCGTAAGTTAAATGATGCCACTCGTAAAGATCATTTTCCTCTGCCCTTTATGGATCAGATGCTCGAGAGATTAGCGGGGAATGAGTACTATTGCTTCCTCGATGGTTTCTCGGGTTACTTTCAGATTCCCATTGATCCGCAAGATCAGGAAAAGACCACGTTCACGTGCCCCTATGGAACTTTCGCGTATAAACGTATGCCATTCGACCTATGTAATGCTCCGGGCACGTTTCAAAGTTGTATGATGTCCATATTTTCCGACATGATCGGGAAAACTATGGAGGTCTTCATGGATGATTTTTCGATCATTGGGGATTCGTTTCAGTCATGCCTCTCCCATTTAGACAACATGCTAAAACGTTGTGAAGACACAAAGTTATGTCTAAATTGGGAGAAGAGTCACTTTATGGTCAAAGAGGGCATTGTCCTCGGCCATAAAATTTCAAAGAACGGGATTGAGGTCGACAAAGCCAAAGTGGATGTCATTGCAAAATTACCTCATCCCACAACCGTAAAAGGTGTTAGGAGCTTTTTGGGTCACGCCGGTTTCTATCGTAGGTTTATTCAAGATTTTTCTAAAATCGCCCGGCCTATGACCCATCTCCTCGAAAAGGATGCTCCTTTTATCTTCTCCCCCGAGTGCATCGAAGCTTTTGAAACACTTAAGAAAAAGCTTACCGAGGCACCGATTCTTGTTGCCCCCGATTGGGACTTGCCCTTCGAGCTCATGTGTGATGCTAGTGATTATGCTATAGGGGCAGTCTTGGGGCAACGAAAAACAAAACATTTTCAGCCTATACACTATGCCAGCAAAACTATGACCGAGGCTCAAAGCCATTACACCACTACCGAAAAAGAATTATTAGCTGTGGTGTATGCTTTTGAAAAATTCCGGCCATAGTTGATACTAACCAAAAGCATAGTGTATACGGATCACTCGGCTTTGAAGTACCTTTTTGCAAAACAAGATGCAAAGCCGAGACTTCTTCATTGGGTTCTCCTCCTACAGGAATTTGATATCATTATTCGTGATAAAAAAGGAGCTGAGAACCTAGCTGCTGACCATCTCTCCCGATTGGAAAACCCCCACCAAGATGTCTTCGAGAGGAAAGAAATTAATGAAACATTCCCTCTCGAGACACTCAATGCGGTTACCTTTCGTGGAGACTCTAGTACCCCGTGGTTTGCCGACTTCGCAAACTACCTTGCGGGTAACTTTGTGGTGAAAGGGATGTCGTCCCAACAAAAAAATAAATTCTTCAAAGATGTAAAACATTACTTCTGGGACGACCCCTACTTGTTCAAAATCTGTGCGGATCAAGTCATCCGGTGGTGCGTTTATGGCCAAGAAGCCTCTGAAATTCTTAAGGCTTGCCATGCTGGTCCCACGGGGGGCCACCACAATCCAAACTACACCGCCAAAAAGGTGTTTGACTCCGGTTTATTTTGGCCCACGATTTACAAGGATGCCTAGGAATTAGTCAAATCCTGTGACGCTTGTCAACGTCACGGGAATATTTCACAAAAGAATGAAATGCCTCAGAATGCAATTCAAGTTTGTGAAATTTTTGACGTTTGGGGCATCGATTTTATGGGGCCATTTCCTTCTTCTCATGGCAACAAATACATACTCATGGCTGTTGACTACTTGTCAAAATGGGTTGAAGCGAAAGCTTTACCCACTAATGATGCCCGAGTTGTTGTAAAATTCTTGAAAGCTCTTTTCGCTCAATTTGGAACTCCACGTGCTATTATCAGTGATCGTGGTACGCACTTCTGTAATGACAAATTTGATAAAGTCATGCAAAAGTACGGTGTAACTCACCGTCTTTCTACTGCGTACCACCCACAAACAAGTGGACAAGTAGAAGTTTCCAATCGAGGAATTAAGAGAATTTTGGAAAGAACTGTAGGTGAAAATCGTGGATCGTGGTCGGACAAATTAGATGATGCACTTTGGGCTTTCCGTACGGCTTACAAAACACCCATTGGGTGTACGCCTTACAAACTTGTGTACGGGAAAGCGTGCCATCTTCCGATCGAGCTTGAGCACAAAGCCTATTGGGCTCTCAAGCATGCCAATTTTGACCTCAAAACTGCGGGCGATCATAGGAAAGTTCAACTGAATGAATTAAACGAACTTCGTGATCAAGCTTACGAGAACTCTTTGATCTACTAAGAAAAGACAAAGAAGATTCATGACTCAAAAATCAAAAACCGCGTTTTTAACGTTGGTGATCGAGTCCTTCTTTTCAACTCTAGACTCAAGATCTTCTCGGGAAAGCTTAAAACCCGATGGACTGGTCCATTCACTATCGCTAAGGTTTATCCGTATGGCACCGTCGAATTATCTCAAAATGACGGTCCTAATTTCAAAGTGAATGGACATCGTTTGAAACACTACTTTGGAGAGGACATACCATCCATGGTTGTCCCAGATCTCCAAACTTTCCCCAAGGACAATTGAATTCGGGGATCGAGTCAAGCTAGCGACTCGATGAACAAAAACAATAGCACAATACGGGTTTTCACCCGTATCTCTGATTTCTTTCTACTTTCTACCACCCTAGTGTGGGGGAATGGCCAACCCCCCGCTATTTGAAAATGTATATATGTATATAAGTTCAAAAAAAAAAAAAAAAGTGTATATATAGAAATAAAGTGAAATTTGGTGTTTCCACAGTTAGATTCGAATCTTGGCTTTTTACGTTCAAAGAGTCGGCATAATAGCCGGGACTTTGAATATTGAGGACAATATTCATTTCTAAGTGTGGGGGGGGGGGGGGGGGGGGGGAAATTCTAGCGAATTTTATCACAAAATACTTTCAAATACCCCCGTTTTTGACCAAAATTTTCAAATTTTTTTCACTTTATTTCAAAATTTTTGTGGTAATTAGTCCGCCGTGTCTAAACGACAAAAAGGATTGGCTAATCCAGGAGCAAACGACTCTTGGGAAAGATAACTCAAATCCGTTTACGGCTTGCAATTTGCCCAAAATTGTATGGTTCCGCAACTCCCCATATCCTCAAAAGCAAATGAGTTGGCTAGCCCGCAAGATTATGGCTTGTGGTAAAGGCCGTGGAAAAACCATAATTGGTAATTAGCTCACCAAGATGTTGACTATTCCATCAAGAGCTGGCTAGTCCAGGAGCAAACGGCTCTTGGTAAAGACAAATCAAGTCCGTTGATAGCTGGTGGTTTGCTCAAAATCACACGGTTATCAGGTGTGCCACAGTTCTTACACCTGGCTACTCCAGAAGTGATGGCTTTTGATAAAGAGTTTAAAATCCATCAAGTTTTCCAAAAATATTGCTAGGGACTAGCAATAGTTTAGTGTGGGGGATTGATGAGTGCGCAAACACTCATCATTTTTATCGTATTTAAACTGCCAAAACATACAAAAACAATCGAAAAGTAATCAAAATACTTAAATTATCCCAGGGATTGTGTTTTATGTGTTTTAAATGCAAAACGAGCAAAAACAAACGAAAAACGATCAAAGTTTGCAATATTGGCAGTTTCAGTCCCCCAAGTTTCAAAATTTGTCAAAAATAGTCCCTATGCATTTATTTTGAAATAAAAGTCAACCCAAATCCTTACAAAATCAAAAGTTGTCAAAAACGGACTGTGGGTGATAAATTTGGAAAAGTTACATGTTTGGTCCCTGGAGTTTGGAAATTTGCAAATATAGTCCCTGGGAATTTTTGAAAATAAAAAAAAATTGCAAAAATGGTTTTTGGGAATATTAAGCTTTGCATGAATGGCCCTTGTGATACTTTGGCAGAATTTACACTTTCAGCCCTTGGTTTTGTTAAATTGCAAAAATGGTCCTTGTTTTCATTCCAACCACAAACGGACCCTTAATTATGAAAAAACCCAAAACCAAGTCCAACCCCTTATATCTCCAAGCCCATCATCCATCTCCTCAGCCCACCAACACCCTCAGCCCACCTTCACTCAAAAAATAATACCCCGTCCCTTTTCCCCCTTGGTTAAAACAAGTCAACAAACAAACACCACCACCTCCCCAACCTGTAATACCACTTCAACACACAACCCCCCATCCTCCACATCAGCAACCCCATTCCATGTCTCCCCCAACTCCCTAATGCTAACAAAAACACATTTATTGTTCTCAAATCCATCTAAGCAAACCCCAACTGCCTTTGACAAATTTGGCGGCAAAACTTGTTTGAATGGCTAGGATTATTCCCACCCAATCCAATGGGTGGGATTTGATCAGGAAGGTGCAAGGAAGTCAAGGGAGCAAATAATTTAAAGAAAAGTGGGCAGAGAAGGCAGGGGAGGCACATTAGTATAAAAATTAGTATTTGTAAGCAAAAAAAGTGTGTAGACTAGTAATTAGCTTTAATTCAGTGTATTTTTCTTTATTTGTACCCTTTTTATCAAGTAATGAAAGTTTATGTTTAAATTACTTCTTGTTTTTCAGTTTTCCAAATTTAACTAAGTTACTCAAATTGTCATCTCAAGTTATAAAGTAATATAAGCTCACTTTAAGCTCATTTAGATTCAACAGTTAAGTTCAAAAGCTTATTAAGCTTTTGAATCAGCTTCAAACTCAGTTCTACAAATATTGCTAAAAAAAAAATATAAAAAAAAAATATAATAATACAAATCAGTGTTCATGGAAGATCAAGCTTGAAGCAGGGATTGGAATGGATGATTTTGGGTTTAGATCCTCAAGGGAGGTTATAGGACAGGTTGCATACCTTGGTTCTTGGTTTTGAGCTCACAGGATCCATTTGTGAGCAAATTCTCAAATCTCTTTTTTATTTCTACTGTAGCATAAGCTACTTATTGCTCATTTTTATTGCTATTAAGTGTTTTGTGTTTATTTGGTGTTAGTATAGTTTAATTTTTTGCTTGCAATAGTTGCTTATTAATTAAATCTTGTAGTTGTGCTAGTTATTGTTTCAACTGTCAAAGTGCTTCAGTGGTGTAACCAAATATATATTATATAAAGTTCAGCTCAAGTAAGTTGCATGTAGCTTATTGAACACATCTATATCAGTAGCATAGGTTCAAACCTTTTCTTTTGCTCTTAAATAGGAAATCTGTTCACTAGTAGGGGTGTTTGGATTAAGCTGTAAACACATGTAGGAGTTGTTATTTAGAGTCAAAAATACTTGGTGCATTGTTGTTTAGTGTAAATCAGTCCATCTTGATAAATTTCTTGGTCACTTTTGTTCAAAAACTCAAAAGTCTTATTGAACCTTAGTTTAGAGTTAACTGTTGATGTTTATGAGTGGTGTACCCACCATTTAAGCTTAGGACATTGTAATCTAGCTTCTTGCAGTCTTATTATACCTTAATATACCCACTTTATTCAGTAAATTAGGTTTAAATCTCATAAAAGTCAAAGTTCTAGTTTCTAATAAAAAGTCAAAAAGTTCAATCTCAGTTTTTTTCTCAAATTAGCAAGATTTTTTTATAGATTTTTGTGTTGTGATTTAAGGTCTGAAACTTGTTGTATGTTTAATATGCCAGCTGAACTTTTGATTTTCATGTTGGGTACATTTTTGTGATTTTTTCTTGTGGACCAAAACACCCTTGGAACACACCTGCAGGGCAAGCTGATTGCCCTGCTTCAGCAGACTCAACTCACCCCACCATCTTTGCTGGTCATTTGTGGTTAACCCAGTGGGTCCCACACCTCATACTTGAGTTCTCTCAACCCCCTCCTACCAGGGATTAAGGGTTGATCATTGGTTTGACCATTTGACTTGTGGACCCCACTTTGTTTTGCTCCCAAACTCTGTCCCCATTCTGTCTCAGAATCATAATAAGCCAACTGCTTATTTATGTCTTGTGGCTCAATCAGCCACCTTATTTGAGTAAAACTTGCTTATCATTGATCAAACAACTCAGAGAAACCAAAGTTTATCATTGTGGACCCCACACTCTCCATTTGAGCTTAATTCCCTCCACAGTCAACAAAAGTCAACTGTGTGGATCAATAAGCTCTCACGTGCTTATTTCTTGGTTACATTAAAAGTGTTTTCATAAAAAGTTTTAGTTTTTAGTATATAATTAGTTTGGAAAAAGAAAAAACACCAAAAACCAACTTTAATTATAGTGACAGCTTCTATTTAATAGAAATTATTATTTTAATTTTCTTTTTTGCTTATTTATAAGCAATATATCATTTTTATATTTTTAGTAATTCTCTTTTAGGTTAAAGTAATTCTAGAAATTTTTCTAGATTTTTATTTTGTCTTTTAGTGGTTTTTAGAATTAATTTTAGTTTAATTAATTATTAATTAATATTTAGTAATTAAATAGCATAATTAGATTTTGTAAAGTATAACCTAGTTTTTATAATTTTTCTAACTTTTATTTAAGTTAAAACATTTTTATAAATTTTTCTAGAATTTATACTGTTCATTTTCTATTTTTCCTAATATAATTAGTATAACTAGAAATTAATAAGTAATTAGATTAATAATTAGTAAATTAGTTTAAAAATACATAAAATAAACTTTTTATAATTTTTTAGGATTCCTATGATGGTTAATTAGATTTATAAATTTTTTCTTAATTTTCTAAGCCTTTTTAGTATTTTTAGTAATTCTAATTAGTTTAATCAGTTAATAATTAGATAATTAGTAATTAATTAATAATTAATAATTAAATAGTGTAAAAATAGTTTTTCTTTTTCTTTAAATTTTCTTTAATTGTTAGGATTGTAAAAATAATAATTTTACACTTGTAACCTTTTCTGTCCATCAGTTGTACTTTTTGTTTCGTTTGTTTGTGTACGTTTTTAATTAAAACGTATGTTTTTAGGTTTTAGCTCAAATCTTCTTAATCTCAATTCTCGTAATCAATCACGTAGCTTTCCTAAGCTATATTTGTTAATAATTTCCAAATAATTCTTATCACAACCCTTTTCTGTGAATAATCACCCGATACGCTAAGGCACAATCCACACCTCATTGGGACTTAACGACCTGGTGATACCCTTTATTACCCGGAAGCATTGGTCTAGGCTCTTTGACTTTGTTGATCATTCTTTGGTCTAGGTCGTTTTCTTCACTTTTATGCTCCAAAAACGTCCAAAATGTTTCCTTTTCCAGAATTCACTCCCAAAGTATCTAAAATCACAAAAGGAACGATTTAGGGCAATATTTGATCAAATAAATTCCAATTCAGGCTTAAATGACCCCCTAAAAACGGATCATTTTTCGCCTAATCATATACCCTTAAACTTGAGATTTGCTTGTCCTCAAGCACATGCGCTTTTATTCTAGTCAAAATACAAGTTAGGGGTCTTTTGACACTAATATAAAAGTAATTACAACAAATAATCGTTCCACTAAAGACCAAAGACAAGCACGGAGGTCATACACTAGCACCTCACAAATAGTGTTTAGATACTCACATCTTGTCACAACTCACCATTTCAGGTCATTTCCCAAACTTTAGAAAAACACTATTCATCAAAACACTATTCATTGTATTACTATTCATCATTTTCGAGGTCAATTTGATATTCTAAGAAACATTTGAAAATTTTACTATTCACTGAACACTATTCATTTCCAGAAAAATTCTACTCATTTCATCGTAAATTTAGTTTACGGGTATTCAAATTCGCGTAACCGGATTGGTTTAGGTGCGAATTCATTTCATTATCAGTAAGGACATTGCATACGGACTAGAGACAGTCTGCATATCATCATAATAGCATTTTCATGTTATACCACTCTTAGGATTTTCAAATTTATATATTTGATATATTTAACATTTTAAGTATAATTATTTATAAATAAACGTTAACACACGGTTAATAAACACGATGAATATATCTAAATATTCACACAATGGTCCCGACATATTTTTATATCCATTATATCATCATAAAAGTTATAATATTCATTTACCCAGTATTTTGGAAATTTATTTTATTTATAACGTAAGTTTATAAATATTACGACGGTTTTCGTGAAAACTAAACAATACTCACCCGAACACTCAATACTTGTACCCAACGTATTTTTAATATTTTTATGACTTTATTAAGTCCCGACTAACTTGTTAAACTTCATTTCTCGCAAACCCGGTACTCAATGATAACTAAAAACTAACTACGATTACCTAAATTTAACACCTAAAAACCTATACTTATACTACAAATCATCCACTAACTATCCTAAACAAATCAAAGTCCATATTATTGCTTTTGAACCCTTTGAAAATCAGCCATGAACCCCCCCTTGACCTTATGCTTTAATGTGGTATTATAATACATTATACTTGTAACTAAATATCTACAAACACATTTTCATAACACATAATAACATTTTGGATCAAAAGCTACTCATTCTCTCTTTCTCTTCTCCACATCCACGGCCAAACCACAAGGACCAAGAACACCAAGATCAAGTGATTATTTTTCAAAGTATAAAGCTACAAAGTTGTTCATTTCATCATTCTATTTAAGAGTTTTGCAATACAAACTTAAGAAACACAAGATTTCTCATCATCTAATCACCTAATATTTCAAAGTAAGTTATCAAATTTATTTTCATGATTTCATCTAATATATACTTGTATCATATGGTTTTCATGCTTAATTTCATGCACAAGCTAGCTATACCACATTATTTTTGTTAACTTTTTGAACATACAAACCCTAGAATTTGATTTAGGTATTCCCTTGTTAAATTAACATGATTAGTGGTGATTAGGAACCCATGGCACCCTAAGAAGGTGTATGGTAGGATTAGAATAGCTTTGTGGTGTTTGCAAGAGATTTGGTGATGTTAGAAACTAGTTTTGAACATGGAAAATGGATTTGTAACAAGTATATAAACATACAGTCCCATTTTTGTAAACCCAGGAAAATCTGTAAATATAAAGTAAACTTTAGCAAAATTTTTAGAAAATACTTTCAAAAACGAAGCCGTAGGCGAAAGAACGGATTAAAAAGAGTTTATAACGAAGGAGTTATGATTTTTGCAAGTTTATTGACGAAAAGTATTTTTCTGAAAAATTGTTGCTGTTGGACGTTTTTCGTCGGACAAAACGAGGCTTTAGACGTAACCCGGAGGAGCCAAGCTTTCTAAAATATATTACTACATACTAAGACGTAACCATGGATATAAAGAACAAGTAAAACGGGCTTATAACGACAAAGATATTCACGTTTCAATATCGGCAAAACATATATTATTTTGACAGCTTTTGACAAAAATAATATTACAACTACGTAGTAACTCTAGATTTCTAGAAATATTAACCAAGTACCCAAAATCATAACTAATGAAGTATTAGTGAATACAAGTATATTTTTATTACTACAAGACGTTATTTCAAGGATTTCAAATCGAGGATTTCTACACTAACACTTATATATACGATATATATACATTTCGACTAGTTTTATTTTCTAGTTGCCTTATTTTCCTAAGTTTTGGAAAATGTATTAATTTGATATCTACAAGTATTTTTCAAGTTAAGAGTGGTATTGGAAACATGTGCATGGAAATTTTCAACACCATTTCATAATCTAAATTAGATCATCATCAATCATATTAGGTTGCGGCTAGTGTGCGCGCCTTGTTTTTCAGCTCATTACATGTTCATGGTACCATCATATCAGGTGAGTTTTCCTAGTCCCGTTTTCAATTCAATATTTTGATTTCAAATCCCACGGGGGAATACATTGCATCAATCATTTTAGTACGAGCCCAAGTACCAAAACATATGTACATTGCTTAAGTTGCCATACCAACATGTTAAAGTCCCCTATTTATTATCATGGACCGTTAATTTGCCGATTAAGTGAGAGTGAGTGGATAGATCTATTGAGGGTGACGCCTCCATCCGTGGTAGTATTTACCAACAGTAAGCGGATGCATTTCATGTCTGTCACATTTGAGTGTTCTGGTAAAACATTCAGGAGGGACATATATTTCATCAGTCTAGCTTCGGGGTCATGAGCTTAAGGTCTATTGTACTATTTTACGTGACTTTTGTCATGCACTTATACTTGTGGTGGCCGTACAACATTACATTTTATAAACCTATGGAATTCACCAACATTCGTGTTGAAGTTTTAGCAATGTATTTCAGGTTATTAAGGTAGCTCATGTGACATGCATTTGGACCTTCATGGAGTCGCGGAGTCGACGCGTCTCACTATTACTTCATTCACTTATGTAAATGTTTGATCTAGTATGACTTGTTTTTCATAAACTTGCAACACCTTTTGGGGACCTCATTTTGTAAACTCTGGATTATTTCAATGATCAAACGAAGTATTTTCCAAACGACACTTTAGGTCGTTCAATGTAACTGTAACTGTGATGCTATGACAGACACCCCCAGGCATTCCATTCCGCTGCAAGTCAGGTAAATTGGGGGTGTGACAGATTGGCATCAGAGCTAAGGTTATAGCGAACTAGGATGTATCTTGGACCCTAGACTATAACCACATCATCATAGCATCTCATCATTTCATCATAGGTGCATAATCATGATACATGTTGTTTCATGCATACCCTGTGCGAGTTATTTATACTCATATTCGTATATATATCATTTTATTGACCTGGTTCACAAGTGACATGCCTTCAGATACTCATCCTGACATCCTTTTTATCGGATTCCGACATTGAAGATGCCTTGTCATCTTCCACTACCATTATACCACCAGTTGCACTTATACCATCATTAGCACTATTGATTTACCATAGGAACAGGGTTTTCCTATCATTCAGCCCATACATAGAATGCCGTTTGGTAGAGTATTCAGACTTAATCTTAATGGACTTATTAGGATGCTTATTTCAAGGAAGATAGTGTGTTTTCTTTCCTTCACTAGTAGAGCACCCACTACTCAGGTACTACCACCACCATCAGTTACTTATTACACTATTGGTCGTCCCACAGTGCGTACTTCAGTTTTACCTCTTAGATGTCGTGAGGTAGCGCGAAAGAGAGTAGTATTCCATTCATTATTATCACCATCATCACCTAACTCACCACTAGAATCTCATTGGCAGCAATTTTATTCGCATCATCTAGGGTACCATCATTGTCATTTTCATTTTCCATTCCCACTTGCCATGAACTAGATCACACCTAGTAGATAATACCAATATTACGGACTCAACAGGAACATCCGCAGATTCTTCAGGAATGGTTCAGAACCTACATTATCTAAGATTTGATCGATGCACAACTTTAGACACCACTTCAGGACTGTCTCGACCTTATGATGCCACAAACCTGATTTCACTAAGAGGGACACCAGGAAGTCTCTAGATCAGACTTATATCCTCACTAGCTTTTACTATTATCCTAGCCACGGAAAGTAGGAAACATAGTCTAAAGAACTTGTCGTCTTTTGGTTGTTGTACAAACAAATGTATCAAGTGTGACTCTACTATGTAGGAATGGTTGTGCTATATATGATATTGATCCACGTAGACCGAAATTTTCATGTATTATATTCAGGTGTTGTGAATATGATAATTTCTATTACCTATAGATTCTCATGGTCTCTTATGATTTGATGAGGATAGATTTAAGCAAACCACTCCAATTAAGACAATAGGATTAATAAGGACGAAGATGTCTTTACGAGTAGATGGTCATGTTGACCAAGATAAAAATGATTACCCTAGTTTTTGTGTTTCGGAGATAATAACAATTCAATTAAGTTAAATTCTAAAAGAATTTTTGTACAAACAAAAAGATTTCTTGCAAACCTTATGAAGTACGACAAATATTGAATTACAATGGTTGGATTAAAACTCATTTTCTTTGCAACAATCTTCTGGAATTCCCTTTTTCAAAGACATATATATATATATATATATATATATATATATATATATATATATATATATATATATATATATATATATATAGGAGATATTATTCCTATCAAAGTACAAAATATTTCATAGTCACATCTTTTACATGACTATACTCACTACAAACTTCAAATAAAGTCACTCCAAAATACACTTATAATCAGATTTTCATAATGTTTCACTCAAACAAATGTTGTTGACGAATTTTAGAACCTATATCTCCAAGAAGGAACACGCACAACTCATGAACGAATCTCGAAGGCAACCACTATACCTACCTACTATTTGACATTAGAAGCGAAAGAAACACCTCTACAAGAGATTCCCAATATAGATACACCATGCCTTAACACCACTGCTTCAAATTACAACGTTTTCGCTCATTCCATGTTATCAGACCCTCACACTATTATAAGCTCGTTGGATTAAAAGATCAAGGTACAATGACTCAACAGAATTTATATCCTTTTCAGAGATCGATATAGTTTAGTCACATTGGAACAAGACCTCATTTTCATGAAAGGACATCGAGAAGTTTCGCCTGACCAAAAGATATTTAGCTTTCATTCATGGTAAATCAAACATCATTCGATGGGGTACCTACTTGATTCAGACCACCAGTACAACAATTTCCATGCTTTATACGTTTTAGTCATGCTTAGAGGGATTAAACATTTGAACCTGCAAACTTTACCTAGAATAAATTCTCTAATACTTCAAATCATTGGCACCGATTTCTTCCATATATTCTTAACACGTAGACTATCGTCTTCACTTGACTATAGATGCCTTAATGACACGTTTATCCTTCATGCTCTCAATATCACTACCATATTCTCGACCACTTCATAACCATAAACCCCTATCCTGTTATGGACTAAGATATTTATATTCTCTAAATAAGTGGATTAGTAGACTATTACCATTCGATAAGATTCACCCACGTATCCAATACACCATTCAAGCTATTTTACTATCATATGGGGAAATTGTTTTACATAATTTTTTTTCTGAAGTAAGCTATTTTATTACCATCCTATAAATTGATTTTTCTGTCATTACACCAAGTATTTACTGTTATTACGCGAGGCAATTTTCATGTTACTTGAAAGAAAACATCAGGATACCATTTTTAATAACAATGCATTGAACACCATCTAAAACTTTTGAGAAAAGTTATGATATTTTGACAAAATCTAACATCGCATCATTAGTCCTCAATTATACATAGCCTGATCACCTATGTAAAATTCAGGAAGGATTATGCCATGAAGGAAATAATTACCTTTTCAAAGGATTGTTAATAACAATCTTCATTTAAAAGTTTTGTAAACAAAGGAACTCTTTCATAAACATCCCTTTTGCCGAACTATCCCGGGATACTTACCCCACCAGTCACTCATTCAGCCATTAAGTTGGATTTTCCCATTGACTTCCCTAGGAGAGACTTTCCATATCAATTACATGCAGGATTCCTCAATACAATAAAAGCAATGAAAGGATTACAGAACTACTAACCAGAACTAGAAGTATATAGTCAGAAAACTCATAACTCAACAACAATCCTAAGATACCACGAGACCATCCGAATCACCATCTCTGACCTAGTTGTCAAATTTTATCATTCAAAGGTACTAGCTAGACTGAGCTACAGGATCGAACACAATGTTAAGGTACGCTAACAACACCATAGAAATAAACCAAGCCTTCTAACCGATACTGTAGAGTATTTTTATTAAACATGGTCTCATCTAAACGCAAACTTCCCTGCAATGAGTTTTCACCAAGGATAATTGATTTGAAGTAAGAATATCGATATAGATTCCCCTAAGGCGTTGTGTTCTCTAGAAATTCCAGATAACCTCATTTTCATACCAAGAAAGGGATCAGACCCGAACATATATTTTGCCAATGTGATGACAAATTTCAACGATAAATCATTTCAGGACTTAAGTTAGTTGGAATATTTATGCGTGTAGTTTTGCCTAGTACCCACCAATAGGCATTATTCAACCTCAGGAACTAAACGTTAGACATCTATGCATTTAAGCGAACATTTCCTATTCTACCATTTTATCCTTGTTAGTGTTTTCACTTTTAAATAAAGTTGATTTGAAAATCGCGTTTACATAAATCACATACCTTGTGGAAAATGATTTCTGGAATTCCTATTTTGAACAAGTACGATCTTTTTTTGGTCAATAGTTAGCAAAACCATCGTACAATGAGAAATATATAGACATCAAACTTTGGTAAACAGTCTTAATCACAACATGTTTGAAAACAGTTTCCTATTTCATAACTACTGGATTTTGAATCATCAAGAAAAATATTACTCAGTAAATCATCTGCTCCATTTTTTTTATTCGTTATTCAGAAAGAGATTTCAACCAAAACCCACAATCGCAAGACAAATTTCCAAAACTAATTACTCTGCTACATCGCTTATGCATTTAGGATTTTGTGACTTGACAATAAAGAATATTGGAATATGTGATGAAGGAATTAGGAGGAACATCACAAATTAATCACGAACTTCAGTAGTGGAGACCAAGCCTACTAGGCAAAGAAAAACATATGTCTTACCATCCGTTGGAACAAAACACAAGGAATCAAATTGTTACCCATATTCTATCCCTTTCAGATAACGCCAAGTTCGAAGGACCGAACGTTGTGAAATTAGTCACAAAGACTTATTGTACCCATTTCAGTTATTCCTGATAAGGAAATCGATTCACCTTGGACTTCAAGCAATCATTTCAGGATTTCCTTTAGAAACCCATTTAGATGTAAACATCACCTATCATCCTCAGACCGATGGTCAAGGCGAGAGAACAATTCAAACATAGGAAAGTATGCTCAGAGCATGAGTGATTGACCCTAGAAATGGTTGGACTAATCACTTAACATAAATCGAATTCATCTACAACAATAGTTATCACACCAACAACGAGAAACTGGCAGAAGTTAGGTTGGTACATAACACACATCATTTGGATTGGGTATCCTGAACAACAAACCATCCAGATTCAAGTGGGAGAACAAATTAAGTTAAAAGCATTGCCTTGGATTGGCATGATACAAATTAGATAACAAGAGAGGTTGAACCTTTAGCATATTGGACCATTTAAGATTCATCTTAGAATCGACCAACTAGCATACAAACTTGATCTCTGGCAGAATTCAGCAGTATATATTACCAGTATCACATTTAAAACATTAAGAAGCGCAGACCATCAATTGATGGGCCAAACTCGAAAAAAGCTCAACTCACTAGTCCAGTATGCATTCATGAAATAACCAGAAATTTCCTACAAGTCAAGAATCAGTTACAAGTTCAATAAGTTGTAAACCATTAAAACTTCAAGTTGGTAGGCAGAGTTATGTTGAAAGTTCTGCCTAGGAAAGGCATGATATCATTCAGAAAACTTGGAAAGTTAAACCCGATATACACTGGACCATG
Source organism: Artemisia argyi (assembly GCA_030686995.1). Lineage (NCBI taxonomy): Eukaryota > Viridiplantae > Streptophyta > Magnoliopsida > Asterales > Asteraceae > Artemisia > Artemisia argyi. Next base: position 116,384,813 of record CM060680.1, on the reverse strand, counting down.
TAATATTTCAGACAGAGTAGGCCTAGTGGCCGTCAGACTTGAGCCTTGTTAGAGAACAACAGGATTACACAACCATGTATTATCATCTTTTCAGATTAGTCATTCATAATCCCATTTGGAAAGGAATCCAACCCAAAGTCAAACATAAACCTTGTAGGAGAACAAGTAGAAATCATGGACTGTTAGGTCGAACAGTTGAAGCAGAGTCGAATTTCTATCGTGAAAGTTCGCTGGAATTCTCAAATATCATCACCTTTTCACCAATACGTCTTCAGAGACCAACATAAACTGAACTTCGGGACGAAGTTCCTTTTAGAGGGGAAGACTGTCACAACTCACCATTTCAGGTCATTTCCCAAACTTTTGAAAAACACTATTCATCAAAACACTATTCATCGTACTACTATTCATCATTTTCGAGGTCAATTTGATATTCTAAGAAACATTTGAAAATTTTACTATTCACTGAACACTATTCATTTCCAGAAAAATTTTCACTAATCACTTGCATTACTCATTTCATCGTAAATTTAGTTTACGGGTATTCAAATTCGCGTAACCGGATTGGTTTAGGTGCGAACTCATTTCATTATCAGTAAGGACATTGCATACGGACTAGAGACAGTCTGCATATCATCATAATAGCATTTTCATGTTATACCACTCTTAGGATTTTCAAATTTATATATTTGATATATTTAACGTTTTAAGTATAATTATTTATAAATAAACGTTAACACACGGTTAATAAACACGACGAATATATCTAAATATTCACACAATGGTCCCGATATATTTTTATATCCATTATATCATCATAAAAGTTATAATATTCATTTACCCAGTATTTTGGAAATTTATTTTATTTATAACGTAAGTTTATAAATATTACGACGGTTTTCGTGAAAACTAAACAATAATCACCCGAACACTCAATACTTGTACCCAACGTATTTTTAACATTTTTATGACTTTATTAAGTCCCGAATAACTTGTTAAAATTCATTTCTCGCAAACCCGGTACTCAATGATAACTAAAAACTAACTACGATTACCTAAATTTAACACCTAAAAACCTATACTTATACTACAAATCATCCACTAACTATCCTAACCAAATCAAAGTTCATATTATTGCTTTTGAACCCTTTGAAAATCAGCCATGAACCCCCCCTTGACCTTATGCTTTAATGTGGTATTATAATACATTATACTTGTAACTAAATATCTACAAACACATTTTCATAACACATAATAACATTTTGGATCAAAAGCTACTCATTCTCTCTTTCTCTTCTCCACATCCACGGCCAAACCACAAGGACCAAGAACACCAAGATCAAGTGATTATTTTTCAAAGTATAAAGCTACAAAGTTGTTCATTTCATCATTCTATTTAAGAGTTTTGCAATACAAACTCAAGAAACATAAGATTTCTCATCATCTAATCACCTAATATTTCAAAGTAAGTTATCAAATTTATTTTCATGATTTCATCTAATATATACTTGTATCATATGGTTTTCATGCTTAATTTCATGCACAAGCTAGCTATACCACATTATTTTTGTTAACTTTTTGAACATACAAACCCTAGAATTTGATTTAGGTATTCCCTTGTTAAATTAACATGATTAGTGGTGATTAGGAACCCATGGCACCCTAAGAAGGTGTATGGTAGGATTAGAATAGCTTTGTGGTGTTTGTAAGAGATTTGGTGATGTTAGAAACTAGTTTTGAACATGGAAAATGGATTTGTAACAAGTATATAAACCTACAGTCCCATTTTTGTAAACCCAGGAAAATCAGTAAATATAAAGTAAACTTTGGCAAAATTTTTAGAAAATACTTTCAAAAACGAAGCCGTAGGCGAAAGAACGGATTAAAAAGAGTTTATAACGAAGGAGTTATGATTTTTGCAAGTTTATTGACGAAAAGTATTTTTCTGAAAAATTGTTGCTGTTGGACGTTTTTCGTCGGACAAAACGAGGCTTTAGACGTAACCCGAAGGAGCCAAGCTTTCTAAAATATATTACTACATACTAAGACGTAACCATGGATATAAAGAACAAGTAAAACGGGCTTATAATGACAAAGATATTCACGTTTCAATATCGTCAAAACATATATTATTTTGACAGCTTTTGACAAAAATAATATTACAACTACGTAGTAACTCTAGATTTCTAGAAATATTAACCAAGTACCCAAAATCATAACTAATGAAGTATTAGTGAATACAAGTATATTTTTATTACTACAAGACGTTATTTCAAGGATTTCAAATCGAGGATTTCAACACTAACACTTATATATACGATATATATACATTTCGACTAGTTTTATTTTCTACTTGCCTTATTTTCCTAAGTTTTGAAAAATGTATTAATTTGATATCTACAAGTATTTTTCAAGTTAAGAGTGGTATAGGAAACATGTGCATGGAAATTTTCAACACCATTTCATAATCTAAATTAGATCATCATCAATCATATTAGGTTGCGGCTAGTGTGCGCGCCTTGTTTTTCAGCTCATTACATATTCATGGTACCATCATATCACGTGAGTTTTCATAGTCCCGTTTTCAATTCAATATTTTGATTTCAAATCCCACGGGGGAATACATTGCATCAATCATTTTAGTACGAGCCCAAGTACCAAAACATATGTACATTGCTTAAGTTGCCATACCAACATGTTAAAGTCCCCTATTTATTATCATGGACCGTTAATTTGCCGATTAAGTGAGAGTGAGTGGATAGATCTATTGAGGGTGACGCCTCCATCCGTGGTAGTATTTACCAACAGTAAGCGGATGCATTTCATGTCTGTCACATTTGAGTGTTCTGGTAAAACATTCAGGAGGGGCATATATTTCATCAGTCTAGCTTCGGGGTCATGAGCTTAAGGTCTATTGTACTATTTTACGTGACTTTTGTCATGCACTTATACTTGTGGTGGCCGTACAACATTACATTTTATAAACCTATGGAATTCACTAACATTCGTGTTGAAGTTTTAGCAATGTATTTCAGGTTATTAAGGTAGCTCATGTGACATGCATTTGGACCTTCATGGAGTCGCGGAGTCGACGCGTCTCACTATTACTTCATGCACTTATGTAAATGTTTGATCTAGTATGACTTGTTTTTCATAAACTTGCAACACCTTTTGGGGACCTCATTTTGTAAACTCTGGATTATTTCAATGATCAAATAAAGTATTTTCCAAACGACACTTTAGGTCGTTCAATGTAACTGTAACTGTGATGCTATGACAGACACCCCCAGGCATTCCATTCCGCTGCAAGTAAGGTAAATTGGGGGTGTGACACATCTCTCGGGTGTAATAAAGTATATATCACAATATGGAAATGGGAAACATCTCTCACTACCTGTCGTAGCAAAATAGATTACCATAGGCTTAGAAAAGGATCAAACCTCCACCACATGGCGTAAGCACCTAGGATAAACTATCAAAGAGGTCTTTTAGGGTTGTAATGTTAGGTGTAGGGATATGGAATACACGGTTTTGTTGGATATAGGCAATCTTTACTGGTGGCGAGTTAATCATCTTGTTTAATTACATGTACAATATGGCGTTGCTAAGCCAAGACTAGACTCGACTAAAGCTAATAAATGAAAAATATCAAAAACATAAAACAAACATAAAATGAAACGGGATGGTAGTCCGTATGTTTTTTTTCTTTTCTTTTTTTTTTTCTTTTTCTTAATTTTTTTTTTTTTTTTTTTTTTTTTTTTTTTTTTTTGCATACACTCTTACCCTACCATCCAAAATAATACATCATAGGGAATGAACATTCCCCTTACACTTTATTTTTTACATACTTTACAATAAACTAATCTAATGACTCGAATTAAGATAATCAAAACACTTGGAGTACTTTTAAGATTAACGCACATATGGGGGTAATAATATGATGTTCTTCCCCATTACTCCATAACAATAAGTACTTTACCCATGAGTCCCAATCGTCCCAAATCAATATGTACAAGGATATGACTCGACTTAGCAATTAACTAAGGCACTAAGGATGAGTGCATACACGGAAGGCTAAGGCGATTTGGGTGTACATTTAAGTGGGGTGTAACAAATTCTTCCTTTAAGTAAGATGCTTAAAGTTAGAAACGAAAAGATAGGCTCGGAGGGGTGTACTAGGGGTATCGTGTACTAAAATTGAGTACAACGCTAATGGTGTGGGAAAAATTAATTGACTTTACTAGCCAAGTAATATGACTTAAATGGTCAAGTAATTATGATACAGGTTTAACACAAGGGTGATCCTAATGCCTCTTATCATGTAGTAAATCCTACTACACGAATGTAGTCTCACTAGCGGTCTCGGGATGCATTACTAACGCAAGTTCTAGAATCTAAATGCTGCCGGTACACTCATAAGCACTAATAGTAAATGCTTTTCCTATCAAATCTAAAGGCGAACCTCACATATTTGGGTGGAAAATTTTTCTGAATGATACGGTTTTGTGCTAGTCATACGACTCCTATCCATGAGACGCTTGCTATGGCTAAAGTTTCACTCCTAAATGTTGTAAAAAATTTTAAATTTGGCGCTAAAATTACACTAACAAGTATTTCTCAAAGTTTTATTACACACATACCATCAAACAAACAAACTCAAGTGAAAGTGTATCCTATGAAGTATCATCATTTTACCCTCCCCTTACACTTAGGATGAACATTGTCCCCAATGTTCAATTAAAGAATGTAAAAGTGAAATAAGTAAAAGAATGAAAGCAAATACTCCCCTGATTCGCTCGGTATGGATAATATGGTAACCAGGTTAGATCTTCCTCCAAGAAAATGAACAATCAAAGCTTCCATTCCAGAATATAAATCATCTTCTTGTCATACATAACCTGTTAAACATGAGAAAACAAACAAGGCAACCTCGCGTAAAATCGGCGGCAATCTATATATGCTAACAAATCCTAGAAAGCAAAGCAAGATATAATGCCTGTGGAATGAATGTTTGCAGATTTCCTGGAGATTATAAAACTAAAGATTCGACAAAAACTTTAAGACTCCGTTAGAAAAACAAAACTGGTAAAATTTCCAGATTTTTACACGTGACGCCGTCAGGAATTTCCTCCTGACGCCGTCAGAAGTGACCTGCAGAAATCCTTATGTTAAGTTTCCGGAAAATTTCTGGAAAAACTTTGTCCTACTTCCTGGAAAATCCTGCAAAAACATCATTATGACTCGATACAAGCATTTGACTCTAACATATACGAATATACATGTTCATTTAATATTGTGGAGAATCATGATCGAGTTTGTTTCTTAAAAACATGTTTGGGGTTTCCCCTTACACTTATCTTTTGCGAAATACCTTTGGATGAATTTAAGACTAAGCCAAACGACAAAATAAAGTATTTTCACCAATTTAGTTTGAAACATGATCTACCAACAATAAAAATAAAGCATGCATACGGAAACAAATAACAATCAAACAAAATAAAAATCACACAAAACATGGGTTGCCTCCCAAGAAGCGCTTTTCTTTATTTACGAGTCTTGTAGCTAGACTCAAGGTCATGGGTTATCACGTGACCTCATCCTTGGTTTCACTCTCTAGGTCATCTCCTATATTAGTTTTGTATTCTGGACCTAGTTGCAAGCATTCTGTGTAGAAACCAAGTATCCTATTCATAACATATTCAACTCCTCTACGTCTATCCTCATCATTCCTATAGTAAACCGCTTGTTTGTGTTCCTTTTCTATGTTCGATAGGAGGCGGTATTGTTCAATCTTATAAGGCATTTGGTAAGCAATCTCATCATTCTCTTTCTCGAACCTAACTATCCCTAGAGTCGGATCATAACTCATCTTAGAGGTCTCAACGAATGGTTTTCCGAACACTACTTGACTTAGGCAATCATCTATCACCGGACGAGTATCCTCCACTATCACAAAGTCGGTCTCATAAGTGAAGTTTCCAATAATCACATGCAATCCTTTCACTCTTCCTACAAAATTACTTATCAGATTCTTATTGGGCATCATCCTATAACCAAGTTGTTTCTTCATTACCCAATTATAATAAGTCCTAGTCATGATGTTTATAGGAGACCTAGGATCGATATAAGCTTTCCATACATGCATATGCCCAATGTTGCATGGTATGTTGATGTTAGAAAGATCACCTACTTTAATAAGACGTGAACCAAGGATATATGGTGTCTCGGGATCATCGAATAAATCTTTGTGATATTCCCGTTCTTCCTTGGTGGGCAACTTATCAAAGTATTCTTCTATGTTTTCTACTTCCTCTAACTTCTCTCCCTTATCAACCTCAACTTCCTTAATTTCATCCCTAGTCCCGGTTCCAACTTCATCCTTGTCACTTTCTTCTATATCCTTATCTATTGGCTTAATGGTGACAACATTGACAAAGTGGACGTGTTTGGATGACGAGGGGTCCTTAGTTTGGACTCCGCTATTGGCGTCCCTAGTGTCCTTCCTAGGTGTCGTTAACGCTTGGTTGTTGAGGGCTTTCAACAAGTTGTCAATCTTATTGGTCATCTCTGTTTGTTGTTGGTTGAATTTGGTTTCAAACTTAGCTATGCGAGCTTCTTGAGATGCCATAAACTTGGACATCAATCCTTCAAGATTGTTGGTACTACCATAGTTGTTAGAAGGATTGTTGTTGAAAGTACGGTTGGAGGGTGGACCGTTTGGTTGGTAACGATTAGGCGGATTGGAAGAATTGTTTTGGTTTTGTTTCCACCTAAGGTTTGGGTGATTTTTCCAAGAAGGGTTGTAGGAATCACCGTAAGGGTTTGGCTCGGGTTTGAATGTGTACCACTTATCTCCCGCTTTGTCGGTAAGCGAGGATGCGTAGTCCGCAAAAGCTGTTCCGGGGAGTTCCACGCAATCACGAGTGTCATGGGGACCACTACATAATTCGCATGAAGAAGTGATTTTGTTCACTTGGCTTGAAGGCTTAGGAGCTTCGTAAGATTTCATGAGAAACTTGACTTGGTCCTCAAGTTCCATGATCCTACGGTCGGGAGTGCTAGAATTGTTCGAAGGCAAAGATATTGCCTTGACCGTTTTGTTCAAATCACGGGGATCATTCCAACATTCGTTGTCATAGAGAGCAAGATCTTCTATGAATTCCCATGATTCTTCCGCACTAAGATCACGTAGCTTGCCACCGGCCGATTGGTCAATGGTTCACCTTGTAGAGAGATCGATATGGTCATAGAAGATTTGGACTTGGAGCCAAAGGTCTATGCCATGATGAGGGACTTTTTGGAGTAAGTCCTTGAAACGAGTCCATGCTTCATATAGAGTTTCACCTTGACGTTGCTGGAACATCAAGATATCATTTCTAAGCTTGGTAGTTCTCCCCGGTGGGAAAAATTGAGCAAGGAAACAAGTGGTGAGATCATCCCATGAGGTGATAGATCCCGCGGGTAAACGTTCAAGCCATTGACTAGCTTGATCACGTAGAGAGAATTGGAATAGGCGTAATCGGGTTGACTCTCTAGTTGTAACATAAAGGTCTATAGAATCTACGATTTTAAGGAAGTCCTTGAGATGTTGATTAGGATCTTCGTAACGAAGTCCATGGAATGCACATCCGCTTTGCACCAACCGGATGGTGTCGGATCGCAGGGGAGACACATTGGCTCTTTGGGTGAGCTCAATAGTGTTTCGATAGCCTTGGTGGCTAGGTCGGGAATACTCTCCTAGGGTTCGGGGCCTAAGAGGTTGGTTTGCTAGTGGTGGGTTTTGTGGGTGGTCTTGTTGTGGTGGGTTGATGGGTTCAAAGATGTTACCACCTTCCATGATGTCGGATGGTAAAGAGTTACGAACAAAGGCACGAAGAAAAAGACAAACTAAAAGAAACCTAAAAATAAAAATAAAATCTTACTAGAAAGGAATCTAGCAAGTGGACCTAATAAAAAGAAATCCTAACCTAGACAATAACTATTCCACGGGCTGCGGCGCCAAAAACTTGATGCGTGGGAACTACACCAGGCTTTACCTCTCGAGGGATCTCGAGAAGCTTACAACCCCCACCAGGCAGTGTACCTGATCGTTGTAGTATAGTATAGTGACAAGTACCGAGGGATTGATCGTTCAACTCAGGAATAGTGTCGCTAGGATTAGAAAGCCTAAAAACTAGGTCTAGAGGTGAGGGATGATTCTTTTTGTATTTTATATTTTATGGAAAGCAAATAAAAATCTCGGGTTTTGGAAGGATGGGCGGAATTAGTTGCTAGTCAACTAACCCAATAACTAAGATGCAATCAAAATAAAATGACAGAAATGTAAATAAAGCTAATTAAACTAATGTGGTATGAACAATAAATGGGAGAATTGTGTTTACTTAGATTTCACTACTCCCTAGATATCTTTTACAGGTTAATTACTTGTTATAGTTGCGTGGATGATGGGTTATATTCCTTAATACCAATCATGGGGTGGCGTACTTACTTCCCCAATTCTATAAGCTCCTACTTCACTCCTATGTCGAGCCTGCAAGAAGCTCCTAACATGGGATCACTAGAATTCGCTCAGGCATTAAATACAACCATAAAAACCTAGTACACATCGGTTCATGTTTCTTAAGACGTTCAAGCAAGTTACACAATGGAGATCTGCCAGTTTTCTTAAGCCTAACATTGAAATCATTCATCCATTACAACTATAAACAAGCAATCAACCTATTATCAACATCAAGGTTTCATTACATCTAAGCAAACACACAAAAGATCTAGCCTAGCATGTTAAAATCAAGACAAGCGTAAGATATATTCAAACAACACATAGACATATTGAATGAATTGAAAGGATACTTATCTCAATTGAACATGAAGGGTTTCAAGGGGTGGAAACCCTTGAAAATACTGTTACAAACGAGCTAGGGTTTATTAAGTTCGGCCCTAGAATTCTCCACACAAGTTCCTCCCTAATGAATGAAAATTAGAAAAGTATATATATATATATATATATATATATATATATATATATATATATATATATATATATATATATATATATATTTCATGAGGTGACGGCGTCAAGAGGAAAGTTCTGACGCCGTCATCTCGCCGCCAAAAATCTTCTCGGATTGCCTAGATCCAGATCTGACGTCGTCATGTGTAATCTTGTTCCAGGCCGTCACCAAATTACTCTTAATGCCCTTGTTCTGACGCCGTCACGTTTTCTCTGGGCCGTCATCCATTTTGCTCCTGACGCCGTCATCTTTTCCTTCTTGACGCCGTCAGGTACTGTTCCCAGCAAGGAAAATCAAGACTTTGCCGTTTTCTTCACTTTTATGCTCCAAAAACGTCCAAAATGCTTCCTTTTCCAGAATTCACTCCCAAAGTACCTAAAATCACAAAAGGAACGATTTAGGGCAATATTTGATCAAATAAATTCCAATTCCGGCTTAAATGACCCCCTAAAAATGGATCATTTTTCGCCTCATCAGGAGAAAAGTCATTTCATTGTCAAGGAAGGCATTGTCCTTGGCCATAAGATTTCTAAGAGTGGGATTGAGGTTGACAAAGCTAAAATCGATGTCATTGCTAAACTTCCTCCTCCCACAACTGTTAAGGGTGTTCAGAGTTTTCTGGGTCATGCCGTCTTCTATCGTAGATTCATTCAAGATTTCTTGAAGATAGCTAGGCCTATGACCCGACTTCTTGAAAAAGAAACTCCGTTTGTCTTTTCTGATGAGTGCATCGAAGCTTTTCAAACTCAAGAAAAAGGTCACCGAGGCACCAATTTTAGTTGCCCCCGATTGGGACCTACCTTTCGAACTCATGTGTGATGCAAGTGACTTTGCCATAGGTGCGGTCTTGGGGCAACGAAAAACCAAAAACTTTTAGCCGATTCATTATGTAAGCAAAACCTTAACCGAAGCTCAAGCTCACTACACCACAACGAAAAAAGAATTACTAGCCGTGGTGTATGCGTTTGAGAAGTTTCGGCCATACTTGATCTTGACTAAATGCATAGTGTACACGGATTACTCGGCTCTCAAGTATCTCTTTGCCAAGCAAGATGCAAAGCCGAGATTGCTCCGTTGGGTTCTCCTCCTATAAGAATTTGATATCATCATTCGTGATAAAAAAGGAGCCGAGAACCTCGCTGCTGACCATCTTTCCCGATTGGAAAACCCTCATCAAAGTGTCCTTGAGAAAAAGGAAATAAATGAAACGTTTCCTCTTGACACACTTAATGTGATTTCTTGTCGTGGTGATTCTAGTACCCCATGGTTTGCCGACTTTGCAAACTATCATGCGGGGAATTTCGTTGTGAAAGGGATGTCGTCCCACCAAAAGAACAAATTTTTCAAAGATGTGAATCATTACTTTTGGGACGATCCCTATTTATTCAAAATTTGTGCGGACCAAGTCATTCGTAGGTGTGTTCATGGCCAAGAAGCCATGGAAATTCTTAAGGCTTGTCATAATGGACCCACCGGGGGTCATCATGGCCCGAATTACACCACTCGAAAAGTATTTGATTCCGGGTTTTATTGGCCCACCATTTACAAAGAGTGGGCAAGTGGAGGTTTCAAACCGTGGTTTAAAAAGAATTCTTGAAAGCACCGTAGGCGAAAATCGTGCCTCTTGGTCGGACAAGTTAGATGACGCTCTATGGGTTTTTCGCACGGCTTATAAAACACCCATCGGGTGTACCCCTTATAAGCTTGTGTATGGAAAAGCATGTCATCTACCGATTGAGCTCGAGCACAAAGCTTATTGGGCTTTAAAGAATGCTAACTTCGATCTTAAGTCTGCGGGTGATCATAGGAAAGTTCAACTCAATGAACTAAATGAACTTCGTGATCAAGCTTACGAAAACTCTTTAATCTATAAAGAGAAAACAAAGAAGATTCATGACTCCAAAATCAAGAACCGCGTTTTCAACGTTGGTGACCGAGTCCTTCTTTTTAACTCTAGATTGAAGATATTTTCAGGTAAGCTCAAAACCCGCTGGACTGGACCATTCACCGTTGCCAAAGTTTTTCCTTATGGTACCGTCGAGTTATCTCAAAATGACGGTCCAAATTTCAAAGTGAATGGGCATCGGTTGAAGCATTATTTTGGAGGGGACATACCACCCGTGGTTGTTTTGGATCTCCAAACTTTTCCCATGGACCAATGTATTCGGGGTCGAGTCAAGCTAGCGACTCGGTAAACAAAAACAGTAGTACACCATGGGTTTTCACCCATCTTTCTAACTTCTTCCTCTTTTCTAAAAACTAGTGTGGGGAGTACCCACACTAAAAAAAATGATGTTCCCACACTTGCCCAAATCTAAACTTTTTACAATATCGGCATAATAGCCGGTACTTTGAATATTGAGCCATAATACCCCCGTTTTGGGCAAATTTTTTTTTAGTGTAAGTGCTTTGTACTTACACAATAAAAGGTTATCAGTCCACCACGTCTAACATAAGGACTGGCTAATCCAGGAGCAAACGGCTCTTGGTAAAGATATCTCAAATCCGTTTATGGTTGGGAATTTGCCAAAAATTGTATGGTACTCAACTCACCATATCCTAAAAAGTAGAAGAGTTGGCTAGCCCGCAAGATTATGGCTTGTGGTAAAGGCAGTGGAATACCATAATTGGTAATCAACTCACCAAGATGTTGACTGTGTCCATCAAGAGTTGGCTAGTCCAGAAGCAAATGGCTTCTGGTAAAGACAAATAAAAACCGTTGGAAGCTTGTGGTTTGCTCAAAATCATATGGTTATCGGTGTACCATAGTTCTTACTTGAACCGAAACATTTGGCTACTCCAGAAGCAATATTCTAGTGTGGGGGATTGATGAGTGTGTAAATACTCATCATTTTTATCGTATTTTAACTGCCAAAACACGTGAAAATACTCAGAAATGCATCAAAACAATGAAAATATCCTAGAGTTGTGTTTTATATGCAAAATGATTGAAAACAAATAAAAAACAAACAAAATGTTGCATAATTGGCAGTTTCAGTCCCTCAACTTTCAAAACTTCTCAAAATTAGTCCCTAGTTACTTAATTTGTAAGAAAAGTCATCAAAGGTCCTTGAAAAATCAAATGGTTGTCATAATTGGTCCTTTGGTGAAAAGTTTTAAAAGTTGTCAAGTTAAGTCCCTGAACTTTGAAAATGTGTCAAAAATGGCCCCTGGGATTAAAGTCTTTTGTAAATTTACAATTATGGTCCTTGTACTAATGAACTTTGGCAGAAATGATCCTTTGGTGAAAAGTTTGGAGATTATACAAGTTTGGTCCCTGCAGTTTGGAATTTGGCAAAAGTGACCCCGGGAGTTTTAAATTGAAGAAAAATATTACAAGTGACCTTGGGAATTCAAAAGTTGGCAATTTTGATCCTTGAATAAAGTTTAGAGATTTGGCAGAAGTGGTCCTCAGAAAATCAGAATTTACATATTAAGTCCTTGGGCTTATTCACCTACAAATCCAAACGGATCCTTGATACCATTACCAGCCAACCACCATACTTACACCCTTTACTAAACCATAACCCAAAAGCCCAACACCTTAGCCCAAGTCAAACCTACACCTAAGTCCAGTCAACCCACGTTAATATTAACAGGGTCAAAGGGTCAAACTTTTTACCCTTTCCCTCTCCCTCACCCCTTTAACCAGATAACACCATCACCCCCCACCTCCACCACTGCAACACTCCACCATACCACCTCAAAAGCACCCCAACACTCCCCCCAATCTCACTATCAACACCAATTCCATACCTAACCCTTTGGACACCCTGGCAGTCCTCAATTCCCCACAACATTTTTTGGCACCAAAACCTATTTGAAGGCTAGGATTGATTTCATTCCAATTGGACAGCTGGGATTACTTCGCAAAGTTCAAGAGTATGCTATGAAACCCTAAAAGTCACAGAGAAAGCACAAGATGGCAATTCGTACCTACCACATCTTTTAGTATAAATAGTGAACTATGTAAGCCTTGAATGGCATCCTTCTCTTTGTATTTTTCTATGTTTTTAACTTAGTTTTCAGTTGTATTTCATTATTTCAAATTTAATTAAAGTCTCAATCCAGTTTAAGAAAGTTCGAATGTTTACTCAATTTTTCAAGTTACTAGTTATTTCATTTAATTGTTCTTTATTTGATCTCAGAGTGTTACTTTAAGCTTATTTTAGTCAATTAAATCAAAAGAAAACAGGAAATCAAAGAAGAAAAGAAAAACAGAAATACATAAGAAAATTCAAAAAATAAAAAAGGTGAAGAAGAAAGAAGAAAGCAGTAGAAGGAACGAATGGAAATTATGGGTTAGAATCTCATGGGAGATACTAGGTTGTTCTTTGGTCATTGGTCCCTAAGTCTCTTCTATGCATTGGATGTCAAGTAAGGTTTTTAGATAAGTTTTTCTATAATCTGTGATTGTGTGTTAAGTGTTGTTATCCTTGATGTTTCCTGCTAATTTAGATGTATCCTAGCCTAGAATTAGTTAATTAATCAAGTTAGTGTTTTAAATTTTGCATTTGCTTTGAAAAGTCTCAAAGAAAGTGAGAATAGGGGTGTTTGGTTCACACTGCTTGGGTGTGTTCTTGTTGTAATTTGTTGCTTTTGCTGGTTCAAATAAGTTACCTAGGCTTAAGTAAACTCATTTTGACCACTCACTTGGTCACTCTTTTATAGAAAAGTCAAAATCACATTTGAAAAATCATAACAGCTTAACTGTTGTGACTTTTGGTGTCAAAATCTTCAAATCACTTTAGAGCTAGTTAAGGTTGTTTGATTTAGTGTCAATTAGGTTTAATATAACATAGTTAATCATCTAAGATCAAAGAGAACTCAGATTAGTCAACTTGTGTTCAAAATTGCAAAAGTCAAAAAGTGCATACTGAGTTTTTTTTGAGCAATTTTCAAATCTAGCTACAAAGTTCATTAGTGAATGAAAATGAATAAAGGTTGTTAATTTAGGTACTTAGCCAGCTTGTTCATCAATTGCAAAAAGAATATTGGAATTTGAACTTGATTTGCTCATTCAAAAGAGATCTTGAAGTTGGTAGTTTGACTTAGCAATTCCCCTGCATCTCAGTTTTTGCAATTATTCAAATGGTTGTAGATTGTTCATTAGTAGGAGTTAGGCTGTGAGATTTTTGGTTTTAGATAGCCCCCAGGTCATGTTCATAGACTAGCTTTTAGTTTAGGCTTAGTGCTTATCTAGTGCTTAATAATAAGCACTCTTTTGGACCAATTGAGACTGCATGCTGAGTATTCAGTTAGTAGGATTTGGTTGTTCTTCTTGGATGTTGTTGTTAATCTTGTCCTAATTGCTGTTTATTGTTGTTAACATTATTGTTTATGGGTTTGTTCAAACCTGTTCAAGCTTATACAGCTTTTTGGTTCACTTATCTGCTGCTACTTTGCTTTGTGGTTGTTCACTGTTCTTAGTGTTGTTCTTGTTGTTAATCTTGTTGTTGTTCTGAGTTTGTTCATCTTGTTGTTTGTTGATTGTTGCTGTTGAATTGTTTAAACAAGCTACAAGCTTGTTTAAGTATTTGGTTTAGTGGTTTAGTTTAGCAGTCACAAGAGAAAAAGAAAACTAAAAAAAAAAAAAAAAAAGTTTTTGCAAAAAGTGGGGTTCAAACCCCTAACCTCTAGCTCACACACAGACACAATCACATACCTCCCTTCCATACGCTCTGGGGCACCAGTTCCGTTGGTGTTTCCTCTTTCAACTCATTTATAGCAAAATGTTCCAAATAAGCCTAATGGACTGATAAGCTTATTACAGCTTATATATAGTAGCTTATTCTGATTTAGAATTTTTCTTAAGCTAGTATTAGTATAAATTAATTTTCAAAAAAGTTTTAGATTTTTATAAATAATTTTAGTATTTATTAGAATTCAATTAGTGATAAATAGTATTTAATTCGTAATAAATAGGATTTTTATTGAAAAATTAATTTTCTTTTTTCTAAAATTTTCTTTTGTCATTTAGTGCATAAGAAAATTAGTTGGAAACCCGTAGGACTTTCGTAGCTTAAACTTCACGTTTTATTTTGTACGTTGACGTTTATTTTTAATAAACGTCACATTTTTAATTTAGATTACGTTTTAGGATTTCCCGATACCTAATTATGTTTCCCGTAGTTTTTTTTAGGTAATTTTAAACATTCCTTAGCATTCCCTAGTTTATTTTCCCATTTAAGTTACGTTTATCTCATTGTCGTTCGTTAAATCTTAATTTTCGTTAACTTAACGTATCACAAAACCAAACAATCTTTCACAACCAAACATACAAGGTTTTAATCTCAATCTTTTCACGACACTTTTCATTCACACCTTGTTGGGGTACGACCCGGGAAATCGCTTCCCGGTCTCACAATTTTAATATCACTTTCACGAGTTTTGCGAGGTAATCTTTTTCCTAAAAGGTTTACTCGTATTTCTCTACGTCTAGTTGTCTCACGATAACTTAGACCTCACGTTTGTTGATATATTGATAAATTGTTTTTGCACACCAAAACACAACGAATCAATCAATTAGATAATTAACTAAGGGTTTAAACAAATAACAATAATGCACTAAAGATGAGTGCATACAAGGAAGGCTAAGGCGATTTGGTTGCACATTTGGGGTGGATTGTTAACAAATTCTTCCTTTAAGTAAAATGCTTAATGTTAGAAATGAAAAGATAGGCTCGGAGGGGTGTACTAGGGGTATCGTGTACTAAAAATGAGTACAACGCAAACGTGTGGGAAAAATTAATTGAATTTACTAGTCAAGTAATATGACTTAAATGGTCAAGTATTTATGATATGGATTTAACACAAGGGTGATCCTAATGCCTCTTATCATGTAGTAAATCCTAACTACACGAATGTAGTCTCACTAGCGGTCTCGGGGTGCATCACTAACGCAAGTTCTAGAATCTACGTACTATCGGTACACTCATAAGCTCTAAGGCTTCTCCTAACAAGTCTAGGGGCGAACCTCACTTAGTAGAAGGCCGGTACGAGTCTTTGACGCCTCAACTAACGGATGCTAACTAGTGCACTTCTTGGATCGCTGGCGCGTTACTTGCATAACGGATGGTCACCAAGTCATACACTAGCGCTGGCGCATTAGCTAATTAATCTAATACTCGGATGGTCACTACTTTTTTTGATAAAATTTTTGAGTGGTACGGTTTTTTGTGCTAGTCATACAATCTCCTATCCATGAGACGCTCATTAAGGCTAAAGCTTCACTCCTAAATGTTGTAAAAAAATTTAAATTTGGCGCAAAAATTGCCCTAGCAAGTATTTCTCTTAGTTTTATTACACACCTACTATCAAACAAACAAACTCAAGTGCAATTGTATCCTATAAGGTATCATCATTTACCATCCCCTTACACTTAGGATGGACATTGTCCCCAATGTTCAATTAAAGGATGTAAAAGTAAAGCAGGTAAAAGAATGAAAACAAATACTCCCCTGATTCGTTCGGTGTGGATAGTATGTCAACAAGGTTAGATCTTCTTCCAAGAAAATGAGCTTTGAAAGCTTCCCTCTAGAAATATAAATCATCTTCTTGTCATATATAACCTGTTAAACCTGAGAAAACAATCAAGGCAAACCTCGCGTAAAATCGGCGGCAATCTATATATACTAAAAAAATTCTAGAAAGAAAATTAAGATATAATGCTTGTGGAATGAATGTTTGCAGATTTCCTGGAGTTTATAAAACTAAAGAATCAACAAAAACTTTAAGACTCCGGTTTAAACAAAATTCTCAAAATTTTTCAGAATTTTAGTACCTGATGCCGTCAGGTTGTAACTCCTGACGCCGTCAGAATGTTCCTGGAAAAATCTTATGTTAAGTTTCCGGAAAATTTTTGGAAAAACTTATGCCTTATTTCCTGAAAAATCCTGCAAAACATCATTATGACTCGATACAAGCATTTGACTCTAACAATTACTAATATACATGCTCATTTAATATTGTAGTGAATCATGCTCATTTTTGTTCTTATAAACAAATTTTGATTTCCCTTACACTTAGCTTTTGCAAAATACCTTTATATGTAATTAAGACGAAGTTAAAAACAAAATAAAGCATTTTCACAATTTACTTTGAAACATGATTTACCAACAATAAAAATAAACACGCATACGAAAACAAATAAAATTAAACAAATAAAAACACACAAAACATGGGTTGCCTCCCAAGAAGCGCTTTTCTTTATTTATGAGTCTTGTAGCTAGACTCAAGGTCACGGGCAATTACGTGACCTCGTCATCAAATGTTACATCCTCCTCACTGATCATTTCATTACCATTTTCTTGATAATGTTTTACGCGTTGTATATTCACAGTGAATTCACTATTTTCATCGTTCATTAACACAACAGCGCCCGCTTTAGAGGAGTTTTTCACCGTAAAAGGTTCATACCATCTAGACTTAAGTTTCCCGGGAAACAACCTTAACCGAGAATTATACAACAGAACTTTGTCCCCTTCTGAGAACTCCTTAGGTTTCTTAATTCGTTGGTCATGCTATCTTTTTGCCCTTTCTTTATATGTAACGGATGATTCATACGCTTCTAGCCTTAATTCATCAAGCTCATGGAGTTGTAAGAATCTATTCGTCCCAGCGACCGTATAATCCAAATTACATGCCTTAAGTGCCCAATAAGCCTTGTGTTCAAGTTCTACTTGAAGGTGACACGCCTTGCCATAAACCATGCGGAACGGGGTCGTTCCTATAGGTGTCTTGTAGGCCGTTTGGAATGCCCACAAGGCTTCATCGAGTTTAAATGACCAATCCTTTCTGTTCTGATTGACCGTCTTTTCCAATATTCTCTTAATTGCCCTGTTGGTGTTTTCAACTTGACCGTTGGTTTGCAGGTGATAAGCGGTGGAGAACCGGTGGGAGACTCCATATCTTTTCATGACCTTTTCCATTTGCGCGTTGCAAAAGTGGGTTCCCCTATCACTAATGAGAGCTTTAGGAATGCCGAACCTAGCAAACACCTTTTTCAAAAAATGAATGACTACCCTAGCATCGTTGGTCCTAAGGGCTTGTGCCTCCACCCATTTTGAAACATAATCAATGGCCACTAATATATATTCGTTCCCCCTGAAAGATGGGAAGGGTCCCATGAAATCTATCCCCCAAACATCGAAAACCTTACAAACTTGTATAAAATTCTGAGGTGCTTCATCTCTTCTCGATATATTCCCGGCTCGTTTACATGCATCGCATGCATGTATCATTCCCTTCACATCATGAATATTGTAGGCCAATAGAATCCTGCATCGAAAATATTTCATGCGGTGGTGTTTATTCCATGATGGCCCCCAGAAGGGCCCGAATGACATTCTTTCATAATCTTCATTGCTTCTTTTCCCGAAACACAGCGCCTGATTACTTGATCAGGACATCTTCGGAATAAGAAGGGTTCGTCCCAAAAGTAGTATTTTAGTTGGGTAAAGAACCTTTTCCTTTCGTGTCTAGTCATGTATTCCGGAATAAGTCTGCTTGCAAGATAATTTGCATAATCAGCGTACCATGGCTCAGAATCTGTTATTGACATGAGCCGCTCTTCAGGAAATGAGTCCCGAATCTCACTCTTGTCAAGTTCACTAAGGAGGTGTTGGGTTTTATTGATTTGATGATACAAAACAAGAAGAATGAAACATGAAGGGCTTGAAGTGACAAGAAGGGAAACTACAAAAAGATGGAGGATTTGGAAGATTCTAAGAAGAATATTTAGTTTCCTAATTGTATTATGATTCCTCTTGTAAACCCTAGATATCTCTAGTATATAAAGAGACATAGGGTCATTAGTTTTATAGTACGTACAAGATGTAAAACACCAAAGGTGTGTGTGTGGGAACCTAGGCGTAGGGATTTGGGAAAACGCCTAGGGTTAGTAGTTAGTGTTTAAGTTAGTTCAGCCTCAAGATTAAGTTATTGATCCCTGTTACAAGGTGTATAACAAGTTCTACCTTGATCAAGTAGAATTGGGGCTGTAAATATTTGTTAGAGATGGTGACGAAGAACCTTGTTGATAATAATAATAATCTTTATGTTATTCCGCTGTGCTTATTATTATCATTGTTATTATGCTTTAATGTCTAAACAACATGGAGTCCGAAACGGTCCTAGAACTTATATGATGGCATGTGCATGAGTTCTATCAATTGGCATCAGAGCTAGGTTAGCTCGTTACCTAGGATTTACAAGGTTTTTAATGTTGAAGAAGAGCAGATTTGAAAAGGTACGATTTTGTTTTTATTTTCATACTGATCTGATCATATGTTGCAATTTAATCGCTATTGGTTGAGGATTATTATCTTTGAGATTTAATATTCATGATTTGTTGCTGGTGGACCTACACAATTTGGAACTTGATGCATCAAAGATATAATAATCTGATGAATAAAACATGAGTGTGCTTCTATGTTTCCTCGTACTTATTTAATGGCATCATGTTTGATGGATCGATGGAACATAATTATTTTATCACATATTCGCTTTTGTCATCCTTCGAAGTTATGTTATTGAAGAAAAAGAGCTGATCAATCAACATGGCGACAAAAAGGGTATACAACAGACAGTTAATTCTTATTCTTTATATGGTTATCGTGTTCTTAACATCGTACTTGAATTTAATTTGTCGGTTTTGGATTTTAATGATTTAACCTCGTACCTGTTTGTCGAACTGATTATCATCATCACGTGGACCAGTCTTGTTTTCCATCGGTATTTATTGGTCAAAGATTTATAGTGGGACGGTGGAAAATTGGTATCCTTGTACGATTTAATTAGACTTAGCTGCTGCTGTTGGATATTATTGGTCGAATCTCTAATTGGTCAATGGTTTGGATTTAAGATTACTTTTGCAATTATCATGGATCGATTCTACTGATTGAATTAATTGGGTCGGTTAAAGATGCTTATGGTTTTAAATTATTTAAGTACTACTACTGATTGGTTAAATCCCACAAATAATTCTCGTACCTATTAATGCTCGTGGGTCAGTGCTACGGTAAGTTTCATTATCTCGTCATTTATTGGTCTTCAAAATTCGTTATGGTGAATGAACGTGGGCCAACTCTGATTGATTGAGGATTTCTAATTGCTGCTGTGTTGGCAAGTGGTAAAGTAAAGGTAACTTTTATTAAAACCTCGTACTGATTATGATAATAAATTGGTGGTATTATCTAATTGATTATTTACGGAGTACTAGTTTCTATCGATGAAGTCGTTTGTCGTCTTTTCAAGCTAACATAGATCGATTATTTAATGATTATCTTCGGTTATGGGACTGCATGGTTTTATATTAATGATTATCAATCATGGGACGGTGACAGTTGAATATGAGGAGCATTTAATGATTGGTGATTTTGTGATTGGCTGCTACTACGATATCTTATTATCTCAGACTGGTTACTCGTCTTGGTTTGAAGAGGGTCTGGAGTATATCTTTGACGTTATTTCAAAGTACTGCTCCATTGATTCAAAGTACTGCTCGCATTATTTTAAAGTACTGCTCTTATGAAATTAACGTGCTGCTGCGTGTCTCACAAGAAAGTACTGCTCGTTGTAATGTTTCTTTGCTTCAAAGTACTGCTGCTCGTCAACGTACTGCTGCTCCAAGGTACTGTTCATTCAAAGTACTGCTGCGTTTAGATGATTTATGGAGACAAGTAAAGAGTTTTATGGTTCAATATATATGCATGATTTACGAGTAGTGAGGGGAAGCCGAGATGGGTTTTTATGAGATTGGTTCTACTTTGGCTCTCGGCTAATTATGAGCAGTTTGTTAGATTACACACACAGGTTATTAGTTTCACACACACAAGATGGTTAGTTGGTTTATTGTTCTTAAAAGTTTTAACAGGCTCGTATTTGTTCGTATTGGAAGAATTGATTACGAAGAAGATTGTTTATCACTTATTTGAAGTTGAAGTGGAGTTTCTTGGATACGTGTTCTTATCATATCTCAAAGACTTGATGAATCTAGCAAATTGGTGTATTATCTACAAACTGAAGGTGCTTAATGTCACATTTGCTATCACTTGAAGGAGTTACGTTATTGTGCTCAGTGTCTCATATTAGTTGAGGATTTTGTCAAGAGGTTGTGATCTACTTATATTTATGGTTCCGTATAAGTTTGAAGTCACATGGTTAGTACAAGGTATAAGGCACAAGTTTGAGTTATTCTACTTCTTCATCAAATTCGTTATACTTGATTTTCTTCACAAGTGATCATTACAAGGAGCCTACAGATTTGAAGAATCATGAAAATGGTTAACACATTAATTTCAGGGGAAGCATATTATGATGTGTTTAATCATTTGATGTTCATGCACCACTCAAGGGGAAGTTGTTGATTCTTACTATTGCTGATTAGTATTACTACAGCTAGTTGGAGTCTCTATTGTTTTGGATTCATTTTTTGTAAGCATTTTGGTGTTCTTCATGGAGGGCAATTTGAAACATTGGAAGGCTTTGATTAGGAGTGTGATATTCGTTCGTGGTGGTCAAGATCATATTTCATATGTTCTCTATTTGTTGATAACAAAAAGGGGAAGAAGTTTTGGAGTGGCAAAGCATGGCTTAAGGGGAAGACATAATTGTTTCATTCATGGTGAGATTTAATTATCTCAATTTCTCTACTTCGTCTAGGGAAGTTCGTACAAGAACGTGTTTGTTTTGTCATCATCAAATAGGGGAAGATTGTTGGGTTTTATTGATTTGATGATACAAAACAAGAAGAATGAAACATGAAGGGCTTGAAGTGACAAGAAGGGAAACTACAAAAAGATGGAGGATTTGGAAGATTCTAAGAAGAATATTTAGTTTCCTAATTGTATTATGATTCCTCTTGTAAACCCTAGATATCCCTAGTATATAAAGAGACATTGGGTCATTAGTTTTATAGTACGTACAAGATGTAAAACACCAAAGGTGTGTGTGTGTGGGAACCTAGGCGTAGGGATTTGGGAAAACGCCTAGGGTTAGTAGTTAGTGTTTAAGTTAGTTCAGCCTCAAGATTAAGTCATTGATCCCTGTTACAAGGTGTGTAACAAGTTCTACCTTGATCAAGTAGAATTGGGGCTGTAAATATTTGTTAAAGATGGTGACGAAGAACCTTGTTGATAATAATAATAATCTTTATGTTATTCCGCTGTGCTTATTATTATCATTGTTATTATGCTTTATTGTTTATCCTAGATCAATGTCTAAACAACATGGAGTCCAAAACGGTCCTAGAACTTATATGATGGCGTGTGCATGAGTTCTATCAGGAGGGGATTCTCGAGACGAGAGAGATGATCAGCAGCTAAATTTTCTGCCCCCTTTTTATCACGAATTTCAACATCGAATTCTTGTAACAACAAGATCCACCGAATTAGTCGTGGTTTAGCGTCTTGCTTAGCAAAAAGGTATCGAAGAGCCGAATGATCAGTAAAAACGACCGTTTTTGAAAGGATAAGATATTGGCGGAATTTGTCGAAAGCGAACACCACGGCTAATAGTTCCTTTTCGGTGGTAGAATAGCTCTCTTGAGCGGGATTCATAGTTTTGCTAGCGTAGTATATTGGTCGGAATTGTTTGTTAAACCTTTGGCCTAATACTGCTCCAACAGCATAGTCGCTAGCGTCACACATGATCTCGAAAAGTAATTCCCAGTTAGGTGTAACCATGATTGGGGCTTGTGTGAGTTCCTTTTTCAGGAGATTGAATGCATCCTTGCATTCTTGAGAGAAATCAAAAGGGGCATCCTTTACAAGGAATTGAGTCATTGGCCGAGCTGTTTTAGAGAAGTCCTTGATGAACCTCCTGTAGAACCCAGCATGACCCAAGAAGCTACGTATTGCCTTGACAGTAGTGGGATAAGGTAGTTTAGATATAGCTTCAACCTTTGCTTGGTCCACCTCAATCCCATTTCCTGAGACCTTATGCCCTAACACAATCCCTTCTTTTACCATAAAATGGCATTTCTCCCAATTTAGGACCAAGTTGGTCTCCTCGCAACGTTTGAGCATTTTTTTCAAGGTTAGCGAGACAACGATCGAAAGAGTCCCCGAAGACCGAGAAATCATCCATGAAAACTTCCATGCTGTCTTCCATTAACTTGTGAAAGATTGCGGTCATACATCGCTGAAAAGTGGCGGGAGCGTTACATAGCCCAAAGGGCATTCTCTTATAGGCGAATGTTCCATAAGGGCAAGTAAATGTGGTTTTTTCTTGGTCCTCAAGGGCTATGGGGATTTGGAAATACCCTGAGAATCCATCCAAGAAACAGTAGTACTCATGCCCGGCTAATCTTTCCAACATTTGGTCAATGAACGGGAGGGGAAAGTGATCCTTTCTGGTGGCATCATTGAGCTTTCTATAATCGATGCATACTCGCCAACCAGTAACCGATCTCTGGGGTACCATTTCACCGTTGTCATTTTTCACCACAGTCATCCCTCCTTTCTTTCACCACAGGACTAACCCACAGGCTATCCGAAATTGGGTATATCAGCCCTGCATCCAAGAGTTTGATAACTTCCTTTTTCACCACCTCCTTAATGTTGGGATTTACCCGCCTTTGGGGTTGCACGGCTGGTTTATAGTCTTCTTCCATAAGAATCTTATGCGTGCAGAAGGTTGAGTCGATCCCCTTAATGTTGGCTACACTCCATGCAAGGACTCCCTTATATTTCTTTAAAACCCCTAAGAGTTTATCCTTTTGCCCACGTTCAAGGGAAGAATTTATGATCACTGGCAGTTGATCCTCTCCATGGAGGAAAGCATATTCCAAGTGGTTTGGGAGTTCTTTAAGTTCTAGCTTGGGTGGGTCGATAATGGAGGGCTTTAGCTTGTTTTCGGGTTTACGGAGTTCGAGCGGTTCAGTGGTCTCTTGTCTGGGATAGAAGGAGACTGCGCTAATGCCCTCCGTCTTCTCCTTCTCCATTATGGGGAGGAAGACCTCATCCCGCAACCAGCCCTCTTCGATTTGTTCATCAACACAGTTGTCAATGACATCAGTTAATTCATCGACCTCTCCTATGAAATAGAGCCGGTTAGTTGCTTCGAGAGATAGGTCCATAGTGTCTTTAATATCAAAGGTCAAGCTATCGGTCCCTACTCGCAAGGTTAACTTGCCGTCGTGAACATCGATAAATGTACGAGCGGTGGCAAAAAAGGGTCTCCCTAAGATGATGGGCACCAGGTCATCCTCCTCCATTTTCAAGATCACGAAGTCAACCGGAAATTTGAACTTCCCTACTTTAACTAGCACATTCTCGTATATCACCAAGGGATATTTGACCGATCTATTGGCTAGTTGGATGTTCATACGGGTTGGTTTTAATCCGGAATATTCTAGTTTGAGGAACATGGAGTAGGGCATGAGGTTGATGCTTGCTCCTAAATCGGCAAGAGCATTATTTATCGATAGAGATCCTATGGAACAGGGCAAGGTGAAGCTGCCTGGGTCGTCTACCTTTTTTGGTAGCCCTCGTTGGGTCACCACCGAACATTCTTCTCCCAGAGTCACAAGACCCTCGAGTTTCTTTCGGTTGGCAAGCAATCTTTTAAAGTATGAGCTATACTTGGGCATGTGATAGCAAGCATCAAGGAGAGATATGTTGACCACTCAATCTTTTAGATATGAAGAGAATCTCTTATTATCGTTCTCAATCTTCTGATTTTTTAGGCGGGATGGAAATGGGATTCTCACAGGTTAGTTAGGTGGAGTTGGTGGAGATGGGGTCATCTGAGGATGTTGTTCGGGAGCCTCGTTGGTCACATTACCTTCCTCCTCGTGGGGATTATTTGGATCAACAGCGACAGGATGTTGGCTCGGATAAGGATGGTCCTTGGTTGTTGTTCCAGCTCGAGTAGTAACCGCGAGCAAGGGATCTTTTTGGCTTACTGGGGGCCTGCTATGGCCATCAAGGGTGGCATTAAGTTTTTTGAACCATTTTTCCATGTCATTCTGTTGTTCAATGATGAGCTCGTCAAGCCCTTTCAATTGTAAGCCTTTTTCTTGAGTAAAGTGTCCAAGGTCATTCTCAAAAGTGCTCCTAATTTTGAAGTCAGGGCCTTCCTCTCCTTCTTTTCTTTTCACCAGATTCCCCCAAAGGGTATAATCATCGTTTTGGTAAAAATGCAAAAGGGAGGGGTCATCGAAGATGTCATGTCCCGACAAACACGCATGTTTGATAGTGATTTCTCCTCCGCATTCTTCTACTTCGTGCGGGCCCCCACAATAGTCGCAGATCAAGTAAGGGTTTGAAAGTTGTTTAGTTGTTCGCGACCCTACAAGGTATGACACCCTTTCGTGAGGTTTCCTCAGCCGATCCGAGGGTGTTTGTGCGATTTCGGATATGCTCATAGTCGAATTGGGTTCATCCCAAGTATCATCCTGGTCTTGAGCATATTCCATAATCCTATTCCACCCTTCCTCGGCGCTTAGATTTGCTATTTTCCCTTTCCTCGAATTATTGATTCCATTCTTGTCGTTTGGGGAGACATTGTCGTAGAAGATTTGGACCAGAAGCCAAAGCTCTATGCCATGATGGGGGACTTGTCTTATTAGATCCTTGAATCTAATCCATGATTTATAGATGGGTTTGTCTTTTCCCTTTCGGAAACAGAGGATCCTATCCCTAAATGCTGAGGTTTTCCCTGCTGGGAAGAACTTCTCATAAAACTTGGATATAAGTTGCTCCCATGTAAAAATAGACTCGGAGGGAAGTTTATCATACCACTCCTTGACTTTTTCATGAAGGGTGAAAGGAAAGAATCGTAATCGGGACGTATTTCTAGTGGCCCCGTCCCTATGGAGGGTGTCCACTATATTTAAGAAATCCCTAATATGTTGAATTGGGTCATCGGTTTGCAGTCCGCGAAACTTGCATACACTTTGGACAAGCCAAACATCATTTGCACGCAAGACCTCATCGGTGCGTTCGTTTGGGAAAACAATGGCATTTGAGAAGCCGCGAGGATTCGGGGAAGAATAGTCCTTAAGGCGCTTAGGGGTGGGAGTTTCGGGGGTGCTCATATCATGGTTGGATTGGGGGCTAGAGGGTATGAGGTGATTATCTGAGTCTTCTTTAGAAAGAGCCTCATCAAAGTTGATGGCTATGCCAGACGGCTCGGGTGTTGGGAGAGATTGCTTTAGCCTATGCATTTCCCATTCAGGTTCTTGATGCGTGGGAATCGCAACAGGCTTTACCTCTCGAGGGATCTCGAGAAGCTTACAACCCCCACCAGGCAGTGTACCTGATCGTTGTAGTATAGTATAGTGACAAGTACCAGGGGATTGATCGTTCAGCTTAGGAATAGTGTCGCTAGGATTAGAAAACCTAATTACTAGTTCTAAAGGTGAGGGATGATTATTTTTGTATTTTTATATTTTTTAGAAAGCAAATTAAAATCTCGGGTTTTGGAAGAGTGGGCGGAATTAGTTGCTATTCAACTAACCCAATACTAAGATGCAATCAAAATAAAATAACAAAAATGAAAATAAACTAATTAAACT
Organism: Artemisia argyi; assembly: GCA_030686995.1. Taxonomy (NCBI): domain Eukaryota; kingdom Viridiplantae; phylum Streptophyta; class Magnoliopsida; order Asterales; family Asteraceae; genus Artemisia; species Artemisia argyi. The sequence continues at coordinate 116,358,281 of CM060680.1, read as the reverse complement.
AAAGTTGTGAGCAGTAATTGGAGAAAATGTGTTTACTTAGACTTCACTACTCCCTAGATATCTTTTACACGTTAATTACTTGTTATAATTGCATGGATGACGGATCGTATTCCTTAATACCATTCATGGGGTGGCATACATAACTCCCCAATTCTATGAGCTCTTATCTCCTCCTATACCATGCCCAGCACAACTATAGGGATTGTAAACAGTGGCTCATGCATTAAATACAACCAATAAAGACCTAGTACGCCTCGGTTCATGTTTCTTAAGACGTTCAAGCATGTTACCATTTGGAGATCTGCTAGTTTTCTTAAGCCTAACATATAAATCATTCATCCAAGACAAGAATAAACAAGTAATCAACACATAATCAATATCTAGGTTTCATTAGATCTAAGCAAACACAAAAGAGATCTAGCCTAGCATAATGGAATTGAGACAAGAACAAGATATAGACAACCAACACATAGACATATTGATTGAATTAGAAGAACACTTATCTCAATTACAATGCAAGGTATCAAGGGTTTGGAACCCTTGAAAAACCTGTAAAAGTTGCACCAAAATCTTCTTTAGGGTTTCTCCAAAACGTCTCTCTTAAATGTGAAAAACTAGAAAACTATATATAGGAAAATAGGGATGACGGCGTCAAGAACAAATGTGTGACGCCGTCATCTCGCCGCCAAATACTTCCTCGGACGGCCTTGATCTACTTCTGACGCCGTCAAGGCCTAGGCCGTCACACAATTTACTCTTGACGCCCTGTGTCTGACGCCGTCATCAACTACGGATTTTAATTCTTGGGGTTTGACGCCGTCATGAATTTACTCTTGACGCCTTCATGTACTGTTCCCAGCATGGAAAATTGAGACTTTGCCGTTTTCTTCACTTTTATGCTCCAAAAACGTCCAAAATGGCTTCTTTTCCAGAATTCACTCTCCAAGTACCTAAAATCACAAAAGGAACGATTTAGGGCAATATTTGATCAAATAAAGTCGGATTCGGGCTTAAATGACCCCCTAAAAACGGATCATTTTTCGCCTCATCATATACCCTTACACTTGAGATTTGCTTGTCCTCAAGCAAATGCGCTTTTATTCTACTCAAAAGACAAGTTAGGGGTCATTTAACACTAATATAAAAGTAATTACAACAAATAATCGTTCCACTAAAGACCAATAGACAAGCACGGAGGTCATACACTAGCACCTCACAAATAGTGTTTAGATACTCACATCTCTCGGGTGTAATAAAGTAATATAACATTATGGAAATGGAAGATATCTCTCACTACCTGTCATAGCAAAATAGATTACCATAGGCTTGGGAAAGGATCAAACCTCCACAACATGGCGTAAGCACCTAGGATAAACTATCAAAGAGGTCTTTTAAAGGGTTGTAACGTTAGGTATAGGGATATGAATTACACGGTTTTGTTGGATAAAGGAAGTTTTACTGGTGGCGAGTTAACAATCTTGGTTAATTACATGTACAATATGGCGTTGCTAAGCCAAGACTAGACTCGACTTAAGCTAATAAATGAAAAATAACAAAAACATAAAATAAACATAGAATGAAACGGGATGGTAGTCCGTATGTTTTTTTCTCTTTTTTCTTTTTCTATTTTTTTTTTTTTTTTTTTTTTTTTTTTTTTTTTTTTTTTTGCATACACTCTTACCCTACCATCCAAAATAATACATCATAGGGGATGAGAATTCCCCTTACACTTGAATCTTTACATACTTTACAATTAACTAAACTAATGACTCGAATTAAGAAAATCAAAACACTTGGAGCACTTTTAAGATTAACGTACAATTGGGGGTAATAAATGATGTTCTTCCCCATTACTCCATAAATAAGTACTCACCCATGAGTCCCAATCGTCCCAAAACAATATGTACAAGGATATGACTCGACTTAGCAACCATGTAATCAATTAGAAAGTTAACTTAGGGTTTAACAAATAACAATAATGCACTAAAGATGAGCGCATACACGGAAGGCTAAGGCGATTTGGTTGTACATTTAAGTGGGGTGTAACAAATTCTTCCTTTAAGTAAAATGCTTAAAGTTAGAAACGAAAAGATAGGCTCGGAGGGGTGTACTAGGGGTTTCGTGTACTAAAAATGAGTACAATGCTAGGGGTGTGGGAAAAATTAGTTGACTTAACTAGTCAAGTAATATGACTTAAATGGTCAAGTAATTATAATACGGGTTTAACACAAGGGTGATCCTAATGCCTCTTATCATGTAGTAAATCCTACCACACGAATGTAGTCTCACTAGCGGTCTCGGGATGCATCACTAACGCAAGTTCTAGAATCTAAATGCTACCGGCACACTCATAAGCACTAATAATGAATGCTTTTCCTATCAAATCTAAAGGCGAACCTCACATATTTGGGTGGAAAATTTTTCTGAATATACGGTTATGTGCTAGTCATACAATCTCCTATCCATGAGACGCTTGCTATGGCTAAAGTTTCACTCCTAAATGTTGTAAAAAATTTTAAATTTGGCGCTAAAATTGCACTAACAAGTATTTCTCATAGTTTTATTACACATCTACCATTAAACAAAACAAACTCAAGCGAAAGTGCATATGTAAGGTATCATCTTTTTACCCTCCCCTTACACTTAAGATGAACATTGTCCCCAATGTTCAAGTAAAGAATGTAAAAGTGAAAAAGTAAAGAGAATGAAATCAAATACTCCCCTGATTCGCTCGGTATGGATTATAGGATGGCCAGGTTAAATCTTCCTCCAAGAAAATGAACCATCAAAGCTTCCCTTCCAGAATATAAATCATCTCCTTGTCATACATAACCTGTAAATCCTGACAAAAATAGACAAGACAACCTCGCGTAAAATCAGCGGCATCCAATATAAGTTAATAAATCCTAGAAAACAAAGTAAGATATAATGCTTGTGGAATGAAGTTTGCAGATTTCCTGGAGATTATAAAACTTAATAATTCACAAAAACCATAAGACTCCGTTAGAAAAACAAAACCGGTAAAATTTCCAGATTTTTACTCCTGACGCCGTCAAGAGTAAAACTCTGACGCCGTCAGAATGGACCTGCAGAAATTCTTATGTTAAGTTTCCGGAAAATTTCTGGAAAAACTTGGTCCTACTTCCTGGAAAATCCTGCAAAACTTCATTATGACTCAATACAAGCATTTGACTCTAACAAATACGAATATACATGTTCATTTAATATTGTGGAGAATCATGATCGGTTTGTTTCTTAAAAACGTATTTGGGGTTTCCCCTTACACTTATGTTTTGCAAAATACCTTTAGGTGGAGTTAAGACTAGGCCAAAACAACAAAGTAAAGTATTTCCACTATTTAGTTTAGAAACACGATCTACCGACAATAAAAATAAAGCATGCATACGGAAGCAAATAACAATCAAACAAATAAAATCACACAAAACATGGGTTGCCTCCCAAGAAGTGCTTTTCTTTATTTACGAGTCTTGTAGCTAGACTCAAGGTCATGGGTTACTACGTGACTTCATCATTGGTTCCACTCTCTAGGTCGTCTTCTAAACTAGCATCGCTTTCATAGTGCAAGTACTTCGGATCTTCGAACTCGAAAATATCTTGTCGATACTTAGAACCAAGCTTACTAACATTCTTAAAGAATCCACATGATAAATCAGAAATATTTCTACACCCTCTCCTAACATCTTCATCACACAAGATTAGTTGGGAGCTCATCATATCAAGCCCGTCACAATCTATTTCCTTAAGGTCTTTTCTCTTGTATGGCGTTTGGTATGAAATCCTCCTAATCCCATCAGTGAAGGTCATGATTCCGTTCAAGTCATCCACTATTAAATTAGTGATTTCACAAAAGGGGGCTCCAAAGACGACTTGTGATAACCTAGGGTCGACATAGTCCTCTATGTTGTCCACAATCGTGAATTCCATAGAGAATGCCATATTTCCTACGAACACCTGGATTTCATGATCCTTACCAACCACTTTCTCTCCCTTGTAAATCATCCCCCATCTGCAGATATTGTTATAATGAAACAATGACATAAAATTCTTTGGCAGGAATACATTAATGTATATGTTATCGAAGTACTTATGGCCGATCATGCAGGGGATTTTGAGATTATTCGGATCACGTCGTCTTATCTTCCCCAACTCTCCATCCTTTGACACATATAGATCCCCCTCAAGAAAGGGACGATACTCGTACACCTCCTCACTATCCCTACGAAAAATTACCTTCCTAACACCATTGGTGAGTACTACACTACCATCTTTCTCATCAAGGATTGCTCCCGATTCATTGATAAATGGTATCCCAAGGACAAGGTGGGTAAACGTTTGATTGGTGAGAGGGTCCACGTCATCAACCACGGTGAGGTCAGTATTGTAAACAAGCTCTCCAACCCTAATTGATAAATTTTCTATTACTCTCTCGTACGCAATGTGCTCTGGGAAGGTTTTGTGGTATAGGGAAAGGGGGATTATGTTGACTGGGAAGCTAGGATCTATATGACTATCGGTTAAGAGCTTTTCCTTAATGGTACAGGGGATCTTGAAAACTTTAGGGTTACTTTCCTTAGTCTGATTGCTACCCACACTAATAACATCCTCCATTTTTCTCTCGGATTCTTCTATAATAGATTTACCCAAAATGGTTGGATCTTTCTCATGCTCTTCCGATTTCTCGTTCCTTTCATCCGGTTGGTCGGATTCTTGCGCGGTGTATTGCTCGGGTGAGTCGGTAGGTTTCCTTGCCGAAGCATGGTCAACCCTTGAAGTCTCATCTTTCGCTGTCTGACTGAATTTGTTAGTTTGTTGTCGGGTTGGGTTTGATGTTGAAGCAGATATTGTGGTGATGGTGTTTATGAAGTGGATTGGTCCAGGGGGTTGACAGGTTCTTTTCCGTTAGGAGATAGATGTTTGAATAACTTGCTAGGACTTTTTATTTTTACAGGGGAGGCTGGTGGACTCATGACGGTAGCAGATTTAACCTCATCAACGTGAATGGGCTTATTATCAATATGCTCTTTGATAGCAGTCAACAGATTACAAATCTTGTTGTTCACGTCAGCCTGCTGTTGTTTAAATTTTGCCTCGAGCGTAGTGAGCTGTAGTTCTTGAGATAGAATGAATTTTTTTAAAGTATCTTCACAGCTTTGCCTAGGAATACCTTGTGACGGAAAATGCTCGGACCAAGTGAGTGGTGAGAAGTCATTGAAGGATACGCTTCGCGTTTGGTACCCTCTAAAATCAGGTTTATCCTTCCATGCCTCATAGGCTTCGGCAGAAGTTCGAGGACCCTGACCTACGTGTGATGATGTGAATTCGTTATAAGCACGTTTTGGAAGTTCCATGCAGTTATAGGTCTCATGAGGGCCATTGCATAGTTTGCATGTAGAAGCGATTATGCTTACTTGGCTTGAAGGTTTATGAGCTTCGTAGGATTTCATGAGAGACTTGACTCGACCTTCAAGTTCCATGATCCTCCGGTTGGGAGTGCTAGAATTGTTCAAAGGCAAAGATATTGCCTTGACCGTTTCGTTCAAATCACGGGGATCATTCCAACTTTCGTTGTCATAGAGAGCAAGATCTTCTATGAGTTCCCATGATTGTTCCACACTAAGATCACGTAGCTTACCACCGGCCGATTGGTCAATGGTTCGCCTCGTGGGGATGTTGATATGGTCATAAAAAATTTGGACTTGGAGCCAAAGATCTATGCCATGATGAGGGACTTTTTGGAGTAAGTCCTTGAAACGAGTCCATGCTTCATAAAGAGATTCATTTTGACGTTGTTGGAACATCAAGATGTCATTCCTAAGCTTAGTAGTTCTCCCCGGTGGGAAAAATTGAGCAAGGAAACGAGTGGTGAGATCATCCCATGTGGTGATGGATCCCGCGGGTAAACGCTCAAGCCATTGACTAGATTGATCCCGTAGAGAGAATTGGAATAGGCGTAAACGGGTAGTCTCTCTAGTTGCAACACCTAGGTCTATGGAATCTACGATTTTGAGAAATTCCTTAAGATGTTGGTTCTCAATCTTCTGATTTTTTAGGCGGGATGGAAATGGGATTCTCACAGGTTGGTTAGGTGGAGTTGGAGGAGATGGGGTCATCTGAGGATGTTGTTCGGGAGCCTCGTTGCTCACATTACCTTCCTCCTCGTGGGGATTATTTGGATCAACAGCGACAGGATGTTGGCTCGGATAAGGAGGGTCCTTGGTTGTTGTTCCAGCTCGAGTAGTAACCGCGAGCAAGGGATCTTTTTGGCTTACTGGGGGCCTGTTATGGCCATCAAGGGTGTCATTAAGTTTTTTGAACCATTTTTCCATGTCATTCTGTTGTTCAGTGATGAGCTCGTCAAGCCCTTTCAATTGTAAGCCTTTTTCTTGAGTAAAGTGTCCAAGGTCATTCTCAAAAGTGCTCCTAATTTTGAAGTCAGGGCCTTCCTCTCCTTCTTTTCTTTTCACCAGATTCCCCCAAAGGGTATAATCATCGTTTTGGTAAAAATGCAAAAGGGAGGGGTCATCGAAGATGTCATGTCCCGACAAACACGCATGTTTGATAGTGATTTCTCCTCCGCATTCTTCTACTTCGTGCGGGCCCCCACAATAGTCGCAGATCAAGTAAGGGTTTGAAAGTTGTTTAGTTGTTCGCGACCCTGCAAGGTATGACACCCTTTCGTGAGGTTTCCTCAGCCGATCCGAGGGTGTTTGTGCGATTTCGGATATGCTCATAGTCGAATTGGGTTCATCCCAAGTATCATCCTGGTCTTGAGCATATTCCATAATCCTATTCCACCCTTCCTCGGCGCTTAGATTTGCTATTTTCCCTTTCCTCGAATTATTGATTCCGTTCTTGTCGTTTGGGGAGACATTGTCGTAGAAGATTTGGACCAGAAGCCAAAGCTCTATGCCATGATGGGGGACTTGTCTTATTAGATCCTTGAATCTAATCCATGATTTATAGATGGGTTTGTCTTTTCCCTTTCGGAAACGGAGGATCCTATCCCTAAATGCTGAGGTTTTCCCTGCTGGGAAGAACTTCTCATAAAACTTGGATATAAGTTGCTCCCATGTAAAAATAGACTCGGAGGGAAGTTTATCATACCACTCCTTGACATTTTCATGAAGGGTGAAAGGAAAGAATCGTAATCGGGACGTATTTCTAGTGGCCCCGTCCGTATGGAGGGTATCCACTATATTTAAGAAATCCCTAATATGTTGAATTGGGTCATCGGTTTGCAGTCCGCGAAACTTGCATACACTTTGGACAAGCCAAACATCATTTGCACGCAAGACCTCATTGGTACGTTCGTTTGGGAAAACAATGGCATTTGAGAAGCCGCGAGGATTCGGGGAAGAATAGTCCTTAAGGCGCTTAGGGGTGGGAGTTTCGGGGGTGCTCATATCATGGTTGGATTGGGGGCTAGAGGGTATGAGGTGATTATCTGAGTCTTCTTCAGAAAGAGCCTCATCAAAGTTGATGGTTATGCCAGACGGCTCGGGTGTTGGGAGAGATCTAGCCTAGCATAATGGAATTGAGACAAGAACAAGATATAGACAACCAACACATAGACATATTGATTGAATTAGAAGAACACTTATCTCAATTACAATGCAAGGTATCAAGGGTTTGGAACCCTTGAAAAACCTGTAAAAGTTGCACCAAAATCATCTTTAGGGTTTCTCCAAAACTTCTCTCTTAAATGTGAAAAACTGGAAAACTATATATAGGAAAATAGGGATGACGACGTCAAGAACAAATGTGTGACGCCGTCATCTCGCCGCCAAATACTTCCTCGGACGGCCTTGATCTACTTCTGACACCGTCAAGGCCTAGGCCGTCACACAATTTATTCTTGACGCCCTGTGTCTGACGCCGTCATCAACTACGGATTTTAATTCTTGGGGTTTGACGCCGTCATGAATTTACTCTTGACGCCTTCATGTACTGTTCCCAGCATGGAAAATTGAGACTTTGTCGTTTTCTTCACTTTTATGCTCCAAAAACGTCCAAAATGGCTTCTTTTCCAGAATTCACTCTCCAAGTACCTAAAATCACAAAAGGAACGATTTAGGGCAATATTTGATCAAATAAAGTCAGATTCGGGCTTAAATGACCCCCTAAAAACGGATCATTTTTCGCCTCATCAGTTCTGCATAAGGCAAAACAAGATTTCTTACGGAACTACGACTCCTAGTGATTCTAAGGTTAGAGAGATCTTCATTTGCCATGATGGCGGATGGTAATGGTTATGAACAAAGAAACAAAGAAATAAGATAGACTAAAGAAACCTATAAAATAAAATAAAAATCTTACTAGAAAGGAATCTAGCAAGTAGACCTAATAAAAAGAAATTCTAACCTAGACAATAACTATTCCCCGGGCTGCGGCGCCAAAAACTTGATACGCGGGATTGCGCCCTCGCAACAGGTTTTACCTCTCAAGGGATCTTGAGAAGCTTGCAATCCCCGCCAGGCAGTGTACCTGATCGTTGTATATAGTATAGTGACAGGTACCGGGGGATTGATCGTTCATCTCAGGAATAGTATCGCTAGGATTAGAAAGCCTACTAAACTAGGTCAAGAGGGGAGGGATGATTCTTTTTGTATTTTTTATATTTTATGAAAGCAAGTGAAATCTCGGGTTTTGAAGGAGTGGGCGGAATTAGTTGCTAGTCAACTAACCCAATTAACTAAAGATGCAATCAAAATAAAATAAAAAGAAATGAAAATAAACTAATGTAATTATGTGGTGAAAACAATAATAAGAAAAGATGTGTTTACTTAGATTTCATTACTCATTAGATATCTTTTACCGGTTGTTTAGCTTGTTACAATTGCATGGATGACGGGTTATATTCCTTAATACTAGTCGTAGGGCCGTGTACAATATTCCCTAACTCTATAAGATCCTACTTCACTCCTATGTCGAGCCGACTAAAAGCTCCTAACATGGGATCACTAGAATTCACTTATGCATTAAATACAACCAAAAATCATAGTACACCTCCGATCATGTTTCTTAAGATGTTCAAGCAAGTTACCAATGGAAGTCTGCCAGTTTTCTTAAGCCTAACATCGAATACAATCATCCGCAACAATTATAAACAAACCATCAACCAATAATCAACATCTAGGCTTCACTACATCTAAGCAAACACAATAAAAACCTAGCCTAACATGTTAAAAGAAAGACAAGCATAAGATAGAATCAAACAACACATAGACATATTGAATGATTATTGGAAGACTTATCTTTATTCAAACATGGATGAAAGAAGGGTTTGAAACCCCTACAATATGATGAAAATTTGACCTAGGGTTTGTGGTAAAGTTCCTCCTAATGTTCCACACATATGAATGAAAAATTGGAAAAATATATATAGAGAATACATCCTGATGGCGTCACATTATAGCTTCTGACGCCGTCAACTCGCCGCCAAATTAAGGGTCGTATTGCCTAGATCCAGTCTTGAAGTTGTCATGTAGAAATAGAGCTTTGGGCCGTCACTTGCAAAATGACCTTGACGGCCTTGGTGACGCCGTCAGGTCAATAACACTAAAAATGTTCTGGGCCGTCACGTGTATTTTCCACTTCCACCTCTTTTGCCAAGCTTGACGCCGTCATGTGTGAAGTCTTGACGTCGTTAGGTACTGTTCCTAGCATGGATTTTGAGACTTTGCCGTTTTCTTCACTTTTATGCTCCAAAAACGTCCAAAATGCTTCCTTTTCCATATTTCTCCTCAAAAGTACCTAAAATGACAAAATGAACGATTTTGGACAGTAATTGATCAAATAATCATCAATTCGGGCTTAAATGACCCTTTAAAAGCGGTACACTTTTCGCCTCATCAACTTCTGCATTTGGTATTTAGGTATGTAAAGAGATTAGGATTTTGTATTAATTTGATAAAAATGAAGGAAGGAGAAAGTTTATAATTACTTAGAAAAAATACTTATTTTAGATAATTGTTAATTAAAAACTATTATTTCAAAGTACTTGTGAAAAGATTCTTTTTGTCATGTTAGAGGTTTGGTTGATGATTTTTTCACTATGGACTTGAATGATGGTAAAATTAGATTATTTGGCTACTTCATTGGGCCCTCATATTGGCTATGAATGTTACATATTTGCTATCTAAGAATCCTAGCTTAAGTTCAAGTTTTCTCTAATATTACTGACATTGCATGTTTTTATTTAAAATGAGTGGGCCTTATTTTCATTTTAACCATTCATTCATATTCAATTCTTTTTCATTTTTTATTTATAATAAGAAGTTTTAGTTATAAATTATATATGTGTTTTTATAACAAATAATATTTAAATCAAATCCAAAACCCAAATCCTGATCCAAATCTTAATCCAAAATCTAATCATAAATCCATCTACAAACCAAACGGGCCCTTAGATTCAATCAATGGTGTTCTCTTTCATTCTTGTGTCTTAAAGATTGAACAAAACTAATGTATTAGATATGAAACAAACGCATCTTGAGATTTGATTAAAAACCAGCCGGTTTGCCCGCGTGTTGCTGCGGGGACGCCGTGTTTGTGATTTATTACAATTATGTTAACACGTTTTGGAGTAAGCAATTCTGTCATTGTGGGTTTTGTACGGCAGCTTCTTGGACATAATATAATTGCATGGTCTTTTCCAAAGGTATGATTTCTATCAGCGAAAAACCAGTAACATAAGTGGTTCACATAAAAAATGTTATCCTTTGGGTCACTTTTGACCCATTTCCTTTTGATCTTTCATACTTCAATTACATTGACTGTAACAATTTGCATTTTCAGGTTAACTTCTATTCCCGAAAATTTCACTATTCATTTTTACTATTCACTTTTTTACTATTCACTCCTAAAATTTTTATTTCATATTCTCGTAAGTTAAACTATTTTAATGATAATCCGAGAGTTTGACACTCGTCGGATCATTTATGCAAAAATCACGAAACCGTGTCCGATATTTACTTTTAGGTTTAAACGTCATTCCAGCATCCCGATATATCCATAAAACACTATAAACAATAGAAATATGATTTTCTCTCATTTTACGACAATTCTAAAAGTTTTGGAATTTTACGTTTTCCAGTTCAGCGTTTTACGCGAATTACGCGTTTTAGACCCGCGTTTCCAGTTTTAGCAGCGTTTAAGCAACCCGGTAGAACTTGTCACTCATTAAATATGCTAAGATAGGTTATATTAATATGTTTTAACATATTTATAAGTTTCATATTTTTAGGATACCCGATTTTAAGTTTCATGACTTAACGACTTACCGTTAGCGATTACCGGTACAAAACTCACTCCATAAAAGCAAGATATTATCAAAACACATAACTAGTCATCCAAGATAGCCATTGAACGAAATTTTAAGCCACATGGGGCATTTTCTTGTTCACCATGTTAAGGATAGGAAGCTTACATAGGAAGCTAAATATTTTGCAAGTAAACTTGGCCACTAAGTCTTGGAAAATATCCTACGTCTCTAACCTCCTCAAGGAAACTTCCTAGGCACCTTCCTTACCTCCTCTTCATGCTATAAATACAAGCCTAATCCTTTCCTTTCTCTTCATTCCAAATGCCCAACAACAAATCCATAAACCATGATCCTTTGATTTCTAAGTTATAAGTTACATACCAAAGTTGAAGGCATAGTTAGTCTCTACATGAATCAAGAGTTTGTTTGGTGATTCCATGGTTGAATTAGGAGCTACACAAGGTGGTTAGGGGCTGAACACATAAGGTTCTTACAAGGTTAGACCAAGCCTAGCAAGGGTTAGCAAGGGTAGTGTTGAAGGATTGGAAGCTAGGATTTTCGATTGAAGGATTTAGATCTTGTCTTAGTTCATGAGTTCCCTTTTCATTAAGGCCAAAAGTTGTAAAAAACCCTAATACACTTTCTTGCTCAATATCATTTTCATGCTTATTATATTTCATTTATTCTATATATGGTCTTTGTGTTATGTTCATTGTTGATACAAAAGTTGGGCGTACCTGGTTATTGGCTCTTGCTCTCGTACCAATTCGCTTCTTAGCACTCGTTACCTGCGTACTAAGAAAATAAAACAACACCGTTAGACTTATCGAGGGATTGTCTCCCCCGATTAGACTCCAGCGTGAGAGTAAGTAATCGATTTAGGGTTCTCGTAGAGAGTTAGGGTTTGTATGTCGTACCTTTGAATGAGAATATATCATTCCTTTTATAGGGGCTGAAACCGCGTGGGTTTCTTGCTCCTTACTCTTCGCACTCGTGGTGCTTATCCAAGGAAAGGATATCTATTCTATGAATAGATAATCCTTATCGTGTACCCGGTGGGTTTAGTTGGGCTTTGCTCCTCGTGGGCCCAAGCTAATGATACTGCGGCCCAAACCATTGTCATGGCAGCCCACTTGTGGTGGGCTTAGGCGCTAGTAGTATATATTATTTGGACTCGTGGCCCAAATATAGACTATACGTCATCATGTCCCCCCAGTCTAGTGTGCGTGGCTCGTAGCCGCGGATACTAGACTTAATATCATCAGCGGTAAGCGTGGCGGGAGATCAAGTAAATATTACCGCCTATTTTTAAGTGCAATGCACCTAACTAAAAAATATTTCAAATGGATACCTCGAAAATCAGGAGTGGTGTCCACGTAGCCCTCGTAATTCGGAAAAAGTGCATGTACCCGTTCACCTCCTATCCATACGTTTTCTGTGAGTGGATTCCACGTGGAGAGAAACTAGGGTTTTTTCCACCCCTATATAATAGTCACCGCCCCACTTTTTATAGTCACACAGTAAAACACACACTTATTCACTATTCACCTTCCTTGAAAGCTTTTTTGCAAAGAAAATACCACATTTTCGTAGGTAATTTGTGTGCGTCTTACTTAGTATTTTGATGAAGATGGTTGCACAGTTATAGGATTTTCGCTCTGCGATGTCCATTGAGGATGTTACTCAATTTTCATCTGACTATTTCGTGCCTCTGGATGTCCATCCAGAGGCTCCAGATGTGGACGCGTGTATAGCTGATTTCCCCGAAGGGAAAATAGGGCTATACACGAAATTCTTTGAGTACGTGAATTACCGCGTACCCATATCTATTTTTCTGAGCGATTTGCTCAATCATTATCGCCTTCACATCTCTCAGCTGCACTATATAGGTGCGGCTAAGGTGTCGAATTTTGAAGTAAACTGCCGTTTACTTGCGATAGAACCGACCGTGGCCTTGTTCCGCTCCTTTTACCACACGATGTGGTCAAATGGTTGGGTTTCTTTTGCGAAGCGCCAAGGGGCGCTTCAGTGTTATACTGAGAGAGTAGACGCCCTAAATAATTGGAGGGAATACTTTTTCTGGGTTGACGATGTAGTCTTTCCCTTTCCCTATGAGTTTTATACTCAGGATACATTGCGAAGGGATGGGCGCCCCGCACCCGGTTCCTACAGGCTGGCTGACGCGCAGATTCTGGATGCCAACCGACTAGCCATTAACCCCTATCCGGAGGAGTTTTTGGTGCATATGGGGTTGAGCCGCGCTTATTTTGGCGCTGCAGATGAGGTGCCTACTTTCCTGAGTGAGGATGGCCGGGGTGGGTGTTCATCACTTCTACTTCAATCTTTGTAAGTCTTTTTGTGTATGTGCGCTTTTAATAACTAATCCCTTTTTTCCTTTCTTGCTTTATTGATGTTCGCAGAGATGGATCTATTTGCTGTGGTTAAGCTGGACAAGCCGAAACTAGTAACTATAGGGGTGCGCCCTCTGAGGGAAGGTGAGCAGCCCCTACTGGAGGCGACAGAGGGTCGTTTGTTCCTGAGAACACACCACCGCTCCAAGTGACGCCTGTTCAGAGCGTGGCGCCCGATGCGGAGGTGGCGCCCACTATGGAGGTAGCGCACAAAGAGGCGCAATCGGGGTCGTCTGACAGCATAAAAATCCTTAATCCTGAGGAGGTGCTGAAAGAGGAAGTTGCGCAGAATGTTAAGCGCAAGGGAGAGGCTAGAGGCAGTGGCACCAGGAAGAGACGTCGACACGTCATTAGGGACGCGGAGTCTAATGCGGAAGAGACATCTACTTCTGGCGCACGGTTGAAGGTTGATGAGGCTTCTCCGTTTCTGTAAGTGTCTGCGTTTTTATCATCTTTCTCCCTTTTTTTTATCATATTACTTGTTGTAATATTTACTAACTGTTTTTTGTTACGTAGGGATGATGCTGCGAAGAATGATGGAGTCTTCGTTGATGAGGTTTCCTCTCCACAGAATGAAAACAGGGAGGGGAAAGCCAAGGTTGCTGATGGTGGCGAGGCGCAGCAGCTGATGGATGAGCTGGCTGCGACCGCTGCTAGCCAAGCTGAGCTGGTGGCTCAGCTAAAAGAGAAGTATGTCGGGGAGAGCAGTGCTCTTGCCCAGAAGGATGAGGAGTTGGCGAGACTCCGTGCGCAGTTGGCTAATGCCAAGTGGAGTTGGAGGCCTCGCGGGCGCATGCGGAAAAGATCGCTGGGGATAAGGTGAGTATGCTAGCCGACCTTAGGTATGCGAGGGCTAAGCTTAATCAGATAAAGGCTAAAGCGACCTGGTCGGTGGCATACCTTGGTGGGAAGAGGGCTGAGCATCATGCCAGCGTCCAGGAGTTCCAGGAGCGCGTGGAGAAGATGATTGCGTTGCAAGAGGAGAAGCTGCGCGCCCTCAGTATAGAGTATGATGAGGAGCTGTATCCACACTTGATGTCTACTATTGCTGAGCGCAGGTATTCTTTTTATTTTATTCTCTTTTAGAGTAACTTTATCGCCATGCTTTTTTACTGACACAAATTGTCTTTGTGAATGTAGGTGGTTGATTAGCCATGGGCTGCGCCTGGCAGCCATGGGCACGCTAGAGTCCCAAGAGGTGAAGGACGCCTTTGGGAAGGTGGTGCATTGCGCGATGGCGCGTGGTAGATCACAGGCTATGGAGGATCTCCACGAGGCCAAGTTGCTAGAGAAGGACCTGGCGGAAGTCCCTGGGTACAGCCCTTCTGCTTATGATGAGTTGCTGCAGGCAATGGCGGGGTTGAAGGTTCTTGAGCTGCCGCACATTGGGAGGCTGGAGCGCGATCAAGATGACCCCATAGATGTACTGATGGCGGGGTTGACATTGCAGCGCCATCTTGGGGAGAATGGGGAAGGGGAATCAGATTATTATCTGAAACCTGATGTTTCCCAGCTTCAAGTTCCTGTGTTCGCGCGGCCTCGCGACATCCTCAAACCCTTTGCTCTTGAGAGGGAGATTCCCTTGAAAGAGGTGCTGGAGCGACATGAGCAGAGGGTTGCTGTGAAGAAGGGTATTAAGGGTAAGGCAGTGATGTGTGGCATTGGCGCTGCACACATCCCCAGGTCAGATGGTGTGCCTGTAAGCGTTCCGACCGTATCTATGCAGGATGCTTTAACTTTGAGGAGGCTGCAGGAAGCGGGGAGTTCCGCCGCTCCGGAGGAGAGTCCTGAGCATCGCCATAGCATATAGGCTTTTTGTATATTATGTTTTGCCTTGTAATTTTTGTAAATAACTTATGAATAAGAATTCTTTGTTTAAGTTCGTGACTTAAAATATACTTGCATTGTTTGCCAACTTATTTAACCAAGTGTTTTTAAGTGCGTGACTTTAAAAATTATACTTGCATTGTTTGCGAAGGTTTGACCAAGTGTCTTGGCGCGTTAAGTGCGTAACTTTAAAAATTATACTTGCATTGTTTGCGAAGGTTTGACCAAGTGTCTTGGCGCGTTAAGTGCGTAACTTTAAAAATTATACTTGCATTGTTTGCGAAGTTTTATTATTTGACCAAATGTTTTGGCTCGTTATGTTGCTAAGCTTGTACAGTGTACTTAGTATGTGCGCATCCGTCGTGGGGTGCGAACGCAAAACTTACCTCGACGTCTCAAGAGTAAGGCGCTTAGCAAGGATACGTGATCCGATGTTGATGGGTTTGCAACCCTCTTACTCAACGAGTGAATTAGTAGGTTAACTCATCCTTTATGCCGTCGTGGGTCTTTAAGTGGTGCATGCACGCCATGTAGGCAAAAATATAAGATAAACAATATTGACATATATGCAATAAAGTAAAATACGCTATGGAGTTAGCTAGAAACCATAACATTTTATTGATACTTGTAAGTTTTTGAAAAAATAGAAAATACAATTCCTAGGAAAGAAAAAACAAACACTTATTGGGCATCACGTAGGATGCGAGGGTGTCTGTGTAAGGGCCGTAGCCTAGAAGTAACATTTTTTAAGATTGCAGATGTTCCAGGTGCGCGCTAGGTCTTGACCTTCCATATCGCGCAGTCTGTATGCGCCGTTGCCGAGCGCGTCTGTGACCTCGTAAGGTCCTTCCCATTTGGGTCCGAGCTTGCCTGTGTCTTCTGCGTGGCTCGCGTCGTTGGCGCGGTAAACAAAGTCTCCTGGTCTGAATGAAGTGTGTCTGACTTTTGCATCATAATACTTCTTCATTTTTGCCTTAGCCTTTGCTTCGCGTATAGCTGCGCGTTCGCGTCTTTCTTCCAGTACGTCTAAGTCTATGCGCCGTTCCTCGTCGTTTGTTGTGACGTTGACCTCTGCTGTGCGTATAGTTGGCATTCCTATCTCAGCTGGTATGACGGCTTCTGTTCCATAGACTAGGGAAAATGGCGTGTTGCCAGTACTGGTTTTGATTGTTGTGCGATGCGCCCACAAGACATGCGAGAGCTCGTCTACCCACCTTCCTTTGTGTCTGTCAAGGCGCGCTTTTATTCCTTCGCCTAGACTGCGGTTTGCGCGCTCGACTAGGCCATTGGTTTGTGGGTGTTTGACTGAAGCAAAGTGTTGTGTGATGTTCAATTGTGCGCACCAATCTTTGAATGGGTTATCACAGAATTGTTTTCCGTTGTCTGATATGATCGCACCTGGTAGTCCGAAGCGACAGACAATGTTGTCCCAGACGAAGCATTTGACTTGGTTTCCCGTGATGTTCACCACCGCCTTTGCTTCGATCCACTTCGTAAAGTAGTCTATGGCTACGATGAGGAATTTTACTCCTCCCGCTGCGACAGGGAAAGGTCCTGCGATGTCAATACCCCATTTGTAAAATGGCCATGGTGAGGTAATTGGTGTTAGCTCTTGTTGTGGTCGGCGCGGAATTGGCCTATGGACTTGGCAATTGCTGCATTTTCTTATCAGATCGCGTGCGTCGCGATGCATTGTTGGCCAATAGTACCCTGACCTTAGAGCGCTTGCCACCACGGATCGTGGCCTTGAGTGCATACTACATGATCCAGCGTGAATTTCGCGGAGTACGTAGTCTGCTTGAAGGGGTCTAACACATCTGAGCCATGGCTGTAAGAAAGACCGTCGATAGAGTACGTTGTCGCGTAATTCAAATCGTTGCGCTGTGTGCCGTATTCTTCGAGCGTCTTTATGATCTTGGGGTAGGATTCCCTTGCTAATAAATTCGATGATAGGTGTCATCCATGTAGGATCTTGTTCATCTATCACCGTTGATATCTCCATTTCCAAGATTGACTTGTTTTTTAGGGTTTCTACCAATACCTGTTTTGAGAGGTGTGCGAAGCTTGTGGATGTGATCTTGCTGAGTGCGTCCGCCTTCCTGTTATCTCCTCTAGGCACCTGTTTTATTGTCAACCTATCAAAGTTTTTGATCAAAGATTTTGTCTTTTCCAGGTATTGGATCATGTGTTCATCCTTGGCTTCGTATTCACGTAGCATGTGGTTAGCGACTAGTCGCGAATCTACGTTTGCTTCTAGGTTGCGTACACCCATTTGGATTGCGATACGTAGTCCGGCTAGTAGGGCTTCGTATTCTGCCTCATTGTTTGTGGCTGTGAACTCAAAGCGTAGCGCATAGGTGAATTCCATACCTTCTGGATTTGTGAGAATAAGGCCTGCGCCTGATCCATCCACACATGAGGACCCATCTGTGAACAGAATCCAGGGTTCCTGTAGATCTGTTTTAGTTGCGGACGTTGGGCTGTCGCTGTCTGGCTTCTCCACGATAAAATCGGCGAAAATTTGTCCTTTGATTGCAGTGCGCGGTCTGTATGAGATGTTATACTTACTTAGCAGTACACTCCACTTTTGTAAGCGTCCTGATGCGTCAGGCTTAGAGATAACTTGTTTGATTGGCTGATCAGTGATTACAGCTATTGGGTGCGCTTGAAAGTATCTGCGCAGCCTTTTGGCTGCGAACACTAGAGCTAAGACCAGCTTTTCCATAGCGCTGTAGTTAGTCTCTGTTTTCTTTAGGGCTTTGCTTACAAAGTATATGGGTGTCTGGACGGAGTTCCTATCTGTCAATAGTACTGCGCTGAATGCTCCTTGGGTTGCCGATAAGTACATGATTAGTTCTTCCCCTGGTCGCGGTGCGACAAGTTTGGGAAGGGATGCCAGATGGTTTTTAAGTTGTTGGAAAGCTTCCTCCGCTTCTTTAGTCCAGCGGAAGTCTCCCTTTTTAGTACACTTCGTGAGTGTTTTAAAGAGAGGAAGAGATTTGTCTGCTGACTTAGATAAGAAACGGTTTAGCCCTGCTAGCTTTCCATTCAATGACTGGACTTCTTTGAGTGTGCGCGGTGAGGGAAGATCAATAACAACCTTTGTCTTTTCTGGGCAAGGCTTGATTCCATCGGGTTCTATCAAGTATCCAAGGAACATGCCTTCGGTTGCGCCAAAGGTGCACTTCTTGGGATTTAACTTCATGTTTATTTGCCCTAATGTTCTGAATGTTTCCTCAATGTCGCGTACCAACTCGTCCTCTGTGTGGCTTTTTATGACAAGGTCGTCAACGTAGACTTCCAAGTTGCGGCCTACTTGTTTTTTGAAAGCTGTGTCCACTAGTCGTTGGTATGTCGCGCCTGCGTTCTTCAAGCCAAAAGGCATTTTTGTGTAGCAGTACACTCCTTGACTGGTGTGGAAAGCTATTTTTTCTTCATCTTCCACTGCCATCTGTATCTGATGATACCCTTTATATGCATCTAGGAAGCATTTGAAAGGGTATCCGCATAAGGATTCGACCTTCCAGTCTATCTCTGGCAGTGGATAGCAGTCCTGTGGACATGCTTTGTTGAGGTCCGTGAAGTCCACGCACATCCTCCAACTGCCATCGTTCTTCTTTACCATAACTGGGTTAGAAAGCCAATCGTGATAGTATACTTCGTGCATGATGCCTGCATCTACGAGCTTGTGTACTTCCTCCAGAATAACTTTTGCACGATCTGGGGTCTGGCCGCGTTTCTTTTGTCGTATTGGAGGGTATCTTTGTCGGATTTGTAGCTTATGCTATTTGATAGAGCGCGGTACTCCTGTCATATGCTTTGGTTCCCATGCAAAGATGTCTAGGTTCTTTTGCAAGAGTGCGCATATAGCTGCTTTACCTTTGTCAGATAAAGATCCTCCAATCGAAACTTGTTGTTCCGGATAATCTGGATGAATAGCGACTTTTAAATTTGGCGTTTTTTCCGTACGCTGTTCTGGAATAGTCTCTGCTTCAGTTGTTACTGCGATGCATTCTTTTGGTGGTACTGTTGTGTTATAGAGAGTGACAACTCCTCCTTCCACTGGAAATTTGAGCATTCCGTGCGCTGTGGATGGTACTGCGCGCATGGATGATATCCCCGGTCTTCCAATGATACCATTGTATGGCGAAGGAGACTTTATTACCATAAAGTTTATCCATGTTGCTGTTGAGTGTTCATCTCCTACGACCACCAACAAGCGTAACTGCCCCATGGGCCAAATCTTTTCTCCTGTGAATCCTGTTAATGACGTTGTAGCTGGTATCAATTGACTTTGGATTTTAGGTCGCAGTCTTTTGAAACAGTGATCGTACAGGATATCTGCGGATGCTCCTCCATCAATGTACATGCGGTGGATGTCATGCCCTCCTGTATGTATTTCAATGGTTAGAGGCTCCACGACTGCGTTGTCCGCAGCTATAGTAGGGAAAGATATCTCTTTTTCTGGAGAGAATTTTTGGCTGACTTTTTGCTTTATCTTGCGTTTCCATGATTGTATCATGTATATAGTATCAGCTTTTTCCTTGGGGGGCTCTTTTTTACCTCCGCCCCTTTGTTTGTCTTTCCCTTCTTTGATATTTTTTACAAGGTGGTCCATTCTGCCTTCTCTTACTAACTTTTCAATTAGTTGTTTTAGCTGGACGCACTCATTAGTGGTGTGGCCTTTTTGACCATGGTACTCGCAGTATCCACTCCCTATGCGCTTTTCTTCTGCGGTGCGCATTGGTGGTGGTTTTGGGAAGTTTGCGCCTTCTGTTACAAATATTTCCCTCGGAGTTTTTGTAAGGGGGGTATATTTGTCATTGTCTCTTCCACTGCGGTAATTCCTACTGCGATTGTTATTCTGATCATTGGATTGTCTCCGAGGCTGCTCTTGCAGCCTATAGTTCGAATAACCCTTTTTACTATCCGCAGCGGCTGCTTCTCCTTGTATGAAGGATCTAGTACGCTTTGTTAGCTCATCAAAGGTTTGTGGAACTTTGTCGTTTAGCTTTCGGATGAGTTCTGGGTTATTAATCCCATTCATGAACCCTGAAATTTTTAGGATTTCAGGACATGTCTTGACTTGTATGCACTCATCTTTGAAACGTTCCATAAAAGCGCTGGTTGATTCACCTTGACGCTGTTTCACTCTTGCTAGCTCCACAGGGTTTTTAGCGCACTTCTTTCGCTGGGTGAAGTTGAGGCGGAATGCTTTCCGTAATTCCTCAAATCCACCGATGCTCCTACGTGGGAGTTTGCTAAACCATGTGCGCGCGTTTCCTACTAACGTGGAATTAAACATGTGGCACCACACAGGCTGTGGCCAATTTTCGATAGTTGCGGCTGATTCGAAAATTTTTAGGTGATCGTCTGGATCACCTGTTCCATCATATGTTTTCACGTTAGCGGGCATGCGCCTGCGTTTGCGGTCTGAGTAATCGCTGATGCGCCGTGTAAATGCATCAATTTTCTGGCGTCGCCATGGGAGAGACATATCTTCATTCTCTTCCTCACGACGTCTTCCTCTTGACTTCCAGTGTCCTGTTTCTTTATCCTCGTTGTCCGAGGAGTCGCTGGAAGAAGGGTAGTCTCTTTTTCGGCGCTTGCGCCGGCTTCTTTCAGAAGATGAGCTTGAGGGATCTCTGCTTGGGGATCTTCTTCTCCCCAATCTGTCTTGAATCCTCCTACTCCCAGGTTTGGAAGATCCTTGGCTTGGCGAATGTTGAGGCCCTAATCGATCTTGTATTCCCCGACTGCCAAGTCTGGAGTGGACATTGGTGCGCCTCTCGCTGTCTCCTGAGTATTGTGAATCAGATATTGTACCCAACCTATCATGGATAGTGGTACGTTTTGCGCGTCTTCCTCGTGGGTGACGCAATGGTGATGGTTCGCGTTCAGGACCAAAATTGAGTCGGGCTTGTAGACCCGCGCTTGCTCTTCTTGTTGCTTCTTCTTGCATGAGGGCGGTTAAGGTTTCATAATTTTGGGATACAAAGTTTCCCAAAGTTAGATCAGGCGCGTCCTCAGTTGTTGCAAGAATTTCTGCCTCAGTGTTAGGCGCCCTGTTTCGTTCAGGCGCGCCTGGCGGCGCAGTGTTGTTCACTGCGGGTGTAGCTTGATGAGGAGTAGTGAAGAGGGTGCGTTGGAGTTCCTCAACGCTTGGGACCACTGGTGTGACTTGGGTACTTCTTATAGGTAGTTCTACCGCTAGACGAGGTGAGGTTGTTCCTGCCTCATGGTGACCAGGTGTGCTGGTTGTACCAGCAACTTGTCTGGAGGTCGGATCTTGTTGATTCTTCCTCTGATGGTCATGCTTTTCTGACTGCGGAGTCCGCTGGCTTGAATTCTTATGTTTCGTCATTCTAGTTCTTAGTAGGGTCCCACGGATGGCGCCACTTGTTGATACAAAAGTTGGGCGTACCTGGTTATTGGCTCTTGCTCTCGTACCAATTCGCTTCTTAGCACTCGTTACCTGCGTACTAAGAAAATAAAACAACACCGTTAGACTTATCGAGGGATTGTCTCCCCCGATTAGACTCCGGCGTGAGAGTAAGTAATCGATTTAGGGTTCTCGTAGAGAGTTAGGGTTTGTATGTCGTACCTTTGAATGAGAATATATCATTCCTTTTATAGGGGCTGAAACCGCGTGGGTTTCTTGCTCCTTACTCTTCGCACTCGTGGTGCTTATCCAAGGAAAGGATATCTATTCTATGAATAGATAATCCTTATCGTGTACCCGGTGGGTTTAGTTGGGCTTTGGGCCTCATGGGCCCAAGCTAATGATACTGCGGCCCAAACCATTGTCATGGCAGCCCACTTGTGGTGGGCTTAGGCGCTAGTAGTATATATTATTTGCACTTGTGGCCCAAATATAGACTATACGTCATCATTCATGATGTATAAAAACTATTAAAACAAGTTTTGGAAACTATATATTAACTTATGTTAAGTAATCAAGGAAACTAGTGACTTATATTGAGAACCACGACCAAAATAGAGTAACCATGATATGAAACACTTACCTACTGTTATATAGGACTTAAAAAGGAAAACATAGCAATTTGAACCACCTAAAACGAGTACACGAGTCAAAAGTTATGGCCATAAGAAGTTAGCGAAACCAAAACGACAAAACTGCCTAAAACAAGCTGTAAACATTCTGACTTTTTTGGAAGTGGCACTTCTGGTCCGATTCATCAAAAAGTTAAAACACGAAAGTTGTCCGGAATGACGTTTTCGTTCAGGTGTAAAGAAGCTCGAGCCCTGAAAACGCTTTACGAGTGATATTTTTCTTCAAATTCTTAACAGCCCATTTTTATACCAAATGACCATGTAATAGTTATGGTTAATTGAAACCAAGAGGTCTAATGACCTAAAGCCAAGACCACAACCATGGATAAGGCCAAGGATGAGTCTCAAGACCATGGTAGCATTGACCAAAGCCACGGTAAGGCCACGGCTAAAGACCTTATGGCTTTCTAAGTCGAAAACATAAACTAGAGAGTTAATGGTAACATAAACATCCAATTTAGATCTACTCCATCCAATGACCATGAGACTTTACAAGTAATATTCATACTAGACTCAAGAAACTCATTGTAATAACAATCTTCATCCAAAAGTAAACTTTCCTAAGTTTATTCAAATAATGGGACATGTAACTTTTCGGATCAAAAACTTATATATATTTTATCAAATACTACAATAGTAGGGAGCCTCATGTGATGGGTTCATTAAAGTAATCCATCGAGATGAGTTGTGGATTTACGAATTAAAGTGTCTTGGCTCCTCGAACGTTTACTACATGACCTCTGAATTATGTCTGCCCGAACGGTAGTAAGCGATATATAAACTTTACATGTTTCATAAACCATTTCTTTTCAAAGACTTACACTATACTAAGTACTACATCATGAACTAAATGCAAGACATATATAGGCAATTCTTCATATTCTTTACTCCAATCCTAAGTCGCAACATTCTATTATAGGTTGCTCGTAGAAACCTTCGCGATTCGACCATCACATTCACTACTTGTTATATAACTTAAGGTGAGTTCATAGCCCCACTTTCCATTACTTAATTGTTTTACAAACCCTTGGGGGGAATACATGCTATTTTAAACCGAACACAGTGCTTTGAAATTGTATGCTACCTGATTGTTTTATTATTACTAAGTAGCATCCTTGCTAAATCCAATATCCCTTATTATGAACCATTTAATCACTAGTAATAGTGAGCGCGAATATTGTGAATAGGCCTATTGGGATTGACGAATCCCATTTGTATTGACTAAGTTCAAACAAATGCACTATATTTGAGATTTAGGTATGACAGCAAAGTACCTACCGGGATAACTCCGCTGATTGATATTGGTACCCGTTAACGTTTTGGTGTCATGAGCTTAGTATAATAATAACTGTTTTGTTTTCCAACCATTGGTGTGAGTCTATAGCTCACACTACCAACATATTGTGTTCAACCATTAAACAAACTATACGAATTCCACTCAACCTTTGTGTTGACTGTTTTAAGCATGTATTTCAGGTAAATAATTAACGAGGCTGGCACGGAGGAGCACGGATATTCAAGAGGGCTATAAATTTTATTATCATTCAAAAACTCATTTAATGTAATTTGTAAACATGGAACCATCTGGGACCTCATTTTGTAATCTCTGATATTTATATAATTTGAATGATAAATTTTTTAAAATGACTCAATTAGAGTTCGTTTTCTATTATTGTGACTATTGTGCCGTCGAGTAACACCTAGTTTAAATTCCGCTGCATCCATGAATTGGGGGTGTTACATTGACTGTATTAAATGCAACCGTTTCAATCAATTAAGTTAAGATCTATCTATTTTTGTTGTGTTCCATCGGTATTGGGTCACCTATGTTCTAAAAGGAAAATTATTATTCATTAAGTGGAAATTAAAGTATGATATTCTTTATAGATAAAATGAAGGAAATTTTGTATTTCTTGTTCAGAGGAAATCACAAAGATGGATTTATTATTATTGTTATTGTAACAAACTAAAGAAAATGAGTTGTTCATAAGAATGAAAGTTTTCATGTTTGCTCCAAAATGCAAAGCAAAGGAACTGTGACTAAGCGTCAGTTCAAATCATCACTCTTTTGCCATTATTAGTAAAGTAAATCAACTTCTATTAAACTTGTACACCCCAAAATTTTTTGCAAATTCCAAACAACTCTTAAAAGTAGTTATTACAATATACTATCCCATTATAACACCTATAAGAAGTTTCAAATGACAGAATTGCTTACTCCAAAATGCAAACCTGGGTTGTGTAAATAGCAAACCTGCAAATTACCAAAAAATAGCAAACATGTAAATTACCAGTCTCATTCTTATGTCTGCAAACATGTAAATAGCAAACGCAAACCTGGGTTGTGTGCATGTATTATGTTGGCTGGTTATGTGTTGTTAATTGGTATGCATGTGGTATGTGGCTCGACTTATCTCAGTCTCATTCTTATGTCTGCTTACATCGCTCTTATGAGTTCACTTGCATATCACATTACTTTGACCTCGTGTGTTTATGTTGTAATACATGGCACTTTCATGTAGGGTAATCTAGGGATCTAACCAGCCTCTAACCATACATGTGTATCTATCATGGTGTGTTATTGTGATTGTGCAGTTAAATGGCAGACGTTAATTTTCCAGCTGAACTGGGCCAAGTATCACTGCCACCCACACGATCTGATGATGAGATCCTACCATACAACGATTGGGTCACCATTGGGAAAAGTAACCTTTATATAGACGCGGATAAAACTCAGAATAATCCCACACACAAGGTTGCTGTGGATATTTTGAAGAATACATCTTTATTCAGGGCCTTCACAATATCATCATCAATTCCGTCTATTTACATCCAGCAATTTTGGAACACTATGACCTATAACAAGGACACCAACACTTATCGTTGTCAACTCGATGAGCAATGGTTTGTGATCTCTAAAGAAACACTCATGAATGCACTTCAGATCAACCCGATCCTTCCTGACAAACCATTTTCATCCCCTCCAAATCCCGATGCCCTATTGAAGTTTGTCAACGATCTTGGGTATCCTAAGGAGGTCACCACACTATCTTCTATGTCCACAAATGAAATATACCAACCCTGGAGAGTGCTCATCACACTTGTCAACTTATGTCTCACTGGGAAGACATCTAAACATGAGAGACTACGTGCCCCGACACTACAGATACTGTGGGGTATTGTTAAAGGGAAAAATAATGATTTTACCAAACGAATCTGGGAAGAATTCGCTCACTCAATTAACACCTTCTTAGAAGACAAGATGAAGCTGGAATCTCACAAAGAAAGTAAGAAGTGGAAGTCCAAGTCTCTAATCCCCAGTGTCAGATTCACTAAGCTCATGATACTTCACCTTCAACAAACCCATAATCTACACCCTAGAACCGGATCCTCAGTTCACTTGGCATCCGATGAACAATGTGTGGGTAATCTCAAGTTTGTTGCTAAGGGTACGGATTAGGAAGTATTTGGAATGGATATTCCCCAAGCCCTTATCTCCAGTAATATTCTTGACGCACCTTACTACAAAAGTTATCTGAACAAGGTTGCTGCTTTTCACAAACAATCAACCGTCAAGTCCACAACAACCAAAACAACATCAAAGAAATGCAAAGATGTCTCAACTACTGAGGTGACGTCAAGTGGAACTAAGAAACACAAAAGAAGCAAAATTGCCAGTAAACCCGGGTCCAAGAAAAGCCAGAATGCACAAGCTACAGATGCTGATGCCAATCCACATGAGATACTATCACCAGCAGATGTAGCTGACATCCAGAAGGCCGTGGAAAAAAGCCTCAAACCCAGTGTGACACATTATGATCATCCTATGATAGGGGTTAGCATTAAAGAGCCGGAGTCTGGAAAACTGAAGCAATTACCAGAGACTATTGGGAAAGGTAAGAGTGTTGCTACCGAGGAACAAGCTGCACATACACTCCTTCACATCTCATCACCTGCCTCAAAAACAAAAGATCTTCAGTACGAATTCAAGAAAAGATCTCCAGAATCATCAAAGCCTAATGTGGTACTCACTGAAGATACACAGGAGCAGTTACAAAGTCAAGAACTCTTCATTGAATCAAGTGACTCAGAGTCTGAGTTAAAAGCATCCAATGATGAAGAAAAGACTCCCGTCACAGTCGTGTCAGATACAATCCTGGATAAGTCTACTAGGGACTCACCCCCACATGACTTAGCCCATACCACTGAACACCATACTTCCTTGCAAGATGATTTTGTGGCATCCATCTATCCAGGTGTTCAAGTGAACCTTAAACTTAAATCTGACGAACAAGAGCTGACCATTGAACCCGATTCATCAACGGGAACACTTTCTTCATTCAAGCAACTAGATCATGAGTTTACCTTTGGGGATCTTGATATTGATGACAAGCATGACGGGAAAGAATCCGAGAAACCAAGCAATGAGACTGAAGCTATTTCAATGGTAAACGTTCCCATCCAGCAAGACATGTCTACCATCCCCACAATGACCACACCTATCCCTGCGACCACATCGCCAAGAGATACCACCACCACAGCTACTGTTACTACCACCACACATACTCCCATTTCACCAAGCATTCATGAAAGTCTTACTTCTCATGTCGAAAAGGCCCTTACTACAGCTGAAAGAGCAATACATGATAGCCAGGAAATCAAGACCACGCTTGACAAACACAGGGATGTACTTAAAGATCTTCAAAAGCTCGACCTACGCCAAGTCATCAAACATCATGGGTCTAGAATTACTAAGCTTGAAAACCTCAACATCGAGTCATTGGTGCGTGATGCCATTGACGAACAAGTGTCTGTTGCAATGAAATTTGCCATGGAGGCACCGCTCAAAGCTCGCTTTAGAGACTTGTCCACTTTTGATATGAAAGACCTGCTGCATCAACGAATGTTTGAAACTGACCAACACAAAGCACATGAGGCACATCAACAGCTGTATGAGTCTTTGGAACGATCTATGAAGGTTGACAACGCCGATGAGCTAGAGAAAGATTTGGCTGAAGAATGGAGAAGAAAGAAACGTAAAGTGAACATCCCGAAACCACCATCAGGGGCACCTCCTCAACCACCTCCTCCTTCACCACCTTCAGGATCAGCTGGAACCCCTGGGTCGTCTGATGCAGCTGGTATACATCAATCTAAGCCATCAGCTCACGCACCTCAGTCATCCTCTCAGAAGGATCAGCCTGACCCTACAGCTGAATCCAGTCATTCAAGTCTTCCCAACATGTGACATACAAAGCATGGACGACAACCGAAACCTGAAATATGCCATCAGTGTCTATAGAACATGATCTGGGTTATGATACTGGATTACCGGATGAAGACCCTTCATCTGCTAATGATGAAGATGATAACACAGCTCCTCTCAAACCGAAACGGGATCAGTGGTGGAAATCATACACAAGAAGTGATTGCTCTCCCACTACTGCAGTCACCATCACTAAGGAAACAATGAGCACATGGGGGAAACCCGACGAAGCCAAAAAGGGATCCGTTACACCTGAACCGGAATGGATGATCACCTCTGTGGATCAGTTTGCCCCTGACAATAACTGGGCAAATGCTGTTGCTGATAATTATGTTCCTCCTCCTGCCAACTCCTTACTTGCTTAGACAGGAGACATGGGAACATTCATCCAATGGTACTGCAAGAAAAGAGGACTATCGAAACTCACCAAAAAGGACTTGAAAGGACTAGCTTACGAAATCGTCAAAGCCTTCCATCCTGACGTGGTGCATCTACAGTATCAAATGGGGGAATGTCACAAGATGATGACTGACCAAGTCGATGATGATATCATCGACTACAATCTCGGGAAACCACTTCCTCTAGGTGGATCTCCAAGTTGAATCACGATTCAAGCTGACTTCTTCTTCAACAAAGACCTTGAGTACCTTCGTTCCGGCAACAAACATGCACTATCCATCACCAAGATGAAGGCTGCCCGCTACACAAATGTCGGACTGGAACAGATGGTACCGGATCAAATGTGGAGTGATGAAGAGTGCAAGTATGATATTGCTGCATCATTTGGCATCTCACACTGGTGGTTCAAGAAATGTGAGTTCTATATTGCTCGATACACTACACCTGGTGATCCCAAAGCTACCAACTCAACGAAAAGAATTCTGAGTGTAATCCGAGTTGAACTCTTTCCTACCTGTGGCTAAAATTACATGAAAAGGATTGTTCTTCGACGTTCACGCTATTGGGAGCATGTCATATCTGAAGGTGATTTTAAGCATCTACATCCTAACGATTTTGAAGATCTCTACCTGTTACATCTCCAAGGAAAGCTGGATCATCTTCCTGCACTTGAAAGAAAAACTCTCGTCTCTGGTGTCACTCAGTGGATCCGTGGGCTTGTTATCAGACAAAGGGTAAAGGACTTTCAGCTTGGTATCGAAAGCTATCAGACTTAGCTTAATCTCACAAGACCTCAATGGGAAGCCAGAGACATGGAATTCAGGAAAGATTACACAGTCATTGAGACTCCTAGAGCTGTAGTCTTCACTGATAGTTTCAAAACTCGGATGCTAATGAGAATCGAAGAGATTCACCATTTCAGTGATGGAACGCTCGAACAGGTGGAAGCTGCTCTGGATCTAAGGATCAAGGAATACTGAATTGCTAAGGATGGGAAGTACACAACATTTTGGACTACAGAGGTGTTCCAAAGAAACAAGCAATTTCTTCATGCCATCAGAAAACTCTTGCTGGAAAGACAAATTTTCCGAAGTCTAGAATGTTTTGTCGGTGGTAGAATTCGTGAAGGGGACTACAGGCTTATGGAGCGTACCATCTGAGCTGTGCTGCATTATGTTATGTAATAGTTGAATGTATCTTTTGATGACTTGTAACTATGTAATCATGTGAACTTGTCCTGCAATGATGCACACATGTAGTGTGTGAGTGGTTACACTCTTTATTATGTATCTTTCATGATGGTTTGCTATTACATCAGATACCAACCCGGTCTTATTATTGGGGAAAGTTTGTCGCCAAAAAGACGACTGTTCCTAACAAATGCATGAATTACTTTATATTCGTGCCTTTCCGATTTGATGTACGCTTAAGTGCATCATTTCTGGTAAAAGAAGAGAAGTCTTCTTTACATCTCAAATACTTTTCCTTTAATGATTATTCGGGAAAGTATTTGCTCCAAACTTGGTGGTACCATAGTTTTTGAAGATCCAACAAAACCTGAAACTTTGTTTACAAATTTGCCGCTCAATCGATGATAACGGATTATTCTTTTGTGCAAAATGATAAATTGAACATGTGTCATCGATTGAGGGGGAGAATGATTTCAAAAACAATATATCATCAAAACAAGATCTTTGTGCATATATACTATGTATTAAGTGTGATTGTTATGTGTTAGTATATGAATTTTTCATGAGTTTCTCATTAAACTCTAAATCATTTATAAACTCATCATTTCTAACACAGAACATACTCCCTCAAGGATTGAGGGGGAGCTAATATATCGTCTCAAAATCAGTCATTCTTAAATCTGACACATCTTTCTCCCAAAATCTTTAAACTTATTTAAATCACTAGGGATCACAAATCTCAAATGGTTTGAAATTTTTAATCGGGGGATAAAATGTGATTTAAATATGAAAATCCGATTAAAATGTGATGTTTTGAATCTATATGCATGCTCTTCCATATGTGCTAAACTCTTTTGTGCATCAATGCACATATTGAGGGGGAGCAAATGCTTTGTGAAAATGGATCCTTGCATCTTTTGAGATCGAGACTCAGACTTAAACAATGAATTGATGAAACAAAAACCGTCATCAATCGAAAGGACTTATCCTGGCCGGGTAATAATTTCAAGCTGGTCTAACCAGTGATGTAAACGTGTCTCGAAGAGGATTTGTCTGAGTAGAGTGTACCGTTTTGAGAAACTCTAGGTGGTCTTGACCAGGCCGGGTGATGAGGCGAAAAATGAACCACTTTTAGGGGGTCATTTAAGCCCGTAATTGAATTTATTTGATCAAATATTGCCCTAAATCGTTCCTTTTATGATTTTAGGTACTTTGGGAGAGAAATCTGGAAAAGGAAGCAATTCGGACGTTTTTGGAGTATAAAAGTGAAGAAAACGCCAAAGTCTTAATTTTCCTTGCTGGGAACAGTAGGTGACGGTTTCAAGAGCAACATCCTGACGGCGTCAAGAGTAATTTGCATGACGGTCCAGTACAAACATGAAGGCGTCACAAGGAAGAGCGTCAAGAGTAAAAGACGTGACGACCTGGAAAAAGTTATAACGTGACGGCGTCAGATGTAGATCAAGGCAGTCCGAGAAATATTTTGGCGGCGAGATGACGGCGTCACCTATTTGGTCTTGACGCCAGCCTCAATTTCCTATATATAGTTTTCTAATTTTCATTCATTAGAGAGAGAAGTTTTGGAGAAACCCTAGGGCCGAACCTATTACGAATTTTACAGGTTTTTCAAGGGTTTTCAGCCCTTGAACCCTTTCATGTGTAATTGAGATAAGTGTTCTTCTAATTCAATCAATATGTCTATGTGTTGGTTGTCTATATCTTGTTCTTGTCTTAATTCCATCATGCTAGGCTAGATCTATCTTGTGTTTGCTTAGATCTAATGAAACCTAGATGTTGATTACTTGTTTATGGTTGTATTGGATGAATGATTTCGATGTTAGGCTTAAGAAAACTGGCAGATCTCCAAATGGTAACATGCTTGAACGTCTTAGGAAACATGAACTGACGTGCACTAGGTTTTATTGGTTGTATTTAATGCATGAGTAAATTCTAATGATCCCATGTTAGGAGCTTCTTAGCCGGCTCGACATAGGAGTGAAGTAGGTACTCATAGGATTGGGGAGTTAAGTGCGCCACCCCATGAATGGTATTAAGGAATACAATCCGTCATCCACGCAACTATAACAAGTAATTAACGTGTAAAAGATATCTAGGGAGTAGTGAAATCTAAGTAAACACAATTTCTCCACTTATTGCTCACAACCTTAGTTTAATTTAGTTTATTTTCATTTCTAGTATTTTATTTTGATTGCATCTTTAGTATTGGGTTAGTTGACTAGCAACTAATTCCGCCCAAATCCTTCAAACCCGAGATTTTTACTTGCTTTCTTAAAAAATATAAAAATACAAAAATAATCATCCATCATCTTTAGAACTAGTATTTAGGTTTTCTAATCCTAGCGACACTATTCCTAGCTGAACGATCAATCCCCCGGTACTTGTCACTATACTATACTACGACGATCAGGTACACTGCCTGGTGGGGGTTGTAAGCTTCTCAAGATCCCTTGAGAGGTAAAGCCTGGTGCAATCCCTACGCATCGAGTTTTTGGCGTCGTTGCCAAGGAATAGTTATTGTCTAGGTTAGAATCTCTTTTTATTAGGTCTACTTTCTAGATTCCTTTCTAGTAAGATTTTATTTTTATTTTTAGGTTTCTTTAGTCTATCTTATTTCTTCGTGTTTTTGTTCGTAACTCTTCACCACCCGACATCATGGACGATGGGAACATCTTTGAACCCGTCATCCCACCACAACAAAACCCACCACTAGAACCTCTTAGGCCCCGAACCTTAGGAGAGTATTCCCGACCTAGCCACCAAGGCTACCGAAACACCATTGAGCTCACCGGAGCCAATGTGACCCCCTTGCGATCCGACACCATCCGGTTGGTGCAAAGCGGATGTGCATTCCATGGACTTCGTTCCGAAGATCCAAACCAACATCTTAAGGACTTCCATAAAATCGTAGACTCCATAGACCTAGATGTTGAAACTAGAGAGACAACCCGATTACGCCTATTCCAATTCTCTCTACGGGATAAAGCTAGTCAATGGCTTGAGCGTTTACCCGCGGGATCCATCACCACATGGGATGATCTCACCACTCGTTTCCTTGCTCAATTTTTCCCACCGGGGAGAACTACTAAGCTTAGAAATGACATCTTGATGTTCCAACAATGTCAAAATGAATCTCTTTATGAAGCATGGACTCGTTTCAAGGACTTACTCCAAAAAGTCCCTCATCATGGCATAGATCTTTGGCTCCAAGTCCAAATCTTTTATGACCATATCGATCTCTCCACGAGGCGAGCCATTGACCAATCGGCCGGTGGTAAGCTACGTGATCTAAGTGCGGAACAATCATGGGAACTCATAGAAGATCTTGCTCTCTATGACAACGAAAGTTGGAATGATCCCCGTGATTTGAACAAAACGGTCAAGGCAATATCTTTGCCT
This sequence comes from Artemisia argyi, assembly GCA_030686995.1. Lineage (NCBI taxonomy): Eukaryota > Viridiplantae > Streptophyta > Magnoliopsida > Asterales > Asteraceae > Artemisia > Artemisia argyi. Next base: position 116,325,413 of record CM060680.1, on the reverse strand, counting down.
TCGAACAACTCTAGCACTCCCAACCGTAGGATCATGGAACCTGAAGGCCGAGTCAAGTCTCTCATGAAATCTTACGAAGCTCAAAAACCTTCAAGCCAAGTAAGCAGAATCGCTTCTACATGTAAATTATGTAATGGCCCTCACGAGACTCATAACTGCATGGAGCTTCCAAAACGTGCCTATAACGAATTCACACCATCACACGTGGGTCGAGGTCCTTGAACTTCTGGCGAGGCCTATGAGGCATGGAAGGATAAACCTAATTTTAGAGGATACCAAATGCGGAGCGTATCCTTCAATGACTCCTCACCACTCACTTGGTCCGAGCACTTTCCATCACAAGGCGTTCCTAGGCAAAGCCGTGAAGATGCTCTAAAAAAATTCATTCTATCTCAAGAATTATAGCTCTCTACGCTCGAGGCTAAATTTAGACAACAACAGGCTGATATGAATAACAAGATTTGTAATCTGTTAACTGCTATCAAAGAGCATGTTGTTAATAAACCTATTCACGTTGATGAGGTTAAGTCTGTTACCATCCTGAGTCCACCAACCCCCCCTCCCCCTGTGAAAATAAAAAGTCTTAGTAAGCTATTCAAGCATCTATCACCAAATGGAAAAGAACCTGTCAACCCCTAGGACCAATCCATTTCGTAAACACCATCACCACGGGATCTGCTTCTACACCTAACCTAACCCAACAACAAACTGAAAACAATGGTCATACAGCTAAAGATGAGACCTCAAGGGTGGATCACGATTTGGCCAGAAACCCTACCAACTCATCCGAGCAGTGCACCGCGCAAGAATCTGGCAAATCGGAAGATGGGAAAGAGAGATCGGAGGAGCATACGAGAAATCCAGCCATTTTGGGTAAACCTATTATAGAGGAACCCGAGAGAAAAATAGAGGATGTTATTAGTGGAAGTAGCAATAGGACTAATGAATGCAACCCTAAAGTTTTTAAGATCTCCTGCACCATCAAGGAAAAGCTCTTAACCGATAGTCATATAGATCTTAGCTTCCCAGATAACATAATACCCCTTTCCCTATACCAAGAAGCCTTTCCTGAACGCATAGTGTGTGAGAAAGTCAATAATGCAAGGGTAATAAAAAATGTATCAATTATAATTGGAGAGCTTGTTTACAATATTGACCTCACCGTGGTCGATGATGTGGACCCTCTCACCAATCGAACATTAACCAACCTTGTTCTTGGGAAACCATTTATCAATGGATCGGGAGTAATCCTCGATGAGAAGGATGGAAGTGCATTGTTTACCAATGGTGTTAAGAAGGTAATTTTTCGTAGGGGTAATGAGGAAGTATACGAGTATCGTCCTTCCCTTGAGGGGAATCTATATGGATCAAGGGATGGAGAATCGGGGAAGATAAGACGGCGTGATCCGAATAATCTCAAAATTCCCTGCATGATCGGTCATAAGTACTTCGAGAACATCTACATTAATGTATTTCTACCGAAGAATTTTATGTCCCTATTCCATTATAACAATATCTGCAGATGGGGAATGGTTTACAAGGGAGAGAAAGTGGTTGGTAGAGATCATGAAATCCAGGTGTTCGTAGGAAATATGGCATTCACCATGGAATTCACAATTGTGGAAAACATCGAAGAATATGTCGACCCGAGGTTATCACAAGTCATTTTTGGAGCACCCTTTTGTGAAATCACTAATTTGATAGTGGATGACCGGAACGGAATCATGACCTTCGCTGATGGAATTAGGAGAGTTTCATACCAAACGCCGTACAAGAGAAAAGACCTTAAGGAAATCGATTGTGACGGGCTTGATAAGATAAGTTCCTAACTTATTTTGTGTGATGAAGATGTTAGGAGAGGATGTAAAAACACTTCTGATTTATCATGTGGATTCTTTAAGGATGTTAGTAAGCTTGATTCTAAGTATCGAGAAGATGTCTTCGAGTTTGAGGACCCGAAATACTTACACTATGAAAGCGATACTAGTTTAGAAGACGACCTAGAGAGTGAAACCAATGATGAAGTCACGTAGTAACCCATGACCTTGAGTCTAGCTACAAGACTCGTAAATAAAGAAAAGCGCTTCTTGGGAGGCAACCCATGTTTTGTGTGATGTTTATTTCGTTTGTTTGTTTGTTATTTGTTTCCGAATGCATGCTTTATTTTTTATTGTTGGTAGATCATGTTTCTAAATTAAAAAGTGGAAATACTTTACTTTGCTGTTTAGCCTAGTCTTAACTCCACCTAAAAGTATTTTTGCAAAAGATAAGTGTAAGGGGAAACCCCAAATATGTTTTTAAGAAACAAACCGATCATGATTCTCCACAATATTAAGTGAACATGTATATTTGTATTTGTTAGAGTCAAATGCTTGTATTGAGTCATAATGAAGTTTTGCAGGATTTTCCAGGAAGTAGGACCAAGTTTTTCCAGAAATTTTCCGGAAACTTAACAAAAGAATTTCTGCAGGTCACTTCTGACGGCGTCACGAGATTACTCTTGACGGCGTCACGTGTAAAAATCTGGAAATTTTACCAGTTTTGTTTTTCTAACGGAGTCTTAAAGTTTCTGTTGAATTATTAAGTTTTATAATCTCCAGGAAATCTGCAAACTTCATTCCACAAGCATTATATCTTATTTTGTTTTCTAGGATTTAGTAACTTATATAGATTGCCGCCGATTTTATGCGAGGTTGCCTTGTTTGTTTTCTCAGGATCTACAGGTTATGTATGACAAGAAGATGATTTATATTCTGGAAGGGAAGCTTTGATTGTTCATTTTCTTGGAGGAAGATTTAACCTAGCCACCTAATTATCCATACCGAGCGAATCAGGGGAGTATTTGATTTCATACTTTTTACTTTTTCACTTTTACATTCTTTACTTGAACATTGGGGACAATGTTCATCCTAAGTGTAAGGGAAGGGTAAAAAGATGATACCTTACATGTACACTTTCGCTTGAGTTTGTTTTGTTTGATAGTAGATGTGTAATAAAACTATGAGAAATACTTGTTAGTGCAATTTTAGCGCCAAATTTAAAATTTTTTAGAACACTTAGGAGTGAAACTTTAGCCATAGCAAGCGTCTCATGGATAGGAGATTGTATGACTAGCACATAACCGTACTTTCAGAAAAATTTTCCACCCAAATATGTGAGGTTCCCCTTTAGATTTGATAGGAAAAGCATTTACTATTAGTGCTTATGAGTGTACCGGTAGCATTTAGATTCTAGAACTTGCGTTAGTGATGCATCCCGAGACCGCTAGTGAGACTACATTCGTGTAGTAGGATTTACTACATGATAAGAGGCATTAGGATCACCCTTGTGTTAAACCCGTATTATAATTACTTGACTATTTATGTCATATTATTTGGCTAGTTAAGTCAACTAATTTTTCCCACACCCTTAGCGTTGTACTCATTTTTAGTACACGAAACCCCTAGTACACCCCTCCGAGCCTATCTTTTCGTTTCTAACTTTAAGCATTTCACTTAAAGGAAGAATTTGTTACACCCCACTTAAATGTACACCCAAATCGCCTTAGCCTTCCGTGTATGCACTCATTTTTAGTGCATTATTGTTATTTGTTAAACCCTAAGTTAACTATCTAATTGATTATATGGTTGCTAAGTCGAGTCATATCCTTGTACATATTGTTTTGGGACGATTGGTACTCATGGGTAAAGTACTTATTTTATGGAGTAATGGGGAAGAACATCATATTATTATCCCCATATGTACGTTAATCTTAAAAGTACTCCAAGTGTTTTGATTTTCTTAATTCGAGTCATTAGATTAATTTATTGTAAAAGTATGTAAAAATTCAAGTGTAAGGGGAATGTCCATCCCCTATGATGTATTATTTTGGATGGTAGGGTAAGAGTGTATGCAAAAAAAAAAAAAAAAAAAAATAGAAAAAAAGAGAAAAGAGAAAAAAACATACGGACTACCATCCCGTTTCATTCTATGTTTATTTTATGTTTTTGTTATTTTTGATTCATTAGCTTAAGTCGAGTCTAGTCTTGGCTTAGCAACGCCATATTATACATTTAATTAACCAAGATTGTTAACTCGCCACCAGTAAAAAAAAACTTCCTTTATCCAACAAAACCGTGTATTTCATATCCCTATACCTAACGTTACAACCCTTTAAAAGACCTCTTTGATAGTTTATCCTAGGTGCTTACGCCATGTGGTGGAGGTTTGATCCTTTCCCAATCCTATGGTAATCTATTTTGCTATGACAGGTAGTGAGAGATATCTTTCCATATTGTAATTTATACTTTATTACACCCGAGAGATGTGAGTATCTAAACACTATTTGTGAGGTGCTAGTATATGACCTCCGTGCTTGTCTATTGGTCTTTAGTGAAACGATTATTTGTTGTAATTACTTTTATATTAGTGTTAAATGACCCCTAACTTGTATTTTGACTAGAATAAAAGCGCATTTGCTTAAGGACAAGCAAATATCAAGTGTAAGGGTATATGATGAGGCGAAAAATGAACCACTTTTAGGGGGTCATTTAAGCCCGGAATTGAATTTATTTGATCAAATATTGCCCTAAATCGTTCCTTTTGTGATTTTAGGTACTTTGGGAGAGAAATCTGGAAAAGGAAGCAATTCAGACGTTTTTGGAGCATAAAAGTGAAGAAAACGCCAAAGTCTTAATTTTCCTTGCTGGGAACAGTAGGTGACGGCGTCAAGAACAACATCCTGACGGCGTCAAGAGTAATTTGCATGACGGTCCAGTACAAACATGAAGGTGTCACAAGGAAGAGCGTCAAGAGTAAAAGACGTGACGGCCTGGAAAAAGTTATAACGTGACGGCGTCAGATGTAGATCAAGGCAGTCCGAGAAATATTTTGGCGGCGAGATGACGGCGTCACCTATTTGGTCTTGACGCCGTCAGCCTCAAATTCCTATATATAGTTTTCTAATTTTTATTCATTAGAGAGAGAAGTTTTGGAGAAACCCTAGGGCTGAACCTATTGTGAATTTTACAGGTTTTTCAAGGGTTTTCAGCCCTTGAACCCTTTCATGTGTAATTGAGATAAGTGTTCTTCTAATTCAATCAATATGTCTATGTGTTGGTTGTCTATATCTTGTTCTTGTCTTAATTCCATCATGCTAGGCTAGATCTATCTTGTGTTTGCTTAGATCTAATGAAACCTATATGTTAATTATGTGTTGATTACTTGTTTATGGTTGTATTGGATGAATGATTTCGATGTTAGGCTTAAGAAAACTGGCAGATCTCCAAATGGTAACATGCTTGAACGTATTAGGAAACATGAACTAACGTGCACTAGGTTTTATTGGTTGTATTTAATGCATGAGTAAATTCTAATGATCCCATGTTAGGAGCTTCTTGTAACACCCCCAAAATACCGCAGCGGAAGACTGTGTCATAGGGGTGCTACTTCATAATACAAAGTACAAGTTATAGAAAACGAACTCTAAATGAGACGTTTTGAAAAGTTACCATTCGATTAATGAATTCAAAGTTACAAACATGAGATTCCAAAGTATGATACATAAATGTATACAAAGTTTTGAATGGTAAATGATAAAAGCGTAAGTCTTCAGAATATGCAGCTTGACTCTAAGTTCCACGCACTAGTTATCGCCTTACTAACCTGAGATAAACATGCTAAAGTGTCAACACAATGGTTAGTGAGTTCAAAGAGTTTGTCTTAAAACAGTTGAAAAAGCCTTAAAGAATGATCACACAGCAAAGACATCGTGAATCCACTCAGTTACAAGTCCCGCCATAAGAGACTTGTAACCTGTGTGTTCACAACCCACTGCCAACATATAGTATAATAAAGACATGTATAAGTTCATCAAGACAATTAAGCAATTAGTAGTGAGTCTCTACTTCATCTCCGAAGACCTCACTTTTATGATGTATCCAAACATTCGCAAATGTTAGGATGTATCAAAGACAACTGGGAGTCAATTCCCAAAGACAACTGGGAGCCACTTCCCAAAGACAACTGGGAGTCAATTCCCAAAGACAACTACTAGTCAATAAATAGAATAACGCAATTAAGTATAACGCAGTCATGTATGTAAGCAATCAAGTATAACACAATCAAGTATAGACGTTTTGAGTATTTGTACAAGTAAACAAGTAGTTGAGCATGTATCCCCCCCAAGAGTTTAAAACAAGTACGAAAAGAGTAGGGGCTATGACTCACCTTAAGTCTATGTAGTGAGTAATGAAAGTGGTAGTCGAATCGCGAAAGCCTCTAAGAGCAGCCTATAATAGAACGTTGCGACTTAGGTTTGGAGTAACGTCTAAAAATACGAAGGATTGCCCATATATGTCTTGCATAATGTTCATGATGTAGTACTTAGTATATAATGTAAGTCGTTGAATATAAGTGGTCTATGAAACATGTAAAGGTTGTATATCTCTTACTACCGTTCGGGCCGACATAATTCAGAAGTCATTGAGTAAACGTTCGAGGAGCCAGGACACTTTAACTCGTAAATCCACAACTCGTCTCGACGGCTTACTCAATGAACTCCTCACATGAGGCTCCCTACTATTGTAGTATTCGATAACATATATATATAAGCTTTTGATCTTTAATAGTTATATGGTCTTTAGCCGTGGCTTTGCCGTGACTTTGGTCATTGTTACCATGATCTTGAGACTCAACCTTGGCTTTAGCCATGGTTGTGGTCTCGGCTTTAGGTCATTAGACCTCTTGGTCTCATCTAAATATAATCATTATATAGTAACTTTGGTCTAAAAATGGGCTGTTAAGAATTTGAAGAAATTTATCACTCAGAAAGCATTTTCAGGTCTCGAGCTTCTTTGTTCCTGAACGAAAACGTCGTTCCGGACAACTTTCGTGTTTTAACTTTTTGATGAATCGGACCAGAAGTGGGACTTTCAAAATCATAATTTGATCAGAATGCAATTTAGGCAGTTTTGCCGTTTTGGTTTCGCTAACTTCAAACGGTCATAACTTTTGACTCGTGTACTCGTTTTGGGTGATTCAAATTGCTATGTTTTCCTTGTTAAGTCCTCTTTAACAGTAAGTAAGTGTCAAATATCAAAGTTATACTATTGTGGTCGTGGTTTTCCATAAAAATCACTAGTTTGCTTGTTTACTTGTCATAAGTTAACATATGTATACCAATACTTGTTTTATCCATTTTTAAACATCATGAACACAATACAAAGACCATATATAGCATGAAAGAAACATAATAAGCATGAAATGATATTGAGCAAGAAAGTGTATAAGGGTTTGCTTACAACTTTTGGCTTTCTAAAGAAAGGAAGTCAAGTATAGAACTAGGACACTAAACCTAATCTTGTAAACCCTTCACCATAACTCTTGTAACCCTTGCTAGCCTTGATCTAACCCTTGTGAAAACCATTTAACTTCAGCCCTAGTAACCTTGTGTAGCTCCTAATTCAACCATGGAATCACCAAACAAACTTAAGAACTAGGTAGAGAATACTAAGACCTTGAACTTTGTAGTGTAACTTGTATATTGAAGATCAAAGGATCATGGTGCTAGGATATAGTAGTGTGGCATTTTTATTGATGAAGAATGAAAGGAATGAGCTCTCTATTTATAGCAAGAATGAGGAGGTTAGGAAGGTGGCTAGGAAACTACATAAACTTGGAGACAAAGTTGTAAATAAAAATGATCCAATGGCTAAAGTCATGAGATGATGCCACAAGTGTGAATGCCCCCCCCCCCCTAGTGGCGGTTTGGAATGGATAAGGAGGGATGACTTGGTCTTGGATGATATTATCCTAGATATAGAGCTAGTTTTGACTCCGTAAATTGCTAACCGTAAGCTTTTAGGCCACGAAACGTAAAACCGGGTATCCTAAAAATATGAAACTTGAAAGTATGGTCAAACATGTCAATATAGTCCATAATAAAATATAAAATGAGTGGTAGGTTCTATCGGGTGCTAAAACCCTGCTAAAAACTGGAAACACGGGTCTAAAACGCGTAATACGTAAAACGTACGAAAGTTGCGTGAAATTGAGAAAAGTAAAATGTAACTTTTCTAATAGGATAATAATGACTTAAAATGACTTATAATGTCTAGGCTGGGCTCAGTCTAGTGTCGGTTGGTGTTAAATGTCTTTTAGACCTAAAACCGCAAGCCTAAAAATCAAGGAATGACTTATAAAATCAAAGAATGATTTTTGGTCAAAGGAGGAGGGAAAAATATGTTGACTTTTTCTAATAAGTTGAAAACTCAAATTGTCTTAGAAACGCGTTTTGTGGTCTAACGGTTAATCGCCCATACAGTTAAGCGTGCTCATGCGAGAGTAGTACAGGCTTGGGTGACCTGCCGGGAATAGTAATTAATCTGAAAATGCGAATTGTTACAGTCTATACCCCTTCAGGAAACTTCGTCCCGAAGTTTAGTTGATGTTAACTACTTATGGTGTGTCTAAGAGAATTCGGGATCTCTAATATAGTGGTGTTTACTCTGATTCGTCTAAGATTCTGGTTTAAGGAGTTGTATCGGCTACAATTATGCCCACTTATTTATAACACATTACTTACATAAAGAAGCGTCCAAATTTATGTAAGTAAGGTCTCATAAACTTATGGTTCGGTGATTTACAATTTCTTTATTTAACTGAAGAGGCGTCCCAATCCATTTAAATAAGGAGATTCTAAAACATCCTACTTAAGAATTTCCGACACAAAATCCGCCTTCTGAGGCCGATAGTAAGATAATCAAGTCATCAAATCCCTAAAGCTAAGCAATAATATTATTTAACTCAAATCTTGTGTCTAATCAAACAAGAACTGTCACAAGATCAAGTTAACTAATTAGTTATTACTGAGCTCCATGTTTCTAATGACTCGGCTAATCTCTGGGGCTCCTTATAATACTAAAGTCACATCATCTAACAGCGTGGAACTAAGCAAACGTCTAACCAAAAAGCACATGTGTATGTATTGTGTGTAAGGCAAATAAAGAGGAAGGTCCCAACGTATATAGCAGTTATAGTCTAGGCACTAAATGCAACCTAGTTCTCTATAACCAAGGCTCTGGTACCAATCTGTAACACCCCCAAAATACCGCAGCGGAAGACTGTGTCATAGGGGTGCTACTTCATAATACAAAGTACAAGTTATAGAAAACGAACTCTAAATGAGACGTTTTGAAAAGTTACCATTCGATTAATGAATTCAAAGTTACAAACATGAGATTCCAAAGTATGATACATAAATGTATACAAAGTTTTGAATGGTAAATGATAAAAGCGTAAGTCTTCAGAATATGCAGCTTGACTCTAAGTTCCACGCACTAGTTATCGCCTTACTAACCTGAGATAAACATGCTAAAGTGTCAACACAATGGTTGGTGAGTTCATAGAGTTTGTCTTAAAACAGTTGAAAAAGCCTTAAAGAATGATCACACAGCAAAGGCATCGTGAATCCACTCAGTTACAAGTCCCGCCATAAGAGACTTGTAACCTGTGTGTTCACAACCCACTGCCAACATATAGTATAATAAAGACATGTATAAGTTCATCAAGACAATTAAGCAATTAGTAGTGAGTCTCTACTTCATCTCCGAAGACCTCACTTTTATGATGTATCCAAACATTCGCAAATGTTAGGATGTATCAAAGACAACTGGGAGTCAATTCCCAAAGACAACTGGGAGCCACTTCCCAAAGACAACTGGGAGTCAATTCCCAAAGACAACTACTAGTCAATAAATAGAATAACGCAATTAAGTATAACGCAGTCATGTATGTAAGCAATCAAGTATAACACAGTCAAGTATATACGTTTTGAGTATTTGTACAAGTAAACAAGTAGTTGAGCATGTATCCCCCCCAAGAGTTTAAAACAAGTACGAAAAGAGTAGGGGCTATGACTCACCTTAAGTCTATGTAGTGAGTAATGAAAGTGGTAGTCGAATCGCGAAAGCCTCTAAGAGCAGCCTATAATAGAACGTTGCGACTTAGGTTTGGAGTAACGTCTAAAAATACGAAGGATTGCCCATATATGTCTTGCATAATGTTCATGATGTAGTACTTAGTATATAATGTAAGTCGTTGAATATAAGTGGTCTATGAAACATGTAAAGGTTGTATATCTCTTACTACCGTTCGGGCCGACATAATTCAGAAGTCATTGAGTAAACGTTCGAGGAGCCAGGACACTTTAACTCGTAAATCCACAACTCGTCTCGACGGCTTACTCAATGAACTCCTCACATGAGGCTCCCTACTATTGTAGTATTCGATAACATATATATATAAGCTTTTGATCTTTAATAGTTATATGGTCTTTAGCCGTGGCTTTGCCGTGACTTTGGTCATTGTTACCATGATCTTGAGACTCAACCTTGGCTTTAGCCATGGTTGTGGTCTCGGCTTTAGGTCATTAGACCTCTTGGTCTCATCTAAATATAATCATTATATAGTAACTTTGGTCTAAAAATGGGCTGTTAAGAATTTGAAGAAATTTATCACTCAGAAAGCATTTTCAGGTCTCGAGCTTCTTTGTTCCTGAACGAAAACGTCGTTCCGGACAACTTTCGTGTTTTAACTTTTTGATGAATCGGACCAGAAGTGGGACTTTCAAAATCATAATTTGATCAGAATGCAATTTAGGCAGTTTTGCCGTTTTGGTTTCGCTAACTTCAAACGGTCATAACTTTTGACTCGTGTACTCGTTTTGGGTGATTCAAATTGCTATGTTTTCCTTGTTAAGTCCTCTTTAACAGTAAGTAAGTGTCAAATATCAAAGTTATACTATTGTGGTCGTGGTTTTCCATAAAAATCACTAGTTTGCTTGTTTACTTGTCATAAGTTAACATATGTATACCAATACTTGTTTTATCCATTTTTAAACATCATGAACACAATACAAAGACCATATATAGCATGAAAGAAACATAATAAGCATGAAATGATATTGAGCAAGAAAGTGTATAAGGGTTTGCTTACAACTTTTGGCTTTCTAAAGAAAGGAAGTCAAGTATAGAACTAGGACACTAAACCTAATCTTGTAAACCCTTCACCATAACTCTTGTAACCCTTGCTAGCCTTGATCTAACCCTTGTGAAAACCATTTAACTTCAGCCCTAGTAACCTTGTGTAGCTCCTAATTCAACCATGGAATCACCAAACAAACTTAAGAACTAGGTAGAGAATACTAAGACCTTGAACTTTGTAGTGTAACTTGTATATTGAAGATCAAAGGATCATGGTGCTAGGATATAGTAGTGTGGCATTTTTATTGATGAAGAATGAAAGGAATGAGCTCTCTATTTATAGCAAGAATGAGGAGGTTAGGAAGGTGGCTAGGAAACTACATAAACTTGGAGACAAAGTTGTAAATAAAAATGATCCAATGGCTAAAGTCATGAGATGATGCCACAAGTGTGAATGCCCCCCCCCCTAGTGGCGGTTTGGAATGGATAAGGAGGGATGACTTGGTCTTGGATGATATTATCCTAGATATAGAGCTAGTTTTGACTCCGTAAATTGCTAACCGTAAGTTTTTAGGCCACGAAACGTAAAACCGGGTATCCTAAAAATATGAAACTTGAAAGTATGGTCAAACATGTCAATATAGTCCATAATAAAATATAAAATGAGTGGTAGGTTCTATCGGGTGCTAAAACCCTGCTAAAAACTGGAAACACAGGTCTAAAACGCGTAATACGTAAAACGTACGAAAGTTGCGTGAAATTGAGAAAAGTAAAATGTAACTTTTCTAATAGGATAATAATGACTTAAAATGACTTATAATGTCTAGGCTGGGCTCAGTCTAGTGTCGGTTGGTGTTAAATGTCTTTTAGACCTAAAACCGCAAGCCTAAAAATCAAGGAATGACTTATAAAATCAAAGAATGATTTTTGGTCAAAGGAGGAGGGAAAAATATGTTGACTTTTTCTAATAAGTTGAAAACTCAAATTGTCTTAGAAACGCGTTTTGTGGTCTAACGGTTAATCGCCCATACAGTTAAGCGTGCTCATGCGAGAGTAGTACAGGCTTGGGTGACCTGCCGGGAATAGTAATTAATCTGAAAATGCGAATTGTTACAGTCTATACCCCTTCAGGAAACTTCGTCCCAAAGTTTAGTTGATGTTAACTACTTATGGTGTGTCTAAGAGAATTCGGGATCTCTAATATAGTGGTGTTTACTCTGATTCGTCTAAGATTCTGGTTTAAGGAGTTGTATCGGCTACAATTATGCCCACTTATTTATAACACATTACTTACATAAAGAAGCGTCCAAATTTATGTAAGTAAGGTCTCATAAACTTATGGTTCGGTGATTTACAATTTCTTTATTTAACTGAAGAGGCGTCCCAATCCATTTAAATAAGGAGATTCTAAAACATCCTACTTAAGAATTTCCGACACAAAATCCGCCTTCTGAGGCCGATAGTAAGATAATCAAGTCATCAAATCCCTAAAGCTAAGCAATAATATTATTTAACTCAAATCTTGTGTCTAATCAAACAAGAACTGTCACAAGATCAAGTTAACTAATTAGTTATTACTGAGCTCCATGTTTCTAATGACTCGGCTAATCTCTGGGGCTCCTTATAATACTAAAGTCACATCATCTAACAGCGTGGAACTAAGCAAACGTCTAACCAAAAAGCACATGTGTATGTATTGTGTGTAAGGCAAATAAAGAGGAAGGTCCCAACGTATATAGCAGTTATAGTCTAGGCACTAAATGCAACCTAGTTCTCTATAACCAAGGCTCTGGTACCAATCTGTAACACCCCCAAAATACCGCAGCGGAAGACTGTGTCATAGGGGTGCTACTTCATAATACAAAGTACAAGTTATAGAAAACGAACTCTAAATGAGACGTTTTGAAAAGTTACCATTCGATTAATGAATTCAAAGTTACAAACATGAGATTCCAAAGTATGATACATAAATGTATACAAAGTTTTGAATGGTAAATGATAAAAGCGTAAGTCTTCAGAATATGCAGCTTGACTCTAAGTTCCACGCACTAGTTATCGCCTTACTAACCTGAGATAAACATGCTAAAGTGTCAACACAATGGTTGGTGAGTTCATAGAGTTTGTCTTAAAACAGTTGAAAAAGCCTTAAAGAATGATCACACAGCAAAGGCATCGTGAATCCACTCAGTTACAAGTCCCGCCATAAGAGACTTGTAACCTGTGTGTTCACAACCCACTGCCAACATATAGTATAATAAAGACATGTATAAGTTCATCAAGACAATTAAGCAATTAGTAGTGAGTCTCTACTTCATCTCCGAAGACCTCACTTTTATGATGTATCCAAACATTCGCAAATGTTAGGATGTATCAAAGACAACTGGGAGTCAATTCCCAAAGACAACTGGGAGCCACTTCCCAAAGACAACTGGGAGTCAATTCCCAAAGACAACTACTAGTCAATAAATAGAATAACGCAATTAAGTATAACGCAGTCATGTATGTAAGCAATCAAGTATAACACAGTCAAGTATATACGTTTTGAGTATTTGTACAAGTAAACAAGTAGTTGAGCATGTATCCCCCCCAAGAGTTTAAAACAAGTACGAAAAGAGTAGGGGCTATGACTCACCTTAAGTCTATGTAGTGAGTAATGAAAGTGGTAGTCGAATCGCGAAAGCCTCTAAGAGCAGCCTATAATAGAACGTTGCGACTTAGGTTTGGAGTAACGTCTAAAAATACGAAGGATTGCCCATATATGTCTTGCATAATGTTCATGATGTAGTACTTAGTATATAATGTAAGTCGTTGAATATAAGTGGTCTATGAAACATGTAAAGGTTGTATATCTCTTACTACCGTTCGGGCCGACATAATTCAGAAGTCATTGAGTAAACGTTCGAGGAGCCAGGACACTTTAACTCGTAAATCCACAACTCGTCTCGACGGCTTACTCAATGAACTCCTCACATGAGGCTCCCTACTATTGTAGTATTCGATAACATATATATATAAGCTTTTGATCTTTAATAGTTATATGGTCTTTAGCCGTGGCTTTGCCGTGACTTTGGTCATTGTTACCATGATCTTGAGACTCAACCTTGGCTTTAGCCATGGTTGTGGTCTCGGCTTTAGGTCATTAGACCTCTTGGTCTCATCTAAATATAATCATTATATAGTAACTTTGGTCTAAAAATGGGCTGTTAAGAATTTGAAGAAATTTATCACTCAGAAAGCATTTTCAGGTCTCGAGCTTCTTTGTTCCTGAACGAAAACGTCGTTCCGGACAACTTTCGTGTTTTAACTTTTTGATGAATCGGACCAGAAGTGGGACTTTCAAAATCATAATTTGATCAGAATGCAATTTAGGCAGTTTTGCCGTTTTGGTTTCGCTAACTTCAAACGGTCATAACTTTTGACTCGTGTACTCGTTTTGGGTGATTCAAATTGCTATGTTTTCCTTGTTAAGTCCTCTTTAACAGTAAGTAAGTGTCAAATATCAAAGTTATACTATTGTGGTCGTGGCTTTCCATAAAAATCACTAGTTTGCTTGTTTACTTGTCATAAGTTAACATATGTATACCAATACTTGTTTTATCCATTTTTAAACATCATGAACACAATACAAAGACCATATATAGCATGAAAGAAACATAATAAGCATGAAATGATATTGAGCAAGAAAGTGTATAAGGGTTTGCTTACAACTTTTGGCTTTCTAAAGAAAGGAAGTCAAGTATAGAACTAGGACACTAAACCTAATCTTGTAAACCCTTCACCATAACTCTTGTAACCCTTGCTAGCCTTGATCTAACCCTTGTGAAAACCATTTAACTTCAGCCCTAGTAACCTTGTGTAGCTCCTAATTCAACCATGGAATCACCAAACAAACTTAAGAACTAGGTAGAGAATACTAAGACCTTGAACTTTGTAGTGTAACTTGTATATTGAAGATCAAAGGATCATGGTGCTAGGATATAGTAGTGTGGCGTTTTTATTGATGAAGAATGAAAGGAATGAGCTCTCTATTTATAGCAAGAATGAGGAGGTTAGGAAGGTGGCTAGGAAACTACATAAACTTGGAGACAAAGTTGTAAATAAAAATGATCCAATGGCTAAAGTCATGAGATGATGCCACAAGTGTGAATGCCCCCCCCCCCTAGTGGCGGTTTGGAATGGATAAGGAGGGATGACTTGGTCTTGGATGATATTATCCTAGATATAGAGCTAGTTTTGACTCCGTAAATTGCTAACCGTAAGTTTTTAGGCCACGAAACGTAAAACCGGGTATCCTAAAAATATGAAACTTGAAAGTATGGTCAAACATGTCAATATAGTCTATAATAAAATATAAAATGAGTGGTAGGTTCTATCGGGTGCTAAAACCCTGCTAAAAACTGGAAACACGGGTCTAAAACGCGTAATACGTAAAACGTACGAAAGTTGCGTGAAATTGAGAAAAGTAAAATGTAACTTTTCTAATAGGATAATAATGACTTAAAATGACTTATAATGTCTAGGCTGGGCTCAGTCTAGTGTCGGTTGGTGTTAAATGTCTTTTAGACCTAAAACCGCAAGCCTAAAAATCAAGGAATGACTTATAAAATCAAAGAATGATTTTTGGTCAAAGGAGGAGGGAAAAATATGTTGACTTTTTCTAATAAGTTGAAAACTCAAATTGTCTTAGAAACGCGTTTTGTGGTCTAACGGTTAATCGCCCATACAGTTAAGCGTGCTCATGCGAGAGTAGTACAGGCTTGGGTGACCTGCCGGGAATAGTAATTAATCTGAAAATGCGAATTGTTACACTTCTTAGCCGGCTCGACATAGGAGTGAAGTAGGCACTCATAGGATTGGGGAGTTAAGTGCGCCACCCCATGAATGGTATTAAGGAATACAATCCGTCATCCACGCAACTATAACAAGTAATTAACGTGTAAAAGATATATAGGGAGTAGTGAAATCTAAGTAAACACAATTTCTCCACTTATTGCTCACAACCTTAGTTTAATTTAGTTTATTTTCATTTCTAGTATTTTATTTTGATTGCATCTTTAGTATTGGGTTAGTTGACTAGCAACTAATTCCGCCTAAATCCTTCAAACCCGAGATTTTTACTTGCTTTCTTAAAAAATATAAAAATACAAAAATAATCATCCATCATCTTTAGAACTAGTATTTAGGTTTTCTAATCCTAGCGACACTATTCCTAGCTGAACGATCAATCCCCTGGTACTTGTCACTATACTATACTACAACGATCAGGTACACTGCCTGGTGGGGGTTGTAAGCTTCTCAAGATCCCTTGAGAGGTAAAGCCTGGTGCAATCCCTACGCATCACCGGGTAATAATTTCAAGCTAGTCTAACTAGTGATGTAAACGTGTCTCGAATCGGTCATGATTTCTAAGAGTGGATCAATTCAAAAGTGCATCTCTTCCTGACATGTGCAAATTTTCAAATCAAAACACATGAGCACATGTTAAGGGGGAGCATTTGAAAATGACAAAACTCTCAACGTGTTAACTAAATGTGTTTCTCAATCATAAACACGTTGAGAGAATTTTCAATAGTTTGGTAAATGGCAACATAGGATAGTCATGAAATTATAAGGTGGTTAAGGTTAGGAAAACCGTCCTATTATCCGCCAGAGCCGGAGGGATCTACCCATGGACAATACCAAATAGATAGTATTAGAAAGTCCGTAGGTATGATTATGAAAAAAAGGAGAAATATGAGAATGGAGAAAGAAGGGGTTGAAGAATTAAAAAGAAATGAAATAAGAAAGGGTGAAAAGAAATAGCCCTCCAATTATTCAACCTTAGGGCAGAAACCGGGTTCAATTCATAATCTACTGATGGTTGCTAAGGCGACATCGGTATTGAAGACAAGACGTCATGGACCCAGTGACGCACTGCACTAAACCTTCTAGCCACTCAAGCTCTCTTAAAAGAACTTGTTTCATTCTCACGGGGAACTGGTGTAATCTATCAACTTATCTCTTAGAGATGGTTGATATTGAAGCAGGAGACCTCTCCCTAATCTCCGCATAGGAAAACCAAATGCACTTATTGAGTCTAGAGCCTCGAGATGCATACAAAGATCTCATAGGAACACGTAATACTTCTACCCTGGTTGTTCAACTTTTAGGACATCAGTGGTAAACCTATGAGTCCTACGCAGATCTTAGCAATCTGCCAGAACATTTATGAGGGATGTTGCTTTTGTAACTCCCAGTGATTGAATGGAAATTCCTGCCAGGGTCAACTTCAAGCAGCCCTGAAAGCAGGTCACTTAAGTAATTCCTTGTGGATTACACTTAGTGGTCGCGATGGTTGCAAACGGTCAACAGTCGTGGAGTGATCTCCAGCGACTCACCCAATCGTTGATCTACTTAGGTAGTTCGTGTAAATCCTCTCAGGGTTTGCCGATTGGGAACGGTCTTGGTAAGGGTTAAAAGGAGTCTTTACACTATGCTGTTGACGATCTCTAATTCCAAACCTATAAGTACCGGATGATTTGTTGCTAATTGTTTGCTTGCAGGAATTTTTGACGGTTGCTGTTAATTGTTGAAACGATGTTGATCCATCACCACATGCTCACACTTCCACATCACAATCTAAGAAATCATGATCATTAATTGGGCCTCATTTATGCTTCCACAACTCTGATGCAGAAGATCATGATCCTGAAAAGTGTGATCATGCCAACATAAAGATGTTCATATCACATAGAGACGTTACTACTCAAAGATGACTTTCAGACACTCATTTGGATGATGAACTTGAAGTAATTTCCAAAGATCATCCATCACATTGAACAAGTCATCTAGAGTCTACCGCTTAAGCACAAAGATCACAACAATGAAGAATCAAAAGGCTACAAGCTACAAAACTGTCGTCAAAGACTTGAATGCTATGATTCAATATGTATTTTCTGGGGTGACCTCCCTTAGGGGGAGATTATTAGGAATACGTTTATTCATATGAAGACTCGGTCACCCCGAGTATAGTTTAGCATGTTGTAGCTCGTAGTAGTTATCATATTAGTTAGTACGTAGTTTAGTGTTAATTAGTATTTGTGGAGTCGGGTCGGGTCTTCACCCACTGTCAGCCCGCTCCACAGCCCGTTTCAGGGGGCGTTTTATTGTAACTATAAATACCCCTTCCCTAGCTTGGAAGGGGTTAGACCTTCATTTACAATCTAATAGATTACAAGTTTTCTCTCAAGGTTCCATCTCTTTCTATCTCTAACTTCTCACTAGAAATCCTTACATTTAATCATCCTAAACACAATTCCATACATGTTCTCATATTAGAGTATACTACAAAATTAACCGGTCATACTAAGTTGAGTAACTTAAATGACAAGTTTCAAACTATGTTACCTTATGTCACAAACCACTAACTTCCCCTTAGGTTAGGAATACCTTATTTACTTAGCTTAGGCCCTCACTAGCACCCTAGGATTAGAAATGCCTTATTAACTTAACTTAGGCCCTTATTAGAGCATACTAGGATTAGAAATGCCTTATTAACTTAACTTAGACCCTTATTAGAGCACACTAGGATTATAAATGCCTATAGGATTTTCCTAAGCTAAATTTTTGCTTTAATATATCATTATAACCTAACTAACCTTCAAACAAGCTCACGTATCCATCTATGCCAACCACTACTATGTTTACTTAAGGTAAACATCCCGGTATGTCAAGTCAAGGTAATAAACATATTTTCACTAAGAAAACTAGTACTATAATACCCTATACTTGCTAGAAAACCCTAAATGCACCTATGTGTTTCCGGTTAGTTTTAAAACCCTAACTGCTTATCTGAACTTACATGCAAAGTGCCTAGGACTTAGATATAAGTTATAATAGCTACCTTAGGATATATTAGAACTCTTAGGATATAGTACAACCCCTAGAAACTTAGGTAAAAGTCATATAAGCACCAAACCCTAATTAGGTCATAACTTCCCGAAACTAGGTCAAAACTAGGTTAAATCTTTACCATAAGCTACCATCATTTAGTATAAGCTACTAATAGTCACTAAACATCATTAGGACCTTAAATAAGACACTAAAACATAGATAAAACCTTAAACCCTTATAAAACAAAACTAGGTTAAAATTAGACTTAAACACCTAAACCATGCTACTTAAACACCTTAAAACCACCAAGCAACCAACCTAGCACCTTAATATAACTAAGCTAGCAACCCTAACACCTCCAAGCACCCAAGCAAGTAGGTGATGCACCTCCTTGTCACCCCTTTCTTCCTAACCGCCTCTCTCGGCTACTTCCCACCACAACCGGCCTAAAGCTCCACCCCTAGCTACCATAGATCATCCCCATCACCTCCTAGACCTTCCACACCATCCCCTAGCTCTACTTACTCCCCCTCCCCCTCTGTGACACCTACACCCCGTTTTCACCCAAACTGCCTTTACGCGACCTATAAATACCCCCTCCTCTCCTCATTTCTCCTTCACACCTCTCCCTCTCCTCTCTACCTCACATTTCTGTAGTCTAAGGTCATTAGAAGCCATAGAAAATGGGTAAAGAAGATTTTGACGAGTTGTGTTGTGGTTTGAAGTCGTACGAGCCCTAGAAACCCTAGAAAACTCTCGTAAGCCCTCCCCCAACCTAGGTAACCTTTACTTTACATCTAGTATACTTAGAATAAGACTTAGATAGACTTTAGATGCCTTAGAAACCCTAGGATAGCCATTGTATGGATGTTTTTTTTCGTAGCCCTAGTTTTAAGTCGAATTGCATGCTTAGAGGTTATATAGCTTATCTACTTCATATAATTTGCATTATGTGGCTTATTTGAACTTATATGAGTTAGTTATAAGCTTAGAAACTATATTGCCATGCTAAATTATGAATTACATGCATTTAGGACTAGTTTTGCAAAACATTACATGCATAGGGGTATATATTGTAAATTCCTGAAACTATAAAGTCTGGGGACTGTTTTTGACATTTCCTAGAAGATAATAGTGTAGGGACTAGATTTGCAATATATTAAACCTTAAAATAAACTATTAAAACAAATATTAAACTAAAAGGACCAAACTTGCAAATATTATAAATATAAGGGTAGATAGAGTAAATAATAAAAACTAGTATAACTTAGGAACTATATATATCATTTCTTTAAAATATAATACTTTAGGCACTAAATATGCATTAGTTAGAAAGTTATATGCCTATTTGTTATAAGTTTATAAGTTTAGGGTAGAAAACGTATATATATATATATATATATATATATATATATATATATATATATATATATATATATATATATATATATATATATATATATATATATATATATATATATATATAAGGGGTAAAAATGAACTATTTTCATAAAAATATAAAAACCTATTTTAGTTAGAAGCATAACACAATACTAGGGAGCTTCATGCGAGAAGTACTATGTGAATATTTTGTTTTGACGAGTTTGTTGGGTTTACGAATTAAAGTGCCCTGACTCCTCGAACGATTATTGCATATACTTCTGAGATATGATGGCCTGAACGGTGTTATGTTATCACTAAACCCTAATAACAACATAACTCAATAATAGGGAGCTTTGTGTGAGGAGTATTAACTTCTGAATTATGATGGCCCGAACGGTATTATGCTGATCACATAATACAATAGTAGGGAGCTTCATGTGAGGAGTCATATACTTCTGAATTACAATGGCCCGAACAATGTTATGTTATATATAAAAACCTAATAGTAATTAGTTAAGAAAACCTAGACTAAGACTTGACATACACACACCCACACTACCCCAGGATACGTGAGTGAGTTGTCTAAACCCCTACTTTAATTAGCTAGAGACTTGGGTGAGTTCATAGCCTCATACTTTTTAAATTCTGTGAGTTTTCATAGCCTCACACCCTTTTAAATACTTTCTAAATGTTTTACAAACCCTGTGAGGGGGATACATGCTTTAAAACCAAATACAAGTCTTTGCTCTCGTTATTGCACGAGTAAACTAACAGCCATCATTACATAACCAAAATTCATGAATCTAATCGTTTGGGATGTTTTACCCAAGCGAACGCGAATATAGTTGATAGATCTATTGGAGTTTGACAACTCCCGTTGGTATTAACACCCCACTAGGTGGTACCAATAAGTACTATATTTGAACCACTGAAGGTTTAACTTTGGCATGTTATCCTTCTATCCCCTCATGTTGGGTCTGCAGCCCACATGACCCGGATCGTTAATGTGTGATTCATGAGCTTAGTGCAATATACCTTTCTAACACTAACACTTTTCCATACATAGGGTTTAAGCTGAACCCTGTGGAACTTGTATTTATACTTTAACTTTTTAAACCTATGACTCTCACTCAACATACGTGTTGACTTTTAAGCATGTTATCTTAGGTAATTAGGCACTATAGGAACCCTGGCATGGAGAACCACTGGACATGAGGACGTCCAAAATAGTTATCATTCATCAGTTTTGTGTCGTAAAACGTATCTTAGGGACCTCTCTTTTGGTAAAAGTACATCTTTTACTGTAAAAACTCCGATGAATAAATGAATGATAACACCATTTTCAAAAACATCACTTTTCGAGTAGTTTTCTATTGTCTTGTCTTTGTTTCCATGAGTAATACCCCAAACACTTTATCCGCTGCGATCAGTGAAAAATGGGAGTGTTACACCTTAGGACAACCAAAACGCAAACTTTAGTAACATCTTTGTCTAATAACCCGACTTAAGCTTGTAAAACTTCTCAGTGCCGATAAAGTTTTTGACTATCACCCTGAAATCCACCGAATCAAGGATCATTCAAAGCAATAAAATGAAATACAACCTGTGTTTAACGCATTTAAAAAGATGTATTCAAGTAAAATATACATCCTTTTCTAATGGCTGAGAGTAGCTGACCCTGACATTCACTTTTTAAGAACTACCTATCGAAACCGATATGTTGATATAAATAATGTATAAAAATGTTATTAATATCTTTCGATATCCTTAAGTTTTGACGATCACAAAATATAAGAACATTAAACGCAAAGTTAATACGTAAACAAGTTTTAAACAAGTTTATATCATCTCATCCAACATAATCACTTAAGGTATGAATAAACAATTGACTAATACATTTTATGATCAAAGGGATGTTTATTTAAATAATACAAAGTTTATAAAATTAAATAAACTTATTATATATTTTTGAAAAACATTTTTGGTAATAAAGGAAAATGTTTTATTCATAATAAATATATGAATTCAAAATTTTAACCAAAATCAGTTAGTTTTTCACCAAATAAACTTTCCCCAGAAAAAGAAAAGAAAACTGCAGTTTTCGTCTGGGCGGCCCCCTTAATTTTAAGGGGGCCGGCACACAATTAAGGGGACCGGCCACGCTCCCTTGTCAGATTCTGTCAGAAATTTTTCCCTATAAATACCACCTTAAATATGGAATTTTTCCTACCTCTTGCATGAAAATTTTCAGATCCAAATCTCTCTAAACATCCTCCTAAAAACCCTTTGATCATATAATTGTTAATCCTTGTTTCAAGTGATTCATTCCCTCACCTCTCATCTCTCAAAGTGCAAGAGAAGAATACTCCATCAACATCAAGTTGTGAAGTATTGTAGATTTGTGTATATAGTCTAGTTGTTGTGTACATTCATTGTAAAGGTGTGATAGTAGTGTAACTAGATAGATCTAGGAGTAGAAGTTGTGAATAGAAGTAGTGAGATATAAGTAGTGGTGTGAAGAAGAAGTAGTGGAGTAGTGTGAAGTTGTGAAGTAGTAGTGGTGTGTACAAGTTGTGAAGAAGGTGTGCCAAGTCGTGAAGAAATTGTGTAGAAGGTGTGAATAAGTTGTGACGTAGTTGTGGTGTGTATATTGGTGTGTAAGGTTTTCTCCGCCATAAGGGAGCTTGTTGACATAGTGAAGAAAACTCTCGAGTAGGTGACTCGAGGAGTGGAGTAGGGCAAGGAAGGTGTCCTTGTAGCTGAACCACTATAAATCCTTTGTCTCGCGGTTAGATCTTTCCATATCTTACTTATTATCTTGCTTATATCGTTATTACTTTTGTAGACGTAGACGTATATATAGAGTTGTTCATATAGTGCTACTATTGATTTTACTTAAAGATCAAACAAAAGTTTCATTCACAAAACAAAGTTTTTACAATCAAACTAAAAAGGTAACATACATTTAATTGATCATTTCGATCAAGTATAGTTTTGATACAAAATATAACTAAGGATTATAAAATAAACGTTTACATACTTATCTCTCACATATAGCTATAATTGTTTATATTATGCATGTGTTGATTTCACATACTTAGTTTGCATTATTATTATTGCTCATACTTAGATATAGTTGTTCATATTGTTCAAGACTTGAATTCACATAAGATCGAATCAAAGTTTTAAGAGTAAACAAGACTTTTGAACAACTAAGTTTTCATAAAACTAAAAAGACGTAAAACTATTCAACCCCCCCCCCCTTCTAGTTTTCCACAATTGGCATCAGAGCTACGTTAAGCAAGATTTTTAAAATATACTGTATTTTAAAACTTGTATCGATCTATGGAATCGAAAAAATATTTAGAAGGGCAATCTATGCAAAGACCACCACTATTTGAAAGTGATGGTTTTCTTTATTGGAAAAATAGATTCGAAACTTATGTGAAATCAAAAGATCTTGATCTTTGGCATGTCATTACCTTTGGTGATTTTCCCCCTATTCAATATAATTTTGAAACTAAAATGGATGAAATTGTATCTTTTGAAAAACAAAATGATGATTTGAAAAAGAAACTAGCAAAAAATAATGAGGCTAAAATGGTTATTTATAATGCGTTACCACGCAAAGAATATGAAAGAATTTTTATGTGTAAAACCGCAAAAGAAATTTGGGATTCTTTACTAATCACTCACCAAGGTAATAGTCAAGTTAAAGATAACAAAATAGATCTTCTTGTTCAACAATATGAACAATTTATGATTCCGGAGGAGGAATCAATAGATAATGCCTTTGCTAGGTTGAACACTATCATCACAAGTTTAAAAGTACTTGATGAGAATTTTTTTAGTAAGAATTTTGTTAGGAAATTTCTTAGGGCTCTTCATCCAAAATGACGAGCTAAAGTTACGGCGATTGAAGAATCGAAGAACTTGTCAACTCTTCAACTTGATGAGTAGATCGGCAACCTGAAAGTCTACGAAGCAATAATAAAGAAAGACTCCGAGATGGTCAATGGAAAAAGAGAGCAAAGCAAGTCAATTGCGTTGAAAGCTAGGAAGGAATCTAGTAACGAGGATAGCTCAACCTCCGAAAGTGATGACGAAGAATATGCGATGGCCGTAAGAGACTTCAAGAAATTCTTCAAAAGGCGAGGAAGATTCGTTAGACAACGGCATGATGAAAGGAAAGCAAACCAAAGAAATAAAGATGACAAAAATGGCAAAAGTGATAGGAAGTGCTTCAAATGTGGTGATCCAAATCATCTCATTGGAAAATGTCCAATGATGTCAAGAAATCAAAATCAATAGGCGTTTGTTGGAGGAGCTTGGAGTGATAACGATGACGATGAGAAAGAAATCACAAATGAGGAGAAATGTCTTATGGCTAAGACATCAAGTGAGGTACGTTCCGAAAATAAATACTTTAGTGACAAAAATTTATCATTAGACGAAAAAGACCTAGATAGTGAATATAATAGGTTATGCAAATTAGGTCAAAAGGTTATAGCTAAAAGTAAGTCACTAAAACATATTAATAATCTATTAGAAAATGAAGTACTCGAATTAAAAATTAGACTACAACATTTGGAAAAAGGAAAAGAAGTTTTTATAGAATGTAAAACATGCATAGAGGTTAAAAATGAAAACGAAAAACTTAAAGATGAAATTTTCAAACTTGACAAGTTTAAAAATAGTAGTAACCCACTTAAGAAAATAATAAGTGTTCAAGAAACTTCGGGAGATAAAACCGGTCTAGGATTAACCTCAACTAATGTTTCAACTAGTGAAAATAAAAGTATAAAGTTTGAATGTGAATCTAGTAAACAAAAATCATTAGAATCAAAACCTAAGTATATACGTACAAAAGATAGAAAAATACCCATTGCGAATGATGAAAAAGTAAAAACTTTTTATAAACCATCCGTAAAGACCGAAGTAGGATCCTCTAAATCTAAATTAAGATCTAAAACTCCACCACCGAGAAAACCAAATAATCTTCATACTCGATCTAAAACACCTCAGCCTAGAAGAAACCAAAATAGACAAAACTACAATAATACTAGTCATCAAATGTGGAATTATCAACCAAGTTACAATCCTTGGGGAATACTACCACCATACATGCATCCTAGCCAAATGTTGAATATGTTTGGACCAAACAACTTTGGACCAATGAGAAAATGGGGACTAAGTGGCTAAGCTGTCAATCTTGGAAGAAGTTGGAATATCATCTACAAATGACTTCTATAAGTCAACATGGTCACTTGAAGTGCTTGAAGATATTCCATTGAAGACTAAAAGGTACGCGTTTCTTTTAAGTTCATGGCTATAATTTGCATGCTTAGATATATGATTAGTTAGATTAATGCTTAGCTATACATATATGTGTTCATAATAGCTTATATTCTTATAACCTAGAAAAATCATTGGTTGACTCTCCTAGGAATAAGATAAAATTGTTCATTGCCGAACAAAATAGAAAATGGAAATCTTCTACATCCACTATTAGCAAACTCATGGTGATGAAGTGAAATGAGTTAAGTGGATCGATCGTTAATATAGAAGTAGGATTAGATCCCTCGCGTAAGAAAACTATGGATGAAACAAGCTCTCGTAGACTATGGCATTAAGTTAGATAAGCTTGCGAAAACAAAGGAACTATAGATGTTAGGTTATACCCCATTCAACACTCTCGCATCTAACATATAAATTATCGTCTTCATTTCCTTTAGGATCATAGGATATGTAGAAACGATAGCATGAGATAATAATAGGCTTAACCAATCCTCTTGAGCATGAGATCTTTAATAAACATTTTTTAAAATATTTGATTTATGATATTTGTTGTCAAAAATCTAATATCTCTAAACCTCACATTTTGGAAAATAGTTTTTCAAATAACTATCCCACTTTTAAATAACATGTTTTCACTATCAATATCCACAATTTTGTTTTGATCAAAACTAAAGATTGGGAAAATATTCTTTACCGTTCATTCACACATTTTGAAGTAAAAACCCAATCTATCTTATTCAAATAACTCTCACATCTAAGTGAAAACTTACTTTCAAACATTGTTGAATAATGCTAAAAACGTCTCTTTTAAAATCATGCATGGTGATCTCATATTTGTCATCTATATTTATATAAATGACACTTATAAGTGAACTAAATCAAATCAAGAGGACCATGGTTTGTTCATTAAGACTTTGTTTATAACAAGTCTAGAAATCCATGCTATCATAACTACCCACCTATTGCACATTGGTACACATTAGGATTAATCCTCCTAGTTATGTAGTTATGAAATACTTGATGTTGCTTATTGTTTCCTAGCACTTATATTTTACTTGCTTGATGAGTATGTTTGCATGCTAGATGAAATTGCTTGTTTACTTAATCTCTTTGATTAACATGCTTTGGCTACATAATTGCCTACATAATTAGTATATGCTTAATTGCCTCAAAGAGTTGGACTTGTTTGAAACCAAAAACACAACCTTTCTGCAATTCACTACCAAAAACCCTTTTCTGGCAATCTGGGAATCACCAGATTGGCGGGCCCCTTAAATCATAAGGCGGCCCCCTTAATTATTAAGGGGACCGGCCATCTGATGGTCGAAGGTGTTGTTTCCTTTTTCTACTTTTTAGCCCATTCCATCCTACACTTCTCAAAATTCACAAACCTATTTTATTCTAAACCTTCTATCAAAGTTTATCCATCCTTAATCCCACCTATCCTACACTATAAACACCCCCATTATTCATAATCTTCATTCATCTCTTCATGTCCTCTCCCATCAAACCAAAACCACCAAGAAACCCCGTTTGGAGAAGAAAGCCTAACTTCCATTAAAAGCCCATCAAACCAAATGATGTTGTCAAACATCCAACACCAAAATCCTCCTATGTCTTCAACATTACATATCAACAACCTTTACTCACCCATATCCTTCTACATTACACTCAAACCTCATAACCTTTACACACTCAAACCTCATAACCTTTACTCACCCAACCTCAAATTTCATCTCCTAGTGCACCTAATGCACCATCTATAACACCCTCCTACCAAGAAATCCCTTCCATGAACATCGCTCTTTCACTCTAACCTATCACATCACTTGATACTCATTTACCATCTTTACCAATAACTCAACCTAGTCATCCTCACAAAAGATTCAACCATATACCCATTTCCTACACTCTACAAAGTGTGTCATCACCACTACAACTTAACCCATGAAGGTCAAACCATATTTCATGATACACAAACCTCATGTTAACTCAAATGAACCCTTTCAAAAACCTCGTCATAATAACCAAACATCCATCCTTGTTCCCAAAAATACACCTTCATCTTACCAACATAAGCCAAATGAAGAGCATGTTCAATCTCAAAACAACAATCCCAATCTCATTCCTAACACCTCACATTTTGTTCAACCTACCAATCCACCATCCAAAACATCCTCCACTCATGATACATCCTCCACAACTTCATTCTCATCCATTCATGATTACCCAAACTCACAAATATCTCCACCACCAAGAGTATCACCACCACCTTCTACCAACACACATGTTATCCCTATGTTGCATGTCCTATCATCTTCCTCCAAACACTTGAAGTTCATTGAAGAACTCAAGGAAGCCCATAAGCTTTGTGCTCTTCTTGCCTTACACCTTGCTCAATGCAACTTGGAACAACTTTCCTCTAGCTCTCCTTTCATTACCCCACAACTTGAATCAAGTTGAAAAACATGTCAACAATTGACTTTGTTGCATCTTTCTCCTAAAAACCATTGCATTCAATGAACACTTCACTTGGATTGAATATCTTCTCACTAGATCACATCCAATACCCTCACTTGAACAACATCCAAAACCTTAATCAACCTCTTCCGCTACAAACTCTCCACCACCAAACTCTCCAACATTCATGACCCAAACATATACCTCCATTAATCCAACAACCTTACCCTTACTCAACCATCTTCATTCCAAACACTTCATCATCAACCCTTTCAAATACGAACCAACCAACCTTTTGTTACAACCAAGTCCGATGGCTCTCTTTGGCAAATTAGGATCTTTAACATAATCATTTTGAATTAATTGTTATGCATCCTTAATATTTGTTTGCTATGCTTGTTATTTGTATATTGCATATTCTTCTATATATGCTTGTGCTCTATTATTTTTCTTGCGAGCATTCCATATCTCGATCTCTTATGACCTCAAAACGAGGGGGAGTATACTTCAAGGGGGAGCTATACATTCGTCGGGATAACCTTTTTGATGTTAACAAAAAGGGGGAGAAGTGATATAAACTCACACTAAAAAACTTGCATATATATTAATTTTTAGTTTAATGAGTTTAGATTTTGTAATCATCAAAAAGGGGGAGATTGTTGATATAAATAATGTATAAAAACGTTATTAATATCTTTCGATATCCTTAAGTTTTGACGATCACAAAATATAAGAACATTAAACGCAAAGTTAATACGTAAACAAGTTTTAACCAAGTTTATATCATCTCATCCAACATAATCACTTAAGGTATGAATAAACAAGTGACGAATACATTTTATGATCAAATGGATGTTTACTTAAATAATACAAAGTTTATAAAATTAAATAAATTTATTATATATTTTTGAAAAACATTTTTGGTAATAAAGGAAAATGTTTTATTCATAATAAATATATGAATTCAAAATTTTAACCAAAATCAGTTAGTTTTTCACCAAATAAACTTTCCCAAAAAAAAGACAAGAAAACTGCAGTTTTCGTGTGGGCGGCCCCCTTAACTATAAGGGGGCCGGCACACAATTAAGGGGATCGGCCACGCTCCCCTGTCAGATTCTGTCAGAAATTTTTCCCTATAAATACCACCTTAAATTTGGAATTTTTCCTACCTCTTGCACGAAAATTTTCAGATCCAAATCTCTCTAAACATCCTCCTAAAAACCCTTTGATCATATAATTTTTAATCCTTGTTTCAAGTGATTCATTCCCTCACCTCTCATCTCTCAATGTGCAAGAGAAGAATACTCCATCAACATCAAGTTGTGAAGTATTGTAGATTTGTGTATATAGTCTAGTTGTTGTGTACATTCATTGTAAAGGTGTGATAGTAGTGTAACTAGATAGATCTAGGAGTAGAAGTTGTGAATAGAAGTAGTGAGATATAAGTAGTGGTGTGAAGAAGAAGTAGTGGAGTAGTGTGAAGTAGTAGTGGTGTGTACAAGTTGTGAAGAAGGTGTGCCAAGTCGTGAAGAAATTGTGTAGAAGGTGTGAATAAGTTGTGACGTAGTTGTGGTGTGTATATTGGTGTGTAAGGTTTTCTCCGCCATAAGGGAGCTTGTTGACATAGTGAAGAAAACTCTCGAGTAGGTGACTCGAGGAGTGGAGTAGGGCAAGGAAGGTGTCCTTGTAGCCGAACCACTATAAATCCTTTGTCTCGCGGTTAGATCTTTCCATATCTTCCTTATTATCTTGCTTATATCGTTATTACTTTTGTAGACGTAGACGTATATATAGAGTTGTTCATATAGTGCTAGTATTGATTTTACTTAAAGATCAAACAAAAGTTTATTCACAAAACAAAGTTTTTACAATCAAACTAAAAAGGTAACATACATTTAATTGATCATTTCGATCAAGTATAGTTTTGATACAAAATATAACTAAGGATTATAAAATAAACGTTTACTTACTTATCTCTCATATATAGCTATAATTGTTTATATTATGCATGTGTTGATTTCACATACTTAGTTTGCATTATTATTATTGCTCATACTTAGATATAGTTGTTCATATTGTTCAAGACTTGAATTCACATAAGATCGAATTAAAGTTTTAAGAGTAAACAAGACTTTTGAACAACTAAGTTTTCATAAAACTAAAAAGACGTAAAACTATTCAACCCCCCCCCCCTTCTAGTTTTCCACACGATAACTTTTCTACACCCATTGATCCACCAAGGGCTCCTGATACTCTTTCGCCGCATTCTCACGTGCTTCTCCATGCCAACTGCCATTGTTCCATAAGCTCCTCCGTTGATGTTCCTGAAATCGAACTCTGTTGTTAAAATAACTATCCAAATACATACCAATATACCAGTATCATTCAAACATTCATGAAATAATTAGTGAAAGGTCCCCCATGACCCCATGCCACAGCGCTTCACACATCCTTTACCACTCCCTGCTTGAGCTTACTCCAAACTGTCCTGCTTCCCTCTTTCCTGTTTGGGCCTGCAAACATAAAAATCAAACTTTAGTTGGTTATGCAAAATTATTGAACTTCTGGAAATACAAACCTTCATTCTTTACAATTATGAAAAGTTTAATCTACTAAATATTCAAACCAACAAAATGAAGCAGCAAGAAGTGTCAGTAGGATTGTATATAAGCCTCAAGAAACTGTTTGGCTTAGATTTGCAAGTACGGGATTGGATAAAAGGGCATCCGAGCCTCCCTAGCTGCAAACATGACATTGTGCTGCCCCGTCAATTAAGGATAAAACAGAACATCGTAGCACTCTACTAGCCATTTTTGTAATGATAATAATTGCTAATATATAAGAGCACGATTCATATAATGCTTAAAAAGAAGGTAGATGTTTATCTGTAGTCAGGGAGTGTGTGTGGCCACTATTTGCACGCAAACCGTCATGCACAGGCTGCGTTAGTTCATTTACACCTAAAAAAATTGGTGAATGTCAGAGACCAATATTTCAAGGCAACTGTGTTTATCCTTTGAGTGATTAAAACAAAAAGAAACTTACATGTTCACAATGTTAGATGCGACAGAAACTGAAATTTAACTTATTTCTACTTATTAATGTCATCGCAATACACATTGCTATGTATCCTCAAACCCCTCGATAAGCCTCATCTTCACCCATTACTGAACCTGAGAGGTGGTTCTGCACATTAAAAAAAGAAGGAAAAAAATAGCATATGCTTTCAAATATTTGGTAAAACTATAATGTAAGTGCTAGAAACCAATTGTATAAGAAATATGAAACTCACTTACCATGAGTTGCTGAAAAGCAATTGTATACAATCTCGTCTATCTTATTAGCTTTCTTTCAAGTTTGGTTAACAACTTCTTTTAAACATACACTAAACCATAGAATACATAGTGCCATATACATTGCACAATAAACCTATCCCTTGGGTACATATTGTTGGATTTTTTTTTTTAACATTTTGCATGTGTATTCTAAGCAATACGTTCTGTACATGGGACTTAAGCGGGTTATTAGACAAAGATGTTACTAAAGTTTGCGTTTTGGTTGTCCTAAGGTAAAATATTTTGAAACTTGTCCACGTGGAATTTTCCACATTTCCACCTCATTTATTCCCTTTTTTATATTTCCACCTATGATTTCCACTAACTAATTAAACTAATTTATATAAACACCCAACCCTACACAACCCTAACACATCCCCACATCCCCACACCCCCACCTGATTCTAAAAATTAGGGTTCTAACCCACATTTTCTAATCGACCTTTTCTTCCAAGTTGCAATGGCGAACCTTTGTGGTTGTGGTGAAATAGCGAAGTGCCAAACCTCTTGGACACAATTCAACCCTGGAAGAAGATTTCTTGGTTGCCCCAATTTCATGGATCCCACAAGGAATTGCAACTATTTCAGATGGGTGGATGGTCCCTTACCAAATCGTTGGTATCAAGCAACCATGTATCAGCTCCATGTTAATTTGGTGAATGCACAAGATCAAATTGCTCAAGCTAACAATCAAACCTCTCGAACTGCTTTCTACAATAAGGTTTTGATTGTGTTGATTGTTGGGATGCTTCTTGTTAGGTTAATGTAGGTATTATGGTAGTTTATGTATTATGGTAGTTGATGTATAATGGTAGGTTTAGGGTTTAGGATGATCTGTTTTGGGGATGAAGTTACATGGTGTAACTGTTTTGGTTGTAATGATAGATGAAGTGTTATGGTCATGTATGGTAGATGCTGTCTTTTGTAAAACAATGGTTTAATGAAGTAATGAAGTATTTATATTAGATGGTCTACCTATGTATACATTTGTTTGATAATGGTTCATGCATTTTTGTTTAAACATACTATGATACAAAAGCTGCAAACAGAAATGTGCCAAAATGGTGAAACATAAAGATACTAAACCATTCATTTACCATTCATTCTAAAATGATTAAACTAGTGTCACATATTAGTGACAATGGCTGATGTACAAAAGTGCCAAACATATTTGGCTAGCCATTTCAGTCACATAGTTGTGATACCATGTATAAGATATACAAAAGATGTGCAGATGTAAACTGCAAATGTTAAGTAGCATCCTAAATATTAACACGTTCATAGGTAAGTGACATATGGCTGATATACAAAAGTGCCAAACATTTGGCTAGCCATTAAAGTCAATCCTAATATCTATTCAAGAGAGATTGCATCATCTTCAGTCAATCCAGGACCAGGTGATGGTGGCCTGTTGAACAAGATCTGTTTGATCCTTTCTGACTGCCTTCTGATGATTGGTGGTGCTTGAACTTGTTGTTGCATTGGTGGTGCTTGAACTTGTTGTTGCACTGGTGGTGGTGGAACTTGTTGCTGTTCTGCTACTGGTTGAACTTGTTGCTAATCTGCTAGTCTTCTTCTTTCACTCATCCTCCTTTGATACTCATCAGTTCTTCTAATCAATGGTTCCAGCATAGGTTCTTGTAACACAACAGCTTCTTGTCTTTCAGCATGAATCCTAACATCTTCTGGTGTAATTCCAATTGGCCATGCAGGTACAGGAAAACCCATAACATTCTGCAAAAAATGAATACATTAATAAACAAAATGAGTGAACATATTTAATGCAAAAAGAACTATAAATACTTACCCCTACCATTGCCTCTCCATCCACAGGCTCTATCTGTTACAAAGAAAGCTCTGCTCCAGCTTTCTGGATGTCTATCCATCAGATGTTGGTGTGCTTCTTTGCTGTGATTCTTGATCTCATTCATAACCTTTTCAAACTTAGTAGGATATGTTGCCTTAGCTGCTCTCCAAAAGAGTGTCCTAAATAGCACACCAGTGAACTTTCTGAAGTTAGCATAGATGTGCCTAGCACATTGTCTATGCTCAGCTAAAGGCATAATTTCCTTTGCAGCTTCAACAATACCTTGCAAAACACATAAGTTAAAGACTGCACACATATGTATAATATCATATAAAATGTAAATAAGACTACCTTATGTTGATTAGATATAATTGTTAATCCATGACCAGCTGCATTTCCCAAGTCATCAATGAGACATTGCATGAACCAACTCCAATTTTCCTTGTTCTCAACACTGACCACTGCCCATGCAATTGGATATATTTGGTTATTGCCATCCCTACCTACAGCTAATAGCAGTTATCCCTTGCAAATGGTTTTCAAAAAGCATCCATCTAACCCAATTATCCTTCTACAACCTTCTAGCCATCCTTGTTTCAAAGCCTTATAACAAACATAGAAACTACTAAAGTATGTCTTTCCATATGGCATTGAAGTAACACCCATCTTACATGTTGACCCTGGATTAGAATTAAGGATTTCAGCTGCATATGACCATAGCATTCCATAGTGATCCTCTAAACATGTCTCATATTGCTGTAAAGCCTTAATCTTTCCCCTCCTAGCTTGACTAACAGTCACTTTGCACTTGTATTTCTTTAATATTAACTCAATAAGGGACCTAACTGTAATAGTAGGATTCACCATGATCTTTTTAGCATAATTCCTAGCTAACCAGTTGCTTGTTATTAAGCTACTATACTCATATGTCCTTGAACACACATGCCTATCATTCAGGGTTTTAATTTGAAAAGAATTCTCTTGTTGCATCCAAGATGCCCACAATCTAAATGGGCATTTCTTTTCTTTATTATCCCTAGAACATTTAGCTAACAGTCTCTTAGGGTTGTTTACATTGTAATATAGCTTATAACCATTAGCCAAAGCATAGTATGCAAGTGCTCTTGTCAGTTGCTCAGGACCCTCATACCTTTCACCTAATTGTGGTCTCATGAACTTCCTTTTTACAGTAGGATCATGGATTGGCCAGTGATCACCCAACATATCCCGATCATTTACTTTTTTAGGAACATGGTCTTTCTGAGAAGTAAAGTCATCTTTAGGCAAACCATTGTAAATCCTAGACAAAAAAAATTCATCAAACATCTTAGAAGCTTTTTTCTTTGGGGCAGGTTCTACTTTCTTAGTCCTAACCTCCAACATCTCATCCTTCCCATCTGACAATGGTCCAATGATGCAGTGTCACTCTCTTCAGAACTACAATACTCATACACATTATAATCAGCATCATCTAAATCACTTTCACTATCATAATCTTGTTGTTCATTAGTGGTGTCATTTATGTCAAACTCAGAATGAGAAGCATATACATGCAAGACATGATCATTATCAACACCACATTGAACAAAAGCATCAAAGTCAGCATTTGTTTTAAGAGGTTTTAATCCTAAATGAAACTCTAAGCCAGGGACCAAATAAAACAAACACTTCACCTCACTAGTAAAATCAATTTCCAAAAGTCTCACAAATTCTAGCAAGTCTAATGCAAGCAGATCCACATTAGGAATTTCAGAAAGAATTTCATAATCATAAGAAAGGGGATCTCTTACAAATACACCACCACGATGATACTTTATTAAAAACGTGGATGATTGTGTTCCTGATGCCATCTGAAACATGATGAAACAATAAACATTGTTAATTTGAAAAAAACCCTAATTTGAACAAAACCTTAAATAATAAGCTACTTTTGAAAGAAAAAAGAGATTAAGTCATCAGACATTGGTAATTTACCTTTTTGGATAAGATGGCAACCGTAATCAAAATCTATTTGAACAATTTTTTAATTTTGAGATCTAGGGTTTGGAATTGGGATGTGTGTGTAATCGTTTGGGAAGAGTGTGTGTTATGGTTGGGATCACTAAAAAATTATCGTTTATACTTAAAAATAAATGATTGTAATATTTAATTATTACTTGATTAAAAAAAACATGTCCACGTTAGATTATAACCGGTAACTCTAGGTTACCCAAAACACAGTAATGAAATTAACCGGTCATACTAAGTTGAGTAACTTAGATGAAAAGTTTCAAACTATGTTACCTTAGGACAACCAAAACGCAAACTTTAGTAACATCTTTGTCTAATAACCCGACTTAAGCTTGTAAAACTTCTCAGTGCCGATAAGGTTTTTAACTATCACCCTGAAATCCACCGAATCAAGGATCATCCAAAGCAGTAAAACAAAATCCAACCTGTGTTTAACGCATTTAAAAAGATGTATTCAAGTAAAATATATATCCTTTCCAATGGCTGAGAGTAGCTGACCCTGACATTCACTTTTTAGGAACCACCTATCGAAACCGATAACTTTTCTACACCCATTGATCCACCAAGGGCTCCTGATACTCTTTCGTCGCATTCTCACGTGCTTCTCCATGCCAACTGCCATTGTTCCATAAGCTCCTCCGTTGATGTTCCTGAAATCGAACTCTGTTGTTAAAATAACTATCCAAATACATACCAATATACCAGTATAATTCAAACATTCATGAAATAATTAGTGACCTGAATGTATGTTGTTAAGGTAAACAATTGCGTGAACACTGGATAGCTGGTCATTTATCAATTGTGATTGATAGATAGTATAACTTCATCATCAGTCACACACCAATTAGTTATAAGGATTATGACACATTCATTTTCAACATGTTATCATGACAGTTACAACATTGTTTAGCTATAACTCATTGTTAGGGGAGCAATAATATAATAATTAATAAAAATCTGAAAGAATAAAATGATTATTTTTGTAAACTTGTAAAATAGAGCGTGCTGCAAGATATCCTTCTATATCACTACATGAGTATCCCCATCCTTGAAGATTACCGATATCAACAAACTTCTCCTGGCCCAAAGGCATCCTGATGTCCACATGTGAGATAGATTATTGACCACTAACCTTGACGAAACTGACAATAAGGGCATGCTTCGTTTGTAGAGGGGAATAGCAATGGGAAAGGCAAAAAGAATATAAAGGGGATATAAAGGTAATCAAATTCATTACCCTCAAGTTAGTGGGTAATGACTCATTACCCAAAAGTGGGTAATGAGTGATTGCATTATATAGTACCAAGCATCATTATTCATTATGTTACCCATTCCTTAATTTGGTCTGAATTTTCATTTCTGTCCATGGTATACTGACATATATAAGCAATTAAAGTTCTACATTAACAGTGCATGTACATAAGCAATTGAGATTCACATATGGAACATCTATTTTTTTGGAAAATCTATGAATCAGGAATATTACCCACTCTATGGAGAATCAGTTAGGATGTTACATTTACTATAAATTTTTAGGATATTACTTTTACTATAAATTTTAATGTAAACATTTGATTGAACAACTGGTGTGCATCAAACAAATCCAAATGACTTTTGCAAATTAACTTGAGTATTATATCATATATCCAAACACTCTGTTAGTTCCAAGTACCAAAAATACTTGGTGAAGAACATGCAACATTTGTTCATTAGGAAAAAAAGTTCCTTACTAATAACACATCAAGGTAAAAATACATCACCAACGTATTTGTGTAAAAAAAAAACCGTCTCTCATTTTCATAATTTCACATAAAAAAAAAAAAAAAAAAAAAAAAAAAAAAAAAAAAAAAAAAATCTTATAAATTTCAAGATATTATTCCCCAATTTCCTGAAAATCCTCTGCTTCACACCAAAGTAAGACAACCTCCAAAAACCCCTTTTGATTCATAGCAAACAAATTGAGATGAATAACTATAATCAAAAGCAAGTACATACCCTTTTGATTCTACCAAAGTCATAAACAAATGTAAAACTAAAACCTTGGTATGGATCACCGGCCACTTACCAACCTCGCTACAACCCCACTTAAGCACGAACATCGGCAGCGTTTACGATTCTCTGATTATTCGCCTCTTACAATCGATTTTTTAGCAGTTCTTTTTTTATATATAACAATGAGAGAGAGAGAGAGAGAGAGAGAGAGAGAGAGAGAGAGAGAGAGAGAGATAGAGAGAGGCGGTGAGATATGTGTGGGGGATTCTAGAGACTGAAACAAAAAGACCAACATGTGCCTTTACAGTGGCAAAACGGGCTACAGTGCAATACAGTAGCAAAACAGGGTGCACTGTTCATAAGCTACAGTATCCGGGTAAGCAATTAAAGATGGCAGCCAATGAGGTTCCTCCGCTTGTCCCACTATCAAAAAATTAGGCATAACCCACCAATGGGAAGGCTGGTTAGCAAAATAAATACTCTGTAACATATTTGGTGTGGATTTAGAGGTGTTCATTGGTTCGGTTATCGGGTTGTTTGGTTAATTCGGTTCGATTATAAGTTCGGTTCGGTTTATTCAGCTATTACCTAAAGAATGCATACCCCTATATGGATTTTAAAATCATGGACTTT
The DNA here is from genome assembly GCA_030686995.1 of Artemisia argyi. Classification (NCBI taxonomy): domain Eukaryota; kingdom Viridiplantae; phylum Streptophyta; class Magnoliopsida; order Asterales; family Asteraceae; genus Artemisia; species Artemisia argyi. Next base: position 116,287,662 of record CM060680.1, on the reverse strand, counting down.
ATTATATACACACATCAACATTAGTTTTGAAGAACCCCACTGTCAAAGGTTTGAGACCAAATCTTAAAACTAAGGGCATCCACTATGGTAGTTTATGAAAAATTTTAGAAAGTTATGAAGAGGTCTAAAAACTTGTAAACCATAGCGAGAATCTATTTCAAGCTTATGTGGCATGAAGAGATCTAGGATATTGAACCTTTTCATAATTTAATGCATTTGAATTATGGGATGTTTATAAAACTTGAAAAGTTTTATACATAGTGGGGATAGGTTTATAAAATAAAAAGATTTATAAATTAATGTCAAAACACGATTATAAAGTGAATGCCCTAAAACCTATATAACAAACAAATGATTCTACTATGACGGTATTCCTAAATATCAAAAACCCTCTAATAAACACCCCTTTTATAGTTCTTCAAAAACGTTCGACCTCTTACCGCAAAAATAAGGGTGCGTTGGTTTGCATACGAGAATTAATATGAGTATGGGTTTAGATTTAGATATGCGGTGGAATCAAAATTGGTATGAAGTTGGATATTATTCCTTATAATCATGTTTGGTTTGATGTTGGAGTCCTTGGTATCACGGTATAACATAAAAGTAGGGTCCGTTTGGTTTGTTGACGGGTTTAGGATTTGGATTCGGATTTGGAATGTAGTTATTGGAATTTTTTTTATAGGAAACAGTCTCTCTGATTTTGCTACAGAAAAACATTATCCCAACACCTAAACCATAAACGTTGTTACTAACAAAGCATAGTTACTTACATAAACCTTGCTAGAAGGTTATTGAACTTAGTGGAAGATCTCACATTATAAAATATGTGACTTCTTAAGAGCGTCTTCAGCCTATTCTACATCATAGACAAATATTGTCTTATCTTTTGTTAGTTTACATGATATGGAAAAAAAAAGAAACAACCTATGAGCATTTCCAGCAATAGTCATGGATTTTTATTAGATAATAAAGACTAAAATACACCACTGGTCCCTGAACTTTCCACAAAGCATCGCCATGCACCCTAACTTTCTAAAAACGTCGTGTGGCGTCCAAAACATGGGAAATTGAGGCCGAATGCGTCCCTTGACCACTTTTGTCTCGGTCAACGCTCATATTTTGGTACATTTCCAAGGGTATAATAGGAAAAATACATTATCACCACACTATGGTTAAATTAACCATGACATATGATAGTTTAGGGACCAACTAAGAACTATGCTTCGCAACTTGAGCCTATCTTCTCTAATACGCTAGTTATTATTCGTGCGATAACCAATTAACCCACAAACCAAACACATTTACACACCATAATTACACAAACCCTTATCCAGACCATCACCGGTAAATCAAAAACCAAAACCAGGCACCCATTTCCAGAAGTCAAAGACCCAGCTAAAATTCCAACATTACAATGTCTTTTGGAGACAATGTGATCACTGATATGACAGATTATATCAGCAACATGCCAGATAACGTGACCACTAATATTATGAACCGATTGCCGCTAAAAGATGCGGTGAGGACCGGTAGTTTAGCCAGAAGCTGGAGGTTTGAGTGGACTTTGCTGACGGATATCATAGTTGATGAGGATTTGTTTTACTATTTAACAAATACCTTTGATGGGAGGCATATTACTAGGCTTTTACTCCAGCTTAATGGGCCAGTAAGAAGGTTTGTGTTCTCCGTAGAGCCTAAAATGCTATTTGGACAAGACGACTTGAATTATGAGAGACATTCATGAGTGGCTTTTGTTTTTGGCTCGGGTCGAAGTTGAGGATCTCACAATTCGAAACTGGTATGGTGAGCCAGTTACTTTGCCAACCCAACTTTACTATCGTCAGGAGTTGAAATTTCTTGAACTTCATTGTTGCACTTTTCCCACTATGACAAGTTTTAGGGGTTTTCCAAAGCTACTCAGCTTAGAATTGTGTAATGTCAATTTTCATAGTGGTACAGTTTGGGACTTAGTTGCTGGTTGTCCCTTGCTTGAGTCTCTAAATATGGATCGTTGTACTACAAACGAGATGAGACTATGGGATATTGCAATTCTTAGCAATTTGAAGAAGTTAAATGTGTCATTTGGTATTTGGAACCATCCTATGACAATAACAACTTCCAATATCTTTCAGTTGTCAAATGTTCCTAAACTTTAGACCCTTACCATGGATTTTCAAGACTGCAATGTAAGACCTATTTCATTTTTTCACTTCAACTTACATACTGTTAAAGTAATTTCTAACATTCATGCAATGTTAGCTTTGAAACTAAAGGAAATTCGTCCTTTTGTAGTTGTTGGAAGAAGGTACCTCCTGGATGAATGTCCGTGTGGCCTTTCTATCCCTCAAGTCTCTTGAGATATATGGTTCGATTTTGGGAATAATGCAATGGTTTCATTGATCGTTCAAATGATACGTGGCTCTCCAATTATGCAAAGGCTAGAAACCAGGGTAAGTGGAATGCATATGTATGAAAGACATCATATAAACTTCCAATTGTTGTGCATATGAATAGTCTCTCATTTTGCAGGCCTTATACACGCTTACTTATGTACCTTTGGAGATTGATTCATTTGATGTAACCATCAACAGAATGACCACGGGGCAGCTTCAAACTGTGGTGTTTCGTTCTTTCCCTAAAACAGAGAATGAAATAGCCATAATAAGGTTCATACTTGCATGTTCCCCCTTACTGAAGAAAATTTATATCCATGACTGCAATTTGACTCCTGATGAGAATCAAAACATCAAGTTGAAATGGGATTTGGCAAGGAGGCTGTTGAAACTCCATCGAGCTTCCCCCACAGCCGGGGTAGATTTCTTTTACTGATTCTAGTTTATGTATGGGTTGAATACCCTAAGATAACTATTTTCGTATAAGTATGTTGCTATTTACTTTCAACCTAGTGAATATGCCTGTGATTCGAATGGTTACTTTGTACACTACCTATATTGCTAACCAAATTGTCACAACTCGTAATTTCTGGTCATTTTCCAACCCTCGACAATTTACTATTCACAAGTTACTATTCACCGATCACTATTCATCGTTTTTGAGGTCAATTTGACATTTCGAGAACATTCAGAAATTTTATTCACTTGACACTATTCATTCCCGGAAGAAAACCACTATTCACGTGCATTACTCATGTCATCGTAAACTTAGTTTACGGGTATTCAATTCGCGTAACCGTATTGGTTCAGGAGTGAATTCATGCATTATCATTGAGACATTTCATACAGACTAGAAATAGTCCGCATATCATTATTATGGCACTTGCATACTATTCCACTCGTAGGATATATTCAAATTAATACTTTTGATATATTTGACTTTTTACGTATGTTTATTCTTAAATAAACGTTAACAAATGACCAATAATGTGAATAACACGTCCGACACTCCCGACGATGATCCCAATATATTTTTATATTCATTCTAATAATATAAAAATTATAATATTAATTTACCCGGTATTTTCAAATCAATGACTACATTTCACGGTCGAAGCTTATTACTCAGTCGGTTTGCGATATTTCAACCCGATAATTATCCTAACACTCGATTCTCACCAGGAATAATATTTTACAACTTTTACAACTTCGTCGTATTTTATTTCACCTCGGTAACATTTATTTTTAGTTAACTTGGTACCCGGTATCTTCTAAAACTATTAATATCTACACAATATTACCTAACATCTTACAAATTCACCCATTTTTCTTCACCCTCATCACTTTACTTACATGTTTGACATTTTTTTTACTAACCTTCAATTAATAAATGTACCTTTAACCAAAAACCTAGCCAATCTATATTTTATAACTTCAATTATTACCTAATATATGTAATATATATACAAAAAACTCATCTTTTCACCTCATTTCCAAGATCTAAAAGCAAGCAAACATTTCTTTTTCTCTCTTCTTGGTGGTGCTCGGCCTCAACACAAAAACAAGCAAGAACCATAAAAATTTCAAGATCAAGTATATTTCAAGTTTCATTAGTTACCTATTTTAAGGTTTTGAAATAAAAACCTTTAGGTTAATTAGGTTTTCATCTCCAAAACTCATCAAATCTTTCAAGTAAGTATGTCAAACTAATTTTCCTAATTTTATCAAGTTCTTATTATGTTCATATGGTTTTTATACAAGATCTTATGCATTTGATAGCTTATACCACTTTATTTTACAAACTTATAACTTTTGAACCCTAGAAAATGTATATGGTTAGATCCTTGTTAGATCTACTTGATTTGTGATTTTTAAGAACCCATGACACCCTAAGAAGGTGTATGGTAGGATTAGATTAGTTTTGTGGTGATTGAAAGTGGTTTGGTTGAAGCTAAAACTAGATTAAAACCCTAGAAATGATTTTTGAAACAATAGAAATACCTACTGTCCCTATTTTTAATTCATGGGAAAATCAGTAGATGGTGGTAAATTTTTGACCAAAGATTTAGAAAATACTTTCAAAAACGAAACTTTTGGCGAAAGAACGGATTAAAACGAGTTAATAACGAAGGAGATATGATTTTCCGAATTTAACGACGAAAACTATTTTCTGAAAAACTGCATGCTGTTTGGCAGATTTCGACGTACAAAAAGAGGTGTTAAACGTAACCTAGTGGAGCCGAGTTATCAAAAATATACTAGTATATACAAAAACGAATCCGTGGATATAAAGAACGAGGAAAATGAACTAAAAACGACCAAGTTATTCACGTTTTAAAATCGTCAAAACTATATATATATAGTCACTACTAGAAAATAATATAACTACGTACTAAATGAGATATTTTCTAGATTTCTTATTCAAGGAGTTTATTTTTAACTAACGAAGTACGTACGACTCAAGGATTATTACGCGACTACTAGACATTATTTTAAGGTTTTCTAGACGAGGAATATAACACTAATATTTTTATACGATATACCATGACAAGTTATATACTTCTATATTTGGACTTATTTTCCTAAGTAGGGAAACTATTTTACTTTGACAATAACTAGTATTTCCAAGTTACGAGTGGTATAGGCATCATGTGCACGTGCATTCATTTCATCATGTCATGATCTAAGGTAGATCGTTATTACTCATATTAGGTTGCGGTTAGAGATCGTGCCTCATTTCAGTGTATCCATTCTTGTCATCGTAGCTATCGCTCCAGGTGAGTCATAGCCCCTACTATTTTAATTGTTTTGTAAACTCTTTGGGGGAGAATACATGCTCGTTTTACTTAAACGCACTACTGGTTTTACCTGGTTGATTACTCAAATATTTCCAGCTTTGTCTAAATATATATTTGATCACCTGCACTTCATTAGTATGCTTGACTACCGGTATTTCTTTGGTATATTTAACCACCTGCATTCATTGGTATGTTTGATTTTCTTGTATTTCATGGGATTGATTATCCTTGTTTACATGACCACATTGTCATAATTGTTAATCTGGCGACATTGTCAGTATTGTTTATCTGGCGACATTGTCAGTATTAATTATCTGGCGACATTGTCAGTATTGCTTATATAACCTTATTGACTGAATTATTTTTATATAGCCGTTTTGCTATGTTTATCTGGGAATTTGGATACCATTATTACTTTTGTTCACGTAGACTTTAATACATTTGGCAGTGGGTTGTAAACACACAGGTTACAAGTCTCTTATGGCGGGACTTGCAACTGAGTGGATTTACAATGCCTTTGCTGGGCGATCTTTTCTCTATAAGGAATTACTTGTTAAACAAACTCTATGAACTCACCAACCTCGTGTTGACACTTTAGCATGTATTTTCAGGATTTAAGCATATGGCACGCTACTGGAGGTTTTGGCAGGGCATGGCATGGTCATAGAAGACTCTGATTATTTATATGGGGACCGTTTTAAACTATTTTAAGGGCCTATTTCCGCACTACTTTTAAGGATGTAAATTTAATATTTTTAATTAAACGATTATATTCTAAATGATTAAAGTGAAAACCATTTTTGTACTTGTGTTGTAATACCGATTGAGTTACACCCCAGCTACATGTATGCTTCCGCTGGACCCGATTTTGGGGGTGTGACAGATTGGTATCAGAGCTTTGGCTATAGCGAACTAAGTGTTTTTAAAACCTAGACTATAGCTACTTTTACGAAAACTTAACCCTATGACCGTCACGTGCCTGCCTACCAAGATGATGCCTCACTTGTGGTTTGTTGCTGAATTAGGTGATGAGAATTGTGTCTCATTATCTGGTATATTATATTCACTTATTCTAGTTGATTACTATCATTGTCTTTCATATAAGCATGTTCACGTATCATATATGTCACCGCATTATGTTTTCCATGCATAGTTTCATCATTCGACCTCGAGTTTGGTCACTTGCTTTTGTCTTTCTGAACCTCGTGGTATTTGTGATGGACATAGTCTTAGTATAACTGAGCTGAGTATTTCAAAATTCATGGAACCTCGGTGGGATATAGACTGGTCATCTATATTCAACCCGGGATAGTGAGATATAGGCTGACCACCTATGTCTGACTCAGAGATGAATTTTGCAACACTGAGAATGGTTATAATAAAATTTTGTCTGGATCAAATTCTCTACCCAATTCCCAAATGTTTCATCCATGTGTGCGTACTTACTTTCATCACAATCTCATTATGTCGCAGCTGTCACAGTCTTTTCCCTTCTCACCATTATTATCATTTCTTTTCCCCATATATATATAAGGAATTAGGTGATACTCTATAGATTCCTATGTCACCATCACTCACTACTACCAATATAGATAAGTGGATATTATAAATGACCTCCCTAGGAAAGACTTCCCATACCATATATAAGGAGGATCCCTAGGTACATTATGACCATTTAAAACTCAACAGAAATCCCAAGATATCACAAAACCACTCGAGCCACGTCAACTCGTCATATCGCAACATCAACCTTTCATTCTATGATAATCCACTCTCGAACATCTACTACTAGGAAACGTCTTAATTATGTCTCACCCTTCTTTTCTCGTTTTGAAGAGCTATGCCGCCAAGGAAAGTTAAAGCTACTCCAACTATGACACCTGTTGCTATTCGGAAATTGGTTAAGGATAGTATCGCCGAAGCTCTAGAGATCCAGAGAGCTGAGGTAGCTGCAAGGGCTGCTGAGGTCGCTTTACAGACAGGGACAAATGGGCAATCCGATAATAAGCGCGAATGTACTTGGAAGAATTTTAAGGTTAGTGATCCCATCAAGTTTAAGGTCACTGAAGGAGCGGTTGCTTTGATTCGCTGGTTCGAAAAGACTGAGAATGTGTTTCTCATGTGCAACTGTCCTGATGGCAGCAAGGTAAAATTCGCTACTGGTATGCTTTTGGATGAAGCTATGTCATGGTGGAATTCTTATGCTCAACCGATGGGTATGGAAAATGCCTACAAGCTCACTTGGGAGCAATTCAAGAAATTGATGACTGAGAAGTTTTGCCCTCGTACTGAGGTGCAGAAGTTGGAAACAGAATTCTATGAGCTGGTGACTAAAGGTGATGACATCGAGACCTACTTCAGGAAGTTTCAAGAGTTGGCTGCACTATGCCCAACTATGGTTTCAGATAATGAAAAGCTGCTAGAAAAATTCATCGGTGGACTACCGCGCAACATCAGTGGGAACGTAATTGCTTCTAAATCGGACACGCTGGAGGAAGCTATCAGAATATCTCAAAAGCTTATGGCTCAAGTGATGAAGCAAGAAACTACTGTCAACAACAACAACGAAAACAAGGGGAAAAGGGATAACAACCAAGGAGACGATCAAGTATGGCAGCCAAACCAACAACATGAAGTGGTTAGGGCCTACGTTGCAAAGCCAAGTGAAAAGAAAGGTTACCAGGGTACCCTACCTAAATGCAACAAGTGTCAGAATCATCATAACCATGGACCTTGTCTTAATCCATGTGGCAACTGTAAGAAGGTTGGTCATGCAACTTGGGAATGCAAATTTCCAATCATTACCGGAGATCAGAAACCCTCAGTGACATGTTTTGGCTGTGGAGAAATAGGGCATTACAGGAATGAATGCCCAAAACAAGGAAACCAAGAGAAAGGGAACCAAGGCGGAAGGGCTCGTGGGAGAGCCTAGGTCATCGGAGGGGGAAATGGTCCACACATCAACAACGCTGAGGACGACAACAATGTTCAAGAACCGAGAACTTCTGTCTTAAAAATAAACCAAAGCCTTAACTCTCTAGTGTTGTATTTCTTTTGTATTTAAAGCTACGTTCTATCATATAAGTTTCATGTACTATTAACGAATTCCGATCTAATGAATATTCTATCTTTTATTACCGCAAGCTCCTAGCGATTTCATTAAGATTCTTTGGAACTACACCACTTATCATCGGCAGACCAATGGTCAGGAGTAGAGAACGATTCAAACATAGGGAGATATGCTCAGAGCATGAGTGATTGACTCTAGAAATGGTTGGACTAACCATTTTCCATAAATCAGATTCCTTTATAACCATAGTTACCACACGAGCTTAGAGACTACACCATTTGAAGCACTCTATGGTCGAAGTGCCAACATCCATTGACGGATCGAAATTTGGAAAAAGCCTAACTCACTAGTCCAATAAGCATTCATGAAATAACCAGGAATTTCTTACGAGTCAAGAATCAGTTACAAGTTCAATAAGTTGTAAACCCTTAGAACTTCAAGTTAATGGCAGGATTATGTTGAAAGTTCTGCCTAGGAAAGGCATGATACCATTAAGAAAAATTTGGGAAGATAAAACCGAGATACATTGGACCATTCAATATTTCAGACAGTATGGGCCTAGTGGCCATCAGACTTGAGCCTTGTTAGAGAACAGCCGGATTACACAACTATGGTTCACCTATTCAAACCCCAGGAAATGACTTTCAGATTAGTCACTTATGATTCCATTGGAAGGAATCCAACCCAATGATAAACCTAAACCTTGTAAGAGGACCACTAGAAATCATGGACTGTTAGGTCGAACGGTTGAAGCAGAGTCGAATTCCTATCGTGGATGTTCGCTGAAATTCTTAATTATCACCATCTTTTCACCAATACCATTCTAGAGACTTACACAAACTGAACTTCGGGACGAAGTTCCTGTTAGAAGGGAAGACTGTCACAACTCGTAATTTCCGGTCATTTTCCAACCCTCGACAATTTACTATTCACAAGTTACTATTCACCATTTACTATTCATCGATCACTATTCATCGTTTTTTAGGTCAATTTGACATTTCGAGAAACATTCAAAAATTTTACTATTCACTTGACACTATTCATTCCCGGAAGAAAACCACTATTCACGTGCATTACTCATGTCATCGTAAACTTAGTTTACGGGTATTCAATTCGCGTAACCGTATTGGTTCAGGTGTGAATTCATGCATTATCATTGACACATTTCATACGGACTAGAAATAGTCCGCATATCATTATTATGGCACTTGCATACTATTCCACTCGTAGGATATATTCAAATTAATACTTTTGATATATTTGACTTTTTACGTATGTTTATTCTAAAATAAACGTTAACAAACGACCAATAATGTGAATAACACGTCCGACACTCCCGACGATGATCCCAATATATTTTTATATTCATTCTAATAATATAAAAATTATAATATTAATTTACCCGGTATTTTCAAATCAATGACTACATTTCACGGTTGAAGCTTATTACTCAGTCGGTTTGCGATATTTCAACCCGATAATTATCCTAACACTCGATTCTCACCAGGAATAATATTTTACAACTTTTACAACTTCGTCGTATTTTATTTCACCTCGGTAACATTTATTTTTAGTTAACTTGGTACCCGGTATCTTCTAAAACTATTAATATCTACACAATATTACCTAACATCTTACAAATTCACCCATTTTTCTTCACCCTCATCACTTTACTTACATGTTTGACATTTTTTTTACTAACCTTCAATTAATAAATGTACCTTTAACCAAAAACCTAGCCAATCTATATTTTATAACTTCAATTATTACCTAATATATGTAATATATATACAAAAAACTCATCTTTTCACCTCATTTCCAAGATCTAAAAGCAAGCAAACATTTCTTTTTCTCTCTTCTTGGTGGTGCTCGGCCTCAACACAAAAACAAGCAAGAACCATAAAAATTTCAAGATCAAGTATATTTCAAGTTTCATTAGTTACCTATTTTAAGGTTTTGAAATAAAAACCTTTAGGTTAATTAGGTTTTCATCTCCAAAACTCATCAAATCTTTCAAGTAAGTATGTCAAACTAATTTTCCTAATTTTATCAAGTTCTTATTATGTTCATATGGTTTTTATACAAGATCTTATGCATTTGATAGCTTATACCACTTTATTTTACAAACTTATAACTTTTGAACCCTAGAAAATGTATATGGTTAGATCCTTGTTAGATCTACTTGATTTGTGATGTTTAGGAACCCATGACACCCTAAGAAGGTGTATGGTAGGATTAGATTAGTTTTGTGGTGATTGAAAGTGGTTTGGTTGAAGCTAAAACTAGATTAGAACCCTAGAAATGATTTTTGAAACAATAGAAATACCTACTGTCCCTATTTTTAATTCGTGGGAAAATCAGTAGATGGTGGTAAATTTTTGACCAAAGATTTAGAAAATACTTTCAAAAACGAAACTTTTGTCGAAAGAACGGATTAAAACGAGTTAATAACGAAGGAGATATGATTTTCCGAATTTAACGACGAAAACTATTTTCTGAAAAACTGCATGCTGTTTGGCAGATTTCGACGTACAAAAAGAGGTGTTAAACGTAACCTAGTGGAGCCGAGTTATCAAAAATATACTAGTATATACAAAAACGAATCCGTGGATATAAAGAACGAGGAAAATGAACTTAAAACGACCAAGTTATACACGTTTTAAAATCGTCAAAACTATATATATATAGTCACTACTAGAAAATAATATAACTACGTACTAAATGAGATATTTTCTAGATTTCTTATTCAAGGAGTTTATTTTTAACTAACGAAGTACGTACGACTCAAGGATTATTACGCGACTACTAGACATTATTTTAAGGTTTTCTAGACGAGGAATATAACACTAATATTTTTATACGATATACCATGACAAGTTATATACTTCTATATTTGGACTTATTTTCCTAAGTAGGGAAACTATTTTACTTTGACAATAACTAGTATTTCCAAGTTATGAGTGGTATAGGCATCATGTGCACGTGCATTCATTTCATCATGTCATGATCTAAGGTAGATCGTTATTACTCATATTAGGTTGCGGTTAGAGATCGTGCCTCATTTCAGTGTATCCATTCTTGTCATCGTAGCTATCGCTCCGGGTGAGTCATAGCCCCTACTATTTTAATTGTTTTGTAAACTCTTTGGGGGAGAATACATGCTCGTTTTACTTAAACGCACTACTGGTTTTACCTGGTTGATTACTCAAATATTTCCAGCTTTGTCTAAATATATATTTGATCACCTGCACTTCATTAGTATGCTTGACTACCGGTATTTCTTTGGTATATTTAACCACCTGCATTCATTGGTATGTTTGATTTTCTTGTATTTCATGGGATTGATTATCCTTGTTTACATGACCACATTGTCATAATTGTTAATCTGGCGACATTATCAGTATTGTTTATCTGGCGACATTGTCAGTATTGCTTATATAACCTTATTGACTGAATTATTTTTATATAGCCGTTTTGCTATGTTTATCTGGGAATTTGGATACCATTATTACTTTTGTTCACGTAGACTTTAATACATTTGGCAGTGGGTTGTAAACACACAGGTTACAAGTCTCTTATGGCGGGACTTGCAACTAAGTGGATTTACAATGCCTTTGCTGGGCGATCTTTTCTCTATAAGGAATTACTTGTTAAACAAACTCTATGAACTCACCAACCTCGTGTTGACACTTTAGCATGTATTTTCAGGATTTAAGCATATGGCACGCTACTGGAGGTTTTGGCAGGGCATGGCATGGTCATAGAAGACTCTGATTATTTATATGGGGACCGTTTTAAACTATTTTAAGGGCCTATTTCCGCACTACTTTTAAGGATGTAAATTCAATATTTTTAATTAAACGATTATATTCTAAATGATTAAAGTGAAAACCATTTTTGTACTTGTGTTGTGATACCGATTGAGTTACACCCCAGCTACATGTATGCTTCCGCTGGACCCAATTTTGGGGGTGTGACACAAATGCAATGGCAAGTTTGACTTTAGGAAGTCAAACGTGCAAATGGTAAAGGTTATTTGGATATGCAAATGGCAAGTTTGACTTTAGGAAGTCAAACGAGCAAATATCAAGTTTGAATTTAGGAAGTCAAACGTGCTAATGGTACAGGTTATTAAAGAAGCCAAACGTGGTCACAAATTTTGTTACACAATACGTATGTCTTGTGATTGGATATGCAAAGGCACGAAACTAAACCATACTTTATTTGTTATATGTATTCATTTTGTGTCTTTATGTTTAGTGTTTTTATATATTATTTTTGACTTTCATATTGGTCGGTAAGTGTAACACCCCCAAAATATCGTAGCGGAAGACAGTGTCACTTGGGGTGCTACTTCATAATACAAAGTACAAATTATAGAAAACAACCTCTAAATGAGACGTTTTGAAAAGTTACCATTCGATTAATGAATTCAAAGTTACAAACATGAGATTCCAAAGAATGATACATAAATGTATACAAAATGTTTTGAATGGTAAATGATAAAAGCGTAAGTCTTCAGAATATGCAGCTTGAATCTATGTTCCACGCACTAGCTATCGCCTTACTAACCTGAGATAAACATGCTAAAGTGTCAACACAAAGGTTGGTGAGTTCATAGAGTTTGTCTTAAAACAGTTAAAAAGTTTTTAAAGAATGTTCACACAGCAAAGGCATTGTGAATCCACTCAGTTGCAAGTCCCGCCCATAAAACACTTGCAACATGTGTGTTCACAACCCACTGCTAAAATATAGTATGATTAAGACATGTATAAGTTTATTACAACAGTTAAGCAATTAGTCATGAGGCTCTACTTCATCTCTGGAGACCTCATATGGGTATGCTGCTCACAAAGATAGAATATCATTGGCTCCACTTCATCTCCGGAAACCCAATGCATATGTTATCAAATGAGACTTTATGATGCTCACGAAGAGACTTACAAGTTTAGGCATAACACAATCAAGTATAATGCAATCAAGTATAATGAAATCAAGTATAACGCAACCAAGTATAATGCAATCAAGTATAACCCAATCAATTATAAATGTTTTGGAGTATTTGTAAAAGTAAAAGCAAGTAGTTGCGTATGTATCTCCCCCAAAGAGTTAAAACAAGTATGAAAAGAGTAGGGGCTATGACTCATAGTAATATGTAAAAGTTTAAAGTACTTGAGAAAGTAAATGAAAATAGTTGAGCATGTATCCCCCCATGGGTTTGTAAAATAGTTAAACAATAGAAAGTGGGGATACGAACTCACCTTAAGTTTATGTAGTGAGTAATGAAAATGGTAGTCGAATCGCGAAAGTCTCTAAGAGCAGCCTATAATAGAACGTTGCAACTTAGGGTTGGAGTAATGTCTAAGAATACGAAGAATTGCCTATATATGTCTTGCATATTGTTCATGATGTAGTACTTAGTATATAGTGTAAGTCGTTGAATAAAAGTGGTTTATGAAACATGTATAGTTTGTATATCTCTTACTACCGTTCGAGCCGTCATAATTCAGAGGTCATGTAATAAACGTTCGAGGAGCCAGGACACTTTAATTCGTCAATCCACAACTCATCTCGACGGTTTACTCTAATGAACCCCTCACATGAAGTTCCCTAGTGTTGTAGTATTCAATTTGTAAAACATGTATAATAGTTATAATGATTTCGGTTTAGAAAGCCTTGAGGTCTTAGCTGTGGCCTTGCCGTGGCTTTGGTCATGGCTACCATGGTCTTGAGACTCATCCTTGGCCTTAGCCATGGTTGTGGTCTCGACTTTAAGGTCATTAGACCTCTTGATTTTACTTAGCCATAACCAATACATGGTCATTTGGGTATTAAACAGGGCTGTTAAGAATTTGAAGAAAAATAGCATTCATTATGGGTTTTCTGGACCCGTGCACCTAAGTTTTTGAAGAAAACATCGTTCCAGACAACTTCCGTGCTTTAGCTTTTTGATGAAACGGAGAAGAAAAGCCTCTTTTTGCGTGTTTAAGTTCTGTCACAGAAACTTTGGGACAGTTTTGCCGTAAAGTTTTGGTAACTTCTATTATCCATATCTTTTGACTCGTGTACTCGTTTTAGGTGATTCAAATTGCTACATTTTCCTTGTAACATCCTCTATAATTCTATAAGCCTTTTCAAGTCTATAAGTATATATTTCTAGTCGTTTATCATATCATAACTTACTAGTTTACTTATTTGTTTTATAAATGATAACATATAATTATATATAAGTTTAGACTTGTTTTAAGGATTTGTACATCATGAGATCAATATAACACGACATATATAGCATATAGAGCTTATGAAAACATAGTAAGGATGATGAGTATAAGTTTTCTTACAACTTTTGGCCTTGTAAAAGGGAAACATGAACTAGGACAAGAACTATACACTTCAATCGAAAACCCTAGCTTCTAATCCTTCACCACAACTCTTGCAAACATTGCTAGCCTTGATATAGACCTTGTGAAAACCTTATTAACTCAGCGCTATTACCCTTGTGTAGCTCCTAATTCATCCATAGAATCACCAAATAAACACTAGTTTCATGTAGAGAATTACTAGGCCTTCAACTCATATGTCTAACTTGGAACATGGAAATCAAAGATGAAAGGTTGTGTGATTTAAGTGTGTTATGTGTGGTGAACGACTAGGAGAGGATGAGGAAGGGTATTTATAGTGCTTTAAGGAGGTTAGGAAGGTGTTAGGAAGGTGCAATGAGGAGGTGCAAGTTTAGGATATTTTAGGAAGCTTAGCTTAGACGTTTACTTGCATATACATGTATCCTAAAGTCCAAGGCTTATCACCAAGCCACCAAGGCTTGGTGAATCATCATATGGCCGGCCAAGATAAGGCTAAAGTGACTAGATGTGTTGCCTTGGTTTTATCTAGCTTACGGAGTCAGTTTTGGTTCCGTTAATCGCTAATTGTAAGTCGTTAAGTCACGAAACGTAAAACCGGGTATCCTAAAAATATGAAACTTATAAATATATTAGAACTTATTAATATAACCTTTCTTAGCATATTTAATGAGTGATAAGTTCTATCGGGTTGCTTAAACGCTGTTAAAACTGGAAACGCGGGTCTAAAACGCGTAATTCGCGTAAAATGCTGAACTGGAAAACGTAAAATTTCAGAAGTTTTGGAATTGTCGTAAAATGAGAGAAAGTCATATTTCTATTGTTTATAATGTTTTATAGACATATCGGGATGCTGGAATGACGTTTAAACCTAAAAGTAAATCTCGGACACGGTTTCGTGATTTTTGCAGAAACGATCCGAAGAGTGTCAAACTCTCGGATTATCATAAAAATAGTTTAACTTACGAGAATATGAAATAAAAATTTTGGGAGTGAATAGTGAATAGTGAAAGTGAATAGTAAAAATTGAATAGTAATAGTGAAGAGTAAAAATGAATAGTAATCTAAAAATGCGAATTGTTACAGTATCTACCCCTTACAGAGAACTTCGTCCCGAAGTTCTGTTGATGTTAACTACTTACGGTGTGTCTAAGAGAATTCGGGGTTTCAGGATCTCTAATATAGTGGTGTTCACTCTGATTCATCTAAGATTGTGGTTAAGGAGTTGTATCGGATGCAAATAAGCCCACTTATTTATAACACATTACTTATATAAAGAAGCGTCCAAATTTTTGTAAGTAAGGGATCATAAACTTATGGTTCGGTGATTTACAATTTCTTTATTTAAATACAGAGGCGTCCCAAACCATTTAAATAAGGAGATTCTAAATCATCCTACTTAAGAATTTCCGACACAAAAATCGCTTTCTGAGACAGATAGTAAGATAACCAAGTCATCAAAACCCTAAAGCTAAGTAATAATATTATTTAACTCAAACCTTGTGTCTCATCAAACAAGAACTGTCACAAGATCAAGTTAAATAATTAGTTATTACTGAGCTCCATATTTTTAATGACTCGACTAAATTCCGGGGTTCCTTATAATACTAAAGTCATATCATCTAATAGCGTGGAACTAAACAAACAACTAACAAAAAGCATATGCGTATGTAGTGGGAGTAAGGCAAATAAGGAGGAGAGTCTTAACGTATGTAGCAGTTATAGTCTAGGCACTAAATGCAACCTAGTTCTCTATAACCAATTCTCTGATACCAATCTGTAACACCCCCAAAATATTGCAGCGGAAGACTGTGTCACTTAGGGTGCTACTTCATAATACAAAGTACAAGTTATCGAAAACGACATCTAAATGAGACGTTTTGAAAACTTACCATTCGATTAATAAATTCAAAGTTACAAACATGAGATTCCAAAGTATGATACATAAATGTATACAAAATGTTTTGAATGGTAAATGATAAAAGCGTAAGTCTTCAGAATATGCAGCTTGACTCTATGTTCCACGCACTAGCTATCGCCTTACTAACCTGAGATAAACATGCTAAAGTGTCAACACAATGGTTGGTGAGTTCATAGAGTTTGTCTTAAAACAGTTAAAAAGTCTTTAAAGAATGTTCACACAGCAAAGGCATCGTGAATTCACTCAGTTGCAAGTCCCGCCCATACAACACTTGCAACATGTGTGTTCACAACCCACTGCTAAAAATATAGTATGATTAAGACATGTATAAGTTCATCACAACAGTTAAGCAATTAGTCATGAGGCTCTACTTCATCTCCGGAGACCTCATATGGGTATGCTGCTCACAAAGATAGAATATCATTGGCTCCACTTCATCTCCGGAAACCCAATGCATATGTTATCAAGGAGAAGACTTACAAGTTTAGGTATAACGCAATCAAGTATAATGCAATCAAGTATAATGAAATCAAGTATAATGCAATCAAGTATAATGCAATCAAGTATAACCCAATCAAGTATAAATGTTTTGGAGTATTTGTAAAAGTAAAAGCAAGTAGTTGAGCATGTATCTCCCCCAAAGAGTTAAAACAAGTATGAAAAGAGTAGGAGCTATGACTCACAGTAATATGTAAAAGTTTAGAGTACTTGAGAAAGTAAATGAAAATAGTTGAGCATGTATCCCCCCCATGGGTTTGTAAAATAGTTAAACAATAGAAAGTGGGGCTACGAACTCACCTTAAGTTTATGTAGTGAGTAATGAAAATGGTAGTCGAATCGCGAAAGTCTCTAAGAGCAGCCTATAATAGAACATTACGACTTAGGGTTGGAGTAATGTCTAAGAATACGAAGAATTGCCTATATATGTCTTGCATATTGTTCATGATGTAGTACTTAGTATATAGCGTAAGTCGTTGAATAAAAGTGGTTTATGAAACATGTATAGTTTGTATATCTCTTACTACCGTTCGGGCCGTCATAATTCAGAGGTCATGTAGTAAACGTTCGAGGAGCCAGGACACTTTAATTCGTCAATCCACAACTCATCTCAACGGTTTACTCTAATGAACCCCTCACATGAAGTTCCCTAGTGTTGTACTATTCAATTTATAAAACATGTATAATAGTTATAATGATTTCGGTTTAGAAAGCCTTGAGGTCTTAGCTGTGCCCTTGCCGTGGCTTTGGTCATGGCTACCATGGTCTTGAGACTCATCCTTGGCCTTAGCCATGGTTGTGGTCTCGGCTTTAAGGTCATTAGACCTCTTGGTTTTACTTAGCCATAACCAATACATGGTCATTTGGGTATTAAAAAGGGCTGTTAAGAATTTGAAGAAAAATAGCATTCATTATGGGTTTTCTGGACCCGTGCCCCTGAGTTTTTGAAGAAAACATCGTTCCGGACAACTTTCGTGTTTTAACATTTTGATGAAACGGAGCAGAAAAGCCTCTTTTTGCGTGTTTAAGTTCTGTCACAGAAACTTTGGGACAGTTTTGCCGTAAAGTTTTGGTAACTTCTATTATCCATATCTTTTGACTCGTGTACTCGTTTTAGGTGATTCAAATTGCTACATTTTCCTTGTAACATCCTCTATAATTCTATAAGCCTTTTCAAGTCTATAAGTATATATTTCTAGTCGTTTATCATATCATAACTTACTAGTTTACTTATTTGTTTTATAAATGATAACATATAATTATATATAAGTTTAGACTTGTTTTAAGGATTTGTACATCATGAGATCAATATAACACGACATATATAGCATATAGAGCTTATGAAAACATAGTAAGGATGATGAGTATAAGTTTTCTTACAACTTTTGGCCTTGTAAAAGGGAAACATGAACTAGGACAAGAACTATACACTTCAATCGAAAACCCTAGCTTCTAATCCTTCACCACAACTCTTGCAAACATTGCTAGCCTTGATATAGACCTTGTGAAAACCTTATTAACTCAGCGCTATTACCCTTGTGTAGCTCCTAATTCATCCATGGAATCACCAAATAAACACTAGTTTCATGTAGAGAATTACTAGGCCTTCAACTCATATGTCTAACTTGGAACTTGGAAATCAAAGATGAAAGGTTGTGTGATTTAAGTGTGTTATGTGTGGTGAACGACTAGGAGAGGATGAGGAAGGGTATTTATAGTGCCTTAAGGCGGTTAGGAAGGTGCAATGAGGAGGTGCAAGTTTAGGATATTTTAGGAAGCTTAGCTTAGACGTTTACTTGCATATACATGTATCCTAAAGTCCAAGGCTTATCACCAAGCCACCAAGGCTTGGTGAATCATCATATGGCCGGCCAAGATAAGGCTAAAGTGACTAGATGTGTTGCCTTGGTTTTATCTAGCTTACGGAGTCAGTTTTGGTTCCGTTAATCGCTAATTGTAAGTCGTTAAGTCACGAAACGTAAAACCGGGTATCCTAAAAATATGAAACTTATAAATATGTTAGAACTTATTAATATAACCTTTCTTAGCATATTTAATGAGTGATAAGTTCTATCGGGTTGCTTAAACGCTGTTAAAACTGGAAACGCGGGTCTAAAACGCGTAATTCGCGTAAAATGCTGAACTGGAAAACGTAAAATTTCAGAAGTTTTGGAATTGTCGTAAAATGAGAGAAAGTCATATTTCTATTGTTTATAATGTTTTATAGACATATCGGGATGCTGGAATGACGTTTAAACCTAAAAGTAAATCTCGGACACGGTTTCGTGATTTTTGCAGAAACGATCCGAAGAGTGTCAAACTCTCGGATTATCATAAAAATAGTTTAACTTACGAGAATATGAAATAAAAATTTTGGGAGTGAATAGTGAATAGTGAAAGTGAATAGTAAAAATTGAATAGTAATAGTGAAGAGTAAAAATGAATAGTAATCTAAAAATGCGAATTGTTACAGTATCTACCCCTTACAGAGAACTTCGTCCCGAAGTTCTGTTGATGTTAACTACTTACGGTGTGTCTAAGAGAATTCGGGGTTTCAGGATCTCTAATATAGTGGTGTTCACTCTGATTCATCTAAGATTGTGGTTAAGGAGTTGTATCGGATGCAAATAAGCCCACTTATTTATAACACATTACTTACATAAAGAAGCGTCCAAATTTTTGTAAGTAAGGGATCATAAACTTATGGTTCGGTGATTTACAATTTCTTTATTTAAATACAGAGGCGTCCCAAACCATTTAAATAAGGAGATTCTAAATCATCCTACTTAAGAATTTCCGACACAAAAATCGCTTTCTGAGACAGATAGTAAGATAACCAAGTCATCAAAACCCTAAAGCTAAGTAATAATATTATTTAACTCAAACCTTGTGTCTCATCAAACAAGAACTGTCACAAGATCAAGTTAAATAATTAGTTATTACTGAGCTCCATATTTTTAATGACTCGACTAAATTCCGGGGTTCCTTATAATACTAAAATCATATCATCTAATAGCGTGGAACTAAACAAACAACTAACAAAAAGCATATGCGTATGTAGTGGGAGTAAGGCAAATAAGGAGGAGAGTCTTAACGTATGTAGCAGTTATAGTCTAGGCACTAAATGCAACCTAGTTCTCTATAACCAATTCTCTGATACCAATCTGTAACACCCCCAAAATATCGCAGCGGAAGACTGTGTCACTTAGGGTGCTACTTCATAATACAAAGTACAAGTTATCGAAAACGACATCTAAATGAGACGTTTTGAAAACTTACCATTCGATTAATAAATTCAAAGTTACAAACATGAGATTCCAAAGTATGATACATAAATGTATACAAAATGTTTTGAATGGTAAATGATAAAAGCGTAAGTCTTCAGAATATGCAGCTTGACTCTATGTTCCACGCACTAGCTATCGCCTTACTAACCTGAGATAAACATGCTAAAGTGTCAACACAATGGTTGGTGAGTTCATAGAGTTTGTCTTAAAACAGTTAAAAAGTCTTTAAAGAATGTTCACACAGCAAAGGCATCGTGAATTCACTCAGTTGCAAGTCCCGCCCATACAACACTTGCAACCTGTGTGTTCACAACCCACTGCTAAAATATAGTATGATTAAGACATGTATAAGTTCATCACAACAGTTAAGCAATTAGTCATGAGGCTCTACTTCATCTTCGGAGACCTCATATGGGTATGCTGCTCACAAAGATAGAATATCATTGGCTCCACTTCATCTCCGGAAACCCAATGCATATGTTATCAAGGAGACTTTATGATGCTCACGAGAAGACTTACAAGTTTAGGTATAACGCAATCAAGTATAATGCAATCAAGTATAATGCAATCAAGTATAATGCAATCAAGTATAACCTAATCAAGTATAAATGTTTTGGAGTATTTGTAAAAGTAAAAGCAAGTAGTTGAGCATGTATCTCCCCCAAAGAGTTAAAACAAGTATGAAAAGAGTAGGAGCTATGACTCACAGTAATATGTAAAAGTTTAGAGTACTTGAGAAAGTAAATGAAAATAGTTGAGCATGTATCCCCCCCATGGGTTTGTAAAATAGTTAAACAATAGAAAGTGGGGCTACGAACTCACCTTAAGTTTATGTAGTGAGTAATGAAAATGGTAGTCGAATCGCGAAAGTCTCTAAGAGCAGCCTATAATAGAACATTACGACTTAGGGTTGGAGTAATGTCTAAGAATACGAAGAATTGCCTATATATGTCTTGCATATTGTTCATGATGTAGTACTTAGTATATAGCGTAAGTCGTTGAATAAAAGTGGTTTATGAAACATGTATAGTTTGTATATCTCTTACTACCGTTCGGGCCGTCATAATTCAGAGGTCATGTAGTAAACGTTCGAGGAGCCAGGACACTTTAATTCGTCAATCCACAACTCATCTCGACGGTTTACTCTAATGAACCCCTCACATGAAGTTCCCTAGTGTTGTACTATTCAATTTATAAAACATGTATAATAGTTATAATGATTTCGGTTTAGAAAGCCTTGAGGTCTTAGCTGTGCCCTTGCCGTGGCTTTGGTCATGGCTACCATGGTCTTGAGACTCATCCTTGGCCTTAGCCATGGTTGTGGTCTCGGCTTTAAGGTCATTAGACCTCTTGGTTTTACTTAGCCATAACCAATACATGGTCATTTGGGTATTAAAAAGGGCTGTTAAGAATTTGAAGAAAAATAGCATTCATTATGGGTTTTCTGGACCCGTGCCCCTGAGTTTTTGAAGAAAACATCGTTCCGGACAACTTTCGTGTTTTAACATTTTGATGAAACGGAGCAGAAAAGCCTCTTTTTGCGTGTTTAAGTTCTGTCACAGAAACTTTGGGACAGTTTTGCCGTAAAGTTTTGGTAACTTCTATTATCCATATCTTTTGACTCGTGTACTCGTTTTAGGTGATTCAAATTGCTACGTTTTCCTTGTAAGATCCTATATAATTCTATAAGCTCTTTCAAGCCTATAAGTATATATTTCTAGTCGTTTATTATATCATAACTTACTAGTTTACTTATTTGTTTTATAAATGATAACATATAATTATATATAAGTTTAGACTTGTTTTAAGGATTTGTACATCATGAGATCAATATAACAAGACATATATAGCATATAGAGCTTATGAAAACATAGTAAGGATGATGAGTATAAGTTTTCTTACAACTTTTGGCCTTGTAAAAGGGAAACATGAACTAGGACAAGAACTATACACTTCAATCGAAAACCCTAGCTTCTAATCCTTCACCACAACTCTTGCAAACATTGCTAGCCTTGATATAGACCTTGTGAAAACCTTATTAACTCAGCACTATTACCCTTGTGTAGCTCCTAATTCATCCATGGAATCACCAAATAAACACTAGTTTCATGTAGAGAATTACTAGGCCTTCAACTCATATGTCTAACTTGGAACTTGGAAATCAAAGATGAAAGGTTGTGTGATTTAAGTGTGTTATGTGTGGTGAACGACTAGGAGAGGATGAGGAAGGGTATTTATAGTGCCTTAAGGCGGTTAGGAAGGTGCAATGAGGAGGTGCAAGTTTAGGATATTTTAGGAAGCTTAGCTTAGACGTTTACTTGCATATACATGTATCCTAAAGTCCAAGGCTTATCACCAAGCCACCAAGGCTTGGTGAATCATCATATGGCCGGCCAAGATAAGGCTAAAGTGACTAGATGTGTTGCCTTGGTTTTATCTAGCTTACGGAGTCAGTTTTGGTTCCGTTAATCGCTAATTGTAAGTCGTTAAGTCACGAAACGTAAAACCGGGTATCCTAAAAATATGAAACTTATAAATATGTTAGAACTTATTAATATAACCTTTCTTAGCATATTTAATGAGTGATAAGTTCTATCGGGTTGCTTAAACGCTGTTAAAACTGGAAACGCGGGTCTAAAACGCGTAATTTGCGTAAAATGCTGAACTGGAAAACGTAAAATTTCAGAAGTTTTGGAATTGTCGTAAAATGAGAGAAAGTCATATTTCTATTGTTTATAATGTTTTATAGACATATCGGGATGCTGGAATGACGTTTAAACCTAAAAGTAAATCTCGGACACGGTTTCGTGATTTTTGCAGAAACGATCCGAAGAGTGTCAAACTCTCGGATTATCATAAAAATAGTTTAACTTACGAGAATATGAAATAAAAATTTTGGGAGTGAATAGTGAATAGTGAAAGTGAATAGTAAAAATTGAATAGTAATAGTGAAGAGTAAAAATGAATAGTAATCTAAAAATGCGAATTGTTACAGTATCTACCCCTTACAGAGAACTTCGTCCCGAAGTTCTGTTGATGTTAACTACTTACGGTGTGTCTAAGAGAATTCGGGGTTTCAGGATCTCTAATATAGTGGTGTTCACTCTGATTCATCTAAGATTGTGGTTAAGGAGTTGTATCGGATGCAAATAAGCCCACTTATTTATAACACATTACTTACATAAAGAAGCGTCCAAATTTTTGTAAGTAAGGGATCATAAACTTATGGTTCGGTGATTTACAATTTCTTTATTTAAATACAGAGGCGTCCCAAACCATTTAAATAAGGAGATTCTAAATCATCCTACTTAAGAATTTCCGACACAAAAATCGCTTTCTGAGACAGATAGTAAGATAACCAAGTCATCAAAACCCTAAAGCTAAGTAATAATATTATTTAACTCAAACCTTGTGTCTCATCAAACAAGAACTGTCACAAGATCAAGTTAAATAATTAGTTATTACTGAGCTCCATATTTTTAATGACTCGACTAAATTCCGGGGTTCCTTATAATACTAAAGTCATATCATCTAATAGCGTGGAACTAAACAAACAACTAACAAAAAGCATATGCGTATGTAGTGGGAGTAAGGCAAATAAGGAGGAGAGTCTTAACGTATGTAGCAGTTATAGTCTAGGCACTAAATGCAACCTAGTTCTCTATAACCAATTCTCTGATACCAATCTGTAACACCCCCAAAATATCGCAGCGGAAGACTGTGTCACTTAGGGTGCTACTTCATAATACAAAGTACAAGTTATCGAAAACGACATCTAAATGAGACGTTTTGAAAACTTACCATTCGATTAATAAATTCAAAGTTACAAACATGAGATTCCAAAGTATGATACATAAATGTATACAAAATGTTTTGAATGGTAAATGATAAAAGCGTAAGTCTTCAGAATATGCAGCTTGACTCTATGTTCCACGCACTAGCTATCGCCTTACTAACCTGAGATAAACATGCTAAAGTGTCAACACAATGGTTGGTGAGTTCATAGAGTTTGTCTTAAAACAGTTAAAAAGTCTTTAAAGAATGTTCACACAGCAAAGGCATCGTGAATTCACTCAGTTGCAAGTCCCGCCCATACAACACTTGCAACCTGTGTGTTCACAACCCACTGCTAAAATATAGTATGATTAAGACATGTATAAGTTCATCACAACAGTTAAGCAATTAGTCATGAGGCTCTACTTCATCTCCGGAGACCTCATATGGGTATGCTGCTCACAAAGATAGAATATCATTGCCTCCACTTCATCTCCGGAAACCCAATGCATATGTTATCAAGGAGACTTTATGATGCTCACGAGAAGACTTACAAGTTTAGGTATAACGCAATCAAGTATAATGCAATCAAGTATAATGAAATCAAGTATAATGCAATCAAGTATAATGCAATCAAGTATAACCCAATCAAGTGTAAATGTTTTGGAGTATTTGTAAAAGTAAAAGCAAGTAGTTGAGCATGTATCTCCCCCAAAGAGTTAAAACAAGTATGAAAAGAGTAGGAGCTATGACTCACAGTAATATGTAAAAGTTTAGAGTACTTGAGAAAGTAAATGAAAATAGTTGAGCATGTATCCCCCCCATGGGTTTGTAAAATAGTTAAACAATAGAAAGTGGGGCTACGAACTCACCTTAAGTTTATGTAGTGAGTAATGAAAATGGTAGTCGAATCGCGAAAGTCTCTAAGAGCAGCCTATAATAGAACATTACGACTTAGGGTTGGAGTAATGTCTAAGAATACGAAGAATTGCCTATATATGTCTTGCATATTGTTCATGATGTAGTACTTAGTATATAGCGTAAGTCGTTGAATAAAAGTGGTTTATGAAACATGTATAGTTTGTATATCTCTTACTACCGTTCGGGCCGTCATAATTCAGAGGTCATGTAGTAAACGTTCGAGGAGCCAGGACACTTTAATTCGTCAATCCACAACTCATCTCGACGGTTTACTCTAATGAACCCCTCACATGAAGTTCCCTAGTGTTGTACTATTCAATTTATAAAACATGTATAATAGTTATAATGATTTCGGTTTAGAAAGCCTTGAGGTCTTAGCTGTGCCCTTGCCGTGGCTTTGGTCATGGCTACCATGGTCTTGAGACTCATCCTTGGCCTTAGCCATGGTTGTGGTCTCGGCTTTAAGGTCATTAGACCTCTTGGTTTTACTTAGCCATAACCAATACATGGTCATTTGGGTATTAAAAAGGGCTGTTAAGAATTTGAAGAAAAATAGCATTCATTATGGGTTTTCTGGACCCGTGCCCCTGAGTTTTTGAAGAAAACATCGTTCCGGACAACTTTCGTGTTTTAACATTTTGATGAAATGGAGCAGAAAAGCCTCTTTTTGCGTGTTTAAGTTCTGTCACAGAAACTTTGGGACAGTTTTGCCGTAAAGTTTTGGTAACTTCTATTATCCATATCTTTTGACTCGTGTACTCGTTTTAGGTGATTCAAATTGCTACATTTTCCTTGTAACATCCTCTATAATTCTATAAGCCTTTTCAAGTCTATAAGTATATATTTCTAGTCGTTTATCATATCATAACTTACTAGTTTACTTATTTGTTTTATAAATGATAACATATAATTATATATAAGTTTAGACTTGTTTTAAGGATTTGTACATCATGAGATCAATATAACACGACATATATAGCATATAGAGCTTATGAAAACATAGTAAGGATGATGAGTATAAGTTTTCTTACAACTTTTGGCCTTGTAAAAGGGAAACATGAACTAGGACAAGAACTATACACTTCAATCGAAAACCCTAGCTTCTAATCCTTCACCACAACTCTTGCAAACATTGCTAGCCTTGATATAGACCTTGTGAAAACCTTATTAACTCAGCGCTATTACCCTTGTGTAGCTCCTAATTCATCCATGGAATCACCAAATAAACACTAGTTTCATGTAGAGAATTACTAGGCCTTCAACTCATATGTCTAACTTGGAACTTGGAAATCAAAGATGAAAGGTTGTGTGATTTAAGTGTGTTATGTGTGGTGAACGACTAGGAGAGGATGAGGAAGGGTATTTATAGTGCCTTAAGGAGGTTAGGAAGGTGCAATGAGGAGGTGCAAGTTTAGGATATTTTAGGAAGCTTAGCTTAGACGTTTACTTGCATATACATGTATCCTAAAGTCCAAGGCTTATCACCAAGCCACCAAGGCTTGGTGAATCATCATATGGCCGGCCAAGATAAGGCTAAAGTGACTAGATGTGTTGCCTTGGTTTTATCTAGCTTACGGAGTCAGTTTTGGTTCCGTTAATCGCTAATTGTAAGTCGTTAAGTCACGAAACGTAAAACCGGGTATCCTAAAAATATGAAACTTATAAATATGTTAGAACTTATTAATATAACCTTTCTTAGCATATTTAATGAGTGATAAGTTCTATCGGGTTGCTTAAACGCTGTTAAAACTGGAAACGCGGGTCTAAAACGCGTAATTCGCGTAAAATGCTGAACTGGAAAACGTAAAATTTCAGAAGTTTTGGAATTGTCGTAAAATGAGAGAAAGTCATATTTCTATTGTTTATAATGTTTTATAGACATATCGGGATGCTGGAATGACGTTTAAACCTAAAAGTAAATCTCGGACACGGTTTCGTGATTTTTGCAGAAACGATCCGAAGAGTGTCAAACTCTCGGATTATCATAAAAATAGTTTAACTTACGAGAATATGAAATAAAAATTTTGGGAGTGAATAGTGAATAGTGAAAGTGAATAGTAAAAATTGAATAGTAATAGTGAAGAGTAAAAATGAATAGTAATCTAAAAATGCGAATTGTTACAGTATCTACCCCTTACAGAGAACTTCGTCCCGAAGTTCTGTTGATGTTAACTACTTACGGTGTGTCTAAGAGAATTCGGGGTTTCAGGATCTCTAATATAGTGGTGTTCACTCTGATTCATCTAAGATTGTGGTTAAGGAGTTGTATCGGATGCAAATAAGCCCACTTATTTATAACACATTACTTACATAAAGAAGCGTCCAAATTTTTGTAAGTAAGGGATCATAAACTTATGGTTCGGTGATTTACAATTTCTTTATTTAAATACAGAGGCGTCCCAAACCATTTAAATAAGGAGATTCTAAATCATCCTACTTAAGAATTTCCGACACAAAAATCGCTTTCTGAGACAGATAGTAAGATAACCAAGTCATCAAAACCCTAAAGCTAAGTAATAATATTATTTAACTCAAACCTTGTGTCTCATCAAACAAGAACTGTCACAAGATCAAGTTAAATAATTAGTTATTACTGAGCTCCATATTTTTAATGACTCGACTAAATTCCGGGGTTCCTTATAATACTAAAGTCATATCATCTAATAGCGTGGAACTAAACAAACAACTAACAAAAAGCATATGCGTATGTAGTGGGAGTAAGGCAAATAAGGAGGAGAGTCTTAACGTATGTAGCAGTTATAGTCTAGGCACTAAATGCAACCTAGTTCTCTATAACCAATTCTCTGATACCAATCTGTAACACCCCCAAAATATCGCAGCGGAAGACTGTGTCACTTAGGGTGCTACTTCATAATACAAAGTACAAGTTATCGAAAACGACATCTAAATGAGA
Organism: Artemisia argyi; assembly: GCA_030686995.1. NCBI lineage: Eukaryota > Viridiplantae > Streptophyta > Magnoliopsida > Asterales > Asteraceae > Artemisia > Artemisia argyi. The sequence goes on along the minus strand of CM060680.1, from coordinate 116,259,727 downwards.
CGTTTTGAAAACTTACCATTCGATTAATAAATTCAAAGTTACAAACATGAGATTCCAAAGTATGATACATAAATGTATACAAAATGTTTTGAATGGTAAATGATAAAAGCGTAAGTCTTCAGAATATGCAGCTTGACTCTATGTTCCACGCACTAGCTATCGCCTTACTAACCTGAGATAAACATGCTAAAGTGTCAACACAATGGTTGGTGAGTTCATAGAGTTTGTCTTAAAACAGTTAAAAAGTCTTTAAAGAATGTTCACACAGCAAAGGCATCGTGAATTCACTCAGTTGCAAGTCCCGCCCATACAACACTTGCAACATGTGTGTTCACAACCCACTGCTAAAAATATAGTATGATTAAGACATGTATAAGTTCATCACAACAGTTAAGCAATTAGTCATGAGGCTCTACTTCATCTCCGGAGACCTCATATGGGTATGCTGCTCACAAAGATAGAATATCATTGGCTCCACTTCATCTCCGGAAACCCAATGCATATGTTATCAAGGAGAAGACTTACAAGTTTAGGTATAACGCAATCAAGTATAATGCAATCAAGTATAATGAAATCAAGTATAATGCAATCAAGTATAATGCAATCAAGTATAACCCAATCAAGTATAAATGTTTTGGAGTATTTGTAAAAGTAAAAGCAAGTAGTTGAGCATGTATCTCCCCCAAAGAGTTAAAACAAGTATGAAAAGAGTAGGAGCTATGACTCACAGTAATATGTCAAAGTTTAGAGTACTTGAGAAAGTAAATGAAAATAGTTGAGCATGTATCCCCCCCATGGGTTTGTAAAATAGTTAAACAATAGAAAGTGGGGCTACGAACTCACCTTAAGTTTATGTAGTGAGTAATGAAAATGGTAGTCGAATCGCGAAAGTCTCTAAGAGCAGCCTATAATAGAACATTACGACTTAGGGTTGGAGTAATGTCTAAGAATACGAAGAATTGCCTATATATGTCTTGCATATTGTTCATGATGTAGTACTTAGTATATAGCGTAAGTCGTTGAATAAAAGTGGTTTATGAAACATGTATAGTTTGTATATCTCTTACTACCGTTCGGGCCGTCATAATTCAGAGGTCATGTAGTAAACGTTCGAGGAGCCAGGACACTTTAATTCGTCAATCCACAACTCATCTCGACGGTTTACTCTAATGAACCCCTCACATGAAGTTCCCTAGTGTTGTACTATTCAATTTATAAAACATGTATAATAGTTATAATGATTTCGGTTTAGAAAGCCTTGAGGTCTTAGCTGTGCCCTTGCCGTGGCTTTGGTCATGGCTACCATGGTCTTGAGACTCATCCTTGGCCTTAGCCATGGTTGTGGTCTCGGCTTTAAGGTCATTAGACCTCTTGGTTTTACTTAGCCATAACCAATACATGGTCATTTGGGTATTAAAAAGGGCTGTTAAGAATTTGAAGAAAAATAGCATTCATTATGGGTTTTCTGGACCCGTGCCCCTGAGTTTTTGAAGAAAACATCGTTCCGGACAACTTTCGTGTTTTAACATTTTGATGAAACGGAGCAGAAAAGCCTCTTTTTGCGTGTTTAAGTTCTGTCACAGAAACTTTGGGACAGTTTTGCCGTAAAGTTTTGGTAACTTCTATTAGCCATATCTTTTGACTCGTGTACTCGTTTTAGGTGATTCAAATTGCTACGTTTTCCTTGTAAGATCCTATATAATTCTATAAGCTCTTTCAAGCCTATAAGTATATATTTCTAGTCGTTTATAATATCATAACTTACTAGTTTACTTATTTGTTTTATAAATGATAACATATAATTATATATAAGTTTAGACTTGTTTTAAGGATTTGTACATCATGAGATCAATATAACAAGACATATATAGCATATAGAGCTTATGAAAACATAGTAAGGATGATGAGTATAAGTTTTCTTACAACTTTTGGCCTTGTAAAAGAGGAACATACGGATCTCATCAAGTAAAGAAAAAACCCTAAAAGTTCTCTCAAGTGGCGATTTTTTTCCCTACCCTATTCTTAATCGTTTTTTCATCTTTTCTGCCCTACGTCCATTAATTCTTGTATCAAATTGATTATTCTAGTGATCAATCATTGTGGTTATCATTGGTTTAATCTAATTGCTGCTTGTGTTATTGGATTATAGTCGGTTTAGGTGTATCGTTTTTGGTTAGGGTTTAAAACCGCCTTCCTGATTTCTTGGTCGATCCTTATTATCCCTTTAATTATAGGTCGGTTTCACATTGATCTAGACATATATAAGGTCGATCTTGGTTTGCACATTGGTATTTTGATTCTACGATTTCCTTATTAAGGTTTCGTTTTTAGATTGTGCGGTTATTGATCTGGTGCTTCATTCAATATTAAACTCGATTAGGGTTTGGTATATATGATATTGGGATCTGGTTTCTACACGTTATTGTTATAACTGAACTCCTTTGGGTTTGGTTTATATCATTCAACGATCCTCAATTAGGGTTTTGTTTTTCAACGATTCTCAATTAGGGTTTTGTTTTATTGTGTGCGTTGTTTGCTGCTGGTGCTTTAATCTACACTAAACTCATTTAGGGTTTGGTGTTTATTCGTTCTTGGATTGGAATTGGTCTATATTTGCTGGTAACCTCTATTAGGGTTTCGTTATTTTGCTTGTGCGCTTGGATTGCAGCTGCATATTGATTGTACGTGGGTTATTGAGAGGGATGGAATCTGGTTTTATGAATGTTATAAAGCCTTCTAAGGCTAAGGGGTTGGCTACTAGGATTGGTAATATTGATGGTAAGATTCTTACTAATGCAAGTATGCCATTGAAGGATATATTGAAAAGTGCAGGTTTGGAAGGAAAAACGGGGAGTTTTGCTCTTCCTCGTGATCATGGTCCCGTTGTTTCTGATCCGAAGTTTGCTTTACAACAAGGGGTACGTTTGGCTAGTTCTAAATCTGATGTTCCTAAGTCTAGTAATGTTGTAGCATCTGATTCGTTGGGGGCTGCAATGGTTGGTACGTCTAAGGATAATGGTGAAAGGCTAGCTGATGAGTGTAATATTGGAGGTTCTTGTGAGCCTAATGTACCTAGTGATTCACAATCTGGTGGAGTTGATGAGGCTACTAGGTCGGGTTCAAGAGTGGTTATTCCAATGGCCGTCGTTGATGATATGTGCACTAAACTTACTAATTCATTGTACGGTTATTTCATTGGGCTAAGAATTGCATTTCCCATTGTGGAAGACTATGTCAAGCATGCTTGGGCAAGGTTCGGCTTTGAACATGTTATATTGCGGAATGGTTTCTTCATTTTCAAGTTCTCTTCAAGTGAAGGTATGAATAAAGTTCTTAATGGTGGTCCTTGGTTTATTAGATCAACGCCTTTATTCTTACATATATGGGTGCCTAATATGAGGCTTGAGAAGGAGAAGATTACTAAGGTACCGGTTTGGGTACATATCCATAATATACCATCCATTGTATACTCTAAAGCCGATATTAGTTTGATTGCAAAACAGTTGGGGCGGATAATACGGTTTGATGCGGGTACTAATGATATGTGTAAGAATCCTTGGGGACGTTATTCACATGCACGGGTACTTATTGAATTATCGGCTGATTTGGATGTTTTGGAATCAATTGAGGTTGAGATTCCTTTGCCTAAGGGTAAGGGTCATTACATGGAAGTTCTTGATGTTGAGTATGAATGGTGGCCATCTTGGTGTTCTAAGTGTGTTTGTTTCAATCATGATGATGATGTGTGTCCTCTTAGACGTAAGCGGGTTACTAAGGATTCGACTCCACAAGATTTTGATGTCAAGCGCAAGGTTCACTCTACTAAGGCTGGTCATACTAGTGATAAGGGTATGAAAGGGGTTTGGGGGGTTTCAACTAAGCCAAAACTTTCGTACCAACCTGTTTCTAAACCGGCTACCAAGAAGAAGAATCGAGGTACACAACCTGATGTGAGGGCTGTTATTAAGCCTACTAATGGTGATTCTAATTCAAGTGGTACATCTAATGATGCATTGAAGAGTGATTTTAGGGCTGCTCCTGTTGAGGATTGTGGACATACTCAACATGAGCAGATGGAACGTGTGGATGCTCATGCTTCTGTTGGGGGTGTGGAATTCGTGGGGTTAAGTGGTGTTAATGTAGTTCCATTGCATAGCACTACTGATGGTTTGTGGGAGCATGGTTCTCACAATGATGGTGCTTCTACAAGTGTGGCCTATTCTGATTTTGATACATCTAGCTCGTTTGCTACAAGTGATGTAGTGACGACTCCTAGGAAGAGGGTTACGTTTGCTGATGAAGCTGATGAAGTCTATGAGAACTATGATGATATTGCAAATTATACCAAGTTCAAGAATGGTTCTCCGAAAGATTTCCAGGTGCAAGGACGCAAGAAGAAATAGTTATCTTTATTTCTATTGTTTTTGTGATTTTTGCTTGTTAAGTTGCTTTTGTTTAGCATGTTTGTTTGGTAAGTTGCACATGTTGTGCATGTTAGTTTTAAGAATGGTTTGTCATTCTTAGATACGTGTCTTGTAAGTGTCCTAAGGGACTGGGGGCGAGGGAAATCACCCTCGTCATTTTGTACTTCAACGTTTTTGGATAATGAATTTTACCAGGGCGCAGGATTACTCCCCTTTACCCAAAAGAGGAACATGAACTAGGACAAGAACTATACACTTCAATCGAAAACCCTAGCTTTTAATCCTTCACCACAACTCTTGCAAACATTGCTAGCCTTGATATAGACCTTGTGAAAACCTTATTAACTCAGCCCTAGTACCCTTGTGTAGCTCCTAATTCATCCATGGAATCACCAAATAAACACTAGTTTCATGTAGAGAATAACTAGGCCTTCAACTCTTATGTGTAACTTGGAACTTGGAAATCAAAGATGAAAGGTTGTGTGATTTAAGTGTGTTATGTGTGGTGAACGACTAAGAGAGGATGAGGAAGGGTATTTATAGTGCCTTAAGGAGGTTAGGAAGGTGTTAGGAAGGTGCAATGAGGAGGTGCAAGTTTAGGATATTTTAGGAAGCTTAGCTTAGAAGTTTACTTGCATATACATGTATCCTAAAGTCCAAGGCTTATCACCAAGCCACCAAGGCTTGGTGAATCATCATATGGCCGGCCAAGATAAGGCTAAGGTGACTAGATGTGTTGCCTTGGTTTTATCTAGCTTACGGAGTCAGTTTTGGTTCCGTTAATCGCTAATTGTAAGTCGTTAAGTCACGAAACGTAAAACCGAGTATCCTAAAAATATGAAACTTATAAATATGTTAGAACTTATTAATATAACCTTTCTTAGCATATTTAATGAGTGATAAGTTCTATTGGGTTGCTTAAGCGTTGTTAAAACTGGAAACGCGGGTCTAAAACGCGTAATTCGCGTAAAATGCTGAACTGGAAAACATAAAATTTCAGAAGTTTTGGAATTGTCGTAAAATGAGAGAAAGTCATATTTCTATTGTTTATAGTGTTTTATAGACATATCGGGATGCTGGAATGACGTTTAAACCTAAAAGTAAATCTCGGACATGGTTTCGTGATTTTTTCAGAAATGATCCGACAAGTGTCAAACTCTCGGATTATCATTAAAATAGTTTAACTTACGAGAATATGAAATAAAAATTTCGGGAGTGAATAGTGAAAGTGAATAGTAAAAAGTGAAAGTAATAGTGAATAGTAAAAATGAATAGTAATCCGAAAATGCGAATTGTTACAGTAAGGATTTAATGGGGTGCCATTAATTTTACTCAAATTACACCGTAGGTCCCTAAGCTTGTAAACTCCATGTAGCATGCTGTGAACACGTCACTGCATTTTGGGCGGGAATTGTACCTACGTTAACGAAAATGTAGACAACCTTAGGGACCAAGTATGAAATAAAATTTGTTATTAAACCCCTTCACCGTCTCTTCACTGAGACTGTATTAACTTAAGCGCGTAACCCAATAAACCCATCAACAAGCTTTTCCTCACACATTTTTCCATGGAAGAAGATTTCCCAATATTGAATGAACTCATGCAAGTGGTCGATTCACCACGATTACATGATCGTATGAGCCTCTTGACTGGTTTGGTCAAGAGGCTGTTGAAGCAGGGTTTTCTAAAAACCTTATTCGTGCCGCTATTGAAAAAAACCCAGGCCATTGAAATCGACCTACTTGCACGTTTGATCAAGATGTATGGTGAAGCTGATGCTAATATTCGTATGCAAGAAGGTTTTGTTCAGAAAATGGCTGAAAATAATTAGTGTAATGAGGTCTTAATTTAGGGTATTTCCAGGGGTAGGTTAATGGGGTCTTTTGGGTTCTTGTCTTAGGATTTTAATGTTCTTGTAGGCTAATTGCCACTATTATGCATATATAATTCTATGTTTTCTCGTTTAATCTTCGTGTAGTATCCTATTTTGTTTACTGTTCTTATGACCAAAAACAAACACCCCTTTATGTCAGCAAATCCAAAGACAGTGGTTTGGGGCTAAAACAAAGCGACTGTAACAAACCAAACACCCCTTTTATGTACTGTTTGTAACGGCAAAAACCAAACACCCGATAATATGATGAAAACCAAACACAGTTGATATAAATTTCGTAACAGCAAAATCAAACACCCCCTCTATTGACAATTTTTCGTTGTTTATGGCCCGTAATGACTTCCATGAGTCAAACCTATTTATCTAATGTCACAAATTGTAACCTCAATCGGTTTGACTTCCCTAAGTCAAAACTATTTATCTAATGCATAACCAAAGCAAATAACACAAAAGGGAAACGGGTTGCCAGGTAAAGTTCATAGTTGGTCACTAAAATATCACTCTTGGTTGATTAACTAGAGTGTACTACACACTTGGTACCTAATGTCATATGTCATGGTTGATTTAACCATAGTGTGGTGATAAATGTATTTTGCTTATTATACCCTTGGAAATGTACCAAAATATGAGCGTTGACCGAGACAAAAGTGGTCAAGGGACGCATTCGGCCTCAATTTCCCATGTTTTGGACGCCACACGACGTTTTTAGAAAGTTAGGGTGTCATGCGATGTTTTGTGGAAAGTTCAGGGACCAACGATGTATTTTTGTCGATAATAAATCATCTTATTAGAAGGTTACCTTCAAATGTATCTGGTCATCTTTGATGCTCTTATTGTTTTCGTTGATATTTAAAACAGTAAACAGAAAAGAACTTCCGCTAATAAGATAATTGAAAGAGACATGAGTACATGACTCACGAGCGCTAAAATATACGTAAAATACATTTCGGATGACCTATAAACCGTATGACTCGTTCAATCAATTGGACCCATTCCTTTAATACTGAATTATGTCAGACTTAAGAGATAAAAACAAAGCCTGAACCCTAAATTAAAAATAATTGGGTCGAAATTGCGACTTCTAGTTTTACGTTAGCCTTCTAAGGTCAAAATAATTGGATCAGGAGGATTTGCCGTTAGCCTTCTAAGGTCAAAAAATATGGTACTAAATTCAGTAGGTAAGTCAACCAACCTGACCCAGCCCTGCTAGCAACAACTCGGGAATCTCCTACATTTGCTACCAGAATGCGATCACCAAACATTACAGCAGTTGATGCAGTAGAACCAGCATCTCTTTGCTGAGGATTTTCACCACTAAGGTAATCAGCATCTGTCTGTCTAAATGCTTCAACTGCAGATGAACAATTGACAAACCATCTAACAAACTGAGACAATAATGTAAAAAACTCATTGGAGGTTGCAAGATGGGCGGGTTGGTTAATGGGTCAAAACGACATCTGGTTGAAACTGGTTATTTTTTAGTATGGCCGTCGAACTGACCCACAAACATTTTTCATTTCTTAAAATTTGTGAAAAGTTAATCATGGGTCAATATTTGATTGCAAAGATAATATATTACAATAATGATCTAAATCTTTGAATAAAAAGATTGTGAGGCTGTATTTTACAGAAAGACTTTTGCTGACTTTCAACCTGTTTAACAACCCAATTCGACCCATTGAAAAGTAAATGAGAAGAAATACTCGCCTCAAACTCACATCAATGAAACAGTTGACTGACAAGAGTTTATACCTATAGCATTCTTTGTGTCTTTAATAAAGTCTGGATGACCACTTAAATTCTTGAAAAGATTGTTCTTAAGATATTCCGCTGTTCTTGAACCACCGTGACCTATATGCATTCTAAGATCAGAAACAAAATTTCGCAGTTGGTAACCTGAACAAACCAAGATATCTTCATAAAGTCCCGTTACATGACACTGACCATCAAAAACACCAAAAAAGGCAACCATTTGACCATCAAAATCTGACATTGTTGTTTCGAAGTAATCCTCCATTGAGGCCCTTTTACCCTTGAAGCTGGCATATCCATAGTTAAATCTTGCAGTTTTGCTTCCACTCAGAAAGCTACGAAAACAAAGATGGATTGAACTGCCGATTAATATTGCTTGCAAATGTGTCACTCAACTCATCAATAGCGTATTTAACAAAGGAAAAGAAAAAATAATTGAAACCCAACTATAATAATGTATATGTCTAACAGAGACTACCGCACCAAATTTCACAATGTGTAATAACTGCTATAGAAAGTGGAAACGCGTATACATCACTGCATATCGTGAGTTTAATAGCGTATCTCCGAAGTCTACATCCACTTGATACAGAAATATCGTTGCCGCATCATGACGCCCTAGTTCAATCCAACCCAGCCATTTCGCCACCTTAAGAATCCAAGTTCTATATGCATTGTAGTATTGTACCATAAACACGAGGTTGTAATCATTGGATTCTTCACATAAAAATGCTTTGTACCAGTTACCAACTGCTGAGTGCCGACACAGTATATTTGTTGAGCTGATCAAAAGGTTACCAACTGTCGATTATAGAGCTGTGTATAGCAGAAACACAACCCAACATTTGTTGCTTCAACGTTTTTCCTTGTGTAAAATTCTTGTAAACTGTTACGCAACATTTTAGTAGCTATACACAGCTCAAATGATGTGCAAAATACATACCCAAGGAACAAGAAGTGAGGGCTAAAATTTCGATTCAGTGTTTAAATCTCTAAAAGAAGTAATGACATCTACATCTCCTCGGCCATGATCTCAACCAAATCTCTGGATATTTTGTGATGCAAAGCCAGTAACTCAAGCATCTGATAAACTTCTTTAATAAATGGTTTGGAGTCATGACCAGACATGAACTCTTCAACTACATTGTCAACCTCAATTGAACTGCATCCAGGTGTCTTGGCCATTGTCTTACCTCTTATAAATTTCCTCACCCTAGAAACACCATCCCATCGTCCAAGATCTGCATATATGTTGGAGAGCAACACATAGTTTCCAGTATCTTCAGGTTCGAGCTCTAAAAGATGCTCCATTGCAATGACCGCCAATTCAAGATTGCCCTTAGTTCTACATGAGCTCAACAATGAACCCCAAATCGCCGAATCTGGTTTCATGGGCATAATTTTTATCAATTCAAAAGCTCGATCAAGGCAACCAGTTCGTCCCAGAAGATCTACCAAGCATCCGTAATGTTCAATTCCTGGCTCTAGATTATAATCGTTCTTCATGGAATCAAAGTATTTTAATCCATTTTCTAGGTATCCAGCATGAGCACAAGCTGATAAAAGACCTACGAATGTGATCTCATTTGGCTTAATCTCCGTCTTTTGCATGTCTTGAAATAGCCGTATTGCTTCAGGAGCTTTTCCATGGTTGGCTAGACCTCCAATCATCGTACTCCATGAAATCACATCTCTTTCAACCATATTGTCAAAAACTTGCCATGCTTGGTCTACACTACCACTCTTGGCATACATTTCAATCAAAGCGTTACATACACTCGTCTTTAGCATAAACCCATTTTTCTCAGCATAAAAATGTATCCATTTCCCTAACTCAAGAGCACCACTCTGCGCACAAGCAGGCAAAACCGATAACAAACTGATCCAATCAGGCTTAACACCAGCCATTTGCATCATATGAAAAACACCCAACGCATCCGCAGTACTCCCAACTCTCGCATACCCAGAAATCATCGCAGTCCATGAAACAATCGACTTCTCAGGCATCTCATCAAAAAGCTCCCGCGCCTTCTTCATCCACCCCATCTTCACATACCCATAGACAACACTATTCCAAGACACCACATCCCTCTCAGTCATTTCATCGAACACCTTACGCCCATCAACCACGCCACCACATTTCACATACATATCCAAAACCGAATTCTCGACAACAACATTCGACCCGACCCCACATTTAACCACATGCCCATGAACTAGTTTAGCCAAATTTATACTACAAATCCCTCCACATGACCTAATAACAAATGGGTATGTGAAATTATCAGGAAAAATAGGTTCATTAAGCATTTGTTTATATAAATTAATAGTACACATATATTTGCAACCATGTGTATAAGCTCTGATGATAGCATTGTATAAATATATATTTGGTTTAGATACTTGTTTAAATAACAAAGTTGCATAGCCTAGTTGTTCATGTTGGTCACATATATTCACCATTTTTGTGACTAAATAATTGCTGTCTGATAAAGAAAATTTTACAATTTGCGCATGGATTTTGTTTAGTTTTTGTATGTTTTTGCAGTTTTGTAAAATGGGCATCAACATGTTTTCTAAGATTTTTAACGAAAGTACGTTTGTACTTGCCGCCATTGAAACGTTTGGGAAAACAAATTTCACCCAGCCCTCTCGTTCGAGCTGTTTTGGCTTATTTATAGAGGGGTGGCATGAGCTTATTAACTTACATTAGTATCAGCGTGTGGCGCTATGGGTGAGCAAAACTGACCGACGATCAAAAACCGACACAAACCGACCGAAACCGAGCTATACTCGGGTCGGGACTCGGGTTGGGATTTTCAGGAATTCGGGACTCGGGATAAACCGACAAAACACAAAGAAAACCACACAAGTCAGGACTCGGGATATACTCGAGTCGGGATTCTGTTAGGGATTTCCAGCTTGTCGGTTTCGGGATGGGTCGGGCTCGGGTCGGGACGGGTCGGTTTCGGCCCGATGCTCACCCCTATGTGGTGCTGGCGAGTTTCCTGTGATTAAAGTCTAGACATCAATAAAATAACAATAACGATCTGATTAACCTGAAAAAAACAACAAGAAAATGATCCCTGTCCGGCCCAATTAATCCGTTTTTACCGGTTCCGACGGTCCTCTCAATCTCAGGTTCGTTTTCGGACGACTTTTATTGGCTAGCCGAATTGTGGTGACTCTGATTTAAACTAGTTGAACCTGTTGGTCCGGTCTTTAAAACCATATATATGTACCATCAACTTGTTTTCATATAAATTGTATGAAGCTTTTGTGTGTTTTATTAATTTGTACAATATGTACAATAACATGTATTTTTCATTATAGGGGTAAAATAACATTTATTAGATTTTGGATGAGTGTTATAAGTCTTACAAATTAAGACTTCCATTTTGGGAAGTCCCAAATAAATAAAATAATTACCCACGTCCTGCAGCGGAGAGCAAAAACATTTATTTTGCAAGTATGGAAAAAACGTTTTATCAATAACATTTTTTTTTTAGATAAAAAAGTGTTGACATAAAAAAAGAAAGATTATGTAAAGAAGTAAAACATATACGAAGTACTTAATTTGTTATACTTCTAACTTAAGAAATGCTAAAATATAAGGCAGTGATATAACAATGGCAAAAATTTAGAGTTTAATAGGTTTATAGTGTTAAAGAGATAAAGTTTACACTTTATAGGTTTAGGGGGTTATTTGGTATTATACATAATACTAAGGGGTGAACATTATATATATATATATATATATATATATATATATATATATATATATATATATATATATATATATATATATATATATATATATATATATATATATATATTAAAACTGGACGTCGGTGACGATATAATATCAAGTATTTTATGATTTACCTTGGGCCTCACATTGGGCTTATTTTTTTTGCCCGTCTGTTTGTTTTGGACTGTTTCGGTGGGATGATTCATGATTACTTTGTTCAGTTTTTTCAACTTGCTAACTATTTGCTTTGTTGTTACTGATAAGCTGTTCCCGTCTATTATATTTTATTCCTCTAAAAACTTTCTCTGCTGTCTTATTAGTCGACCAATCTTTTTTCAAGCTTTCAGCCTAATGCGACCCTTTTTGACGATCAATTATGACCCATTGCAATCATGTATATATTCGTTATTAATTCTTTGTCTCATCCAACATTGTATATCTTTTTTGTATAAATGAACGGTTATATAACTGCATATCGCTATGACCTATCGCAGTCAATTGTAGAAACGATACCAGAAGACAAGACACGAAACCCGAACAGGCTAACCACATCGCAACAAATATACGATACAAAACCAAATGGTCGAACATGCAGAGTCTTCATTTTTATCAGCCATCGTTCTGCAAGGCAAATGACGGTCAATAGCAGACAATAATATAATTTTAGTATGCACTGAAAGAAACTACATGTAGTACACGTTACAGATGCCATTCAAATATATAATGCAAACGGTTAGTAAACAGAATAGACACAATGAAAACCTGACGCAGTGTTATCTTTTTTAAGAAATCTTTGTATACTATGTTTTTGGTTGTGTTTGGCGGTTGTCCAGGCTGAGTTCCTATAATCACTCTGAGTCCATTTGGAGATGTCGCTCTTGAAAGGGCCACATATAATTGCCCATGTCCAAATATCGGTTCCGGCAAATAAATCCCGATTTTCTTTAATGATTGACCTTGGCTTTTGTTGATCGTCATCGCGTAGCAAACCTTTATGGGAAATTGCTTACGCTTGAACACGAAGGGCATCTTTTCTTCCTTGACTGTCAAGACTATCTTTGGAAGGAACACTTTCTGTCCTATTCTGGTAACAAGATCACAACACCATAATATATATATATAGTGTATCTTTATTTTCAGAACCCTGTTAAGTGCAGAAACTGCGAGAACTCCAATTTTGCATTAGAAAACATGCATGTTCATATAAAACATGTATGTTTTTCTTACATACACCTTAATACACATACATGCATAACATCCATGTTCATATAAAAACATGTTAAGTGCAACAGATCAATGCAAAATGGTTTTATTTTTAGAACCTTGTTAAGTGCGGGAACTGCGAGAACTCCAATTATGCATTAGAAAACATGCATGTGTATTAAGGTGTATGTAAGAAAACATACATATTTTATATGAACATGCATGTTTTCTAATGCAAAATTGGAGTTCTCGCAGTTCCCGCACTTAACAGGGTTCTGAAAATAAAGCCACCATATATATATATATATATATATATATATATATATATATATATATATATATATATATATATATATATATATATATATATATATAATCAAGTAGCAATGTATGTTATCGACTAATAGAAAACAAACTCACATAGTAGCAATATAAGTAGAAACAGAAACATAAAGAAGTACCCGATTGCTAATCGTTTAGACACAAACTTGCAGCAAACATAAACGAATAGATACCAAAATAATAGCACATGCGCGCACTCATGACGAAAAAGCATTAAAGGAGCTCTGCACGGGAATATAGTTCCCTGTCCTTAAAGGTTTTTACGTGCTCTATTCGCTGCGAGCCTGCGTACGTAAACACCCTAGGATTCGATGCAGACCCGCCTTGTTGTATGTTGTCAGCGAAAAAATCACAACACAATGCATTTGGTGGAGCAGAAAACATGACTGAGTATGTGGTGGGCCAAGTGTGTGTGATTATTTTTTGTTATTTTTTTTTGTGCGCGCGCGCAAAAGGTGAATATTATATATTACTTTCCAAACTTTTACAACATAAGCATAAGAATCTCAGGTTTGACATACCGAAACTAGATACAAATACAAAACAGAAACTATATGAACCTTCCTATATCTGACAAAACAGAAGAAGAAGTCTAATACTACTTTTCTCTGATAACATTCCACACAGAGCACTGCATCTCTGCTAAAAAGATCATACACCATCTGAATTCACCTTTTAATTGGCACCATACCATCTACCTATATTTCCATATCAACCCCCCCCCCCCCCACCAAAGCCATTCAACCAGCACCCATAATAGCAAAGGTAGCGAAGATGTATGGCTTCGTTAAGAACCAAACCATTCAAGTCAAGGGCTCTTCTAGGACCTCTACATTTCCCTCTTTACAAAAGGCTTCAAGATCCTAGAAACACTCACCTTGAGGGAGAATCTACATGCCCCCTTGATGGTACACTGAAAGGACCAAGTAGGGTCATCTTGCATCCGTCACTATTCCATTTGTTGGACAATACCTCGACAACAAACCCGAAGTTCGATCGCGGAAACTAGATCGCGAGTTGTATCGAGCACACGAGTAGTAGACACGAGAGACTACAAAGAATAGACAAGAATATTGCACACGATATACCCTCAACGAACCCTTTATTAAAACTAATAAAGCTTTTACAATTGAGGAAGAAGAATGAATAACTAGCATCCCCTCATCTCTATTTATAGAGATGAGGGGTAGAGACCTTAGCTTGGCTTGCAAGCCAAGCAACTAGTTTCCTAATCTAAGTACAATCCTAAACTTTATTTAAACTAAATACAATTAATCCCCTTATTATTGTCTAAGTAACATATAACCCTCCTAAGTATTGCTACTAACACATAACAATTTCCACCTTAGAAGTAATACTCAGGCATTAACGATACTCAGCATCTTCATCCAACACTGGAACCTCGAACCGAGGACCGCCTTGTAAACCAGACCTTGTACTTTAGTAAATTCACGAGTTTAGCTTTCTTAGAGTCCTTCACTTTCTTCTTTTCAGCAGCATTACCCTCTGCACCCTCTTGACAAGGTACTCTGGTTACCGTAATGTCTGCCCCCACCTTTATACCAAGGTGTACCTTTTCCTGCTCATTTACCAAGCAGCCCGTGTTTGTCTTTTCTTCAAGTTGCTTGTCCTCCAAATTTCTTTGAGCCACTGCAGCATCATCGTTACTAACCTGAACAACCTCAGCTTCACGATTCCCTTGAGCTCCCTGCAGTTCCACCTCAAACCAAACACGTTCATCAACCTGTACTCCATGGACTCCTGTTTTAACACCAGGACCAAGTTGTTTGAACCCAACTTGTTTATGACCATGTTGTTTGAACCCAACTTGTTTATGACCAAGTTGCTTAAATCCAACTTGTTTAGAACCAAATTGCTTGAATCCAACTTGTTTTGAACCTCCATGCTTTTGTACACCAAAAGTCTTCACTTTTGCTTCCAAAGTATACACACAATTCTCTTTCCTGATCCCAGTCATCATAACCCGACAACCTTTGATCACCTTGACTCTACCCATCTGCATCTTCACATTATAACCCTCTTTTTTAAGAGTACCCAATGAAATCAAGCTTTTTCGTAACCCTGGAACATACCTGACATTTTCTAGTATAAAGCTTGAACCATCATGCAACTGTATCTTCACTTTTCCTGTCCCTCGGATAGTGCATGTCCTGTTATCACCTAACTGAACCGACCCACCATCAAAATCTGTTAGCATTAAAAATATGTATTGAGAAGTGATGGTCATTCTCATATTAGGAACTTTGTAATGTGTCTTAGTTTATGGAATAGGATAGTCATTGGGCTTTGGACTTGACAAGCTAATATGTTATGTGCAATGTTATATAAGCCTTATTATCTAATCATGCAACCAAGCCCAAGCCCATAGAAAGCCTTTAGGGCATCTCATGTAACCAACTATTTAAACACCTCAAAGGCTCATTTGACGTGTGTGCTTGTGTGTGTATTGTGTGTGTTTCTTAATAAAAGTTCTCTTCATCTTATACTCTTTTTCATATAGTTAACGCCACACATATATCTATACAAGTCACCATCTTTACTTCATCTAGTGCTTATATTTGTGTTAAAGTTGATAGAGTTAAGGTCCTACAAGTGGTATCAATCGCCTAACAATGATTTAGGAGTGTGTAGAAATCGATTTCATCAAGTTTTTTTCTTTAAAGTTGAGTTTTTCATAAAAAAACATGGGCTTTTCTTTAAAAAAAGCTTTGATTTTTACAAGTTTTAGTGTTAAATTTGTTGTTTTTATTGAAGTTTTAGTGTTTCTAAGTGGACGATAATTGTTTGTAATTCTTTAATTGGTGAACCCGATACCTCAATCAAAACTTTGCTATTTTACTCTTAGTGAACTTGTAATAAAATTGTTTTATAAAACCAATGTTATGAAGTTGTATGCATGCTTCTTCATACATTATTTTGATTACATGTCAAAATTAATACCCTTATAAAATTAAGTCGAATGCCATCTAATTAAGAACACTTGAAGTTGTAGTTTACGTCATGTGAGAGCTTGGCTAGATTGCAATGGAAAGGTAAATTTCATAATTTCATTGCTAGCAGATCAACTGATGTAATGGATTTATGAGTTTGCAGTTTTTAAGTTAGACGACTTAAATTGAGTATGAAGTGAGAGCTTGGACTCAAGGCATTAAGATAGGGATCAAACATGCTTACATTACAAAAGTTTTGTGATTGTAAATCCCATAAATCTAGGAATTTCAATATGATATTGGCAATTATTGTTCGACAATTACCTTGTTGAATACTATCATTACTAGCAGATCAACTGATATAATGGTACTATATCAATTAGGATCATAGCTTTAAGAAAATACTATGTTTTATATGAATATTTACCAATGGGTATTTTATTTTCTTAAAGATCTAATTATCAAAATTACTGAAATTGAATTTTGTAATTCATTTTAATGTATTAACGCAACGTTCAAACCGTAAACGCACTTTGGGCTTTGGTAAATTGATCTAGTTCTGTTTTCAAACAAATGTTTGATTAAAAAATATTTACTTAAAAGACAAAAGAAGTCTCCTTTCTATGAAAGAAGAGTGAGATACAATCCTATTTCTTTTCATGGATGAAAAGGATAATAGGAATATTAGACATGTCTAAATTCTAATATAACTAATAGCAAATTTTTAATAGTTAAGAAAATTGCGCATATTTTCCATAGGGATTTCATCATCCTCATTCGGTGATTAAATTTCTTAATAACAAATATGATATTTGGTTAACAGAAAATTATGTATGACATTTTTTGAGTTATTATAATTAGAAGCTAGACTAATTACCGCAAAATGGTAAAAAAAAAACAAACTAGTTTATTCATCTAGTTGTTTTGGCTATTTAAAATGTGCTACATACATTGTAGGATAGTAGACCTGTTAAGGAAGAAATTGCATGCCCAATTTTTCAAGTTAATAGCATTTGATGGATAGTCCATCATTTACGTAGTAAAATACACTCTTTAGTGCATAAGTAATTGTTACATATGTATATTCAAAGGTGTAGGAAAGTTAAAAGCACACTATTTTCTTTCACTGGATATGAAACATTTACAGTCAAATTCAATGGGAGTATTGTGTACTTATTACTGAATAAGGAATTATTGTAATGATCTTTAATTCAGTGAGAGTTACAAGCTTTGACATCTTGGTAGCTAAAGATAATTACTTTCCAAGTGTAGACACTCATACTTTTAAGGATAGTCTTGTACGTTTCCTTACTAGACATTGTTGTTCTATAACTACTTGTTATGCTAAAATCTATGACACAATCATATTGATCAAATAAACAAATGCATTGCGTGTTTTTTATCAACTATATGAGGTTGTTCCATGTACAAGTGGGAGAAATGTTATCTATAATGTGTGCAAGAAACAACTCATAAAGATATAATGGATTCTCTTGACTGCAAGGTAAGAAAATAACGTTCTAATATGAATTATACTAATCTAATTCAAGAAACACTTGGTGTTACAATTTATGTTATGTGAGAGCTTAGCTAGATTGCAACAACAAGGTGAATTTCATATTTACATTACTAGCAGATCAACTGATGTAATTAAACTATGAGAATTTGCAGTTTCTAAATTAGATACCTATTAGAACATGTGTCAATATGATATCAAGACTACTTTAATTTATATATTTATGAATTCATGAAATAACATAAATTATTAAAGTAATCTAATGATGCTTCAATCTGAATATTTATGTGTTCTTGGAATGACATAAATAAAAGAAGAAATAACGTTATTTACATTATTGTGAAGTAATATATTAACTTGAAATTACTATTGAAACAAAAAGATGGTGTTCATAATTACTTTAGTTAAACATGTTTATGTTTCATTGTAAAGATATAAACATAAAGTCTTTTAATTGTTACAAGACTTATAATAAAGTAAAACGTTATCTTGTTATGTTTTTTTAATTAAGACATATACATGAAGTTATTAAATTGTTAAATAACTTATAACGTATAGTGGGATTACAACAGTTTATGTTTTCTTGTAGAGACATGAACATGAAGTGACTTTGTCAAAAGTACTTGTGTTATAAAGCATGTAATTGGCTTGAATACTATTATACCATTAAAATGACTTAGTTGGTAAATAGACAAGCCAAAAGGAATATGGTTATCTTAAATATTGTTAGATTGTCTTACAATATTAATACTAATGAAATATCAAATGTTTATGGTATGTTCAGTTAGGAAAATCAAACTCTTGTTATATTGTTTGATTAAAGATAATTATGACTTCTTTTCTTCCAAAAGTTATCAAGGTTAGAATATTGAGTATGACTTTGACATACTTAATAAAACTCCAACATAGAAGATTAATAAGACATTATCATATGATGGAATGTGATGAATTACATTAAGTCTTAAATTGAAGTTCTAAATTTGTTTAACTACTTATGAAGAGGTTATTAACAAAGTAAAGTCAGGAACTGTCAACATGTATTTGTAATATCCCAAAAGAGAACATTGTATTGTTGCTTTATTTGCTAAGTATTTAAAGATAGTCTTTAAATTACTAAAAGCAAGTGGGAGTTTTGATCTTTAAAAGATAAAATTACAAGATACATAATCTTCTAAAATACACTAGTAAATATCATGATAAAGTTTGACATTTGAATGTTAAATCTCAAGATGATAATCAAGTTTGACATTAAAATGTTAAATCTCAAGATGATGGAATTCTCATTCATAGAATAACAATATATCTCAGATATTTAATTAATATGCTGAGGGCTATGATTTACAGGATTATTGTAAACCTGATAATCATTATGATACATTACCAAATATGAAATTGGGTAAAGTATACATGATATGAATGATTAAGATGTTGTCCTTAAAGATAATCAATTTTAGAAATGTGGTTTATCTTAATAGTTAGACTAGAAAATGAAGATGAGTTTCTTCAAAGATAAGGTAACCCTTGTGGTTTAAATCTTTGTATAGAAATCATATGGACAATATTGTGCACGTATTTAATGCATGTTTTATGACAAGATTATTAATCACACTTAAGCAATTAACTGTGATTGAATATTCTATTCTAAACACATTAAATATATATATATATATATATATATATATATATATATATATATATATATATATATATATATATATATATAAAGATTATGATTGTCATATTTATGAAATTGACAATAGAATATCAAAAATCTTTCTTGAGTGATTACTTGAGCGAGGACGATAAGTAATCAAAAGGATTTTATGAATTCAAATAAAATCTTTGGAAGTGTACAAAGTGCAATAATCCATGGATGGATAAATGCATGCATCTAGAAGATTACTCTTATGTTTAATTATTAAATTCATGTGTTTGATTTATAATTGAAATAAGATAATTTCAAAGTATTCCTAAAAGCTAGTGGGAGTATTATGTTTAATTTCTAAATCATATATGTTGTAAAACATATAAAAAGTAACATTCCATATAAGTTGTCGAAAACTAGAAGGGGGGGGGGGGGTTGAATAGTTTTACGTCAATTTTTATTTCAAAACTTTGTTTTCAAAATCTTCTATACAAGATTTGTTGTAAAAATTTACTCAATCTAAATGATCAATTTCACTTGTATATGTGTATGTATATATTGTATCTTTTTAGGTTATTTATAAAAACTTTATTTTGTGAATGAACTTTGTGTGAAATTAATTTTAGCATAATATCACAAGCTACAACTAGATGCAAATGTTTATGAGTATGTAAATAATAAAGATGTAAGTAAGATAATGAACAAGAGATGGAAAGATCAAACCAAGACACAGCGAATTTATAGTGGTTCGGCTACAAGGTCTCCTTTCTTGCCCTACTCCACTCCTCGAGTCTCCTACTCGAGAGTTTTTTTTACTAACACAACGAGCTCCCTTTTGGTGGAGAAACCTTACACAACTTTTGCTTACACCAATTAACGACACTGAGCTAGATGTCGAGTTCTAATAGTAGCTAGAACCAATCTCACACCACTAGTCACTACACACCTTCTTCACGACTTATACACGCCACTACTACTACACTACTTCTCACACCTTCACTACTTCTTCTTCACAACACAACTATTTCTTCACTACTTCTATTCACGACTACTAACCCACCTAGATCTATCTATTACACACCTTCTACACCTTTACAAATAATTTACACAACAACTAACAATATACACAACTCTTCAATACTTCTAAAGAAGATGTTGGAGAAGTATTCTTCTCTTGCACTTTGAATGAGGATGGATAGTATCACTTGAAAACAAGAACTAATATGTTTATGATCAAAGGTTTTAGGAAGATAATTTGAAAGAATTTGGACAAAAAGTTATAGTGCAAAAGGTGAGGAAAAATTACAGATTTGAACCAGTATTTATAGGCAAAAGATTCTGACAGAGGAACGTATGCCGGCCCCCTTAAATCATGGCCGGCCCCCTTAAAATTATAGGGGCCGCCCCTTATAATTAAGGGGGCCACCCACTGTAACTGCATGAATTTTTCTCTTTTCTGGGGAAAGTTTATTTGGTGTAGATTTAACTGATTTTGGTTAAAAATTTGAATTCATAAATTTATTTTGATTTAAACATTTTCCTTTAATTACCAAAAGTGTTTTTTTTAATATATAAAATGTTTATACAATTTTATATAATTTGTAATTAGTAAATAAACCTTCCTTTGATCATAAAATGTATTAGACAATTGTTTATTCATACCTTAAGTGAATTAGTTGGATGTAATGACATTTTGTCACTAAATACTTGTTTACACAATGATTTTACGTTTAATGATTTTATATTTTGTCATCGTCAAAACATAGAGATATCGATAAATATTAATAACGTTTTTACGCATTATTTATATCAACATAAGTTAAAAGTTAAGTCTTAGTTTGGAATGAAACTTTACTTGAAAGGTTTAGAAAATAAGACATACAACCTTGGAATGAATGTTTATTATTGAAACATGTGCGGTAAATAAATCTAACATGATATATTATTTAGAAAGTCTAAATAGATATGTATGACATGAATAAAATCTAAGTATGACTCAAAGATTTTTCATGAACATCATATTTTGTTGTATCATCCTTGATTATAAGATGATTTGGCAATATTAATATCTAATTAAAAGGTTATTAGATAACTTGTGTAATATTCTAAAAGAATATGTTGAATCACATCCTAAATCTAGAATAACTTTCAAATTCTATAGATGAACAATTGATCAATAGTTGTAAAAATTGTCATAGCCAACAAACTTGAAAGTTTGAAGGGCATCAAACATTACACAATATATATTAATGTTTACGGAAGTTTTAATAGCATATTGTATACAATGATGCTAATGAAATTGAGATGACACTCAATACTAGTTATGGTAAGGATTTCATCTTGGCTATTACTAGTTATGCTTACTAAAAGCATAGTTGCATTATACATTAAGAGAATAAGAATACTTTAAACTTTAAAATGTTTGAAAGTTTGATTATTATAAATTGGTGGTTAAGGATGTCACACATTTTATGAAATATTATATGGCATAATCAAATAGTTGAGTATGCACAAACAAGAACTTCACTAAGTTGAATTCTTAAATAAGTATTCTCAAAATTCCGATAGATCAAAGTTGGATGATTTATGTCTTGTCAACAAGTATGAATGTCATTACTTGAGACATAATTCATCAACAAGAGTTATCATGCATTAATCTATTTAGTATTTGGATAAAGGATGTTAAACAATTATTATAATAAAATACATGGTATGTTTAATTTATAATATATTGTGTCATGTTTTTGCATGTTTAAATCTATGAATAAAGTTTATTCTAAATTGTCCATTGTCAGTTAATAATATGGAATATTATTAAATCAAGACAAATCTAAAGGTTGGTATAATATACTTAAAGTATATTGATGCGTAGTCATGCCATTTCAGATGATATTCAATGATATCGAATATAGGACTTATCCCAACTACATGATGTTACTTTATGGATCTTGTCATTAAGTAAATCATAAGAAGTTATCCTCAAACTTGAGAGGCAAGATAAGTGTCATGAATGTAGTACATTTTTGTGGAACAACTTACCGCTATACGTAACTGGTAGTCATAAGGGTTGTTTTCGGAAGTGTTACAAAGTTTGTGGGTTTTGCTTGTAGTCAAGATAGAATTTGTTCCTTCAAATTCATTTTTGGAGTTTAATACTACTGGGCCCCTCGTAGAGTTGGTAAGATGTATGTGTGGCCGCACCCAAGATCTTCCATGAATATGTTAAGAATATTTGGTAATCTTGCTCAATCACAAACAACGAGAAACAGAATAGTTAATTAAGGAATGACTTTAATTTATATCCTTATTAACGTGGTACTAGAAACAAAAAAGATAATAATAATGAGAAATCATTAAAAGGTTTTTCCAGGAGCCTTACTCGAGATCGTACTAGAGGCATCGGCGTGTTGCTAGTCGCTAACCGATGTGATTACACTATTAAAATATGTCTAAGTGGGAGCTGTTAGTTTATGAACATTATTTTAGTAGTCGTATATTAGGATCAAACTCGAGATCACGGGATTGCACACTTTACGTATAAAGAGTAAATGAATAATTATTTATAAATGTTATATATAATTATTAATAAACACAAAACACTTAATGATCGTTAGTATTTAACAGAGAATGACTAATGACCGTTAGACGAATATAAGGAAAGTAATATGTATGAATTATTGGCAAGTCAAGAAGGATCTAGAAGCTTCCCTTGGGCTTCATAACCCATTCCTTTTCTTGAGCTCCAAGTATTCATTCACTATAAATACAAATCAAGGGTTATTTGTTTTACATACTTTTGTACACACACAATACCCTAAGATTTGGTTTTCTTTTCTTACTTTCATAAGCTCAATCGAACACCCTCTTTATCAAGGGATTCGACTTTTGTTTTTGAGAAAAATGTTTTGTGTTTAATTTACTAGCATAAACTTTTACTTGGTATTAGTCAGGGTTCTAAATAGCGCGCCATAGCGGCGCTATAGCGGCGCCATAGCGCGAGGCGTGGCCTCCACGTTACGAAACAGGCCAAGGCGTCTTCTTAATGCGTAGCGTGTTATGAAGCGCGAAAAAGCGTGGTAAGGCGTGCTATAGCGTGAAGCGTGGCGCTTTATTTTGAAGCTTTTGTAGAATTTAGTAATTTAATATTATTGGGCTAGAAGGAACTTGGGCTTGGGCTAACTTTATAAATCAAATGCTAAAAGATAATATAACAAGTGAATGTGAATATGTGAATGTGATGTTTTATACCGTAGTTTTTAGGTTTTTACATTTTATCTTTTAGCAGTTTACTCTCACGGAGAAGGTTTTATTTAAAGAAATGACGAAAAATGCAATTATAGTTTAGCTTTTTGAGTTTATTTCCTATGTATAACGCGTTTTGTAAACTTGATGTATTATATATATATATATATATATATATATATATATATATATATATATATATATATATGAAATATGATATAAATATATAAATCTATAAAAAATTATGCCGCCTTGGTCACGCCTCAAAAAACGCTATAGCTTCGCTATAGCTCGTGTAGCTTGAGGCTTGGCTTCGACGTCACGCCACGCCTCACGCTATTTATAACATTGGTATTAGTACGTGTGTACAAGAACGTGATATAACCACACTATTGGTTATATCTTGGATTGAATTACAAAAAGGTAAGGGGTAATAATTATAATCCACATAAACCCTAATTAGGGTTCTTGATTAGAAGATTTGCATATTGATTCTTGTTCGGGCAAGAATCACAAAGGTATGTTTACTATTTATTATTGATTAATTAAGTACATGTTATATGATCTTGTTATAACGCTTCCGCATATGTTTTGTTGGCATGAATATTACGATATTTAATCTAAACATTCTCTTCATGTTTTGATGATGACAAAGATATAAGTTACAACATATAACGTAAAGTGTTTAAGTTACTTGTGATCACAATTCATCTATGCATTCTTACGTCAACAAGCCTCGACATCTCAACGTCTCGAGTTTGCCTCAACAATCACTTAAGGTATGTACAAACAAATGTCTAATACATTTTATGATCAAAGGGATTTTATTTAAACATTACAAAGTTTATAAAATGATATAAACATGTTACATATTTTTTGAAAAACAATTTTGGTAATTAAAGGAAAATGTTTAATTCATAACAAATATATGAATTCAAAATTTTAACCAAAATCAGTTAGTTTTTCACCAAATAAACTTTCACCAGAAAAGACAAAGATTTCTGGCCGTTTCAGTAGGGTGGCCCCCTTAATAATTAAGGGGACCGGCACGCTCCTCTGTCAGAAATCTTCTCCTATAAATACCACCTCAAACCTGGTATTTTTCTTACCTTTTGCACAAAAATTTTCAGATCCAATTCTCTCTAAACATCCTTCTAAAACCCTTTGATAATAAGATTATTAATCTTTGTTTCAAGTGATCCAATCTCTCATAACTCAAAGTGCAAGAGAAGAATCCTCCCCATCATAAAGCCAAAGATGTAGTTAGTGCTTATGTAAAGTTGTGAGCTTTGTATATGTAATAAGTAGATCAAGATGATCTTACTTAGTAGTGAGTTTATGAGTGAGTAAGAAGTAGTGTGAAGAAGTAGTAGTGTGGAGAAGTTATGTAGTTGTGAAGTAATAGATGTGTGAGTATGTAGTGGAGTATAGAAGAAGTTGTGAAGTAGTGAAGCCATGAAGAAGTCGTGAAGCCGTGAAGAAATAGGTGTGTTGTGAAGAAGAAGTAGTGAAGGTGTGATAAGTAGTGTAGTAGTAGTGTTGTGAAGAAGGTGTGTTGTGGTGTGAGATTGGTTCTAGCTACTATTAGAACTCGACATTTAGCTTAGTGTCGTTAAATGGTGTAAGCAAAAGTTGTGTAAGGTTTTCTCCGCCAAAAGGGAGACTGTTGAGTAGTGAAGAAAACTCTCGAGTAGGTGACTCGGGGAGTGGAGTAGGGCAAGGAAGGTGTCCTTGTAGCCGAACCACTATAAATCATCGTGTCCGATTTGCATCCTCTTTCTCCTATCTTTTTACTTTCATTGTTGCATTTATCGCGCTATATCTATGCTTGCAAATATGTGTTGATTGTTGCTTATATTGTCATGATGATTGATTGTGGTGTAGTTACAAGTTAATATTGTGATAGGATATAAAATTGTATGATATTGTCTAATGGACTTATATATATTATTAACACTTCTCATATCAAGTTTAACTTAATCGATAATTTGATACAAAACGTTTTAAGATTTCAAAAGGAAAACGTATTCACATAAAGATCGACCAAAGCTTCATTCATAAAACTAAGTTTCAAAAACTAATTCATAAGCGTACATATATAACCGATCATATTGATTATATGTTGTTTTCACACTAAACTCTAATTGAAGGTTTTTCAAACAAACAATTGAATAAATTTGAATCAACATTTTGAAACCAAGTTTTTATAAAATTAAAAAGAGGGGAAAACTATTCAACCCCCCCCCCCCCCTTCTAGTTTTCCACAATTGGTACCAGAGCCACGTCGCTCAAATTTTCAAAACAAATGGTTTTAAAAATTGAGTACGATCCATGTATCAAATTACCCATTAAGGAGGATTAAATATGAAAAGTGTTTTGTTGATTAACTTGTATTAGTTTTGATGATATATACACTAATTATACTAGCTCGAAATAATATTATGCTTAAAATAAGTGTTATATGTTCGGTGTCAAAATCAGAAAGTTACACACCTTTCTGAAGAGTCAGAAAACAATTTTAAAAAAAAAAATGAAATTTTGAGTACCAGATGGGCGGCCCCCTTAATTGTCTTGGCGGCCCCCTTAAATACTGGGCGGTCCCCTTAATTATTTAAGGGGTCCGTCTGTCTGTTCGACAGTTTTTCGAAAACTTTGAAAAATCATATAAAATTAACCGTAACTCCGTAGAAGTCGTGCCACCCGGAGTTTTAAAGGTAATTGAGTCTACTTTCATTTAAAAATACTTACAAGTAATCATTACAAACTTAAATAAGTAAGAAAGCCAAAATACTATACGGTGGTCAAAAATTTGTGTTTCGTTTTAACGTAAAACTTTTGTTTTACCTTTTCCTTCAAGTCGGGCATTCCTAGTTGATATACTTTTGAAAAATTAAGTATTTATGTTGATCTTAATTAAATTGTAGAATGGGGAGGAAACTATGTTATTTTCAAATAAATTCTAGCTAAGTAAACATTGGTGTATATAATACACAAAACGACGACAAGTGTTTTATGTGTTATGTGAACTTCTTTGTGATTTTATTTTCTTAATTGAATATATTAAATGATTGTTGCTATTTGAAGTTTAGTTATGTGTATATCTATGCATATGTACCCTGTTAGTTTATAGCTAGTTTTCTGATTTATACTTAACTAGATCTTATGCTAGATTTCTTGCGTTAGGATTGTTATAATATGCTTGCATTACATATAGGTATAGATGGCTTAATGTTACTCAAACATCTTGTAAATGAGTTCAATCTAGTCACCTAAACATTTCAAACAATTTAATCTATTCTTCACAACACACTTAAATATTTTCTACAAATTAGCTTGTTTTACCTTAAGATGTTTAATAAGAGAAATTGAATCATTGTAAAACATTAATAGTTATATAAAAGAAAAAGTATTTTCAAAATCTAAGTGTGTTCATAATAAGTAAAAATGAAGAGTCTTTCACAAAAACAAAACATATAACAATCATGAAATAATAAGTCAACTTTCAATCATTCACTAATAAATAATCTTAGGATTAATGGAACACACTATCAAAATGTTTATTTATTTCAAATGAGTGTCCGTGAGGGTCAAGAAAGATCTTGATATTATATCAATTCGTTATTCAAATTATGGTTGATATATTTATCAAATCTAATTGACACATTTTTTAGTGTGGACAAGAAATTGGATTGCTATTTGTTTAGCTTCAAGATTATATCAAATTACAACAAAATATATAGTCTTGAATCTACATACTCAATCACACTAGATTGATATGAAAATAGTTACATCCT
Organism: Artemisia argyi; assembly: GCA_030686995.1. Classification (NCBI taxonomy): domain Eukaryota; kingdom Viridiplantae; phylum Streptophyta; class Magnoliopsida; order Asterales; family Asteraceae; genus Artemisia; species Artemisia argyi. Next base: position 116,232,212 of record CM060680.1, on the reverse strand, counting down.
TTGTATATGAAAAGAGTATGCATTGGATCATAACTCACACTTGTGTTGATAATGTCATATTGAATATACTTGTCTAATAATTGTGTTCCAAATATTAGAATAACATTTTAAACACATTTATAAAATATACAATGAAGTAGGATTGACGACTTGGATGTTTTGTCCAAAATATTCAAGCAATTTACATTGTAATGCAATGGATAAATGTGTCATATCCGAAAAACCAAACATGAGCAAACTAGCAACATATGTAAACTTTGCTCACACTACTTAAAATCATCACTTCAAGATAAAATACATATTTAAGAATAATACACACTATATATTCTATGTATTTCATTTTCTTTGTAGCATGAATGGTTGTGTTACAAGATAATGCACTACACTTTCCTTTTTGAAATAATATAAGTTATTAGAATTGAAAAATAACTTGTCACAATCCATAAACAAATAATTTTTTTTTTCAAATACTTGTTAAAGTATGATATATAACATTGGCAAAAATCATAGAAAATAATATTTGTTTAAAAATATATTAATGTCTAGTTTTGATATCATTTGAGAATCACAAACTCATTTAAGATAAATAATCTTAATGAGATTCATTTCACAAGAGATGCTAAGGTGCACTCTTAAGTTTAGCATAGTTATTAAATCAAGTAATATGTCATCAAAACCAAACAACCGGTAAATCATGAAGAAAAGATTAAAACTTTTTGTTTACTCTTATCTAAACATTCAACACGTCTCTATTAGGATCGTGAATAAAATATATCATCTAGATTTACCTTCATTAAAACATGATGTTTGAGTCACGTTAAGCCAAGTATTAATGAATCAAGCAAACTTCATATTTGGTAATCTTCGATAGGTAACTTTAGGAACTCAATTTCTTCTAAAAAGAGAATGACTACTGGAGAATCTATTGACAAGAAATTCAATTTAACCTAACGGTTGAATTGCTTCTATGTGAGAAGTTGGGTGTGTGTAACCCGTAAAAATGGTCGTGTTTAGCCTGAATTGAGCACCACTAGTAATAGTCTCATACTCATTCTCCAACTTGATTAAATTGCTCTTCCTATATATACCTAACGCTAGTTTACTTTTATGAACTTTGCTTCTCATTAGATTCTTTCATTCCTAGATTTATGGCACATCGCATATATGTTGTTTCTAGATGTTTATTTGCTCCTATGTGATTTGATTGTATGCCTTTACATGCTTAACTCTATGTCCGGATGAGCACGAATTTAATGGGAAGGGAAAACACACTCACTCACATATATTCTTCTACCTTACACTCAAACCTCATAACCCTTCTTTAGTACATCCTCAAACCACCCATGTGAAATGAAAAACCGGATCATCCAACCAAACATGTCATCCCCCAACAACCCAAGATCCAAACTCTCAAGAGTTGCTAAGATCTCCGTAAAACCCATTTGGAGAAAATAAAAAATTGACTCGTGTCAAAGCTCAAATGATGTTGTTCCAAATCAACCAATACCTAAATCTTATGCTCATACAAATAACCCATCTCACAAACAAAGCCTAACACCCATGCTTGTTTCCACCAATGCTTCTTCTCATGATGAGCATGCACAATCCTAAAACAACAATCCAAACCTAATCACCAATGCTTCTCACTTGATGCTCATTCGACAAAAACACCATCCACTCATGAAGCCTATCTTCCATCCATCCCTAATTAAAACCACAATCCACCATCATCACATTTCTTCAAACACTTGAAGTTCATTGAAGAACTCAAGGAAGCCTTTGAGCTTAGTGCTCTTCTTGCCTTACACCTTGCTCAATGCAACTTGGAATAACTTCCCTCTAGCACTCCTTCATCACCCCACAACTTGAAACAAGTTGCAAAATATGTCAACAATTTTCTTTGTTGCATCTTTCCCCAAAAACAAACCATTTCATTGAAGGAACACTTCACTTGGATTGAGTATCTTCTCGCTAGTTCTCATCCAAAACCCTCGCTTGAACAACATCCAAACTCTCAATCAACCTCTTCCGCTCCTAAATCTACACCCCTAAAAGTCAAACGAATTTCTTTATGAAATGCATCTTTTCCACTTCCTAGCAAGTGAAGAACACAAAGAAGATATCCAAGCATCAAGTGTTGTCAAGCCATCACCACCTCATTCACATATCCATTTTCGGCCGTCAACCAACAAACCACCTAAAAATCCCTTGATTCCAAATCATGCACCCTTGTCAAACGTTATATTAATCTAAACCATATGTGTCAACCTTTTGTCATTACCTTCCCTTTTCATTCACGCTCATCCTTCTTTATTTTTCTACGTCTTTAAAGGAACGCATCATTATCACTTTTTTTAACTCTTTTAGAATATATATTTTGGTATCTTTTGCCAAAATATGTCAGTAGAATCTTTGCATTAGGTTTCAATCATTATCATGTCTTAAGCTTTGGTCATGGTAATTTTTTTTGGAAGTTAGGTTGTTGTTTTTAAAACAATAATTACATGTGTCATATTTTTAGTGCATATACCTATTACGTCCATATATTGTTTCCCTATTAGTATCATGCATATACCTATCATCATCATTATATATATTTGCACTTGTCTACTAACTTTGTTTTGAAGGATTACTTCATCGCTCGATTCTTTGGTAGCCAAAAGTAGTTTTGAGCATACACCAAGGGGGAGTATACACCAAGGGGGAGCATACACCAAGGGGGAGCATTAAGGCTGATAGGATCAAGGCTTCACTTACGATGATGCAAGCTCGCCTTTTACATTCTTTCTCAAGGGTTCAAGCGTAGTTGGAGTCTCGTCTAAGTGTCCACCTTTTTGCTTCGACAAAAGGGGGAGAAGAAGTGTAAACAAGTAACTTATACATTTTACTATGAGTTATAGTTTACATAGTTTGTCATCATCAAAAAGGGGGAGATTGTTGGCATGAATATTACGATATTTAATCTAAACATTCTCTTCATGTTTTGATGATGACAAAGATGTAAGTTACAACATATAACGTAAAGTGCTTAAGTTACTTGTGATCACAATTCATCTATGCATTCTTACGTCAACAAGCCTCGACATCTCAACATCTCGAGTTTGCCTCAACAATCACTTAAGGTATGTAAAACAAATGTCTAATACATTTTATGATCAAAGGGATTTTATTTAAACATTACAAAGTTTATAAAATGATATAAACATGTTATATATTTTTTGAAAAACAATTTTGGTAATTAAAGAAAAATGTTTAATTCATAACAAATATATGAATTCAAAATTTTAACCAAAATCAGTTAGTTTTTCACCAAATAAACTTTCACCAGAAAAGACAAAGATTTCTGGCCGTTTCAGTAGGGTGGCCCCCTTAATAATTAAGGGGACCGGCACGCTCCTCTGTCAGAAATCTTCTCCTATAAATACCACCTCAAACCTGGTATTTTTCTTACCTTTTGCACAAAAATTTTCAGATCCAATTCTCTCTAAACATCCTTCTAAAACCCTTTGATCATAAGATTATTAATCTTTGTTTCAAGTGATCCAATCTCTCATAACTCAAAGTGCAAGAGAAGAATCCTCCCCATCATAAAGCCAAAGATGTAGTTAGTGCTTATGTAAAGTTGTGAGCTTTGTATATGTAATAAGTAGATCAAGATGATCTTACTTAGTAGTGAGTTTATGAGTGAGTAAGAAGTAGTGTGAAGAAGTAGTAGTGTGGAGAAGTTATGTAGTTGTGAAGTAATAGATGTGTGAGTATGTAGTGGAGTATAGAAGAAGTTGTGAAGTAGTGAAGAAGTCGTGAAGTTGTGAAGCCATGAAGAAGTCGTGAAGCCGTGAAGAAATAGGTGTGTTGTGAAGAAGAAGTAGTGAAGGTGTGATAAGTAGTGCAGTAGTAGTGTTGTGAAGAAGGTGTGTTGTGGTGTGAGATTGGTTCTAGCTACTATTAGAACTCGACATTTAGCTTAGTGTCGTTAAATGGTGTAAGCAAAAGTTGTGTAAGGTTTTCTCCGCCAAAAGGGAGACTGTTGAGTAGTGAAGAAAACTCTCGAGTAGGTGACTCGGGGAGTGGAGTAGGGCAAGGAAGGTGTCCTTGTAGCCGAACCACTATAAATCATCGTGTCCGGTTTGCATCCTCTTTCTCCTATCTTTTTACTTTCATTGTTGCATTTATCGCGCTATATCTATGCTTGCAAATATGTGTTGATTGTTGCTTATATTGTCATGATGATTGATTGTGGTGTAGTTACAAGTTAATATTGTGATAGGATATAAAATTGTATGATATTGTCTAATGGACTTATATATATTATTAACACTTCTCATATCAAGTTTAACTTAATCGATAATTTGATACAAAACGTTTTAAGATTTCAAAAGGAAAACGTATTCACATAAAGATCGACCAAAGCTTCATTCATAAAACTAAGTTTCAAAAACTAATTCATAAGCGTACATATATAACCGATCATATTGATTATATGTTGTTTTCACACTAAACTCTAATTGAAGGTTTTTCAAACAAACAATTGAATAAATTTGAATCAACATTTTGAAACCAAGTTTTTATAAAATTAAAAAGAGGGAAAAACTATTCAACCCCCCCCCCCCCCCCCATTCTAGTTTTCCACATGTTTACTTGATGTTATTGGTTTATTTATATGCATGTCATGATATTATAATTCCAACACTTACCAGTTACCACCCGCCATCCGTTCTGCCAGCTCTAGTCAATAAATTAGTTTTCAACGGAACTAATAATAATAATAATAATAATAATAATAATAATAATAATAATAATAATAATAATAATAATAATAAAACGCGTACGCTGATTTGATTGGGTTAAATGTGACAAATACCTTTATGTAGAGGTGGCAATTTGTGCCCAAAATCAAAAAAATGGGCTAAATGGGCACATCTTAAAAATATTTGGGTACATTTGGGCCTCCTCTTTTTTTTGAAATGGGCATATATTGCCAATTTAGAAGTTAAATGAGCATAATGGGCACATGTTTTTCTCTCACATTAAATTGTTTTTAATGAAAAACTTATGGATATAGTATATTTAGTTATTTAAATATAAATGAGGTTTTACGTTTGAGAAATTTTTTTTTGTTGTTTTAGGTCTTTTTTAAAACGATTCCTATAACATGCGCCTGTTTGGCCCGTGCCTGTTTAGCCCATAGCCCGTTTAGCCCGTAGCCCGTTTAGCCCATAGCCTGTGCCCGCCCGGCCCGCTCGTTTTGCCACCTCTACCTTTAAAAAAAATAATAAACAAATAATAAAATATAATTTTCTGATTAAAAAAGTGTTTTTTGTGCGGAATGACAACGACATATACATTTAGGGCCCGTTTGGTTTGTAAGTGGGATTGAAATTAGATTTGGATTTGGGAAAGGTGTGAAAGAAATTGGATTTAAGTATTGGTTTAAATTAAACGAGCAGAGAGAAAAATAAAATATATTTAACTAAATAAAATATTATTAAATAATTTAATTAGATTTTTTAACAATAAAAATTCATGATGTTAGATTTTTTTATTAATTTATTGGAGTGTTGTGAGAGATACATTAATGCGAGGCCCAAACTTGGGTTGAATTCACCGAAAGACACATTATTTAGGTGGAATCATATTTTGGTACATGGCCCACCATTGATTCCTTTCCCTTTTAAACCAAACAATTGTTAATAGGATTGAAAAGATTCCTTAAATTCAAAAGTCATACCCCAAACGTGCCCTTACTATTAGTAAAAAAATAAGAGTGTGTTTGGTTTGATACTTTGGTATGGGTTTTAAGTTCGATGTGACAATAATGTATTGTTTGGTTCACTCTTTTAACAAAAGAAATGATAAATGGAATGAAATTTCATTCCATATCAACTTGGAGGCTTTTGGCAAAATTCATGGGACCCACCACTTTCTACTCTCACATACCATTTTTATTTAAATTTTTAAATGATATTTTTTATTATAATTTTATTATAAAATACATTTAATAAATATATTTTCTCTCCAAATCTTAAACCAAATCCAAATCCTATTCCAAACCCACTTATAAACCAAACGGACCTTAAAAACTTATAAAACACACCTTAAACTTTTTAATATTTACGATTTTTTTATATAACAAACTTTATTTTACCAAATATCTAACAAATATCTATCAATTTTTTTAATAAAAAAAATGTTGTCAAAAAGGGCTCTCGATAATAAACAAAACAAGCTCAATATTGATATGCTTTTGACGTAAGTACGGTTTATAAAAAATGTTTAATATATATATATATATATATATATATATATATATATATATATATATATATATATATATATATATATATATATAAAAGAACTTTCAAAATGCACCCTTAACCTATCAAATAGCTTTAAAAATTAGCCTATATTTTTTTTAAACTATAAGGGCATGTATAGTTCTATAAAAGTTTATATGTAATTCTTTTGTTTATATAGCCAAGTTTATTTACTAAATATATAAAAAAATATCTAACGATTTATACCGCTAGAAATGCCTCCACATTACCAATAAAAAAAAAAAAAAAAATCTAATATTAATATACTTTTGACATACGTGCGCTTTTATAAAAAAGTTGAAATTCAGCATATATTTCTTTTACGGAAAAAACAAATATATCTAGCAATTTTTTAATAATAAACATATAACCGAACATGTCGCAATATTACGAATAAAACGAGCCCGAAACTTTAATGGAACAATAACATATCGAGGTTAAAAAGATTTTGTGAAATTTGGTGCAAAAACCCGCCGCAACGCGGCGGGCGCCTTCTACTTGTTATCACTAAATTTAACGGAGGGTCAAAATATAAAGCAATGAATATAAAAGAATTTTAAATTAAATGGCCTAATAGGTTTAGGAGTTATTGTATAGTTTGTATAGGGGGTGTTTTTCACATTTACCAAAGCAATTTACTGTTCATCTACGATAGATATATTTTGATAAATGTTAAATGTAAAATAAGTTTATTTTTTTATTTTTTTTTTATTTTATTTTTTTTTGAACAAAGATTAATTTCATTTCATTTCAAACCTCACAAAAGGAGGAAGATACGACATAACAAATTACATCGAAACATAACCTCACAAACGGAGGAAGATAACAACATAACAAGTTACATCACAAGACATACACCATATAGCTGTAACAGCTTATAAGTTTATTTAGTTAACTCATTTTCAAGCATTCCTTAATCTATTTTATAACTAAAATGTTTTCAACATATTCTTAACCCGTCCACTCCAATGTAGCAATCATTGTCAACTTATTTATTTTACATTCTTCAAACACACAAGTAAGATTTTCAACCGGTAGAGATATGTCAACTTTTTCATCCATCAACCCATTTTCAACATTTCACTGTAATGATAATAAGTCTTAAGTTTTAACAATTCTTCAAGCCTTTATCAGCCCATTCTTAGCCCACCATTAGGGATGCTTTTATATATTTATGTTTATAAGTTTATATGAAAGGCTTTTAAAAGTCTAAAATTGGTAGCTTATTTGAGAAGGAGTATCCTTATATGCAGTGGCGGAGCTAGACAAATTTTTGTGAGAGGGCCAACATAGTAATTTGCGTGTTTTAGGGGGCCACAATCCTTCCATGTCCCAATGTAGCTCCGCCCTTGCTTGTATGAGGAATGTTAAAAAAAAAAAAAAAAAAAAAAAAAAAAAAAAAAAAAAAAAACTTTTTTATCTTCGTATAACAATAACAATTTTCGATCTTAATATACTTTTTGGTCCTTTTACCTTTCAAGCTATGCCATTGGCTCAAATTCAAACGAAACAACATACCACTCCGTATTCTACCCAGTCGTAGCTAGAATTCTGGAAATTATCATTGCTTTCAGTTTTTTTTCTTCTTCTTTTGCAATTCGCGTTGATGGTATTACTGGAGTTTAGAAGGTTTATTTTCAAGGAAGTACCAAGTCTTGACAATATACTCCACATTTCATTTCTAAACAGCAGATATACTTGTAAGAATAATAGGAATGGTGACTGGCACATTAAGATTTAGTTCCTACATGAACTGACCTCTTTAATATTCTTACCCAATCAGTAACTTTACACATACCAGAAGCCAACTTCCCCACCAAATCACAAGCTCTCATATTCGGGTTATTTATTCACAAATACCTAAACACATCTATATACATTTCCATAAAGACAAAACCATAATCAAGCAATCAACTATTATATAGAGAAATATCTAAAAAGTAAAAAACTTATTCCCATTAGGGTGTTACCTATAAACTTTTGCAACACACTATCAGGGACTATTAGATTAACACCAATTATAACTTACGGATTTACATAAACAAGCTTGAGGTATCAATGATTCTCAAAAAGTACAACAATGCAAGTAATATTGTCGGAACTGCCTCTTGCATAAGATTCTTGCACGAGCTTCCTACATGCAGCTTCTGCATCAGTTATTTCCTGCACAATACCCACCGCATCCTGCAACAAACATTACAAACAGTAATTACTTAAGTTTAATTTTTCTTGTTAAGATCACAGATTCATCTTGAAGGGAGCGGGTTTGAAGGGAAACAAACTGGGTAGGTTGAATAACAAGTAAAAAATGGCTAACTTTTTTAGAAAAAGGTCAGGTCAGTTAATCTTCTCACTTTTTTTACCAACATTTATGACTACATTATATTTATTTTAATAAATGGCGGCCTAAAAGTAAAATGTTTAATAATTGGGTGGCCACCGCATACATAATCCCTTTTCTAAACAATATTCAGAATTCTGCTAATAGATGATTTAGAAGTTTATGCATTAAAAATAGTCTTTGGATATTCTTTAAAAACAGAACATCGTGACTATTAATGCATGATTTGTAGTTATAAACAAAGTGATAATCAATCAATTAATCTTTAAAAATAAGAACAGTAAAATTTTTGTGTTAATTGTTTATTTTTCAATTAACTTTCAACAAAATGTCATGTCAACATTCTTTTTGATGTTTATTATCGATGGTCAATTGATATTATAGTAGTATTGTTAATTAAATGCTCTCAGTTTAATGCCAGTGATTTTATTATTTATAAAATGTTGCTAATGTTAAGGGATAATGATGAGACGTTATAATAGTTAAAGCACACATGTGTGCATACACTCACTGGCACGTATGTGCACACGCACATAGACACACGCGACACACACACTTTTCATAATCATGCAATATATGAAACAAAGGAGTGTCACTTAGATAGGTTAGATGGATCATGAAGCTATTCCTTTGTAAAAAAATTATTAGAGTATTAACAGAAAAAGATTGAAGTATAAGCATGCATGAATAGGTTGGGAGGAAGCCAAGTAAGTGCATTTACAGTCCTTTTTATTTTAGGTTTTTGTCAAGATTGCATCATTGCTATACCTGAGATGCAACCAGGCCATATATTGTTGGAACCCATTTATATGGAACCAACCCATATATTGTATAAACCCAACAAAAAAAATACAGTAGCTGATATGTTGGACCCTATTGAAACAAACAGCCAAACCCCTGCCGATATATTATATGAATAGAATTTGCAAAAATAAATGAAATTGGGTTGAATTTATAGTCCGATTAATAACTTATCACAGCTTGCACACTATAAAGACCAAATATACTAATTACCAAACATATAGCACCTAGTGATCTACAAGGAAACATTTCTGATAAATTCTGAAGAATCATATGTATGAAGCTTCAAAGATTAACTTGTGATATTAGCACAAATGACGAGAAATTTCAATGGTAATTTCTTTTAGTTTCATGCCTAGAATACTAAATACCATCAATGGAGAATGGCTAACCTTATTTGATAGTACATTCCAAAGCCCATCACTTGCAATGATTAAAAACTCTACACCATCAATTTCCACCTCCTGAGATTTAATAATGCATTCAGAAAGATGAAGATTAGCCCAGGCTCGCGACAATTAAAACAAACCAAGGAATAGTACTTTGAAAGATTCTCTTTTATTGCTATTATCTGTGAGGAATTGATATAAGTTTTTATAAAATTGTAAGTGTAGACTGTTTAGTCTGTGGGAATAAATAAGCATTAAAAAAAATAAAAAAAAAAAATAAAAAATAAAAAAAAAAAAGAAGATGTGCTAGATACAGGCTCAGGAAAATTAAGATTTCCACTCATTTCAGGATGCAATCAGCCTTGATTGATTAGTTTAAAACTGATTATAAAAGGGTAAAAATTATAGTCAGTCTGTATTACCTAACTTAAAACTTATCTTTCCTTATCATTTTTTTTTTTCACAAAAATGTCATTTTTTGGTCATTTTATGTAGGGTTTTGCTAAACAATGCCCATTGGGCAATGTTTAATATAAATATAAAAGGAAACTTGGACTTTGTTAAATAAAAAATGTCATATATTTAAGTTAATTTTTATGTTTATTTATCGTGCATTAAATGCATAACATGAAACATCTCCTTAAATAACACTCAAACCTCTCCTTAAATAACTTTTACATCTTTAAACAGCAGAACATCTATACACTGTTTATTGTGATATTACAACTGATTATCGCATTCTGATAATCCAAAACCACAATACTTACTATTGAAATGAACTAACAAACAAGCTATAATATTACCTGAATTTCTGGTTCAGCTGAAACATAAGGCTTGAGTAGTTTGTCTCCAAAGGCACGAGAAACAGCAAGAACCCCACCAACCCGCCATGTTCCTGAATTTCAAAAGTTACATAATTTTTATATTGAAAATTACTGGGTGGCAATTGGTGCAGTATGATGCGTGTATGTTGCAACATAATGTCTATGATATTGACAGAAAAAGAGAAACATTTATTAATTATTCCCAAGAGACGAAGATCATCGAAGCCCGTAATTGTGGGAGTTTATGTAAAATCAGCCTTTGACATAGACATCCATGAATCAATTTAATCGACTAATTTTAGTTCTGAACTTCTGCAAAGAGGATACTGAGTTCATATTGAAGATTTGAAGGTCAATAAAACCTATATTTGTTCATTGTAATAAATCGCATCATTTTCTTCATCTTAGCATAACATGAAAATAAAGTGCATTCAAAATATTCTAGAGAACAAAGTAAACAAGAAAAAAATCCCCCACACAAATGCTAGGTCAGAAGAAAAGATTCCACGTTGCTGTTTTTCTTTAATCTGCACCCCCTATTGCTATGAGATATAACAATACAGTGAATACACATATATGTGAAAAAAAAATTCCATTCTAATTATAGAACAAATCCTGCAAATATATACATAGGAAACTGAATACTGATGATCATCATAAAACTCTAATAGATTGGAAATTAATGACCAACAAGAAGTTTCAATTATAGCTGGCTTGTAAGGTATCCAAAATGAGATTGTTTTGGCCTATGCGGGTGGCTTGACTAGAGTGAATTGTTTATTTTTGGAGGTTCGAGTTTTAGCTCATTGGCCCATCTACCAAATATATTAAGCACATTGTGCAATAATTTTCACGCACTTTCAGCCTGACACATAACACAGTAGTGGAGCTATGGCTTTGTATACAAAACCAAATTTTCTGGTGTACAAAAACATGGTCTGATCTCCAAGGGCGGCAGCAACCTATCGTTGATTAACTATGGGGGTTAAATCAAAGTCAGGAAACCTAAATCAGATATTCTCGGACATGATTGGTAATTAACTTTTGTCACTTAGCTTAAGTGAAAGATAAAACATCTCTATTTGAAGAGCACCAACTCATCTAGGTCATTGAAGCCTTCTACACACGAACATCAAGAGAATGCATACAATACATGCCATTCTATTAACCACAAACAGTTGACAAAATACAAAAATATGAGTACTTGTTAGTGTCATTTATGATTCAAAGCATAACTAAAATGTATGCACAATCATCACTGTAAACATCATTGGCTGTTTCATGACTATTTTTGGACTTTTTAGGAACTGTTTTCTAATAACTCTAGTTCTTTCTGAAAATTTGTGAACGTGTTTTCCAGTATCTGCTATCCTAAACTTTTACAAACTAATAATTAGTTAAAAAAAAAAAAAAAAAAAAAAAAAAAAAAAAAAAAAAAAAAAAAAAAAAAAAAAACCCTACATTCACTATGCTGAACTTATAAAAAGGTTCTATATGAACTGTATATGCAATTCCCCCAGAAATCTCACTGATGAGTTACTCTCATTTTATTGCAATTAAACGGTTCACAAACATGAACCTTTCTCATGTCATGTCATCATAAACCTCACCCGCTACGGGGGCTCATTTAATAAGCTATTTCAATATTCATAAAACTTTTGATGAATCAAGCATAGTGGATGCTCTAAGATCTGAAACAAGCCAGTTGACTGCTGATGAGAAAACACCGAAACAGGCAAACTAGAGTAGGCAAAACAGGCTGGTCCGGTAACAGGTTAAAATGATTCATTTTGTAGAGGTTATAAGGGAGCAGGCAGGGTTGGGTTCACACACAAACTTCCCTGTTCATAAAATCTTTTTAGATAATTAGATTACAACAACAACAACAGTACCCAATCCTGCCGGAGCGGGGTATGGGGGAGGTAGAATGTAGACAAATCATACCCCTATCTCAGGAAAAACCTGAGGGTAGGGAGACTGCTTCGAGGAAGACCTCTGGCTTTAGATAATTAATTTCTTTATACTAATTATGAAAACTATATTATCAACATCTTTGAATACATCGACTTAAGAGGTTATCTAAAAACAATCAATCTGAGAGGTTGTGTGCATTGGAAACAGATTATGGGTGGCTTTCAACCCATTTGACCTATTCCCTTTTAGTTGCTTTTTTTAATAGGAAAGCAACCTAAAACAACCAATTCATATGTAAATGGTAGAAATTGCTACCTCCAAGAGAAACCAATCAAAAGAGGAGCTTAGATTAACTAAACAAACTAGAAGTATAAATTTAGAAAACAACTCATACCAGCCCAGATGATGAAGCCACCAGCCTGTTCAATACGCTCCCGTTCATCACTTCTGTCAGGCTTGTGATCTATTGATAAAGGGATAGCTGCAAACAAAACATAGGTTAAAGTTACATGATAGTAATTATTTTAACAGCACGTTCATGATACCATATACCTAGATACTAATATTGAGTTCAGATTTCAGAATAAGTGGAACATTATAAAAAGGCCAAGTATAGGAGCTGATTTGTTAAGCCTCTAAATGTGCACAAAATGAGTATGTTCAACTTTACACAAGAAAGATCTACAGTTACAATATTGTTCCAAATCAGCCGAAAAAACACAAACATAAACTTGCTCTTATAAGAATCATCACTTAAATTATTTTTAGTAGATTACTGGTATGTGTGTTGTCGTCGTGGTTATAATTTATATACTTAGATACAGTGCTAGATGATCTATTACAAAACGGTTGTATTATTAGAAGCAATCCTAATTGGCACAGTGAATGATGTTGTACAATTTCATTCATTGCTTTGATACCGTAGATAGCATAGAGGCCTCAAGTGATCATAATTGACCACACCAACTTGTTTGCTCTATAAGCTATCACTCATAGAGTCAAGTAACTAACACTCTTAAAGTCCTATTCAATATTGGCGAGCCTGTTAAATGTAAGTGCAGGAAATGAGCTATGTTGCATTTATTAATACACAAAATCAACTTTGATGGGTTATCGCATTATAATACATAATAATAAAGATTGCAAACCTCGATGGAAAAATATATGTAGCGAGGGTGAAAGGTATTAAATTACACAAAAGTTTCTAATATCGTCTTCTCTGATATGGATAGATTCTAAAAATGTGTGGTGTCTAAGAGTCCATTGATCACTTGATCCTAGATTACTGAAGTTACACAAATACATCCACATGAAGAGTACTGTTCATTTTATTTAGAAAAGATGCACTTGCACTAATCAAGTCATCATACCTAGAAAAACTACAATTTATTGCGCATCTCATCTTACAAAACATAAAGACATTAAATTAAGCTATAAGTTGATCACTCAAAGCATAATATTGTATTCATTTAATATATATATTACAGAGTGTAAAGCTTGGGGAATTCAAGACTATGTGAAGAGATAGATATTTAAATTATGTTATCCCTCATTCCATTCCATATTAAGCACATCGCTTACCAATTTGATATATTTTTCAATAAATACCTCATTCTTATGATATGTATAACCTCTTTGGGAGGCACTTCTAGCAAGGGCTAAACCCTTCAATGTTTCATCAAACTAAGTGATGAAACCTGAATTGCCTTTAATTTAATCTCCGTTTTCATATCTACAAATACTTAAATAGATTCTTTAATATTCTTCAATGACGACACAATATCATCAAGTGTTTAGCATGTGACCCACATTCAAGGTTAAGTGGATCTACAACATCGTCTCCTTGCATAATTCCCTTGACAATAACATTTATGAAACAAAAACAACATGTGATGAAGGGATAACATATTATGATAAATTAAGACTACAGGTCTATAATCGAGGACTTAAAATTGCTGACCAAAACGAAGCATACCCTCCTTATCTTCGCAATTGTTGTGGCACGTTGACTAAAATGTATCAAATGCATCACCATAGTACAATTGCATATGCAGAAAAGTAGAAACACAAAGTAGGAGGGAAAGATAGGAGAGAGAAGAGGTATTATGTTTTGCTATATATGAAAACACATTAGCCAGTAAATAAATTGCATCTTTCTGTTGATTGATTTTTTCTTTTTACTTTATTAACTCTTCCTTGGTTTTAGATAAAAACTTTCGATTTCCCGTGTCCCCCGTTAGATCTCTTTCAATATGATGCTTTTCTTCAAGAATAAAACATATTTATTTGCTTCTATTTCCTTGTCCACTAGATATGAAATTTATTGATAACTATCAAAATAGTTACTATGACTATTTTCCAATTCTATTTTTAATTCGAGATCCCCAATGAATTCAATTTCACAAACTTTTTTGTCTCGTTGTATTAGTGTAGAATGGGTCCATGTGCAATGAGTATGTGGATTAGAGGATGACGGCATAAGCACATGCAATACGATAAGTGTAACCCCACAGAGGACCAGATCAGGAAAATAGATGTTGATCTTCACATGGAAAACACTAATAGCATAGAAACAGAAGACTCTACAATTTCATTCTTTAACATCCATCTAGTCAACAAAAATCTGGTTCAAGCAATTAGATACCTTTACGAGTTTTTAACTTTTCTTTGGGATGTAGGTATTGGATTTATTATTATTATTATTATTATTTTTATAGGAAACAGTCTCTTTGATTTTGCTACAGAAAAACATTATCCCAACACCTAAACCATAAAGGTTGTTACTAACAAAGCATAGTTACTTACATAACCCTTGCTAGAAGGTCATACTGAAGTATTGAACTTAATGGAAGACCTCACATTATAAAATATGTGACTACTTAAGAACGTCTTCAGCTTATTCAACATCATAGACAAACATTGTCTTATCGTTTGTTAGCTTACATGATATGGAAAAAAAAAAAAAAAAAAAAAAAAAAAAAAAAAAAGAGGAACAACCTATGAGCATTTCCAGCAACAGTCATGGATTTTTATTGGATAATAAATCATCTTATTGGAAGGTTACCTTCAAATGTACTGGCCATCTTTGATGCTCTTACTGTTTTCGTTGATATTTAAATCCGTAAACAGAAATGAACTTCAGCTAATAAGATAATTGAAAGAGACACGACTCACGAGTGCTAAAATATACATAACATACATTTTGGGTGACCTACTGTATGACTCGTTCAACCAATTGGACCCATTCCTTTAACACTGAATTATGTTAGAGACTTAAGAGATAAAAACAAAGCCTGAACCCCTAAATTAAAAATAAGTGGGTCGAAATTGCCAATTCTAGTTTTACGTCTCAATAGATAGATCAGGAAGATTTAATGTTAGCCTTCTAAGGTCATAAAATATGGTACTAAATTCACTAGCTAAGTCAACCAACCTGACCCAGCCCTGCTAGCAACAACTCGGGAATCTCCTACATTTGCCACCAGAATGCGATCACCAAACATTACAGCAGTTGATGCAGTAGAACCAGCATCTCTTTGCTGAGGATTTTCACCACTAAGGTAATCAGCATCTGTCTGTCTAAATGCTTCAACTGCAGATGAACAATTGACAAACCATCTAACAAACTGAGACAATAATGTAAAAAACTCATTGGAGGTTGCACGATGGGCGGGTTGGTTAATGGGTCAAAACGACATCTGGTTGAAACTGGTTATTTTCTAGTATGGGTCGAACTGACCCACAAACATTTTTCATTACTTAAAATTTGTGAAAAGATATTTATGGGTCAATATTTGATTGCAAAGATAATATATTACAATAATGATCTAAATCTTTGAATAAAAAGACTCTGAGGTTGTATTTTACAGAAAGACTTTTGCTGACTTTCAACCTGTTTAACAACCCAATTCGACCCATTCAAAAGTAAATGAGAAGAAATACTCGCCTCAAACTCACATCAATGAAACAGTTGACTGACAAGAGTTTATACCTATAGCATTCTTTGTGTCTTTAATAAAGTCTGGATGACCACTTAAATTCTTGAAAAGATTGTTCTTAAGATATTCCGCTGTTCTTGAACCACCGTGACCTATATGCATTCTAAGATCAGAAACAAAAGTTCGGAGTTGGTAACCTGAACAAACCAAGATATCTTCATAAAGTCCCGTTACATGAACACTGACCATCAAAAACACCAAAAAAGGCAACCATTTGACCATCAAAATCTGATATTGTTGTTTCGAAGTAATCCTCCATTGAGGCCCTTTTACCCTTGAAGCTGGCATATCCATAGTTAAATCTTGCAGTTTTGCTTCCACCCAGAAAGCTACGAAAACAAAGATGGATTGAACTGCCGATTAATATTGCTTGCAAATGTGTCACTCAACTCATCAATAGCGTATTTAACAAAGGAAAAGAAAAAATAATTGAAAACCAACTATAATAATGTATGCATCACTGCATATCGTGAGTTTAATAGCGTATCTCCGAAGTCTACATCCGCTTGGATAAAATTTTATAATATTTATGCGTATGTGATACTTGAACGGTTAATTTCTTATAAAATCCAACTTATGATGCCATGCAGTTACGTCATCAGAATATGTTCAACCATAAACTGTCACGATCTTCTCAATATGTCAATATTACCATCATTTTAATCTAAAAAAAAATATTGCTACTGAAACCTAGTTCCAAAAATATTATCGATAATAAAGCAAACTAGTAAAATAACCGGCAAAGATATCAAACATCTACAACTATAGATATTCGGCACTACAGGATAAACTGAACCAGATTTTCGAAACAACTGGAAAAGATCTAAATTTGAGAACACAAATCTTGGTGAATAAAGCAGAGTACATGGTCTTTCTCAACCTATATTATCACGAGAAATTATCTCATTACCCAAAGAAAATATGTCATCAACTAACGATTCACCATTTTACAATTGGCTGGCCAGTGGTTTGCTAAAACTACGCTTATTGCAAGATTACCGATCAAAGAAACATACTTTTCAAAACAAATCACCCAAATTTTAACACCCAGCTGAAACCAGAAATAATGCATCCAAAAAGCACAAAGCCTTAACAAAAAGTCACTGCAAAATGGAAATGGAAATTTTTCCCTTTCCAAAAAGTGACCACAAAACAGAAAATTTCTATTTCCCAACTTATGAGAGATCAGAAAACACAAATTTTTTTTTTGACGTTTTCCTGGTTTCATTTATAGCCCAAAACTCCCACTTTCCTTGTTCAAAATGGAAAATACAAAAAGGGTAGTTGACTCCGGGCTATCCAAAAAGGGTAGCCACCGTGGGATTAGTCGGCTCGCAATAAACCCATGTTTATAAAAAAAAGAAAAAAAAAATATTATTTGAAAGCTGATGAATTAGAGATAAAAATAAAATGTTTCCTCAGACAACAATTGTTTTTTATAAAAACCAAGAAAGAAAGAAAGCATGTTTTGATAATTAGATATTCATTATAAAAATCTCAATTACCTAAACCATCATATTAGAAAAAGCTTTAATTCGAACAAAAATACCTGATACCACCACCAGAGTGAAGGGCATCAGGATCTTTTGCAATGGCGGCGGTTGGTTGTTCTTCTGGTTCCGCTTTATCAACGGTTACAGGCGGTGGTTTAAGCTCCTCCGACTCCTTCACGTCCATCATCGTTATTATTATTGTTGTTACTACCAGTACCAATGCATTGATATTATAAACTTTACAGTTGCGTTTAGATTTTTTTTTTTTTTTCCTTTTTACAAAACAAGAGTTCAAATCGCTTTGTTTTTAGAAAACTCTATGCCAAAAAGAAAAATTAGGTTGGCACAATGAAGTTTTGCCTGTCACATTAGTTTTTTTTTTTTTTTTTTTTCGGCATCTTTCAAATGACTAAGTTTTTTTTTTTCCCGGTATCTTTCAAATGACCAAGTTGTCACAGTGGCGATTAAGTTATTATTATTATATTTTTAATTTAAAATTTTTAAACAACTAATTTAAACTTCATTAATAATAAAAATTAAACATTACAATAAATAATAATAAAAACATCACAAAGACAGCTAAAAACGTAAATTAATAATATAAGTTATACATTATATTGATTGTTGCCTTCGTATCCATAAGTTCATGTTGTTGTCATGCGCGCAATTTGGGTCGATTGCTGAATTGTAGAAAATTATGTCTTGGTCCCGTTTTGTAATATACTCTAATGTGAGAACATGTATGCTATTGTGTTTAGGAAGATTAAAAGTAAGGAAATCTAGTGAGAAGTTAGAGAGAGAAAAAGATGCTGGGAGCCTTTGAGAGAACTAGTGAAATGTTAGATTGAAGTGAAAGGTCCAACCCCTTCCATGCTAGGGAAGAGGTATTTATAGTTACAATAAAATGCCCCCTAAAACGGGCTGTGGAGCGGGCTGACAGTGGGTAAAGACCCGACCCGACTCCACAAATACTAACTAGTACTTCCTCCGTCCCATTTTATAAGTCCATTTTGTCAATTTGGGTTGTCCCAAATTATATGTCCACTTTTGATTTCAACCAATAAGAATGCTTACAAGTGGGTGAGAATGAATTTTTATTGGTTAGTATTGTAAGGGCCCCACTTTTCTTAAACTTTGTAAAATATGAAAGTGGACTTATAATTTGGGACGGAGGGAGTATTAAACTACGTACAAGCTAATATGATAAATACCACGAGCTACAAAATGCTAAACTATACTCGGGGTGACCGAGTCTTCATATGAATAAACGTATTCCTAACAATCTCCCCCTAAGGGAGGTCACCCCGCAAAATACATATTGAATCATAGCATTCTAGTCTTTGAAGATATCTTTGTAGCTTGTAGCCTCTTGATTCTTCATTGTTGTGATCTTTGTGCTTTTACCAGTAGACTCTAGATGACTTGTTCAATGTGTTGGATGATCTTTGGAAATTACTTCGAATTCATCATCCAAATGAGTGTCTGAAAGTCATCTTTGAGTAGTAACGTCTCCATGTGATTTGGACATCTTTGTGATGGAATGCTCACACTTTTCAGGATCATGATCTTCTGCATCAGAGTTGTGGAAGCATAGATTTGGCCCAATCAATGATCATGATTTCTTAGATTGTGATGTCGAAGTGTGAGCATGTGGTGATGGATCAGCATCTTTTCAGCAATCAACTGCAACAGTCAGAAATTCCTGCAAGCAAACAGTTAGCAACAAATCATCCGATACTTATAGGTTTGGAATTAGAGATCGTCAACAGCATAGTGTGAAGACTCCTTCTAACCCTTACCAAGACCGTTCCCAATCGGCAAACCCTGAGAGGATTTACACGAACTACCTAAGTAGAACAACGATTGGGTGAATCGCTAGAGATCACTCCACGACTGTTGATCGTTTGTAACCACCGCGACCACTAAACGTAATCCACAAGGAATTACCTAAGTGACCTGCTTTCAGGGCTGCTTGATGTTGACCCTGGCAGGAATTTCCATTCAATCACTGGGAGTTACAATAGCAACTTCCCTCATAAATGTTCTGGCAGATTGCTAAGATCTGCATAGGACTCACAAAAAAAATCAGGGACCCACATTTTTAGCACAAAATTGTAGCCAATCTATACATTATATATAACAGGAGGCATTTGAAGAAAATGCCACCTCATTGCCCAGTAATTCATTATCAGCCATGTCATCACATGCCATGTAAGCAGTTTTTATAATTTATTTTGTATTTTTTTAAATTTATTTCAAAATTATATATACCATTTATTTAATTTAAAATTCGAATTAAATTTTTAAATTTATTTCGAAATTATATATACCATTTATTTAATTTAAAATTCGGATTAAATTTGATTAAAAATGAACATAGTGAGCTTCGAACCTGCGTCTTTAGGTTAAGATGCAAACGTCTCAACCAATGGAGACAATCCATTGATTGTGATCACAAACCGAAAACAAAATAAATATAAGGCTAAATATATAGCAAACTTAATCCAATATTATTAATTTATGCCTCCCAAAAAACATACGGTATTTTATTCATTCATTAGTGACAAACCCTAATATCATTCATACGAAACCTTTTTCCTCCTCAATTCTCTCACACTGATCTTCTTTTTGTGTGTGTAGGTTTGAGAATACTAGGTTTTCTTTGGAAGTAGCATGGTAAATTTGCTCATGATTTTTTTCTTACTACACCTTAACATTCACTAAATTATGTATTTTGTATAATAACTTATGGTATTTTGTTACATGATCATTGGCACAGGTATATCCATTAAACATGCATTATAATATATATATTTACGATGTATTTTGAATTTACACAATACATTAGTGCATGTAGTGATTATTTGACTGCAAAATCATAATGTAATTTGTATATCAATGGCTATAAGTCTGAAGAAGAGTATATCATTGGCTTATATTGGATATGAATTATACGTGATTTAGTGGACATGATTGAATTAGGCTTTATTTGAGGTTGATGTAATTAGTTTTTTAGGTTTTTTATTTGAGGTTTTAGTGAATTATAATTAGTTTTATGTTTTATTTGAGGTTCTTATAGGTGGTTAAGACTTAAGAGACATTGAGTTGATGCATTAGCTATTTTTTAACAATAATATTCCTGTACAGGTTATGGTTGAGAACATAAGCGTATATGACATACTGAAATAAGCTCCCTTCTTGGTGCCATTTACAAGCAGATTTAAAATAGACACTGTGAGTGTCAGATTATTTTACACAAAAAGGCTAACACACACTTCTATATAACTCTGCAGTCACAACTTGCTCAATCAAGTATAGACCTGGGTCTCATTCCCTGTTTTACCGAAGCAGTTTTAAGATACGACGAGACCGTATACAAGAAGATGTATTTTAATCAGTTGAGCACATTACCAGAAGAGGATAACAACTTCTATCTGATTATTACAGTAAGATATCTAATCATTAAATTGGTTTTTTGTATCTGATGTACGAGGTTATTATGGCTATTGGAGCTTCAAAGCCTATTGCAGTTGCTGACAAATATGGATATTTCAGCATGGATAGTCAAATGATGGTGAGTTCTTATTAAAAATCTTCAACGATTTTTAAACACATATCATCTTTTTAATGTCATTATTTAAAGTATTGTCATTGACCCTGCTGATTTTATTCCCGACAATGTTCCAACTTGAATCGAATTTACTGAATTTCTCTTGAGTTTCATGTAAATCACAAAATCTTGAGAATGTCAAATATTACTGAATTTCTCTTTTTTTAGAAGGATGCAATTTTTTAAACTTTTGACACCCTGCGAGTCTGATTTTAACTTTTTGGTTGTACAGGTTTTTTATGCCATGGTCTTTTTTCATTATCGGGAGTCAACTCGGACAGTTAATGAGGTTAGTTTGTTATAAATATATTAACTTCATACGTTTTTATGATAAGATGTAGTTGCCATTGGATTTTGAAACTAATTATGTGATATGGAATAAGTAGAATAAGCTAATCAACATTATGAGGCAATGTTTGGATTTGTTTCTTAGAGTTGGTGGATGGCCTACGGTAGAGGCTGCAAAAGGGGATACAAGAAGCTGACACAAAAATACAATACATGAAGTTCCTATATGTTGGAAAGGATGGAACGGTTCTAAAGGATGGAATGGTCATATGATTCTAAAGAGGTGTAGTTCTGTTGCATCTGCAATTTTCATTCTTAAACACTGCTATGTATTGAGTGGGTTATAGAATGGAGGGTAAAATTGTCCCATTCTCAACTTTTGCTACCAGACCTTGACCAACACTATCGATCTAGATCCATTAGCTCTGAGTTGGTAAGAGTGCCTGTGATATTTCTCAGGAAGTTGGTGGTTCGAATCCACCCGGATCTGTCACCCGTTTAAGGTGTCTGTTGGTGAACCTCCTACCTCTTTGAAGTTCGTGACTTCAGGTATTGTATTATGAAACAAGTGGGTCAATTGTCCCATTGTTTGAGATAGTACCTACAACGTATATGCCGCACTATTCTAAGCAATCTTAGCCTGTCAATGTATCCTTTGCTCTTAAGATGGATATTTTTTATATTAATATCGAGATGAAGTGTTGTTAATATGATTTTGAAAAATGTGGTTGTCACTAAAGATATAAGAATTTATTAAAAAGGATAATAATAAAAGTACTTTAACTAAAGTATTTTGTAACTTATTGTTTCTCTGAGCTGTTGATCATTATATTTTGGGTCAATGTTAAGACGAAAATGTGCTTCTGCACTTTCGATAAACGTTGTGCTTGCCATTTGTTTGAGCAATGATACAACGGCTTTGACATGATATTCTTTCTTGATCTCCCTCAACTTTTGAATTTCCAAGAATCTCTTTGACTTATTCTGGTAAAACTATAACAAAAACGAATTCAATATATCAGTAAGTGAAGAATGAACATGACCCAGAAAATGAAAACAAGAAACGAGTTAAATAGATGGACCATTTCTCAGTGAAACTTATAATATTCCGAATGAAAAATAATTAGAAAATGGTTATCTGAGATATGTTATGTCTAAGTTTTGATTTGAGGTGGTTTGCAGAAACTATAGCTATGGTGACTGGTGCTAATCGGAAAATTGGATTTGAATCTACACATAAGCTTGCGACACAAGGGATTCCTATCATTTTAATCTCAAGAGAAGTTGCTGTGGGTGAAGAATCGTCAAAGGTTCTGCAAGAGGGAGGCTAGAATGTGTCATCAGCTCAATATTTAGTATGCAAAATATCAGCGCGGAAGGTGAACCAAGGTCAGTATCGACTCCTGTGCACCAGCTATATGGCGTGTCCTATGCACCAGCTGGAAGTGTCCCAAAGGGAATCCCACAACGTCTTTTGAGCCCAAACACGTGGTCTCCAGGTGCATACAAGAACCAGATCATTATTAGGGTAAAAGTTTCTTCGATATCATTGCTTATTCCTTCAATGAAAATTGATTTCGTTATATTCTTGGGAGGTTTATGAACCCTTCTAATTAGGAACTTCAATTAATAACACTTGCAATTTAAATGTCTTCATTTTCCCTTTGTTACTCTATATTATCTTAAATAGCTTACACAAGAAAATACTTGCATATATTATTCATTTACTATACTTTATATTTAATTTATTTGATATTTCTTCTACGATGGTATTTCAAGGATCAAACGAAATGTCAAAAAATCAATATTTTGAATAAATTGATACTGGAGATTTTATGCATTAAGTTTATACATTTTTGGGAACTTTCCAGTGATATTGACCCATTTCCCCCTTCTTTGAAGCTAATTCCTAATATGTCATGTTTGACCCGTTAAAGACTAAAATGATCCAGAATCAACCTATGCATAAGTTAAGTTATTCCTAATTCCTAATAACTTTCTTGAGTGTGCCACTTAGGTCTTATGGAAGCCAAGATATTGGCTGCGCAAAAAACACAAACTTAGCCATAGCAACAGCAATGGATAGGGTCATTGCAACCTTTCTCAGTAGATTGCCTAGACCCAAACTGTTTGTTTCACATTTTGTTGTAATTTTATATGTGCTAATGCCAAAGCTAATGCTAATAGTAGCACTTAATTTAAACCTGAACCCCCATTACACACCCTGCACGCTGTTGTTACCATTTAGATATGAAAGCACACATATAGTTAAAATACTTCGACTATATCCCTATCTAATATGGATGGTAAACGATGATAAAATAAGCATATTTCATATAGTAGTTATGTACCATCATAACGATATCTACAACGTATTGTATGAAATAGGTTCGATAAGGGATTGTATTATTCCACTCAAAGACACAGATGGTAATAAAATGCTTCATTTAGTTGGGATGACTTCAGTTAAAATGAGACCTAAGATGTTTGGGTCAACTCTGCTACTGCAACGAGAATTGTTGTGGTTCCAGGTATGTCTTTTGCCACAAACATCAGTGTCCTATTTTTGATAAAAAGATCAAGTTACATATGTGGGACCAAAAATAATGTATGCTATATATACTGCCCAATACATTGGTCTATACATATATATAGCTAGAATAGTAATTGTTCAATTCAATACTCACAATACTGATCAAAAAGCTTACATGTTTTCTTTGACTATGTCTTTTGTGTTGTAGGAAGTAGAGAAGATTATGCCACGTAGCTACAAGCTTGTGTCTTCTTTTATGTGGACTATGAAAGTTCTAACAAATGTTGCTGCAATTCAGCCACTAGACATGCTAAGCTGCCTACAGATGATGTCTCGAATGAGCTTATTTTGAGAAGATAAGATAGATTATGCTATTAAAGTAATTGATGGAAGTCCCAAAGCTTCTAGCTATGTTTCAACAAGAGGTCGACCCACCATAAGGAAACGGGCACATGCTGAAACATCATTAGTTAGTGGAAGTGAGATGGATGGTGGTGACACTGAAGCTCATTCTGAAAGTGTAACCACAGCTGGTGGTGGACGGAGGAAGAGGCAACAAGCGGTTGCTTCAATACCACAAAATCCTGGGTGGTATAATCTCAGACGACACAAGACGTAAGTTTTAAGCTTTTCTTTTGAGTAATGAAAAATCAACGTGACAAGTGCTGAAATAATTTAATGCAATTTATAGTTAAGAGTGACTTAGTTGATCATGAGGGCCAAGGCTAATTAGATGTGACGGGTCAGTTCTACTAGACGACACACCTTCGTTCACTCGGGAGAAAACAACATGGCCTAATGCTAATTCAGTTAGGGGCTTCAACGTGATCGATGATGTGAAGTCGAAAGTTGAAGAAGTTTGTCCTGATGTTGTTTCATGTGCTGATGTATTAGCAATTACTGCTCTTGAATCTGTTATGGCTGTAAGTGAAAATACATTAATTAGTTTTTTCTTTGTTTCTATTTTTTTTTTATTTTTTTTTTGCATGGGAAAATGAAAAATCATGTGATCACCCCTGTTGTGACTTATTTAGCATCGCAAAGTTGACTAAGCCAAAAGATATGTTGGCATGCCGTTATGGAATATTCTTAACAAATTAAGCTAAGTGGTCAATTTTAACTTGCTATTCAAGTAACATATACCAGTTATGTGTGACGTTTGGTTTTGCTTCTTTAGATGATGGCATAATCTTAACTATTTACACCAAAAAAACACAATTTTAAACCTGTTTGATGCTACACTTCTGTCCGCTGTCAAATATGGTGTATTTTGCACAAGCAGCTGGAAATGAAGGCCCGATGTGACTTCACACAAACTTACCAATTTTTTATTTATCTTTTTGGGGTGTTTGGATATAGGTTTTATAAATGATAATCTTATTTTAAGTTGCGATACTCAGTTTTTAGGGTTAGATTCTGCTGATCTGTGGGGCAAATATTGAACCGTGACTAATTAGTTTCGTACCAGCAGCAATAAATGGCTATAAAAAGGGTAATATGAGATTTCTTACGACTATTTTAACTCATTTGACAGGCTATTACTTCTATTAATATAACAAGAAACTCATCTTTTTTTGTCAATCATTACGTGAGTTTCTTAAATGATCAGAATATGTTACTACTGATTATCTGATAACATGTATACTACGTAAATCATTACTTAAAACATATACAATATCCATACTAAAATAGATTTCACTGCAACTAGGACTGCCATAGAAAGATAATTAATCTTGCTAACTTTCAACTTCTCTGGACAGATAGTATTTACGAATGTTGCATTTCCAGCAGCTTTTGAAGCGTGACACTATGTATTGTGGTAGTCGTCTATAGCTGTCTTATAGACAAGACCTGGAACCGCAACCTTTATAAGTTATGATTTCAGCCTAAAGAGGAAGCAAGATGAGGCAAGTTCCTTAAGAAGAGATTATAATGGAACTTCTATCAAGTTATCAGAGAAGGTTTGTGAAGGTTGTATGGCGGGAAAGCAGACAAGAAAATCAATTCCAGTAGAGAAATCAAAAAAGAGCAGAAGATGTTCTAGAACTCATCCATTCCGACTTGTGTGGTCCAATGAAAACGGAATCGCTAGCAGACAATTGTAGAGGTGAGTTCAACTCTAAAGAATTTGAAGCTTTTTGTGATGATCATGGAATAAAGAGGAAACCCACGGCTGCGTATACACCAGAGCAAAATGGTGTCGCCGAATGAAAGAACCCCACAGTGATCGAAATGATCTGATCCATGTTAAAGATGAAAGGAATGCCTGATTCGTTTTGGGTTGAGGCAGTTGGAGTCGCCGTTCACATTCTGAATATATTGCCAACAACGGCGGTATGGAACAAGACTCCATATGAAGCATGGAATGGAAATAAACTTTCAGTAAGTCATTTATGAATTTTTGGTTGCATATGCCATGTCTCATCACTTCGTAAAGATACAAAGTACTTGAAGCAAAGTCTCAAAAACGTGTTTTTATTGGTTACCACTCAAAATCAAAGCTCACCGTGTTTATGACCGGTTGAGTGGAAATATTACTATAAGTCGCGATGTCGTCTTTGATGAAGCGGCAAGCTGAAATTGGGAATCAGAAGAAACCAATCCTATTCCTGGCATTGGGATTGAAGAGCAAGAGATAAGTATCCATGAAACAAATGATGGTGAAGAAGATGCTTATGCAAGATCACATAACTGCACTCTACAACGATCATATTTAGCTCCTCCATCTCAAGTGTATTCTCCCTCCAAGGGATCAACGAATCAGAAGTAAGCTTGGCAATGTTCCTCAGGAGCAGAGGCGGAGCTATTAAGGGACCGGGAAGGGTCCCGGCCCCCTAGACCTAAGCCCGTTACTGTATCTTTTCTCGATTTCATGTGTTTTCCCGAAAAAAAATGTTTCGGCCCTCCCATTTAATGTTCTTCTGAAAAAAAAATTGGTTCGGCCTTCACAATAATTTTTTTCTAGCTCCGCCACTGCTCAGGAGTCAAATTCAAGCCCACTAGCAATTGTGTCATCGAATGAAGATTTAATTCAGCCACGTACAAGTGAGTGTGGTCACATTCCTCGACTTCATTGGATGAAATTCAATTCAGCCACGTACAAGTGAGTGTGGTCACATTCCTCGCCGTCGGTTTGAGATTGAGGGAGGAGATACATCACCATTGGTGTTATTTGTTGGTGACCCGGTTACTGTCAAAGAAGCCATGGAAAGAGAAGAATGGTTGATTGCAATGGAAGAAGAATTGTTGGTAATCAAAAGATATTAAACATGGGAGATGGTCGATCTTCCAGAAGGTAAAAATTTAATTAGTTTGAAATAGATTTATAAGACTAAATATTTGGCAGATGGAAGTATTCAAAAGTATAAAGCACGATTAGTGGTTAGAGGCTTCACGCAACAACAAGGAATTGACTAGAAACTGTTCGAATGATTTTTGCTGTAGCAGTTCAAGAGCAATAGAAAATATACCACTTTGACGTCAAGTCCGCCTTCTTGAATGGAGAATTAAAAGAGGAGGTTTATGTTAGTCAACCACCGGGTTTTAAAAGCAATGGAGAACCGGATAAAGTATATCGTTTACGAAAAGCGCTTTATTGGCTTAAACAAGCGACACGTGCATGGTATATCAAGATTGACGAGTTTTTTTTTCGCAAGAATGGTTTTGAGAGAAGTCATCACGAACAAACTCTTTATGTAAAAAGACATGGTATAAAATTAATTCACGTTTATGCATGTAACTAAATTTTACATATATGTGTGAATAAACTAAAATTTTTACACGCTTTCTGTAATGAATTAAGTACGCAGAAATCACAATTTTTATGTAGTGCATGCATAAGCATTACGTCAATGGGTGGCCTTAGATGGACATTTTTAGTGTCGTTTTGATGAGCCAAGCAAATCAATCATAATACAGCCCACATACACATAGGAAAAAAAAAATATAAACACAAGGCACCTTACAATATATAAGGTAAAGAAAAGATAAGATTATATCGTAAGTAACCGACAATGTGTGTATAAGATGTCCACTATTTTTATTCATCAAGACCAAACCTAGATACGATTAGTATTTTTGTTTTTATTTTATTTTTTCATTTTGGTTTAGAGCAAATTAAGGACAATGTCAGAGTCTACCTTGATATTCCTAAAGAGATTCTCGTGAGATTGCAAGTTAATGATCTCATCCGATGCATACGGCTAGACTAAGGAAGAATTCAGATGCCTTTTGTGGTCATTTGGCTGCTAACCCATTAATTTTCCATGCCTCAACTACTATTTTTTTTAACCATCTTATTTTTATTATGGCCTTAATTTAATGATTGAACGTAACTGTTCTATGTGATTGGTATATGAGATTTCTTTTACTATACTATGTCAAGATCCAATTTAAGAATCTTAAACATGAATTCTAAAAATTTGTTTTCTACTGGAGTACATGATTTAGCGAATAGAATTTCCACCATGAGACTACTCTTTAGGGACATACACTTACAAGAAGGTTTGCATACAGCCTTAGCACTCCATAATAGAGGTGAAATATATGTTGGGTCAAGCGGATTAGGTAATAGACTAATGGGTAATTTTGGTAACCGTGGTAGATATGCAGCCAACGCTATTAACACCAAACTACAAGAAGAGCTCAAACAAAAAAGAAATCGCAATGTTTAAGATATGGAACCAACATGAATATTTTTTCTTTTGCATGTCGCGTGTTAGGGGACCTCCCTTCTTCTATATAAAAGAGTATTTAGTATTGTTTAATATTTTAAGAGTGTTTATTATTATTATTATTATTATTATTATTATTATTATTATTATTATTATTATTATTATTATTAGTGTTTAGCAATATTCTGGGAATTAAAAACTATGACTAATAAATTCGCATTTAAGTTTACAAGATATAGACGGAGTTCTGGCGGATCATTTTGTAACTTTTATTTTATTATATTCGATAAAAGTTTTTCAAAGATATTCATAAGGCTCGTCCGCCCATCGGACGGGAACTACAAAAGTGTAAAAAGTAATTTATTTCATATTTTAGTTTAAATCATATACTATGATGTTACAAAGAACTTTGTATATTTTTATTGTTTTATAATTGTTAACGCTCATTTATTTTCGTTATTAATTAATTCAACATAAAAATGGTACGTTTGTATCTTATTTTACGTTAACTTATAAATTTCAACGATATTTATAAGTCATGCCCGCCCATCGGGCGGGCTTTGAAATCTAGTGTATATATATATATATATATATATATATATATATATATATATATATATATATATATATATATATATATATATATATATATATACATCCTATATAATACAAGGTTGTCCTATTTTTTCTCCCCCAAAATTCTTAATCAATTGACATGTGGAAACCCTTGATTTTTAATAGCCGTAGATTTCCTACTACTGATTTTGGGCGGAACACACTCCCTCACTACTCATTCCATTATTCCCATACGAATTTCAAAACACACACACAATGAAATCCTCTCAATTCATCTTCTACAAACCCTAACCACCAAAAATTCATAACGATTGCTGCTTAATTTGTATCCATTATCTTATTTGTTTCAATCGATTTAATTCTAAATATGATTTCAATCCATTGTCTTTTTTGTTACAATGATTTAACAGATACGGCTATGAGAGGAACCAAAATCTAAACGGTTTAATTGGTATACTGGGAACCCTCCCATATGTGTATTAACGAGATGGATTGTTGTCTCAAATCATTTGGTATGTTTATCCCTAAAATTAAATTTACATGTTCATCTCTAAAATTGTTTATTGAAATCATTAGATGTTTCGTTAATTCATATTATGTTCATCCACTATATATTGAGCTATTCATCCCCATATATTCAGCTTATGATGTTCATCCCAAATTTAGCTTATGCTGTTTATCCCCATATATTCAGCTTATGATGTTCATCCCAAATTTCAACTTACAAGTGTAATAGATTCATATTAAATTAAGTTTATGTTAATCCAAATATTGTGTTTAGTTTAAGTTGCTTATGAAACATGTTTATTTGGTCGTTTTATTTTATCTGTATTTGATAAAAAAAAAATCATTTGATGTTTGTTAATTCATATTAAGATGATTTACATGTGAGTAATTGCCAATTTTATACAATAGCTTCATGTTATGAGTAATTTAGCTTATGATGTACATCCCCATATGTAGCCTCTCGTAAATTTCCCTTACGATTAGTAAATGCATACAAATAAATAAAACGATGTTACGATAAATTAACACCATTTTACGGGTAACAATTTTTTTTTTTTTTTTTTTTATGATATGGCTTGATATTGAACCACTACGATAACTATGAATGACCGTTTACCCAGGAACGATGCTTACACACAACCTAGGTTGCCTATAATTATTGCGAACGATAAATAATTATATAACGCGTTTATATTTAATAATACGTTTCGTCTAAATAACGTATACTATTTATATATTCCCCGAACCTACGAAACTTCCCGAGAACGCTCACTAATATTTTTGAACTTCGACACGATAATCGAGACACCCCAGGTGGGCCCCTAACACCCTTTGGGCCACGAATCCAATTACCAAACCAAACAGACTACTTTTCCTTCTTTTCTTTTGCTTGGGCCGACACACAACCTGAGCCCAGTTACAAGCCCAGACGCACCCTATTGTTATTTTTCTTTCTTTGTTCCTGTCGCGATACACAACCAAACGCACCCTATTTCTTACAATTTTTATACACGACACATACATATTATTGCTTGCCTCGTCTCACCTAGTACCAAAGAAACAGAATTGATAATTGTTACAACCTCTCACCCTCGTTTACTGCCCCAGAAACGCCCTAAGCAAACCACAAAACCTTCCATGGAGATAAGACCAAAAACGTGTCACAAGCATTCTACATGCCTCCCATACTTCCCAATCATCACAAAACTAACTATGTTCATGTCAGGAATGAACAGGAGATCCTATGACACATTCCTTGCTTTGTAATATTTCGATTGGACACAAGGAGAGGTGATGCTATTCGCCTAACATGCTATACCTTCGTTCTCGTGATCTAGCAAATCTCTACGTACCTTAAACACCCTATATAAGCCTTACATGCAATCACAAATCATCACATACACTCATACGTACCACTACCACTAAAAAATACTAACGAGAGAGAGCTAAGGAGGGACGAAAGGATTCTCAAGTGTACCACGTTTCAAGACGAACCTAGGAAGCAAGCTTGGAGCTACTTAAACCTTGGAGAGACGAGAAGTGAACCACGGAGCCCTTGTACAATCACACGAACCATACACTCGTTTTACTCCACCTTTTCTAGGTGAGGTGAGATCTTGATTTCTTTCTTTCTATACATATATATACGTACGTTTATACTTTTGCACCAACACTTACTATAAATACCACGCAAATAATAAACACAACATATATATTTTATATATCGTATCATGTATTGGCAAGGCCATTAACGAGAACCTATACTAACCTTGAACTAATATTAACGTATACACATTAAAAATCATACGATTCTATGTTGTAATGAACATGCACATAAAATACTAAAGGACTTAGTTTATTTTCCAACCTATATAGATTTTACGCTTGAGTTTTGTGGCAACACTTTAGCCTCGCCATGTCTAATTTCGACATACGACCACCTAATATTTTTGTACGATCTATTAGCCTAGCTTATAAAGAAACGGGAATGATGAATACTTGGAGCTAATAACTTCGTTTAATCACCTAACGAGACCCAAAGTAAATCGGATTGAAAACTGTTTTCAGAAAACTTAAAAGCCTTAAGTGGGCCGTAAAGCCCAAAAAGCTCATTTTAGCTTATTACAATAAGCTGAGCGTATAAGCTGTTTTGAAATGTTTTTATAACTTAAAATGATGGATTTCTATAAACCTAGTGTTCCCCAAAACCCCTTGGATCATAAAACCTTAACGGGCCCTTATTTTGGACTCGTTAAAGCCCACTAAATGAAATAAGCTAATAATAAGCTAATAAGCTGTCGAATTAAGCTTTTCTAAATGTTCTGAGCTTATTGAAACAATAAAAATGCTAAGTTTTGAATTTGGTAAAGTTTGGACTATTTTTGCAAATGTTCGAAAGTTAAGGACTAAAAATGTAAAGTTTGTAAAACTTAGGGTGAAAAGTATAAAACTGTTTTTCTAAGGGTATAAACTGTAAATATTGAAACTTAGGGATAATGAATGTAAATATTTGATATTTGGACTAAAAATGTAAATATATATAATTTTTGGACTAACGGCGTAAATGTTTTCCGTTAAGGGTAAAAAGTGAACAATTGAGAAACACGAGGGATTGAATAATAATATTGATTTTATAAAAATTCTATAATTATATATATATATATATATATATATATATATATATATATATATATATATATATATATTTGAATATATATTAAAGAGTAAATTACATGGTTGGTCCCTGTGGTTTATACAAAGTAACAAGTTTCGTCCCTCTCTTTTAAAAGTTGCATGGTTAGTCCCTAAGTACGTAAATAAATAACACCACTGGTCCCTTGGTTTAACTGGTGTTAACTAAGGTTAGTTAAAATTTACAAGTTAGCCCCCTTTGGTTAAATAGCGCTGCATCGTTAATCCTTTGGTTAAATAGCGCTGCATCGTTAATCCTTTGGCTAAATAGCGCTGCATCGTTAATCCTTTTAACGTTTTCGCCCGTTTTCGTCCGTTTTTTTTTACGTTTTCGCCCGTTTTTGTCCGGTTTTTTTTTGTTTTCGCCCGTTTTTTTTACGTTTTCGCCCGTTTTTGTCCCTTTTTTTTTGTTTTCGCCCGTTTTTGTCCGTTTTTTTACGTTTTCGCCCGTTTTTGACCGTTTTTTTACGTTTTCGCCCGTTTTTGTCCGTTTTTTTTGTTTTCGCCCGTTTTTGTCCGTTTTTTTTTACGTTTTCGCCCGGTTTTGTTCGTTTTTTTTTGTTTTCGCCCGTTTTTGTCCGTTTTTTTTTACGTTTTTGTCCGTTTTTTTTACGTTTTCGCCCGTTTTTGACCGTTTTTTTACGTTTTCGGCCGTTTTTGTCCGTTTTTTTTTGTTTTCGCCCGTTTTTGACCGTTTTTTTTTACGTTTTCGCCCATTTTTGACCTTTTTTTTTACGTTTTCGCCCGTTTTTGTCCCTTTTTTTTTGTTTTCGCCCGTTTTTGTCCGTTTTTTTATGTTTTCGCCCGTTTTTGTCCGTTTTTTTTTTTGTTTTCGCCCGTTTTTGTCTGTTTTTTTTACGTTTTCACACTTTTTTGTCTGTTTTTTTTTTGTTTTCGCCCGCTTTTGTCCATTTTTTTTTGTTTTCGCCCGTTTTTGTCCGTTTTTTTTTACGTTTTCGCCCGTTTTTGTCCGTTTTTTTTGTATTCGCCCGTTTTTGACCTTTTTTTACGTTTTCGCCCGTTTTTGTCCCTTTTTTTACGTTTTCGCCCTTTTTTGTCATTTTTTTTTTGTTTTCGCCCGTTTTTGACCGTTTTTTTTTTACGTTTTCGCCCGTTTTTGTCCGTTTTTTTTGTTTTGTCCGTTTTTTTTTATGTTTTCGCCCGTTTTTGTCCCTTTTTTTTGTTTTCACCCGTTTTTGTCCGTTTTTTTTACGTTTTCACACGTTTTTGTCCGTTTTTTTTTACGTTTTCATCCGTCTTTTGTCTAAATATAATTTTGAATTTTTTTTAAATAATCATCAAAAAAAATATTTTCGAAAAAAAAATTGGGTAAAAAAAGGTTTCTAAAATATATTTTTCGAAAAAAAAAATTTGGGTAAAAAAATATTTTTTCTAAAATATATTTTTCGAAAAAAAATTTGGGTAAAAAAAAGTTTCTAAAATATATTTTTGGAAAAAAATTTTGGCGTAAAAAAAAGTTTCTAAAATATATTTTTCGAAAAAAAAAATTGGGTAAAAAAAAGTTTCTAAAATATATTTTTCGAAAAAAAATTGGGTAAAAAAAAATATTTTTTCTAAAATATTTTTTCTAAAATATTTTTTCTAAAATATATTTTAGAAACTTTTTTTTACCCCAATATATTTCTAAAATATTTTTTCTAAACGGGCGAAAACGGAAAAAAAACGTAAAAAAAAACGGACAAAAACGGGCGAAAACGTAAAAAAAAACGGACAAAAACGGGCGAAAACATAAAAAAACGGACAAAAACGGACGAAAACATAAAAAAAACGGACAAAAACAAAAAAAAAAGGGACAAAAACGGGCGAAAACGTAAAAAAAGGGACAAAAACGGGCGAAAACGTAAAAAAAGGGTAAAAAACGGACGAAAACAAAAAAAAACGGGCGAAAACGTAAAAAAAAGGGACAAAAACGGGCGAAAACAAAAAAAAACGGACAAAAGCGGGCGAAAACAAAAAAAAAAATGGACAAAAAAGTGTGAAAACGTAAAAAAAAAGGGACAAAAACGGGCGAAAACATAAAAAAAACGGGCGAAAACAAAAAAAAAACGGACAAAAACGGGCGAAAACGTAAAAAAACGGGCGAAAACGTAAAAAAACGGACAAAAACGGGCGAAAACAAAAAAAACGGACAAAAACGGGCGAAAACGTAAAAAAAACGGACAAAAACGGGCGAAAACAAAAAAAAAAAACGGACAAAAACGGGCAAAAACGTAAAAAAAAACGGACAAAAACGGGCGAAAACGTTAAAAGGATTAACGATGCAGCGCTATTTAGCCAAAGGATTAACGATGCAGCGCTATTTAACCAAAGGGGGCTAACTTGTAAATTTTAACTAACCTAGTTAACACCAGTTAAACCAAAGGACCTGTGGTGTTATTTGTTTACGCACTTAGGGACTAACCATGCAACTTTTAAAAGAGAGGGACGAAACTTGTTACTTTGTATAAACCACAGGGACCAACCATGTAATTTACTCTATATTAAAACGATAAATATTAAACTTAACTTATTTATATATATATATATATATATATATATATATATATATATAATACGGATGAAACTTATATAACAATAAATAAATTTAGACGAATAAAACAATACGTAACAATTATTTATTTTTACACGACGTAACACATCATGTATGCACTTTATCGATTTCTCATAATTAATAATAAACGTTCGCAATAAAACGAGACTTAAGAACTGAAACGTGCCATATCTTTTAGGTTGTGTGTGAAGCCGTTGCCTTGCATCGTTGAGATTAAAATTTCTCTACTATCCTACTAAGGTGAGTTCATAGCCCACACTTAACTGATTTCTGTGGGGGGGATACATGCTCAAAAACCGAATACAAGTCTTTTCCTGATCTTATTATTGCTTAAGTAGCTATTGCCAAAAGTCCCTCGATCATGAACCTTAATCACTTGAAAGGTGAACGTAAATAATTGTGAATAGATCTATTAGGGATTGACAATCCCCATTTGGTTGCTAGAGGAAAGTCACCAAATGCACGTTATTTGAATATAATAGGTTACTGGCAAATACCTATCTTGGGGGCTATATATTTTACATCATTATTATGAAAATATTGATGTCTGTTGAATCGTTGAGTGTCATGAGCTTAATGCAATAATGAATGTGATTTCTAACTTGTTTATTTGTATCGATATTACAATAAACATCTATCTCTTGTGTTCAAACTCTTAATTATAAACCTATGAATTTCACTCAACTTTTGTTGACTTTTAGCATGTTTATCTCAGGTAACTAAAAGGAATTGATGGCAACGGCACGAAGTGGGCAAATAAAGAAACGTTTATTTCTCTTTAAATAAAACTTGTTGTTGAATAATGAATTCTCTTGGAATTATGGATATTTGGTATTTTAAATAAAACTTAAAACGATCACTCGAATCGTTTTCTATAATTGTGACGAAAGATCCACAATATAATACCCCAAAAGTCTTCCACTGACATTTTAAGTCTTCCGCTGTATTGATCGATTTTGGGGGTGTTATAGATTGGCATCAGAGCTACGGTTATAGTGAACCAAGTGTTTTTGGAACATTGGACTATAACTACACTTTAAACGGGACAAAATTTTCATAAAATACCATCCTACGCCCTTCGTGCCTACGCATCCCAGTAATTGGTAAAAAGTATTATTTACCTTATAGCATTTTAAATTGGATATAATTATGCTTACATTTACTAATCGGGAAATTTATTACAGTATCATGTCTTCGAACACCCACTGATGAGTGCTCAAACACTCATCATTTTTGGTCTAATCTGAACTGCAAAACATACAAAAACACTCAGTAATGCATCAAAATACTGAAAATATTTCAAAATCGTGTTTTATATGTTTTAGATGCAAAATGAGCAAAAACAAATGAAAAACGCACAAAGTTTGCAAAATTGGCAGTTTTAGTCCCTCAACTTTCATAAAATTACAAATCTAGTCCCTGGATATTCAAAAAATGGAAAATTATTACCAAAGGTCCTTTTGAAATCATAAGTTGTCATATTTAGTCCTTTGGTGAAAAATTGGAAAGTTTTTGGAAATTTACGAAATTAGTCCCTGGAGTTTCAAATATTGGCAGAAAAGGTCCCTGGTGGGATAATTTTGAAAGAAAAATCACTTTTGGTCCTTGGGAAAGTCACAAAAGCCATTTTTAGTTCTTGGGAGGAAAGTTTGAGGAAATTACAAGTTTGGTCCCTCATGTTTAGAAATGTACAAATTTAGTCCCCGGGAAATATTTGAAAAATGAAAATAGAAAAAAATGGTTTTTGAAATATTGTTGATTGGCAAGTTTGGTCCTTATCATATATTTTGTGAAAGTTACATTTTCAGTCCAACACTTTTCCAAATTACAATATTGGTCCTTGCATTTTGCTACTTAACCAATGGGCCCTTATTATTATTTATACCCAAAATACCACCCCTTAGCCCACCACCAAATCTGATCCAGCACACAACCCCTTATCCCAAGCCCACCTTACAAACCCGGCCCACCCTAAACTAATAATACTCCCCGTATGTTGACCCCGGTCAAACCCATCCCTAACCTCATCTTCCTTAACCTCCCATTAACACCCCTAATTCCAGGTTCATGCCCCCCCTCCTCACCAAACCTCACCAACTATCAATAAATGCTATCACCAACCCTCATAACCCCCCTCCTCAGTATTAAATTCCTTCACCAAACACCACAACTGCCAACTCCCATTTCCCGCCAAAATTCGTTTAAACGGCCAGGATCAATTTAGGCCATCCAATGGCTGAAAAAGAAGTGGGAAAGTCAGAGATAGCCTCCAGGAGCTATAAAGTTGAAGAAAGAAAGAGAGAAGAGGTTGTCAAGGTTTTAGACCATTTCGTAGTGTAGACTTTAAATTTCATGTTGAAACTTTTAAATTCAGTTTACATTTCATGTTGTATCACTTTTTTATGTTAATGGAAGTTTAAATTTAAAGTATCTCAGTTTCTCAGTTTCAAATTCTCAATTTTAATTCGCAATTAGCAAATTCAAGTGATTTGACAAATCTACTTGATCCTTGCTAATTGTTGTTGTTTCCTGTTCCATCGAGGTAGTTTCAATCTCATTTAAGCTTTGTGAAGCTTCAGTATCATTTAGTGGACTTAATTGTCAGTTTACATAAAATTCATAAAAATTAGTCAAAAATAGAAAATAAATAAAAATCAGAAAATCACAAAGAAGAAGCAAGGAGCAAATTGGATTTTGGATGGATTTGGTTTAGTAGCCTTTTGGGAGGCTGTTAGGTTGGTATTCAGTTCTGGTTCCATTGTTCTCAGCCTACTTCCACTTTGTAAGCATCTTTGATCATTTTGGCATTTTCTTGTTCTAGTGTTTGATTTGTTTATTTCTTTGTGTTTACATGCTCCTTTGGTGTTGATAAGTTAGTTTATTTCTTTAAATCACATGCTTGTTAATTAGTATTCTTAGTTGCTTCTTATATCATTTCAACTGCCAATATGGCATAATCTGAATCTTGGTGAATCTGTTGTTATAATTGTCGTTAGTATGTTCATTTATGCTTATTAGAGTTTAATATGTTGTTGTTTATCAGTCTCATGGCTGGAATCCTTCATTTGTTTTAAAATCACAATATGAAACATGTTAAGGGAGTGTTTGGATCTGTTGTTTAGACTTAGGTATAAGTTGTTTTTGATGTTGTTCTTGTTTGATTGTACATCAATAATGGTCATATATCTCAGTTAACTCAAGAAATCCAGTGGTCATTTGATTGAAAAGTCAAAATAAGCCTCAATTCCTTATTATTGTCCACTGTGTGAATTTCATGTTTGCATAATCATCATATCAGTTCATTACTTGTTGTATTTGCTTAATCTAGGTTAATTACATCTTATTACATCATAATTAATCACTAGGATCCAGTAGAATTTCACTTTGGTCAAACTTTCAAGTTGTTATAAAAAGTCAAAATTGCATAAAGCTGTTTTTTTTGAATTAACTTGTGATTTTTGTTGTGGATTCAATATTAGGATTTAGGTTTCATGCTTCTAGGTTTTTGTTTATTGGTTGCTTTTCTGTTTAAGAGTATTTTTTTTTTTAATTTTTAATCTGCTTATTATAGTGCTTATTATGTCTCTTATTTTGGCCTGTTTGTCTGAAAGCTCCCCTGTACCAAGGGGAGCTGTTTGATCTATCTGTTTTCAAAAGCTCTTGTAGAGCTTATTAGTGGGCCCCACCCCTTGCTTTTTAGCTTTTTGGGAAGCCAAGCAAGGTGATTCAAGGTTCCATTGCTTATCTGCCTTTTTCTAGCTTGTTCTATAGGGCTGCATAAGCTCTTTTGTTTGCTTCATTTACTCAGTTATCACTGAGTATTCAGTATTCCACCCACTTTCACAAGCTTCTCCTGAGCTTGTAAGTGGGCCCCACTTGGTGTGCTTTGGCTTTTTGAGAAGCCCATCCACCAAGCTCACTGATTCCAGTCCTTGTTTGGCTTCTAAAGCTTATTTGATAAGCTTTTAGAGGGCTACAAATAGCCCCTTAAGGTCTGTTTGGTTTCAGTTGGATTGGAATAGCTTATTTCTTATTTCCAGCTTATTTTCCTTCTTTTCTCTTTTCTTTGGCTTCTTATAAGCCCTTATTAGCTGTTTGTACTTTATTTTCTTGTTTGTTTCCAGTTTGGAGCTTATTATAAGCTTTTGTACTTGAAAAATCCAAGTTAAGCCTTAAAAGGCTTAACTGTTGGGAAGTCAAGCTCATTCTGAGCTTATTTGTGCTTTACAAAAATATTGTCTTTATAAAAGTTGTTAGTATTTGTTGTTGCAGTAAGTTTGTAAAGAGAAAATTAAAAAAAGAAATGTTTTGTGATTGTGTCATTGCCTGGATTCGAACCCTGGACCTCAGGGTTTCACCAAGTTAAAATCACAACAAGGGCACGCACCATCTGCCCTAGGTGTATTTATGTGTTTTATATTTCTTTTCTTTTTTATATAGTACACCTTTTCCATTTTAAGCTAATAAGTTTTTCCAGCTTATTTTTCAGCTTATTTGTAAACTTTTTAGCCTTTTTATAATTTTCCTAGCTCTGTTATACTACTAAGTATTTTTGTAAAAAGTTTGGAATTTATTTCTTTTTATTTACTATTTTTAATAAATCAAAATAGTTTAAGTAGTTAATAAATAGTTTTTAATTAATATTAAATAATTAATTAGTTATAAAAATAATTTTAATTTTCCAATATTTTTCTTTTATCATTAAGATTCCAAAAATATAATTTTCACATCCGTGGGAGTTATATTGGACAGAATCTTAAATCTCACTTTTTATTTTGTACGTAGACGTTTATTTAAACGTAAACGTACACGTTTTAGGTTTTTAAGTTTTCTTAACTTTTAAATAACTTTGTAATTATACTTAAATATTTTATTTAATTTGCATTTAAGTCGCTAAGACATGCAAATTCTTCTTTAGTTATAATTGTCGTTTTGTTTTGTACGTTTACGTTATTATAATTTACACGTACGTTTTTAGGTTTTTATACGTTTCTAGGTATTTTGATTTTCTTGTACTTGTTTTCTTAGCTCATTTGAGTTATTCTCTTTTATTTTCATTAGTGTAATAAATCAACCACTACTTATTCCTTTTTCCCATCCAAATTCACCCGATCACGAAACCGTTTGTTTACAATTCACACCTCGTCGGGACATACGACCCGGGGAAACCTTATACTTTCGCGGAGCATTGGTTCTAGGCTGTTTGACTTTGTTGACCATTCCCTGGTCAATATAAGTTAGGTGGTTCGGGCTCAATCAAAATTTGGCGCCGCTGCCGGGGAGGTGTGCGCGCTATTCTAAACGGTTTTTGCTGATTAGTGCTTTTGGAATTCATTCCATTGTATATTTATCCACCCTTGTTCATATCTTTTCATAAAAACCCAAAAATATTTTTCCTTACCCTCTATCAGTTTGATTCTACCTTCTTATACCCCTCTCATGTATAATTCTATATGACATCTCTCGATGACGATTTCTTTGAACAATGGGCCTTTCAGAGCAAAATTGAAAAACTTATGGCCTTATCAAAAATATCGAGATGTCGTAGTGATTATGATGGACCTTCGATTCCTATTCCCTCTCCGGTGAGGGAAATGAATCAAGAAACCGAGGTGACAAAGGACCCTGTACTTCCCTCTGACGATGGAAGTGCTAAATACGTCCAACCTACGGTTGTCCAAGAACCTAAGCTCACAATTGCTCCTAAACCTTCAAAAATTGATCCTAACCTTTCACGGTTTACGGTCAAAAGTTTGTCAAGCATACGTGCTGAGCTTAGGGCAGAGACTGAAAAGCACGACTTACCCAACCTTCACGTTTATCAAGAACCTAAACCCGAGACCATAACGGAAGTAGTGGAAATTGCTAGCTCTAAGAGCACACCACTTGTCCCACCTCCAGATTTTGTTACTTGTGTCGGTTGTGGTGAGCCGCTTTTCGGTTTTCCATGTCGTTGGTGTACATGTGTACAATGTGGTAATGATATCCACAACGGGAGTTGTTTGTTTTGTGGGTCGAGTAATTCATTTACTTATGATCCTAATCAAAACTCATTCAACGACTCTTCAAATTTTTTCGATTACCCATCACATTCATACGAGCAAGAATCATATTACCCAAATTTCAATGATGCTTCGTATCAAAATACACCAATCCAAACTCAACAGTTTTACTGTTGTGAGTACTGTGGAGGTCCTTACTTTAGCTCGGATTGTCAA
Source organism: Artemisia argyi (assembly GCA_030686995.1). Lineage (NCBI taxonomy): Eukaryota > Viridiplantae > Streptophyta > Magnoliopsida > Asterales > Asteraceae > Artemisia > Artemisia argyi. The sequence goes on along the minus strand of CM060680.1, from coordinate 116,190,470 downwards.
ACAAGGAATCCAATTCCTTGTAACAATTACAACTATTCGTTTTCAGATCCACCTCCACAGCACCAAATGATTCACACAACTCCTTCTGCTACTGACATTATAGTAGAGGTTCTTGAGATATTGAAAGAACTTAAGGAGTTGGGTACCACAAAACTTCATAATGCACCCAGTGTTTCTTGTGTGAATTGTGGGGGTCCTCATGATGATTACCAATGTCAACCTTCTGGTTTTGACAAATCCCCACCCCCGCAATTTTCATTTACTCTAAATTCACATGAGAAATGCATGGCTAAAATATTGACGGAAGAGCAGGTTGCTAAAATTGAAACCATAGATGATTTTGAAAAAGCTGTTACGGAAGCTTATGCAAAAGAAAAAGCAGCCAAATCTAGCTCTTTGTTCCGTTTTATTCATGATGACGATGATGATGATGATTCTATTCAAATGAAAGAATATTACAAAGCTTCATCCAGTTCATCAGTTGAGATTCCTTCCGTGAATGACAGTTTGAAAAAGACAAACTCGCCCGAGGAGGATACACATCACCACACATCACCACCTACTTCTAATCCCCTTGCACTCGTTGCTCAAACTCCTGCTTCACATCCTCAGATGTCTAATCATGCTTATGATCAGGAACATAATTATTTCAGTCACCAGCAACCTCCTGCTTCTCAACACGCTTCTAATCAACTTGCTCCATATGACAACAATGATAGCGTGTATTACTATAATCAGATTGAAGATGATGATGATGACGTCAATACGTTGAATCAAGGACTTGCTGTCACAACTCGTAAATTCTGGTCTTTTCCCGAACTTTAACATTTACTATTCATCGGTTACTATTCATCGATCACTATTCATCATTTTACTATTCATCATTTTTGAGGTCAGTTTGATATTCTGAGAAGCGTTTTAAAATTTTACTATTCATAAAACACTATTCACCTCCGGAGAAAATTTGTCATTTATACGTGAGTTGCGTCATTTCTGTACACGTACGATTATCAACCTAATAAACGTTATCTTATGAGCTATTATTTTGAATAATTGATCCGACAATCCCAACTATGGTCCTAACATATTTTTATACTCATAATAATAATATAAAAATTATATTATTAATTTACCCGGTATTTTGGAAATTTATTTATTACGTATCGTACGTCTAATTTAATTTCGACGGTTTTCACAAAAATTAAACAATAATCACCCGAACCCTCCGTACTTGTACCCGACATATTTTTTTACAATTTTTACGACTTTATTATGTCCCGAATAACTTCAATAAAATTTAATTCTAGCAAACCCGGTACCCGATTACACCTAAAACTAACCAAATACTACACAATCTTACCACTAACTCCCTAAATAATTACCCAACATAACTCCCCTTTTCCCTCCTTTGTGAACCGGCCCCCCCCCCCCCCTCCTAAGCCATCTCATGTGCTTAACCACACCAACCCCCATAAATGCTAACCTAACAAATGTCTCCTAACTAGATATTAATCCATTTTCACCTCATTCTCATCATAATTCTCTATGTGCTAGTAAACATTTTCTCTCTTTTCCTCCTTGGTATGCTCGGCCTAAGCAAGAAGAAGAAGCAAGAACCATTAATTTTCAAAGATCAAGACATAATATAGTTCACTTAGTTATCCTTGTTTGAGTTTTGAAATAGAAACTCAAGGATTAGTAGGTTTTCATCATCTAAACTCCCTAAACCTTCAAGTAAGTTAACAAACTCATTTTTATAATTTTTCCAAGTTTATACAAGATCCATATGGTTTCCATTCAAGATCTACATGCATATGTTAGTTATACCACTCATTTATATATATATCTAACTTTTGAACTCTAGAAATGGATTATAGTTAGATCCTTGTTAGATCCACTAGATTGATGATGTTTAGGAACCCATGACACCCTAAGAAGGTGTATGGTAAGATTAGACTAGATTTGTGGTGATTGAAAGTGGTTTGGTTGGATTAGAAACTAGTTTGAAACAATAGAAATGGATTTTAAACATGTATATTTACCTACTGTCCCAAATCGACCAATCCAGAAAACTCAGGGGTTTCCGGGTAACATTGGGCTAGAGATTTAGAAAATACTTTTAAAAACGAAGCCGTGGGCGAAAGAACGGATTAAAACGAGTTAATAACGAAGGAGATATGATTTCCCGAATTTAACGACGAAAACTAGTTTTCTGAAAAACTGCATGCTGTTGGACGATTTTCGTTGGACAAATAGAGGTGTTAAACGTAACCTAGAGGAGCCGAGCTATCAAAAATATATTAGTATATACTAAAACGAATCCGTGGATATAAAGAATGAGTAAAATGAGCTTAAAACGACCAAGTTATACATGTTTTAAAATCGTCAAAACTATATATATATATAGTCACTACTAGAAAATAATATAACTACGTACTAAATAATATATTTTCTAGATTTCTTGTTCAAGAGTTATATTCTTAACTAATGAAGTACTTATGACCCAAGACTTATTTTTACAACTATTAGACGTTATCTCAAGGTTTTCCCAAAGTAAGGAATATAACACTAACGTTTTTATATACGATATATTACGACAAGTTTTTATTATTCTAGTTGGACTTATTTTTCTTAAGTATGGAAAATACTTTACTTTGACAATAAATATTATTTCCAAGTTACGAGTGGTATAGGTATCATGTGCATGTGCATTCATTACATCCTTTCATGATCTAAGTAGATCACTATCATTCATATTAGGTTGCGGTTAGAGATCGAACCTCATTTCTGTGTATCTACTTTTGTCATCATAGCTATTCGCACCAGGTGAGTCATAGCCCCACTTTTACTCTTTACACTTGTTTTAACTCTTTGGGGGAGATACATGCTCAACTACTTGTTTTTACTTGTACAAATATTTAAAACATTTATACTTGATTACTTTTATACTTGATAACACTTATACTTGATTTTTTACATACGTGATTGTGTTATACTTAACTGTGTTATACTTACTTGATACTTGAAACGTTTAAACTTTTATGCTTTGGGAAACGGCACCCAGTAATCTGTCAAAGGAGAGGTATTGATAGTACTATTATGGGGAAACACCCCCCACCCAAGTCCAAAACAGATGCGACGTTGGGTGACAGGTACTATTTGGGATGGTGGTTCCCCGCCTTTGTGTCTATTCTTGACCTTGGGTGAATATAATCCTGAGAAACTATATATTGTAGCAGTGGGTTGTGAACACACAGGTTACAAGGCTCTTATGGTGGGACTTGTAACTGAGTGGATTTACGATGCCTTTGCTGGGAAACCTTCATACATATGCATAAACTTTATTTGTTAAACAACTCTATGAACTCACCAACCTCGTGTTGACACTTTAGCATGTATTTTCAGGTTTTAACTTATGGCACGCTACTGGAGGTTTTGGCAGGGCATGGCATGGTCATAGAAGACTCTGATTATTTATATGGGGACCGTTCTAAACTATTTTAAGGGCCTACTTCCGTAATACTTTTAACAATGTAAATTTAACATTTTTGATTAAACTATTTATTCTAAATGATTCAAATGAAAACCATTTTTGGAACTTGTGTTGTAATACCAATTGAGTTACACCCCAGCTACACGTATGCTTCCGCTGGACCCGATTTTGGGGGTGTGACAGATTGGTATCAGAGCTTCGGCTATAGCGAACTAAGTGTTTTTAAAACCTAGACTATAGCTACTTTTACGAAAAACTTAACCCTATGATCGTCACGTGCCTGCCTGCCAAGCTGAAGCCTCACTTGTGGTTTGTTGCTGACTTAGGTGATGAGATTTGTGTCTCATTATCTGGTATATTATATTCACTTATTCTAGTTGATTACTATCACAGTCTTTCATATAAGCATGTTCACGTATCATATATGTCACCCTGTTATGTTTCTCCTTGCATAGTTTCATCATTTGACCTCGAGTTTGGTCACCTGCCTTAGTCTTTCTGAACGTCTTGGTATTTGTGAAGGACATAGTATTAGTATAACTGAGTTGAGTATTTCAAAATTCATGGAACCTCGGTGGAATATAGACTAGTCACCTATATTCAACCCGGGATGGTGGGACATAGGCTGACTACCTATATCCGACTCAGAAATGAATTTTGTAACACTGAGAATGGTTATAATAAAATTCTGTCTGGATTGAATCCTCAACTCAATTTCCAAATGTTTCATTTATGTGTGTGTATACCCTCGTTGTCAAAACGCTTATACTTTTCATCACTTCGTAAACCGCCGCCTCAAAACACGTCAACTGGTCACTTCATCTCATGAATCTTCACCTTTATAACACTTCGGAGACCTACGTTAACTGAACTTCGGGACGAAGTTCCCTTAAGGAGTAGAGACTGTCACAACTCGTAAACTCTGGTCTTTTCCCGAACTTTCACATTTACTATTCATCGGTTACTATTCATCGATCACTATTCATCATTTTACTATTCATCATTTTTGAGGTCAGTTTGATATTCTGAGAAGCGTTTTAAAATTTTACTATTCATAAAACACTATTCACCTCCGGAGAAAATTTGTCATTTATACGTGAGTTGCGTCATTTCTGTACACGTACGATTATCAACCTAATAAACGTTATCTTATGAGCTATTATTTTGAATAATTGATCCGACAATCCCAACTATGGTCCTAACATATTTTTATACTCATAATAATAATATAAAAATTATATTATTAATTTACCCGGTATTTTGGAAATTTATTTATTACGTATCGTACGTCTAATTTAATTTCGACGGTTTTCACAAAAATTAAACAATAATCACCCGAACCCTCCGTACTTGTACCCGACATATTTTTTTACAATTTTTACGACTTTATTATGTCCCGAATAACTTCAATAAAATTTAATTCTAGCAAACCCGGTACCCAATTACACCTAAAACTAACCAAATACTACACAATCTTACCACTAACTCCCTAAATAATTACCCAACATAACTCCCCTTTTCCCTCCTTTGTGAACCGCCCCCCCCCCCTCCTAAGCCATCTCATGTGCTTAACCACACCAACCCCCATAAATGCTAACCTAACAAATGTCTCCTAACTAGATATTAATCCATTTTCACCTCATTCTCATCATAATTCTCTATGTGCTAGTAAACATTTTCTCTCTTTTCCTCCTTGGTATGCTCGGCCTAAGCAAGAAGAAGAAGCAAGAACCATTAATTTTCAAAGATCAAGACATAATATAGTTCACTTAGTTATCCTTGTTTGAGTTTTGAAATAGAAACTCAAGGATTAGTAGGTTTTCATCATCTAAACTCCCTAAACCTTCAAGTAAGTTAACAAACTCATTTTTATAATTTTTCCAAGTTTATACAAGATCTATATGGTTTCCATTCAAGATCTACATGCATATGTTAGTTATACCACTCATTTATATATATATCTAACTTTTGAACTCTAGAAATGGATTATAGTTAGATCCTTGTTAGATCCACTAGATTGATGATGTTTAGGAACCCATGACACCCTAAGAAGGTGTATGGTAAGATTAGACTAGATTTGTGGTGATTGAAAGTGGTTTGGTTGGATTAGAAACTAGTTTGAAACAATAGAAATGGATTTTAAACATGTATATTTACCTACTGTCCCAAATCGACCAATCCAGAAAACTCAGGGGTTTCCGGGTAACACTGGGCTAGAGATTTAGAAAATACTTTTAAAAACGAAGCCGTGGGCGAAAGAACGGATTAAAACGAGTTAATAACGAAGGAGATATGATTTCCCGAATTTAACGACGAAAACTAGTTTTCTGAAAAACTGCATGCTGTTGGACGATTTTCGTTGGACAAATAGAGGTGTTAAACGTAACCTAGAGGAGCCGAGCTATCAAAAATATATTAGTATATACTAAAACGAATCCGTGGATATAAAGAATGAGTAAAATGAGCTTAAAACGACCAAGTTATACATGTTTTAAAATCGTCAAAACTATATATATATATATATAGTCACTACTAGAAAATAATATAACTACGTACTAAATAATATATTTTCTAGATTTCTTGTTCAAGAGTTATATTCTTAACTAATGAAGTACTTATGACCCAAGACTTATTTTTACAACTATTAGACGTTATCTCAAGGTTTTCCCAAAGTAAGGAATATAACACTAACGTTTTTATATACGATATATTACGACAAGTTTTTATTATTCTAGTTGGACTTATTTTTCTTAAGTATGGAAAATACTTTACTTTGACAATAAATATTATTTCCAAGTTACGAGTGGTATAGGTATCATGTGCATGTGCATTCATTACATCCTTTCATGATCTAAGTAGATCACTATCATTCATATTAGGTTGCGGTTAGAGATCGAACCTCATTTCTGTGTATCCACTTTTGTCATCATAGCTATTCGCACCAGGTGAGTCATAGCCCCACTTTTACTCTTTACACTTGTTTTAACTCTTTGGGGGAGATACATGCTCAACTACTTGTTTTTACTTGTACAAATATTTAAAACATTTATACTTGATTACTTTTATACTTGATAACACTTATACTTGATTTTTTACATACGTGATTGTGTTATACTTAACTGTGTTATACTTACTTGATACTTGAAACGTTTAAACTTTTATGCTTTGGGAAACGGCACCCAGTAATCTGTCAAAGGAGAGGTATTGATAGTACTATTATGGGGAAACACCCCCCACCCAAGTCCAAAACAGATGCGACGTTGGGTGACAGGTACTATTTGGGATGGTGGTTCCCCGCCTTTGTGTCTATTCTTGACCTTGGGTGAATATAATCCTGAGAAACTATATATTGTAGCAGTGGGTTGTGAACACACAGGTTACAAGGCTCTTATGGCGGGACTTGTAACTGAGTGGATTTACGATGCCTTTGCTGGGAAACCTTCATACATACGCATAAACTTTATTTGTTAAACAACTCTATGAACTCACCAACCTCGTGTTGACACTTTAGCATGTATTTTCAGGTTTTAACTTATGGCACGCTACTGGAGGTTTTGGCAGGGCATGGCATGGTCATAGAAGACTCTGATTATTTATATGGGGACCGTTCTAAACTATTTTAAGGGCCTACTTCCGCAATACTTTTAACAATGTAAATTTAACATTTTTGATTAAACTATTTATTCTAAATGATTCAAATGAAAACCATTTTTGGAACTTGTGTTGTAATACCAATTGAGTTACACCCCAGCTACACGTATGCTTCCGCTGGACCCGATTTTGGGGGTGTGACACTTGCTCTTGTTGCTCGTGCTTTTAGCAAATTCCCAACAAAATCAACAACCGTCTTCGTTCTTCATCAAATACAAGAAACCAAACTGTCATTCAAGATGGTCGAGTTGAGATTCAGAATCGTAATTCAGGACGTTTAGGTGGGTATACTGGAAATTCTGGATATGGACAAAGAGTCAACAACAATGGGGGATTCAGAAACAATTCAGGTGCTCCTCAGCGAAGTAATGACAATGCTGCTAGTAACAACACAGTCTCTGGGAATGCGATATAGTGCTACAACTGCAACGAAAAAGGTCATATTGCAACTGCATGTCCTCACCCAAGAAAAGGTAGTCAGTTTCACAAGCAGGCATTACTTATGGCTCCCAAAGATGAAAAGGAAGGAACGTTCAATGCTCATGAGAACAGTTTCTTTGCTAATGCTTACAACGATGATGAAATGTAAGATCTTGAAGCCAATGCAGCTGTGATGCTTATGGCCAACATGCAGGAACATCAGTTGAATGATTCAGGCCCAGTGTTATCCACTGATGGCTTGTCTCAGGTAAATGACCTCATAACAAGCTCCATACAATTTAATGCATCACCATCTGTTTCTGAATCAGATCAGGCGCAAGTTGTTCCTTCTGAAACAGTTTTCTCTTCTCAAGAGGATGAACAATTAGACATAGTTGTTATATTTGATGATGGCACTGTCGTCTCATTTGATGATCCTATTGAGCTAAACGAAAATGCCTTTAGTGAACAACATGAACCTCCTTCTGATCCAGCTCCCGACTGTACAGTTACGGCTAAAAAACTTAATGTTCAACTTCTTTCTAATCACATAACGGACGAGCAAACTGAAGTTTTGAAAGAAAATGCCAATTTGAAAAAGGACATTGAATGTTATAAAAAGCAACTTTCAAACTATCAATTAGTCGTTCATCGTGAACATAGCTTTGAAAAGTCATTTCAAGAATCATATGTCAAAGAACAAAATCTTCAAAAGCAAATTTATGACATTGTTGAGTCAAACGGTAAATTGGTTTCCCAACTGGAAAATGAAAAACATGAGCTTCAAAAACAAGTTGTTCAACTCCAACAAGAACTTTCAAAAACACAAAGAGAGGTGATAACTTGCAAACAGGAATTTTATGAACATAAAGTGCAAAAACGAGAAAAAGAAAATTCTTTACTTGATGATAATATCGCTCTCGAGAGTCAAATTAAAGCTTTTCAAAACATCGTTTATAAATATGGGGAATCTGTAACGACAATTCAAAAGTTTTCATTAAAACCAAGACCAGGCAAAGGTTTTGGCCTCGGCGATTACAGATCCTCTTTTCTTCGCACTGCGTTCAAAACAAATCCTAAGCTGTACAGTATGGACCAATTGATGGATAATAATGTTGTGCGTGTTATTGTTCATGATACTGAGGAAGAATACGAACTTGAAGAGAAGAGTCGATCAAAAATGAGTAAAGTTGAATATTGCAAACCATATGATTACTTAAAAGCTCCTCACATTTCAAAATCTTTTGTTTCGTCAAGAGAAATAACTGAGAAATCATGGTATGTTACTGAGTCATATGTTTCATCTTCTGATGGAGCTCCTGTCAAACCCGTAGCACAGGTTAATGGTCCATTACCATCTTCTGGTCATGTGACACCATTACCTACAAAATGTAAATTTTTAGACTATTTTCAAACATTCATGAAAGGCATCGAGAATTTGGAAAACAAAATTGAACATCATTCTCAAATTAAAATTCTTACTTTTCAATCAGCTTACTAGCGGGAAAAGCGAGACATTTTTCAAAAACAACTCCTGCCTTTAGTTCATCATTTACGTTATTGTGCTACTCGTTGGGAATAGGAACTCCAAAAAGAAGTTAAAGATATGAAAGAAATTTTCGCTCTTAATGAAAATGCAATTTTGGTTCAACAACGCAAAAACCGTTTTTTAAAAACAGATTCGGATCGACTCTTGGAACAACTTCTTCAAGCTGATATTCATACTTTTCTAATGAATGAACTCTATTATTCCAGCAATGCTAAAGTTTTTGCGGAATACTGTGCTGAAATTGTTTCGGTGAAGATGGAAAATGAAACATTGAAACATCAATATGAAACGTTGCGTCGAAACAGTGATGATGTGATAAACAATCTTTCAAACGAAATTTGTCCACAATTGAGTCTCGTAAAAACAAATGTCGTTTACTCAAAAATAAAATTGCGGAGTTAAAACTTGAAATTGCGGAGTTAAAAATTGAAAACGCCGAATGGCAACAAAACCGCGATGACATTCGTTATTGTAATGGTTTACTTGAGTCTGATATTCAGGACAAAAAACACATCATCATTGATTTGAAAGAGAAAATTAAGCTACTTCAAAAAGGAAAGTTTATTGACAACACTGTGATAGCACCAGGAATGTTTCAAATAGACATAACAGATAAGGGTAAGCATGCTAAGAGTTCTAATGTTAGCTCTTCCACTTCCACAGGTCTAGTTTCCCCTAAGAGCGTTAGAATCCCAAAGCCAAAAAGCGTTAAGAAGAATTAAAAGACTAGGCTTTCGCAACGTAAGAGTGGAACACTAGAAGTGCAAGAAGTAGAAGCTCACCCTAGGAACTCGAATAAAACTCATGTTGCATCTGATTTAGATTCTAATGTGGCAGATTGTAATCCAAATCTTAATGTAACGAATGCTGAACCTTCTAATGTTTTGAATATTAATGCATCTTGTGTGTTTTGTCGCAAAAGTGTGTTATCTGGTGATCATACCAAATGTGTAGCTAATACTCTCTTACAACGTAAAAAGAAACGTAGATCCGGCTCTTCTTCTAGGTCCACTAATACCTCTAAGTCTACCTTAAGGAAAACGCCTACTACTGTTTCAAAAGATGTTGTAGTTAACCCAAAAGCAGCAATCAACAATTCTAGGAACACGCCAAAAGCTAGTGCATTCACTAAGAACAAAGCAAAAACTAGTTGGAACTGGCAACGTTGGTTACAATACAAACCAAATTTTAAATGGATTCCTAAATTGTTAAATATTTGTGTTTCTAACCAACAGGAACCCACAATTTCATCGGGTTCCACCCTTACTTCTGTTCCATCTCTGTCGTCTTCTTTTGATGCAGGTGGTTCAGATTGTTCTCTGGATTGTTGATAGCAGTTGCACCCGACATATGACAGGCAATCTCAAACTGTTAAAAAACTTTGTCTCAAAGTTTATTGGAACTGTCAGATTCGGGAATGATCAATACGCTTTAATAATGGGTTACGGAGACTACATGCATGGGAACATTGAAATTAGCAGAGTTTATTATGTTGAAGGCTTGGGTCACAACTTCTTTTCAGTCGGTCAATTTTGTGATGGAGATTTAGAAGTAGCATTTCGCGAGAAAACCTGTTTTGTTCGTGATCTACAAGGAAATGATTTAATGTCTGGAAAACGTGGCACTAACCTTTACACAATTTCAATGTCTGACATGATCGCTTCATCTCCAATATGTCTTTTATCCAAAGCTAAAACGACTAAATCCTGGTTATGGCACAAACGCCTTTCTCATTTGAATTTCAAAACGATGACAGATCTCGCTCGTCACAAATTAGTTGAAGGCTTTCCCAGATTCCGTTATGCCAAAGATCATCTCTGTCCAGCATGTGAACAAGGAAAAAGTACTCGTGCTCATTTTCCCTCTAAACCTGAAAACAGTACTAATCACGTTTTACAACTGCTTCATATGGATTTATGTGGTCCAATGCGTGTTCAAACAATCAATGGTAAATGCTACATTTTAGTAATTGTTGATGATTACTCTCGCTGGACTTGGGTTTATTTTCTTCGAAGTAAAGATCAAGCTCCTCAAATGATCATCACCTTTCTCACCAAAATACAAGTTCAGCTACGCAACACAGTCAGAATTGTAAGAACTGACAATGGCACAGAATTTAAGAATCAGACTCTAAGGTCGTATTTTGAGAAAATGGGAATTGAACATCAAACATCTATTCCACGCACTCCCGAACAGAATGGAGTAGTCGAAAGACGCAACAGAACGTTAGTGGAAGCTGCTCGAACAATGTTAATCAATGCTCAATTGCCAGATTACTTATGGGCAGAAGCTGTTTCAACCTGGGAAGCTCGGACTCGGCTAACATCCCCGGCGTACCGGTGTCGACCCGGTGCGACGCGGGTACCGGTGCGGAATCCGGACGGGACGCGGGGAGGAGAAAGTGGACGCGGCTGTTCAGAAGAGCAGAAAAATAGAAGAAGAAAAAATAAATCTTGCCGGAAAGTTAGTAAAGATGATAAGAAGAATACAGGCGGAAGAAGAAATGAAAATGATAAAAAAGTTTCTCTCTCTTCACGTGATATACATTCATTGAATGAACAAAACTCATCAATGCCTTTTATACTCCCAATGCTATTTTTTACTACTTCCTATGCTATGTTGATATACATTCATTGAATGAAAAAAAACTCATCAATTCTTTTTATACTCCAATACTATTTTTTACTTCCTATGCTTTTGTTATATATATACTGAGTAGTACTTTTTTCTTTTTTACTTTTGACTTCCTTTTATGATAAAAATACAATTAAAAGATTATGTACGAATTTAAATACTATAAAATGTTTCATATAATTTTACTTGATATTTTTGTTTGTGTAGTAAATAACTTAAAGAGGGGGTTATTATATTAACTCGGGGTTATATTTTTATTGTCTCGCAATGTAATACACCGTGTCCCCGAGTCCATATTCAAAATTTGGACTTTTTCAAAATGAGTCCACGAATCCTTGAAATCATATCTTGAAAGGTCCGACCCTTGGACGCGTACCCGAGTCCGACACCCGTACCCGAGTCCGAGCATCCTAGGTTTCAACCGCCTGTTATACTCAAAACCATTGCATGATCACAAAATGCCACAACAAAACCCCATATCAGATTGTTCACAAAAGGAAACCTAACATCAGTCACTTTCAAGTATTCGGTGCTTTATGCTACCCAGTTAATGATCGTGATGACCTAGGTAAACTTAAAGCTAAGGCTGACATTGGAGTATTCATAGGTTACTGTGAAAATTCAAAAGGCTATCGGATATGGAATCGTCGTACTTGGGAAATTCAAGAAACTATTCATGCTAATTTCGATGAACTCACTCAAATGGCTTCTGAGCAACACGGCTTAGGACCCGCAACCAATCGTCTTAACTTTCCGGTATCTTCGGCTGAACCATTCTCACTTTCTCGTAAAGAAGTGGAAACCTTGTTTGCTCCATTGTTTGATGATACGCCTGTTAACCGTCCACCTGTGGCTACACCAAATTCCGCTGCACATCTTGATCAACATCAAGTACCTGATACACCTCAAAAAATGATAAGGCGAAAAATGAACCACTTTTAGGGGGTCATTTAAGCCCGAATCCGAATTTATTTGATCAAATATTACCCTAAATCGTTCCTTTTGTGATTTTAGGTACTTGGAGAGTGAATTCTGGAAAAGAAGCCATTTTGGACGTTTTTGGAGCATAAAAGTGAAGAAAACGGCAAAGTCTCAATTTTCCATGCTGGGAACAGTAGGTGACGGCGTCAAGAGTAATTTCCTGACGGCGTCAAACCTCAATAATAAAATCCGAGAGTTCATGAAGGCGTCAAGAGTTTTCCTGACGGCGTCAAACCCCAAGAATTAAAATCCGTAGTTGATGACGGCGTCACACACAGGGTGTCAAGAGTAATTTGTGTGACGGCCTAGGCCTTGACGGCGTCAGAAGTAGATCAAGGCCGTCCGAGGAAGTATTTGGCGGCGAGATGACGGCGTCACACCTTTGTTCTTGACGCCGTCATCCCTATTTTCCTATATATAGTTTTCTAGTTTTTCACATTTGAGAGAGGGGAGTTTTGGGAGAAACCCTAAAGACGATTTTGGTGTAACTTTACAGGTTTTTCAAGGGTTCCAACCCCTTGATACCTTGCATGATTAATCAAGATAAGTGTTCTTCTAATTCAATCAATATGTCTATGTGTTGGTTGTCTATATCTTGTTCTTGTCTTAATTCTATCATGCTAGGCTAGATCTCTTTTGTGTTTGCTTAGATCTAATGAAACCTAGATATTGATTATGTGTTGATTACTTGTTTATTCTTGTTTTGGATGAATGATTTATATGTTAGGCTTAAGAAAACTGGCAGATCTCCAAATGGTAACATGCTTGAACGTCTTAAGAAACATGAACCGAGGCGCACTATGTCTTTATTGGTTGTATTTAATGCATGAGCCACTGTTTACAATCCCTATAGTTGTGCTGGGCATGGTGTAGGAGGAGATAAGAGCTCATAGAATTGGGGAGTTATGTGTGCCACCCCATGAATGGTATTAAGGAATACGATCCGTCATCCATGCAATTATAACAAGTAATTAACGTGTAAAAGATATCTAGGGAGTAGTGAAATCTAAGTAAACACATTTTCTCCAATTACTGCTCACAACTTTAGTATAAATTAGTTTATTTTCATTTTTATTATTTTATTTTGATTGCATCTTAGTATTGGGTTAGTTGAATAGCAACTAATTCCGCCCACTCTTCCAAAATCCGAGATTTTACTTGCTTTCATAAAAATATAAAAACACAAAAATAATCATCCCTCACCTTTAGAACTAGTATTTAGGCTTTCTAATCCTAGCGACACTATTCCTAAGCTGAACGATCAATCCCCCGGTACTTGTCACTATACTATACTACAACGATCAGGTACACTGCCTGGTGGGGGTTGTAAGCTTCTCGAGATCCCTCGAGAGGTAAAGCCTGTTGCGATTCCCATGCATCAAGTTTTTGGCGCCGCAGCCCAGGGAATAGTTATTTTCTAGGTTAGAATTTCTTTTTATTAGGTCTACTTGCTAGATTCCTTTCTAGTAAGATTTTATTTTTATTTTTAGGTCTTCTTTAGTCTATCTTATTTCTTCGTGCTTTTGTTCGTAACTCTTTACCATCCGACATCATGGAAGGTGGTAACATCTTTGAACCCATCATCCCACCACAACAAAACCCACCACTAGAACCCCTTAGGCCCCGAACCTTAGGAGAGTATTCCCGACCTAGCCACCACGGCTACCGAAACACCATTGAGCTCACCAGAGCCAATGTGACCCCCTTGCGATCCGACACCATCCGGTTGGTGCAAAGCGGATGTGCATTTCATGGACTTCGTTCCGAAGATCCAAATCAACATCTTAAGGACTTCCTCAAAATCGTAGATTCCATAGACCTAGATGTTGTAACTAGAGAGACTACCCGTTTACGTCTATTCCAATTCTCTCTACGGGATCAAGCTAGTCAATGGCTTGAGCATTTACCCGCGGGATCCATCACCACATGGGATGATCTCACCACTCGTTTCCTTGCTCAATTTTTCTCACTGGGGAGAACTACTAAGCTTAGGAATGACATCTTGATGTTCCAACAACGTCAAAATGAATCTCTTTATGAAGCATGGACTCGTTTCAAGGACTTACTCCAAAAAGTCCCTCATCATGGCATAGATCTTTGGCTCCAAGTCCAAATCTTTTATGACCATATCGACATCTCCACGAGGCGAGCCATTGACCAATCGGTCGGTGGTAAGCTACGTGATCTTAGTGCGGAACAATCATGGGAACTCATAGAAGATCTTGCTCTCTATGACAACGAAAGTTGGAACGATCCCCGTGACTTGAACAAAACGGTCAAGGCAATATCTTTGCCTTCGAACAATTCTAGCACTCCCGACCGTAGGATCATGGAACTTGAGGACCAAGTCAAGTTTCTCATGAAATCTTACGATGCTCCTAAGCCTTCAAGCCAAGTGAACAAAATCACTTCTTCATGCGAATTATGTAGTGGTCCCCATGACACTCGTGATTGTGTGGAACTCCCCGGAACAGCTTTTGCGGACTACGCATCCACGCGTACCGACGAAGCGGGAGATAAGTGGTACACTTTCAAGCCCGAGCCAAACACATACGGTGATTCATACAACCCCTCATGGAAAAATCACCCAAACCTTAGGTGGAAACAAAATCAACCCAATTCCTCCAATCCGCCTAACCGTTACCAACCAACCGATCCACCATCCAACCGTACTTTCAACAACAATCCTTCTAACAACTTTGGTAGTACCAACAATCTTGAAGGGTTGAAGTCAAAATTTATGGCATCTCAAGAAGCTCGCATATCTAAGTTTGAAGCCGATTTCAAACACAAGCAAAGCGAGATGACCACTAGAATTGACGCATTGTTGAAAGTTCTCAATGACCGAGAAATGGGAGCACTCCCAAGCGACACAATCAAGAATCCGAAACTAAACGTTAATTCCATATCTTCAGTTTCGTCACCCACTTCATGTCCACAATACTACTCGGTCAAATCAACGAGCACGTGTTTCAAACAAAACCAAGTTCTACCAAAGGACCAATCAAACAAGACACCCAATATAGAACCGGTCAAAAGTATAGTTGAAACACCTCCTACGCAAGACCTTGACGGTGAATTCAAGGAACTTCACCTTGAACGCCCCGTCATTGATGTCTTAGCGCATGCTCCTTACTATAGTGACCTCCTAGAAAAATATGAGAAGTTCAAACTAGGCAAAAATGGGACCGCCTTCGTTCAAAACAAGTTGCCTAAAAAGCTTGATGATCCGGGTATATTTGTTTTGCCTTGTAAGATAGGAAGATCCGAAGCTTTCGACACACTAGCCGATTTAGGGTCAAGCCTCAACTTGATTCCCTTATCCTTATTCACCGCTCTTAAGCTTGGAAAGTTAGAGGAAACGGAGGTATTGATAGGGCTAGCGGATGGGAGTATTGCCCACCTGGTTGGAATGATTAAGGATGTAGTTGTTCACGTAGGAAAGTTAACTATATTAGCGGATTTCCATGTCCTAGACATGGTTAGTGACACTACATGCCCATTATTGGTAGGAAGAGGATTTTTAGCAACCGCTAGTGCCATGATAGATTGTAAGGAGTCTAAGATAGCGGTAGGTGAAGGAGATACTTGGTCGGTGTACGATGTAAAGAAACATAGTTATGATTGTGATGATGAACCGACACCGCATTGGGTAGAGATGAATAGGAGACCGTCTAGATATGGACCTTGGATAGAAAGGAACTTCATAGGACCTCAATGCCCATTTTATCTAGAGAAAGATTTCGTAGAAAAGACACATTCGGTAGAACAACTCATAGCTAGAGATGAAGAGCTAGACCCCTTTGAGGACCCCTTAGTCTTTAGGAAGATGATTGAATTCTTGAGCGTAATGCCTATTAATATAGAGATGAATAAGTGGAAAAGAGAGGGAGACAAGTGTAAATGGAGGTGGGACAAGCCACCTAAAGAAGGTGACGGGTCATGGCATATTAGAATGACCTTGTATGATCCGAATGGAGAAAAGTTTGAAAGGTCATACCATACTAAGGAAACCAATAGAAAGTTGAAACCTAAGTTTGATCCCAAAGATGTCCTCAACGAGGAACTCACCCGTGTCACGTAGTAACCCATGACCTTGAGTCTAGCTACAAGACTCGTAAATAAAGAAAAGTGCTTCTTGGGAGGCAACCCATGTTTTGTGTGATTTTATTTTGTTTGATTGTTATTTGCTTCCGTATGCATGCTTTATTTTTATTGTTGGTTGATCGTGTCTCTAAATTAAAAAGTGGAAATACTTTACTATGTTGTTTGGCCTAGTCTTAACTCCAACCTAATAGTATTTTTGCAAAAGATAAGTGTAAGGGGAAACCCCAAATGTGTTTTCAAGAAACACACGATCATGATTCTCCACAATTTTAAGTGAGCATGTATATTCGTTTTTGTTAGAGTCAAATGCTTGTATTGAGTCATAATGAAGTTTTGCAGGATTTTCCAGGAAGTAGGACCAAGTTTTTCCAGAAATTTTCCGGAAACTTAACATAAGAATTTCTGAAGGTCCATTCTGACGGCGTCAGGAGTAAAAATCTGGAAATTTTACCGGTTTTCTTTTTCTAACGGAGTCTTATGGGTTTTGTGAATTATTAAGTTTTATAATCTCTAGGAGATCTGCAAACTTCATTCCACAAGCATTATATCTTACTTTGTTTTCTAGGATTTAGTAACTTATATAGGATGCCGCCGATTTTACGCGAGGTTGTCTTGTCTATTTTTGTCAGGATTTACAGGTTATGTTCGACAAGGAGATAATTTATATTCTGGAAGGGAAGCTTTAATTGTTCATTTTCTTGGAGGAAGATCTAATCTGGCCAAACTATTATCCATACCGAGCGAATCAGGGGAGTATTTGATTTAATTCTCTTTACTTTTTCACTTTTACATTCTTTACTTGAACATTGGGGACAATGTTCATCTTAAGTGTAAGGGGAGGGTAAAAAGATGATACCTTACATATGCACTTTCGCTTGAGTTTGTTTTGTTTGATAGTAGATGTGTAATAAAACTATGAGAAATACTTGTTAGTGTAATTTTAGCGCCAAATTTAAATTTTTTTACAACATTTAGGAGTGAAACTTTAGCCATAGCAAGCGTCTCATGGATAGGAGATTGTATGACTAGCACAAAACCGTATATTCAGAAAAAATTTCCACCCAAATATGTGAGGTTCGCCTTTAGATTTGATAGGAAAAGCATTCATTATTAGTGCTTATGAGTGTACCGGTAGCATTTAGATTCTAGAACTTGCATTAGTGATGCATCCCGAGACCGCTAGTGAGACTACATTCGTGTGGTAGGATTTACTACATGATAAGAGGCATTAGGATCACCCTTGTGTTAAACCCGTATTATAATTATTTGACCATTTAAGTCATATTATTTGGCTAGTTAAGTCAACTAATTTTTCCCACACCCTTAGCGTTGTACTCATTTTTAGTACACGAAACCCCTAGTACACCCCTCCGAGCCTATCTTTTCATTTCTAACTTTAAGCATCTTACTTAAAGGAAGAATTTGTTACACCCCACTTAAATGTACACCCAAATCGCCTTAGCCTTCCGTGTATGCGCTCATCTTTAGTGCATTATTGTTATTTATTAAACCCTAAGTTAACTTTCTAATTGATTACATGGTTGCTAAGTCGAGTCATATCCTTGTACATATTGTTTTGGGACGATTGAGACTCATGGGTAAGTACTTATTTTATGGAGTAATGGGGAAGAACATCAATTATTACCCCCATATGTACGTTAATCTTAAAAGTGCTCCAAGTATTTTAATTTTCTTAATTCGAGTCATTAGATTAGTTAATTGTAAAGTGTGTAAAGATTCAAGTGTAAGGGAAATGTTCATTCCCTATGATGTATTATTTTGGATGGTAGGGTAAGAGTGTATGCAAAAAAAAAAAAAAAAAAAAAAAAAAAAAAAAAAAATCGAAAAAATCAAGAAAAAGAAAATAAAAAAAAATAAAAAAAGGAAAAAAAGAGAAAAACATACGGACTACCATCCCTTTTTATTCTATGTTCATTTTATGTTTTTGTTATTTCTCATTTATTAGCTTAAGTCGAGTCTAGTCTTGGCTTAGCAACGCCATATTGTACATGTAATTAACCAAGATTGTTAACTCGCCACCAGTAAAACTTCCTTTATCCAACAAAGCCGTGTAATTCATATCCCTATACCTAACGTTACAACCCTTTAAAAGACCTCTTTGATAGTTTATCCTAGGTGCTTACGCCATGTGGTGGAGGTTTGATCCTTTCCCAAGCCTATGGTAATCTATTTTGCTATGACAGGTAGTGAGA
Source organism: Artemisia argyi (assembly GCA_030686995.1). Classification (NCBI taxonomy): domain Eukaryota; kingdom Viridiplantae; phylum Streptophyta; class Magnoliopsida; order Asterales; family Asteraceae; genus Artemisia; species Artemisia argyi. The sequence goes on along the minus strand of CM060680.1, from coordinate 116,171,422 downwards.
GATATCTTCCATTTCCATAATGTTATATTACTTTATTACACCCGAGAGATGTGAGTATCTAAACACTATTTGTGAGGTGCTAGTGTATGACCTTCGTGCTTGTCTATTGGTCTTTAGTGGAACGATTATTTGTTGTAATTACTTTTATATTAGTGTTAAATGACCTCTAACTTGTCTTTTGACTAGAATAAAAGCGCATTTGCTTGAGGACAAGCAAATCTCAAGTGTAAGGGTATATGATAAGGCGAAAAATGAACCACTTTTAGGGGGTCATTTAAGCCCGAATCCGAATTTGTTTGATCAAATATTGCCCTAAATCGTTCCTTTTGTGATTTTAGGTACTTGGAGAGTGAATTCTGGAAAAGAAGCCATTTTGGACGTTTTTGGAGCATAAAAGTGAAGAAAACGGCAAAGTCTCAATTTTCCATGCTGGGAGCAGTAGGTAACGGCGTCAAGAGTAATTTCCTGATGGCGTCAAACCTCAATAATAAAATCCGAGAGTTCATGAAGGCGTCAAGAGTTTTCCTGACGGCGTCAAACCCCAAGAATTAAAATCCGTAGTTGATGACAGCGTCACACACAGGGCGTCAAGAGTAATTTGTGTGACGGCCTAGGCCTTGACGGAGTCAGAAGTAGATCAAGGCCGTCCGAGGAAGTATTTGGCGGCGAGATGACGGCGTCACACCTTTGTTCTTGACGCCGTCATCCCTATTTTCCTATATATAGTTTTCTAGTTTTTCACATTTGAGAGAGGGGAGTTTTGGGAGAAACCTTAAAGACGATTTTGGTGTAACTTTACAGGTTTTTCAAGGGTTCCAACCCCTTGATACCTTGCATGATTAATCAAGATAAGTGTTCTTCTAATTCAATCAATATGTCTATGTGTTGGTTGTCTATATCTTGTTCTTGTCTTAATTCTATCATGCTAGGCTAGATCTCTTTTGTGTTTGCTTAGATCTAATGAAACCTAGATATTGAATATGTGTTGATTACTTGTTTATTCTTGTTTTGGATGAATGATTTATATGTTATGCTTAAGAAAACTGGCAGATCTCCAAATGGTAACATGCTTGAACGTCTTAAGAAACATGAACCGAGGCGCACTAGGTCTTTATTGGTTGTATTTAATGCATGAGCCACTGTTTACAATCCCTATAGTTTTGCTGGGCATGGTGTAGGAGGAGATAAGAGCTCATAGAATTGGGGAGTTATGTGTGCCACCCCATGAATGGTATTAAGGAATACGATCCGTCATCCATGCAATTATAACAAGTAATTAACGTGTAAAAGATATCTAGGGAGTAGTGAAATCTAAGTAAACACATTTTCTCCAATTACTGCTCACAACTTTAGTATAAATTAGTTTATTTTCATTTTTATTATTTTATTTTGATTGCATCTTAGTATTGGGTTAGTTGAATAGCAACTAATTCCGCCCACTCTTCCAAAACCCGAGATTTTACTTGCTTTCATAAAAATATAAAAACACAAAAATAATCATCCCTCACCTTTAGAACTAGTATTTAGGCTTTCTAATCCTAGCGACACTATTCCTAAGCTGAACGATCAATCCCCCGGTACTTGTCACTATACTATACTACAACGATCAGGTACACTGCCTGGTGGGGGTTGTAAGCTTCTCGAGATCCCTCGAGAGGTAAAGCCTGTTGCGATTCCCACGCATCAACAAACAACATCTACTGTTGGAAGAGACGGTCCTCCAGTCATATCACCTACAACAACAGAACAAACTGGGTCCAACTCACGACAATCAACTGAAGATTCCATACCTTTATCAGTTCCACAACCTGCAGCGCATGACCCAGAATCATTCATTAACCCATTTGCAAGTGCTCAACCTGTCCCCGACATTGCTGAGTCATCTTCACGTAATTTGGGTCCTGCTCACTTGCGAGATACTTATCAACTTCATCCTTCGACACACAAATGGACTAGAGATCACCCCTTAGTTCAAATTATTGGCCATCCAGATGCACCTATCATGACAAGACAACGCCTTCACACAGACGGTGAAACTTGCATTTATGCACTCACAGTTTGTGAAACCGTACCTAAAAATGTCAAAGAAGCAATGACTTATGAAAACTGGATTGAGTCTATGCAAGAAGAATTCGAAACCTTTCAAAGATTAGAAGTCTGGGAATTGGTTGAAAAACCTGAAGGCATCGTCATCATTGGTTTAAAATGGATCTGGAAAAACAAACTGGATGCAGAAGGCACAGTCATACGCAACAAATCACGCTTGGTAGCAAAAGGTTATTCTCAAGAAGAAGGTATCGATTTTGAAGAATCATTTGCTCCTGTGGCTAGACTTGAAGCTGTATGGATATTCTTAGCATTTGTTGCTCATCGGAATATGATTGTTTACCAAATGGACGTGAAAACGGCTTTTCTGAACGGTCAACTCCGAGAAGTGGTTTATGTCAGTCAACCTGAAGGATTCGTTGATCCAGAACGTCCCAATCATGTCTACAAGCTTAAGAAGTCTCTCTACGGTCTTAAGCAATCCCCCAGGGCGTGGTATGACAAGCTTTCTAAATTCTTGTTGGCTAATGATTTTACTCTAGGCTCGGTGGATCCAACACTTTTTACAAAAACCTACGGGATGGACTTATTAATTGTTCAAGTTTATGTCGATGACATTATTTTTGCTTCAACCAACAAAAATTACTCAATGGATTTTGCAAAATTAATGACAGATAATTTTGAAATGTCCATGATGGGTGAACTTACGTTCTTTCTAGGACTACAAGTTCATCAATCACCCCGTGGAATTTTTCTAAATCAATCCAAATATGCTCCTGAGATTTTAAAGAAACATGGTATGCAAAGTAGTGATACTATGAATACACCGATGGCCAACTCTACTAAACTCGATGCTGATATACATGGGACTCCAGTTGACCCTACCAAATACCGAAGTATTATTGGGTCCCTCATGTATCTCACACTAGTAGACCTGATATTGTATTTGCTGCGTTTATGTGTTCTCGCTATCAGGCTAATCCAACTGAAAAACACCTCAATGAGGCAAAAAGAATCCTTCGATACATAAAGGGAACCATTCACTTGGGGATCTGGTATCCGAAGGATTCTGGTTTTGAACTAATAGCTTTTTTAGACGCTGACCATGCAGGATGCTTAGACTCGCGTAAAAGTACATCAGGTGGCTTACAGTTTCTTGGAGATAAACTTGTGTCTTAGCAATCTAAGAAGCAGGATTGCACATCACTGGCATCTACAGAATCTGAATACGTAGCTATGTCTGCTTGTTGCGCTCAAGTCATTTGGATGAGATCACAACTTAAAGACTATGGCTACTTATTCAACAAGATTCCGATCTACTGCGATTCTAAGAGTGCCATTGCAATCTCCTGCAACACAGTTCATCATTGCAAATCAAAACACATCGATCTCCGATACCATTTCATCAAAGAGCATGTCGAGAAGGGTACAGTTGAGTTATATTTTGTGGGTACTGAGTACCAATTAGCGGACTTACTTACAAAACCTTTAGCTCCATCAAGGTTTGCAAGTCTAGTTCACCAAATTGGTATGCGATGTTTGACACCATTTCATTTGCAAAAGTTTTTAAAATAAAAGTAAAGTGTCAAACATCACCTATCTTTGTAACATAAATGTTTTTCTTATTTTTTTATTAAACCTCAAAAACACAAAAATATTTTCTCTTTAAAAAAAAAAAAAAAAAAAAAAAAAAAAAAAAAAAAAAAAAAAAAAAAACTGCAAGTATATCGCTCTTTTTCAACACCTTGTCATTTTACAAGTGTTGAGGGGGAGACTCGCTTAAATTTTATAAATTTTTCATATTTTTCAAAAAACGATATACTTGCATATTACCTTTTGATGCGTTGTTTCGGGATTTCATAAGATATCTCATATCTCGTTTCCTTTTCTCAACATGGTGACGTAAGTTAGTATATCTTGGTGTCTTTACTTATTTCTAAAGTTTAGGACTTATGTTGCAAAATGGATAGTTAGGGGACTAATAATGTCAAGTTTCAAAAGCTCTAAAAATAACAAAAACAAACACCCCCCGTTTTTTTTCTTTTCCATTAAACTCAAAAATTAAAAACCATTTCAAAAACCCTTAAACCCTTTCTTTCTAATCCACGGCTACGATTCATACGAACAATCCGTGCTATCAAATTTCAAACCGTAAGTTTCTACATGATTCTTACACTATTTCAAACAATGGTTTTCGTTGAATTGCAATTCTTACGGTTAGATTTCATGTAATATCAATTTGTATACCTAGGGTTTAGTGGTTTTCGAAAATCTTCAAAACGTGTGTGGGGGGTTAAATTTTCATGGGGGTTTTGTTAATTTACATGTCTTTAACCTTTCTATGCTATTTAATCTTTCCTTACTTCATGTTTGAATGTTTTTCGAAACCTAGGGTTTGGTACGATTTGGGTTTATTGACTTGGTGATGTTTCTGTTATTTTTTCTTGGTGGGATATGATCTTATGTGTATATGAATCATGATTATGCATTTCAATTTGAACAACTTCCATATATGTATGATTCTCGAAAACAAGGGTTTCGTTCAAAATATGGGTTCTCTCGTTTTGTGTTTATGTGAGCTTACTTGTTATGCTAATATGCTTCTGTTGTGTGTTTATGATGAACTAGAACCTGTTATTCTCACTTGACTCATGATTTTGATTTTTATCGAGAACACGTTCTTGAAATATTTTTGAAATCACCTTATTCGAGTGAGTAGCTTGTTTCTAATCATTGCATATCATCATTTTTCAACAAGTTACATTATTTGGATCATTATTGCTCTCACAACATACGTACGTTGGATGTTCTCGAAATTCTTGTATAAGAATTTTTTTGAGAAAACTGCAGTTTTCGCAAATACCTACATAAGTGAAATTCTTTCGAGAACACTAGTTTTCGAAAAATTTCATTCTGATGGATTTTTTCGAAAAGTGCGTGTTTGCGAAAGTTCTTCACTTGAGAACAAATTTTCGAGATCACCACTCTTTACCTTTTTCGCAAACATACTTAATGAGTATTTTCAAAAATTATTTCATTTGGGATGTTCTCGATAATTTATTATCGAAAACATACTTTGAAATATTTTTCGAAAACACCCAATTTGCAAGTTTGCGAAAATGTTCTTAATGGTCTGTTTCTCGAAATTTTTTGGTACTTGTGACACTGTTTTCGAAATTATGAGTCTATCTTTATATGTTTTCGATAAAGTTATTCATGTACTAATTAGAGAACTTTGTAATTTCGAAAATATGTAATGTGTAATAATGGACTATCCTCAATGTATAATGTGATGTTATTTGTGATTACTCGTTGTGGATATGTGATTCTTAATTACAATAGAATTCCTAAGTACACGTCACTTATCAACATACATGCAATAATTGAACCATACATGCTTACATGATTCTAAATGCTTATCCATAATCAAACATTGCAATCATGCTAACTCGTAACATATCTCGATGTTTTGTTTATGATAATGCTTTTCAGAATAATATGGCTGAACACAACGAGAACGCCCCTGAACAAGCTCTTCCATTACTCACCATGGATGATATCACTCCCGCTAACTACGATGTTATAATTGGCAACAACAATCCACGAGTCGATTTCGAAAAATTGAGAATTACTGAGAACTCGTGCAAGATTGTTAAAGATATTCTACTTGCTCATCCATGCAAACATCTGCTCATCTGTTCTACTTCAGTTCCTATGTTCTACCTTCATCAGTTCTGGCTTACGGCTAAGGCAAATTTGGATGATGAGTCTTTTACTGTTACACTGGATCGCCAAGTCTACACTGTAGATCACGACGTTCTTCGTACAGTCCTTCACCTGCCTCAAACTGACAACGAATTTGCTCTAATACTACCTGAACTGGACCTTCTTGACTTCTTTATTGAGTTAGGATATGATGTTGATGATGACGTACCTCTAGTCAAACATTCCCGATTCAATGCCAAGAATATCCCTCAGCCCTGGAGAACATTCTGTCTGTTGGTTGTAAGATCGATATCAGGAAGAAAAAGTGGTCATGAACATCCTAGGCTTGAACATTTGCAAACATTCTGGGGAATGGTGACTTTGACACCTATTGACTTTGCAGTTCCAATCATGAACGATATAGTCTACAGCATTCAAACCGAACGTGTAAAGACTATGATCCTGTTCACAAGATTCACCAAGCTTCTCATAGAACATTTCTGCAAAGATACTCCAGAATTTATCAAAAGGATGGCAGATCCTAATGAGCCAAAGCACCTCTTCGGGGACGACTTCACCACATCCTTCATCAAGATGACCACTTCCTCTACAAAGATCAAAGGAATGAGGCTTCCCGAATATCTTCTTGATGACAACATCAAGAAAAGTCTGAACTACAAGTTCTATGACAATGCTTACAAAGGGGTACAGGAAGAAGCTACCATACAGACTCGCAGCAAAGGAAGTGTGAAGTCTGGGAGTACCACAAGCACCACTGGCTCACCTCAGACTAAGTCTAAGGCTGCTCCCAAGACAAAACCATCTGCTAAACCCAAGACTTCTGCTAAACCTAAACCAACATCCAAACCTAAGCCTGCTACCAAACCAAAGAAGAAGGTAACTCCTGAGTACATTCTTCATGATGAACCTACACCTCCACCTTCTGAAAGCGAATCAGAGTTCGACACGGAATCAGAAGAAGAAGAACAAGACTTTGAAAGAAGAGTTAGAGTACCTGAAGAAACATTTCCTGCAACGGAGATCGCCATTCAACAAAGTCTTGAAACTTATGAAGCAGAAACAAGAAAAAGGAAAGGGATCACTATTAATGAGCCTAATGATGATGATGAAGACGAAACAATCGTTGAACAGTTGGTCGATAAACGCAAACTGAAAAGTATAGTTGTCGATACACGAGCTGAAGAAAAGCAACTTCGCAAAGAACAAAGGAAAGCAGCTCTCGAAAGCCAACTTATGTCTCAACCTTTAACACCACCACCTGTCGATCAGTCAGAACATGAAGGAGCTACAAGCAGCATGCTTCCTCCCGTTGTGTCCACTACGTTAGAATCAGCTCCACAGCCTGATGACACCGTTAAAGATACAGACGATACAGGAGATGTCAATATGACTGAGACTGCTAATGTAGAGGAGAATGTTGGTGGACACGAGAATATTGCTATGGATCAGGAACATGAATACCTCATTACTCCAGAGTTTCTTGCACGAGAAGCAGAGGAAGCAGAGGAACGTCGTAGAAAAGAAAATGAAGAGAAGAATGCGTTCGACACCAACATATTTCTTAAGTCATCTTCTCAGCAGACTTCCTCAGCGCAACCTCCACCTCCTCAAGACTCTCCACCAAAGGATCCGACTCCTCCTGCTTCTTCTTCAAACTCACACAACGAGTCTTCATCCGAATCATCACCTGAGCATTCATCTCCCACACCTTCTGAAACAACATCAAAGCAGCATTCAATCAATGAACCGAGTCAACCAGTTGATCTTCAGGAGCAAGTCAACAAACTTACCACTATGGTTACCGGTCTTGCCAAACAAGTTGAAGATTTCCAGGAATCAAAGCAGTTGATCGATAAGTTCTTGCACTCTGATTACACATGATTTATTAAGACAGTCACACAAGATTATCTTACTGAAAATCTAGTTGAGATTGTCACTCCTGAAGTTGCAACCCTCATTGAACCTATCAAGGACAACTTGGATCACAGAATCAGAAGTGTCGTTAGGAAAATGTTGTCAACGACACCATTCACGCTTCACACTGCAAAAGCTTCTACTGCAACTCCAACCGTCCCTAAATTATCGTTCGATGACCTGCTTGCTCAACTCTACGACAAAGTAGCCTACAAAACTACACAGACCACTGAAGAAAAGGCACTAGTTGATGCTATATCTGCTAACTTGTCGAAAGAGTCATGCAAAGATGCTGCTGGAACCTTAAAGAGGTCAAGGAAAGATGACGACCCGGACCCGAATTCAAAAGGTAAGAAACATAAGTCTGGAACCGGTCCCTCATCCTCTTAACAACCACATAAGGACTCCACTCCTCTTGGAAATCAACAACACACCTCAGCTACCGGTCAAGGTCCAACTGAAGAGGAAGAAACTTTCATGGAACCAATTGATGACTACCAAGGTGAACCTGACACCGACTACCGTGCCTCACCTATTCCCGATTCTCAAGCTAGACCATCGTCAACATCAAAAGCTAAAGACAAGGATGCTACATCTAAGTCTAAGAAATCAAAGAAGAAAAGACGTCATTCATGGCTTGACAATGATGACACACCTCAGGATGATTGGTTGACAGAAATGGTTCAAGCTCAACCTCCTCTCGAAGACGAAGAACCCCTTCCTGGTAATACTTTACAGTTCACCCAAGTCATAATGAAGGATCTTCATATTAAGAAACTCACAAAGACGGAGCTCAGAAGAATCAATAGGGATGCACAGGAATTCCTTAAGTCCAGATCTGGAAACAAAGTGGAATACGAGTATCATATGCAGAATATAGCTAGTGCAATGTCTGTCGAGTTTGACTGGCTAAATCCTAAAATGAATATCGATCTCAGTTCCAAAAACCATGAAAAGCCGTACTTCACTGACTGGACTAAACCATTACCTTTGACAGGATTTCCAGATAAACCCAAACTACCCTACAGTTACTTCTTCAACAAAGATCTTCGTAACATCCAACTCACCCAAGAGACATCCAAGAAGAAATATGCTTCCTCACTCACAATCTCAGTACCAGCCGCAAGATACGAAATTCCTGCCATTGAAGAAACTACTCGAGTTTTTAGCAACTCCATCGTAGCTTACGACAGAGATGCTCTACACGGGATTCAACACTGGCCAGAACGTCGTCGTCTCGGTTATACCAGCAGATTAGGAGAGAAATCATTGGAAAATGTGAAGCATAAATCTAAGATCATTGCTATCTTGGAGATTCAAGAGTCGCAACGGTTTAACTACATATTCATGCGTGAGATTGTTGTTAAACGACAAGATGAAAAGAAGTACAAGTTCTCCGAAGCAGACTTTCCAGACCTTAATCTCAATGACATCGAAGACATGTATCTCGAAAAGGTTCAAGGAAGAATGCGTGGATTCGAGAGAGAAACTCAGTACAACTTCATGGCATCACTTCTTCTATTCATCCGACGATTGATAGTTCAAGAAAGAGTGGAAGATCTTCAGCTTGGAGTGGAAAGTTACCAACAGAAGATCAACTTGACAAAGCCACAATTCAGATTTGATGGAATCTATCAAACATCATAGTTTACTCTCATCCAAGAACCTTCATTTGGTTTCACCTACGTCAACAGCAAAAGGCTACAAAGCTTCATGCGGTTCGATGAAATACACAAGTTCTGTGATGTTACGCTAAAAACAGTTCGTGATGGGCTTGTCAAAAGGATGAATGATGATCGTCGAAAGATAGCTAAAAGGGAACAACCTAGATGGAAATCCAGCTCAAGAAGACAAGTTCGTAACTTTGTCTTAAAGATTGAAGAAAGGCTATTTCGACGGGAACAGATCAGACGACTGGAAAGCTATATCGGTGTCAGACCATCATTTCCTATCAGACTCTTCGAAAGACCAGGACCTAAGTTCACTGACTTTGATGCTCCACTTCCTGACGAAGATTAACTTGGTACATTTGGTTATTCACTTTTCAATCTCAATTGTTTCATTTGATTGAATTATCTTCATAATGGCTTGTGCACACATAACAATGTACAACCCGCACTTGTAATGAAAGGACCCTGAGGTACGCATCAGTGCCTCAATCCTAATATAAGGAGCGAAGGCTTCTTACCCTTGAGTAGAATTAATCAAACATTTTCTGATTTTCATAATTCTGCTCAAAAGACAAGTATTTCACCTCAATGAGTATTCACTTGTTGAGGGGGAGCACTTGAAAAACTCATCGTTTGTAATACAAAAGTTCTTGTTGATATCTCCCCATAAGACTCAAAAAACATATTTTAATCAAAAGTTTATCAAAAACAACATCTCATATGCTATTTTTGAGGGGGAGAAAACTGAATGTGATTAAAATATGAAAGTTCTAAGTTGCCTTAAGTCAAATCTCATGCGAGCTAGACTCAGAATTGACCCAGGAATTGACGAAACATAAAAGTTAGTAATCTCGAAAAGACTTATCCTCGACGGGTAATAACATCAAGTTAGTTACTAAAGCTAGTTGTCATCTAAAAGCTGACAATGGAACTCTTTAACTAGCCACATAAGCGTGTCTCGAAAAGGATTTGTCTTAGTAGATATGTACCGTTTCGAGAAACATTCTGTGGACTTGACCAGGCCAGGTAATAACTTCAAGCTAGTCTAACTAGTGATGTAAGCGTGTCTCGAATCGGTCAAGTTCACTGAATGTGGATCAATTCTAAAAGTGCTTGCTCCTCCCGCATGTGCAAATTTATTTAATACTTGTGAGCACATGTGAAGGGGGAGCCCTTCATAAATAAACACAAAACTCTCAAAGTGTTAAAAAAAATGTTTAATAATCACAAACACTTTGAGAGATTTTCAAAGGTTTCATGGAGTTATAAGGTGATTAAGATAGGAAAAACCGTCCTATGATCCGCCAGAGCCGGAGGGATCTACCCAAGGACATCACCATTAGTTAGAATTAGAAGTCCTTAGGTATGATACGATAAAAGGATAAAAAGAATGAAAGGGAAAGAAGGAGTTGAAGAATTAAAAAGAAAAGTAAATAAAAGGGTGAAAAGAAATAGCCCTCCATATGTTCAACTTTAGGGCAGACACCGGGTTCAACTCATATGCTACTGGTTGTTACTAAGGTGACACCGGTATTGAAGACAAAGAGGTCATGGACCCAGTGACGCACTGCACTAAACCTTCTTAACCACTCAAGTTCTCTTAAAAGAGCTTGTTTCATTCTCACGGGGAACCGATGTAATCTATCGATTTATCTCTTAGAGATGGTTGATATTGAAGTAGGAGACCCCTCCCTTGTCTCCGCATAGAAAACCTAAGTGTGCACTTTTCGAGTCTAGAGCCATGAGATACATCAAAGATCTCTTAGGAACACTTAGTATTTCTACATCAATGGACACTAGCTGTAAATTATCGAGTCCTTCGCAGATCTTAGCAATCTACCGAGAACGTTTATGAGAGAATTTACATAAGTATTTCTCAATGATTGAACGGAAATCCTGCCAGGGTCAACATCAAACAGCCCTGACAGCAGGTCACTTCGGTAACTCCTTGCGGGTTACGCTTAGTGTTTGTGGTGGTTTCTTAGCGCTCTACAGTCGTGGAGTGATCCCCAGCGACTCACCCAGTCATTGAGCTACTTAGTAGGTCTTGTAAGCTCCCTCGGGAGTATCTGATATGGGAACGGCCTTGATAAGGGTTAGAAGGAGTCTTCACACTATGCTGTTGACGATCTCTAATTCCTTATCTGTAAGTACTGGATGTTTTATTACTAACTGTTTACATGCAGGGTAACATCATCTCCATGGCGACGGATTCCACATGCTCATACATGCATCTTGAAGTCATCAAAAGCTCCCTCAAAGATCAAAGCAACACAAAGTTCAAAGAAAGGTTCTACGCCTAAAAGAAGAATCTACAAAGTATAAAGACTAAAGATCTTAAGTGAAAGAAAGGGACTACGTGCATGTATAAGTCAGAATTCAAAGATGTATGAGCATGTTGGAATGGCGGACTACCACCACAGACGCGGAAGCGACGAAAGGCAGACAACTTCATAACATGATCACTATCACAACAACAAAGAACAAAGAACAAAGAACGATGAATGATCCTTATCTCATTATTATTGAAAGACGTCTAAAGCTATGAAAGTCAAAGATGAAGAAAAGACAAAGACGTCAAGAAACCGTGATGACCGACCCTTAGGGGGAGATTGTTGGGATCATAGTTTTTACTATTTTATCAAGTCTCGGTCATTTGTAATAATAGGTTGCTTAAGTTACTTGTTACTTTCATTTATGTTATGTTATAAGTTTTCTAGGCTTAAGATAATGAGTCCATGGGCCTTAAAGCCCATACGAAATCTATGAAGGGAGGACTAGGAGTGTTGCCCTAGCTCCTCACTTATAAATAGAAGTCTTAGGCTATTGTAAAACTTGGTTGTTTATTTGAAATCTAAAGGAAACTTTTGCAATTACATTTCTCTCATTCAAATATTCATCCCATCCTTATATCTATCTCATTCTTGTTTGTGTGAAATCAATATGGTGACCTAACAATTTGTTACATTATATATATATATACTAACTGCTACTATATTTTGTATCATAGCAAAAAACAATGTGTTCAAAAGGAGGCTGACAAAATACCGGAACCAATTAAAGGTATTATTTGTTCTTAAACTTCTAATATACATTACTTAATAATTACTAAAGTTTACATTTGTTAGTAAAAGAGACACAATTTGTAAGGTGTGGTTTTTTTTAACCCTCATTTATGTATGTAACAGGAGTTGAATCCGACAACCTTCAAGTGGCATATGTATGGGAACCTGATGAGTGGTATTATGAAGCAGAGTTGGAGGCTTATAAAGCTGATCTTGCTGATAAGAAGGAACGACAAAAACTTGAAGCTGAAAATGAGAAAGAAGCACAACGGAAAAGGCGTTTGCTATTGGCTAAAGATCATGAGAGGCAACTTTCTTCGATGCCACGTATGAATTTATTTGAAGATGCCAGTCATGATGATTGTGAAAACGTTACTGATGATGAAGAGGATGGAAGTTATGATTATGCCAATGCACATTTTTTTTTCTTCCAAGCCTGATCATAAGTTTAACTTCTAAGTTGTTATGATTTTTAAGTTTATCATGCCTTTTAAATTTTACACAATTGTAATGCAAATTTTAACTTTATTCTGTTTTTAAGTTTTGATTCCAATATCAATTCAGTTATCCCATATATACTTGCAATTTATAATTTCGTATAATCAAATTCAATAACACACCAATATTACTTCTAAAACTATTTCATATTAAATTTTAACAAACCTTATGATAGTTTTATTTTTTTTAAATATACTAACTACAAATCTACAAAATAATTATACTTTAGTAAGCAAAACAGATTTATGTTACTATAACATAAAATCAGAATTGTCTCTAACTAATTATGAATTTCAATTTTATATGTCATGATGATCATAATATATTTTTTAATTTTATGAAATCAAATCTTTAGTGATATTCATATCCATTTAAATTATAAACCATATCAACTCTATATATACACCATTTGATACACACATCACAAAAGTATACAATTATCAATTTTTGTTTAGCAACAATGTCTTCACCTCCAAAACAATCCGATACTGATGCATCCAGTTCTTCTATCACAAAACCACACAATAAAGATGAAGAAATACTTTTGTTTCAAGGTCCACCAAACAAAAATCCTACGGTTAAACTGACCCGTGCTAAGCATGATCCTGAAGGTATTATATACTTATCGTGTTATATAAAACCAATATTTATAAATATGTATTTTGGGATTCTTATATTCATAATGAACATATTTTTTTTATAACTTTAACAGACAGGTATGTTTGTTGGAATGGAGTTTGGCACAAGATTAAGAAGAGGCATGTTCTTAATGCTGATTGGAAAAACATGATGGATTGCGTCAAGAAGGCTGATGAAATGATCCAACAACTACGTGCGGCTAGGAAAAAGATAGGAAATGAGTATATGGTTGATCACAACGTTAGTGACGAAGAATGATAACTCTTGGTCAAGTTTTGTGATTATCGATTTCTCCTTATCACAATGTTTTGTTAATTTACTTTTAATGTTTTTTGTTTCGTATGTTTGAAGTATTTCTTACTTTTATGTTTGTAATAAGTTGGTTTTTGCAATTTTAGCAAGCCATGGTTATCCAAACTATCTTCCTATCATATTAAGTTGTTTTGGTTCATCTTTGTTCATTTCATTTTGTCCGTTACCATATTTTAGACATTGAATCCATGTTAAAAATAAAATGTATATATTTTACTTTGTAAATTTCATTTTATGCTGCAATGCTTTAATATAAAATAAATGGAAAACCATATACTATTAGGAAACAATTTTTGAAAATTTTCTTAAACAAAAATAAATTTATAAAATAAATGGATAACTTATATTAAAAGGAAGCCCAATGAAAATCATTTCTCACTTTTTATACCATACTTATATGAAAATTAAGTCCAATTAAGTCAAATATCACAAGTTTTATTAAATATTCAAAACATATTCAAGCCCAATGGTTATAAGTTGTACAATATCAGACATTTTATGTTAAACATTCACCCAAAACATTAGTGTTTTCCTAATATTACATATTAGTTCTAATCTTCAATTTTGTATTTTAAAATTAAACATCATATCTCATTACTTTTTAAAACCGTATATTTTCTTAAATTGCAAATAATCACATGTTAACATAAAAATAACAACCGTTCAACTTTTGAATGATATGCTCAAATCCAAAATTTAAAAACATCGTATCTCATTATTTTTAACAATAGATTATTATCTTAAATTGGCCATAATCACATCTTAAAATAAAAATAACAAACATTCAACTTTTGGATTATATGCTCCAATCCACATTTTATAAATTTTAAAAATCATATCATACCCTAAAATAGTTTTATATCGCCACTCTATAAATACCATAAACTTCATCATCAATTTCATAAACCTATTTTTGCATCTCATTTAACAGCACCAATGGATCGGCCTAAATCACCTAAGGTAAAATTATTTGTTGATGTATAGTGTATATGTTTTTGGTGTTATTCATATAATCATATAGTTTATCTACATTTATTCCAAATTTTTGGGACGTTTTTAGGCTTTCAAGGATGAAGAATATCCAAATGAACCACTAAGCGAATCCATTAAGAACAATGTCATTATCCTTTCTGATGATGATTTGATATGTGTTACTTATAAGGTTATTTTTATTAAATGTATCTTTATTTCTAACATATTTAAATAACATGCAGGAATTCCCAAAAACAAAAAAAACGTGAAAGACAAACCAAAGAAGATACTAAAAATAACAACAATGTTATTAACATTCTTTCTTCTTATGATGAGAATGAATATTTGTTATCTAATAACAATGACTCTCAAGAGCAAACAAAAAAGAAAGATATTTTGGTATAAACATACCATATAAATTTGAATTTTTTAGACTTTATTAATCCATATAACAAATTATCACTATAGTTTAACTTATTACTAATTAATTCTTTTGTGTTTTTATTTCAATAGTAATCTAAAATAGGATTCTGAAGATGATGTGCCATTTCGGTGCAAGCGTTCAAAAAGCGCTAAGGCAACCTCCTCCTCAAAAAAGAAAGATATTTTGGTATAAACATACCGTATAAATTTTAATTCTTTACACTTTATTAATCGAGATAAGAAATTATCACTATAATTTTACTTATTACTATTTTTTTTTCATCAAACCTAAATTAGGATTCTGAAGATGATGTGTCATATCAGTTTAAACGTTCAAAAAGTGACAAGGCAACTTCTTCCTCAAATAAACCAAAATATCGTCTTGTGGATGAACCAACTGATGATGAAAATGAAGATACCATAAATATGACACAAAATTATGATAACTTAATTGATGATGAGGCAAAAGAAGATTTAAAAGAAAGTGAGGAAGACATGAATGAAAGATATGGTGATCTAATTCATTCAGAAGACTCGATTGACAATGAAGTCTCTGATGAGCAAGCTGCGGATGAGTTTGATAGTTTCATTGATGATGAAAATATTAATGATGCAACTACCGACAAGAGTTCTGATAGCGATGAATGAGAATAAAGATTTATATGTTATTCAAATGTTATGAATCATCCGAATAATTACTATTTATCTCTACATGTTTCCAGTTATCTTAATGAACTTATCAATCTTTGTTTAACTCGCTTATAGTTATTAAATTGTCAAAGATGTTTAGTGTCAGTGTATGTTGAAAGTTATTATCTAAATTTAACCTTAGTCCATGTTAATTTCACTTTTTTATTTTCAATGTACATAATCAATACCAAAACAATAGTTAACATTGTACATTATACTAAATCATACCAACAATAACAATATTTAGATAACTAATGAATTATAAAATAAAACAAACAACCATAATTTACATATCATAACTTGCCAATTCAAACACATTTCAGTTCATAGTCATCTTAGCTTAATACAAATATAAAGTATTCAACATAGCTTACCATACTTAAAACAAGTTTAGAAACAGTTTTGTTGTTCAAACATAACCATCAAAAGAAGGCGATTCCCACAACATTTCTAAGGTGTCGTCTAACACACGTGAAAATATGGAATACATGTTGGTTCTGCAACTTCTAGGTCTGTAAGAACGTACATCAACCTGAACCTTAACATCTTGGTGTATTCAAAACCACATTCTTGACCAAACCATCTCCATTCACCAAACATGTTCACATGATTTGTCCTTCCAGGATTCTCTGTGTGATGGTCCATCCTGACAGTGAAAGGCAATTCAATTTGATTATGCTTCAACATAGCTTTGGTGTACATGTGCATCGGATTATCTTTCTGAAATTTCGCCGGTATACACTGCAATTTTACACGACAATCAATTACTCACAGCCCCTCATTAGACACTATTAAAACTGAATAGCATAGAATATATTAATGAATGAATAAAACTTACAAGACGATTAAATGCCAATATTTCAGAGAAACGCTTATAAAACACATCATTACTTTCATGAAAATGTTTACGATGCCCAGGCCACATGCACAAATGGTACATTCTGTCATCCTCTGGAAAGCAACATAACAAATTTATTCACAGACTCATAACTAAATATTATACTAATATAAATGGATTATTCAATCGATTAACGTGGATAAATATATATATAATTATCAACATATCTGAAACTTACTCTTATCTTCATGTGGTATCTGTGGTTGAATTCTATTAAGACGAGTGGCACCAAGGAATTGCACGTTTGTGATACTACTTCCATCAACGTTGAACCCCATTAAATTTAGCAAATTATTCCTTATTTTAGTGAACACCACTACATCACCAAATTCTATATCATTTTCATCACAGAAAGCGTTCCAGTTATCTCCGTTCACCACATATTCCGGAAGAACACCATCACCATTTGGATTAAGACGACTAACACGGACATTAAATTCATTCCCTTCACACCTAATTGTTACCTCAGCTTCATTTCCCAAACCAGCTAAAAATGCAACAGGAATAGTCTGTAAAAAATATTTTTGTCAATTCAAATACTTCCTATATTACTTAATACATTTACAGTACGCTTGATTCAAACAACAAATAAGTGTATACATTTACGATACGCTTGGTTAAAACCATCAACCAACCTTCATAAGATAATATATTATATGTATTCAGTTTATAATAAGTGTATACAAAACAATCGTTATTACCTGATCTACTTCTTGGTAAGGTGTTACACGTGTCTAAAATCGATAATATCGTTGATTTACATCTTCATATCCTCCACTTTCTATCCCCTCATCGTCATATCCTGTTACGTAAAATGAATCGTCCCCTTCCTCTATAAAGTGCAATACATTGACATTCTCATCCATGTTCTCCTGAACAAACTCATACTATCTTTTACCTCTTATCTCAACAACTCCTTCTCTAACTTTAACTATTGCAACCTTTTTTCTGTTTCTTCATATGCCTGTCAAATACAAATGCCTGTTCCTAGTGTAGGCATCGTCATAGAATACTTCAGGTAGTTCGAGTTGGTAAGGATACTCATCATGGTATATCAGTTGCACTTTCAATCGGCATTTTCCTACAAAATATAAGAACCTTAAATATTACAACACTTTTCATCTACCATATATATTATCATATAATTTTATTTCAAAATAGACCGTTTTATGTCATATCTTTTTATTTCTTTTACTAAAATAATTTTTTGACTTATAAATTCAACAACAGTCATCTTCATCCTTTGCTTCTTATTTGGTACTAATCAGGAAGCAACAAGGTTACACATTTTATAAACTTCTTCAACCTTACTATAAGACCATATCGCAAATTAAATCTAAGTACATCATACTCCATTTTCTCCATTTTTTCTATTTAAGTTCAAGATACTATAAATCATCTAATTTTTATTTACACATCATACCAAATTCCTTGATTAATCAAATATACCTAATTCCTAAACAACCACTGCAATAACACATGTCATAATCTCCTAAATCTTAGTATAACCAGCTACATGCATAACATATTTACCAAACATATTAAACGATTATAATCAAGATTAGCAAACATTAGACTGTATATATTAGTTACACTACATGCATCGCATACTAAAAATCTTATCAATACAAAAAAATTAAAATAAACAAAAAATAAACAAAATACTAAATAAATAATGATCGGATATCATCTACAACATTATCAAGATGATTATTATGTTTGATTAATTGATTATAAGATATAATTTGATCAAGGTTTTAGGGATTGTTACTCTTCCGGTTTGCTTGAGAAGAAGAGAGAGATGAAAGTTTGATTTGATTCCCAATTGATAAGTGTTATTAAAATCTCCAATATATATCTTTTAATATATTTACTTAAGATTGCAAATTGTAGTCTATATATTTTAGGTGTCTGAGTACTTAAAAACAGGTAATCATTATACTGCATGAATTTTTTTTTATTCAATATTAAATTTTAAACATTAATTTTATACCAATGTATAAAATCTATTAAATTGGATCATATGTAAATTAGGACTTGGGCCTTTAAAATCCAATACTATGTTGAAATACATTGGGCCTCATTATATTGTTATTAGGTTAACAAATTGGAAGTAAATAATTTTAACAATCCTGTATTTTTTAGCCTATAACAAACTTCCAATTTTAAAGATTATGCTTCCATGTACATTTAAACTTTGTTCTTAGCCATATCATTTTCATTCAACTCTTTCTATCTAAACACTATATATACTATCAACTATAAAGAGAATACATTTGCATCTACTATTTTCTAAACCTTCATTCTACAACACTAGATGGAATATCAACAAAATAAGTCGTCAAAGGTGATGAATGTATGAAATTCGTAGCATTCTTATATTTATATTTTTATCTATGGTAAATACACACTTATAACATTTTTTTCTTTGTTTTAAAGCAACAAGGAATTGATAAAGAAACACCATGTGATTTTTGGATTCAAGATCCACCCGTCATCATCATATCAGATGATGAATTGGTATAAGTTCCATTACTTCAATAACAATTATTAGCAAAAGCTCTTTTGTCATTTTTCTTATATTAACTCACATCAAAAATATTATTACTTCCAATATCAAATGTTAATAAAAGTATATGTTATCATATTTGTGTGTAAGTTTATAAACAACAAGGGTATGATAACGAAACACTAGATGATTTTTGGAATCAGGATCCACCCATAATCATCATATCAGATGATGAATCGGTATGACTTTCCCTAACATTCAATAAAGAATATTATCAAAAATATTATTTCGTTTTGCTTATATTGATTGTCTTATAGGACATCCGTACAAGTAAAAACACACAAACAGTTGGAAATGGTGGTACGGTTGAAAAGAGCAATTATCTCCATATTATGGATGCTAATGACAAAAATGACCAATGGATATGTGTAAACAAAGATTGTTTATACCATGTTAAACATGAAGACACATTTGCATTACAACAGAATGTTCATGATGAACCTATTTTGGAAGAATGGAAGTGTGTAAAGAAAGATTGTTTGTACCACAATCATGTTGTTCATTATGATGATAAAAATGATGCTCATAAAGTGATTGTTAATAAATGATAATAGACAATTAATATTAGTAACATTGCAAATTACTTTTCATGAATAAAAATATCATTGTTCCGTTTATCATAATTTATTTTGTATTATTTTTTTATATTAAAGTTGTTTTATGCAAATAAATAGTGCTTTCATATAATGCATACAAAGTATTACATTCTAACTCATATATTGGGCCTAATGTACCAAAATTTATTTCAAAAAAGGCCTGTATACACCACCATTAATAAGATTCACTTGGGCTAAACTTATAATTAGTATCTTGTGTTTAAACCAAAACGTATCACATTTATGGAAAACGCTAAAATCATGCTAAATTAAATCTCTAATTAGTTGCCATTAGGCAATTTTATAGTAAACAAAAACAACTTTTATAAACTGTAACATATGAAAAACAACCTTTTTAAAAGGTAGATTCAAAATATTCTTATTTGTTACCAGATGAATATGAATCAGAGGATTCTTCCACCAAATCACAAACTAAATGTTGTTCATGAAGGTCCTAAAAACATGCCTCAACATCTTAATCGATCTTTTGATGTACAACCTCATCAGCCGTCAACCAATGTATGCTCAAACAATGTTTTAAATCAAAGCACTTTCTATACACAACTCGAGGATCAATCTTCATTACATAATGGTATGTTATTCATTATTGATTATTCATTATATTTATTAATTTTTCTTGAAGTTTAATTATATACCCCATCTTTTGTTATTTTTAAACTCAGAAAATCAAATACAAGATAATCAAGATATGCGCAACAAGAGAAAGTGTCATGTCGTGGATAAAACCCTAACTGATGAGGTTTTATGTTTCAATCATTTGCCATACAATAATCTTCTTAACTACAACCCTATAGATACACCCACAACTGTTACACCCATTGGTACGTTATGATACTTAGCATGTATACTATTATGCCTGATATAGTTTTGTGCAATTTATATTCGCAATAAAATCTTTTTGATTGATATGGTTTATCGCTATATTTTATTGGTAGGTACCTCGCATGATCATCAATGACTAAAATGTAAATTTTTGTGTAACAAAAATACTTATCACTCAAAATCTGTTTATCGTGATAGACAAATGTTGTCTACTGTTATTCAAGTTTTCGAGAACAATGAGAATGTGTAAAATTCAGCAAATACCGTCCAACGTGTAACACCCCCAAATTTAAGTTTGTAGCAGCGGAAAAGTAATTTGGGTGTTACGGGGAGGATCGAAGTTATAATCTCATAAAACAGCTTAAAAGAAGCTTTTTGAAAGTTATTTGTCATTCAAATAATATTTTTGATAAAAGATGAACCATTTGATTTAAAATCTTTTTAAAAGATGTAAAGGCTTAAAAGAATGACATATTTGATTTTTACACCATTTTAATTTATCAGAGTAATAAATGCCCACTTCGTGTCTTGTCCTGCTCCGTTAAATTACCTGAGATACACATGCTTAAAAGTGTCAACACAAAGGTTGGTGAGTTCATAGAGTTTTATGAAAAACCATTTATTTTGATAGATTTCAGGAATATTTGGTAATGATAAATACAAACAGTAATGAAACAAGTATTGAGTAATGTTGACTATAATCACAAATAAATCATTTAAGTATTCAATCAAAATCAAGTAAGGAATCAATAATCTTAACATGAGCTGGAAACTCATGATGCTAATTTAATCAGATATACAATTCAAGTATGGTCAAATTCCTATACAGCTGTATCTAAATATATGTTGAAAACATACATTTCCTTATAGATATTGCCCCAAGCCTCATGACACGCAAGACGTTAACAAAAGGGGTGTTTTATCAAGTCAATGATAAATTTTGCCCTCGTGTAATAGGTGATTCGCCAATTCCTATTTTTACTCAAATATAGTGTATCACGACTAATACGACTAACCATGTGCATATGGCATTCCGTCAAGTATTAGTGGGACAGGAGGTCAGTCCTTAACAAGTTTCGAAGCTGTTCACTATATTCGCGCTCACATAACAGTGATTAATGGCTCATGATTGAGGGACTTTATGGCGATAAGGTAATTTAGGCAATATCAAGGTAATAATGGGATCATTCAGGATAACATCATATAATCAAGTATCATACCACAGTAATCAATTTGGAAACAGTATCATCTGAGTATCAGTAATTCAGTTAAGTATTTCGCCAGTAACATATATATATATATATATATATATATATATATATATATATATATATATATATATATATATATATATATATATATATATATATATATATCACATATCACAATAATCGAATTGGAAACATTATCATATGAGTATCAGTATTTTAGTCAAGTAATTCATCAGTAAAATATATATATCACATACCACAATAATCGAATTGGAAACATTATCATATGAGTATCAGTATTTCAATTAAGTATTTCGTCAAGTATTGTATATATCACATCTTAAATTATAAACCATATCAGATAATTATTAATAAGGAAATTGATTTGAATCATGTAATTTATTCATATACTTATCAATTTTTCAAAGTATATGTAAGCATGTATCTCCCCCAATGAGTTAAAAACAAGTATTGGAAATAGGGCTATGACTCACCTTGATTGATACGGGAATGATGAAAAGTAAAGTAGGATGATATTATGAGAATGATTATGAAAACGTCTTTGATACGGAACCTGATAAATAAATTTATCTGAGAATTTAACCAAATACTATTTGGTAAATACAAACGAATAACGAATAATATTTATTCGTTATGACGAATAGATGATGTGCAGTGTAGTTATTATGCCATGCATGATATGATAAAATACTTTGTTTAAATTATCCATCGAAGTTTTACCTTTTTAATCATAAGTAATAATATTAATTTTTGAAATATCGTTATATATATTATTAACGTTACGTTAAATAATATATATATATAAATAAGAATGAAAGTTTAAATGCATATGAAATAATTTACGAAAATAGAAAATAAATAAGAATGTTAAATAGAATATGTTTAATCGTTGTCCTTTTCCAATTTTTACACTTTTTATTCTAACGGGTTAGCGTTACACCGTTAGTCCTTTTTATATATAATTTACAATTATAGTCCACTACTTGTCCAAAATAACTTATTGGTCCTGGAATATGATAGTATATCAAATTATATCCTATAGATTCTATTTTTACATTTTCAGTCCCTACTTTTCAGTCCTTGACAGTTTTAGTCCTCCTAAGTGTCGTCGCGTTACATTTTTAGTCCAAACGTGTAAGAAAAAGTGGGAAAAATTATAGGAAAATTTTTGTAGCTTATTTAAGTTTATTAAAGCTTATTTCAACTGCTTATTTGATAAAAGAGCTTATTTTTCAGCTTATGGGCTTCTAACGAGCCAAATAAAAGCCCATTTATAATTTTAGAGGCGAGGGCATGTAAATTGTTTTGGGCCTGAACTTGGGCTATTTTTATGATTCTAAAAATGTTTCATATGGGCCCAGTGGGCTTATGGATCGTTACTTCTTATTGGGCTTAGTATAAGCCCAAACGAAAAATATTAAATTTCTTAACTAAATTTGGATTGGAAATATCTTGTGACTGCCGATTCAAAATAGATTAATTTGTGTGTCGAAACGTGAGTATTTTTGCAAGTTATATAAATGAAAGTGATAGTTTTCTAGGTGGTCTATTAGGTTGAGTAATAATATGGTATACTTGTTACACGATATTTGAAGTTATACGAAGGTTTCTTAGCATGTACATGGCGTTTATATATATGTGAAAAATTATAAATATTTCTAAGTGTTTAAGTGTTGTTTTCATGCAATGGAGCATGGTTCAAAAATGGGTTTGTTTGATGCGTGTAACGTGAAACTATCGTGAAATACGTGTGCTATGTGACTCCTAGGCCTTCCAAGATAGAGGCTAGCCACGTTTGTGTTGCTACAAATGTATACGTACGTAAATATATACATGAACTATATACGATCGAAAACTATATATACTTTATGCATGGACTTAATTTGACGTGTGAATTGAATTGAAAAGAGTTTGAAACGACTTACAACACCTTCAAAGGTGGTAGAGAGTCGAGAGGATGAAGGAAAACACAAGATACGATCAAGTTCGATTAATACCCAAAGTAATAATCGTATATCTTTAACCCGATACCCTTTCTTGCGTCCAAACGTGAATGGAATCAACTTCTGGCCTCCAAGGAATGGTTTTTAGAAAGAAAGAGAGTTGTGAAAGTGTAGGATAATGAAATAAACGGATGCATGCATGTAGAGTATATATATAACTCATTTGATAACACGTATGGTGTGAAATAATCCAAGGGAACCATAAACACTATGCAATGTCAGTAAACATAGGTTTATAGGATGAGATTTTAACATATAATATTGATTGTGAGAGCTAGAATTGAGGTTCTTGCTTGGTGATTCATGTATATATGTCGACAACCATATTTAACCCATACACGATTTGATAAATCGTGTAACCCTTGGATATAACTGATCATCCTTGACATTTAAACATGAAATCATCTTAGAATTATTATTTGGAACTCATAGAAACAAACTAGAGTCGAAACGGTTAACAAATGAATATATTTCATGTCGATTAGGATTGGATTTTCGTCAATCACTTTGCCCCTTAAAAACGTATCAAATGTTGTCCTATGAACATGGCACTTGACACACTAATAGTTGGCTAGGTGGTGAACGAGATGGTGCAAAAATATATATGAGTCGTGTGTAGAAATCGTGAATACGCGAGGCATTTTGGAGGGGGTCTTGTCGATTTATATATAAACATAGAAAAGGAATTGGGTTATAGTTTTGGGCCGGTGAATAGTATTCTGGATGTTGGGCTGAAGTTTATTAAGGGCCCGTTGGTTTATAATTAGTTTTAATTAGGTTTAGTAAGTTTTTAATATTTTGTTAAACGCGTCGAGAACTTGTTTTGTCGTTTGGTGAATTTTGCAATATCGTAATCGTGACCATTTTAATATAATAAGAAAATTTTAAATTTCCCCGTAAAAATGGTGATTACAATTATGACAGAGATTAATATATAATTAAACGTTTTTAATTATATGGATTTTTGCGAGATTTTACAGTACCCACATGTCATTCTGAATTTCGTCCCGAAATTCAAATTTAACGTGACTATTTGAGTAAAAGAATTTTGAACAGAGGGTTGTCGAGAGATTTTTACTCCTAAAATTAAGGAAACGTGATTCAGTTAGATTTACTTGTACTAGACAAGACAAGGTAACTGACATATTTAAGGGTTGTGAATATTGAAAATAGTGGTCATGAATAGTGAAATAACGGCTAGTGTATAGTGTCCAACGGTCGGGAATAGTACCCAACGGCTATATTCTAGCCTATATATACCACTTCCAATTTCCACTTCTTCCATTCACCATTTTTCTTTCATTTTCCATCTCAAAATGCCGCACCTCATCTTAGCGATTGTGTATGTCGTCCTTGCCGCTATCTACTTAGCGTATGTTCCGGATGAAGACTTTAGATTCTTGGTCGGGATTTTGATGTTCGTCGTACCCCTCACTATCCTAGCCATTACCGTAGACAAGATCTGGGGGTAAAAATCTTGAGCTAGGGTTGTTTTAAATTAAGTTCTTGTTGTGTTTCTATGTACTTGTAACGAATAAGGAATAAAACTCGTTTTGTTTTTATGTTTAAGAATTTGTCTCATTATTGTTTTTAATGTTTTGTTTATATTTAATTTTCAGCATAATTAAGGTGATTCATCCTGTGGTGGCTCTGGCTATTGTTTTGTTGGTGGGAGTCTTAGTTGCCATAGCGGATCAACCTATTGAAGATTCCTTGGTTTATATTGTAATAATTGTAACGGTAGCACTTCCGATGCTAATTATTTGTTTATGTATTAATTTTTATGGATTTTAATAAAATTTTCGCTATTGGAGTCTTCTATCAGTTTTTGTGAATTATTTGTGTTCTCTTGCTTGTACTTTTGTTGATTTCTTATCATAATGGTGATGAGATAAGATAGGTATTTATTGTGGGTCGTTCAATGTATTATTTATGAACAGTTTATTTTAGCTCTATATTTTGCTTTTGAATGAAGATTGTTATTTAAAAATTTGAAAATATCACTGTTCCTTTCATAACATAATTCTTCCTAAATTAGACATAGTTGATCAGGCTATGTATAATTGAGGACCAAATGATGTGATGTTTGGTTCAATCATATATTTCTATAAATTGTTTTAGATGGTGTTCAACGTGTTGTTTTTATAATATAACACGTAATTCCTTTTTAAAATAAAGTAGAAAATTTTAAGATTCATACTATAAATCAGAAATTTATGGAGTAAATATAGTATATTGTCATTTGGTAAATGAGACAGAAATTGAAATTAACATAGATTATCATTATTATTGAAATATTACATGGGAGATTTTTCGATAAGGTAGAAAGATTATTGTTATACTTAAGTTACATCCATCGTAACTTGAAGTGATATATAGGAAAGAGATACAACTTAGGAAATTTTAAACTAGATTTTATTTATCTACAACATGAATTTATTCATCTGTTCAAATCTAGTTGCCATTCCCTCGATACTATCAAGGCCTTTAAAGATTCTTCATTTTCTTGTAAAGGTCTTGGCTTTCCAATTAACATTGTAGTTTGGACATCGTCTCACGTGATGCCCTTTTCCACCACATCCGTGGCATACTATTGTTGTTGGTTGTCCTTTCCTGTCCTTACTCTTACAGCTAATTGCCTGGTGACCTGTTTTCTGACATTTCGTGCACTTAACCCCGCAGACTCCGGTGTGATGCTGGTTGCATTTTTGACACCAGGGTAGATTTCCACGATAACCACTTCCAGTAACAGGTGTGACGAGGCAATTTCTATTAGCTTTCTGATTGTGTTCCAGCTGACGTTGATAATCCATACGATCTTCTAGATGTTTACGATAACGGTCTTGAGCATTGATGATGTTGCAGTAGATGGGATTGATGGTTCCTATTTCGGGGAGTTTCCTCTTTTGATTATTTCCATTTGGTATAACCCCGTGCCTAATTCCTTGATGATGGTTGATGGTAGGGTTGATCATTCCTTCTTGAATCTTTAAGTGAGGTGGCCTATACTTCATGAAACTTGCAGGGTGGTGATTACCAAGTATACCCGTCTCTCTTCTCGGATAAACTACGGTAGTCCCTTCTAATACCACCGACACTATGTCTTTTACCAATTTCTAGATAGCTCCAGGAGTCATGGTGATTTCTGATGATGATTGATATGCATTGTTCATGGTGTCCATTTTCTGTAATCATTAATGAAACTCAACATTAGAATCCATATAATATCAGAATAATTTAAATAATGAAGTTAATTATTTCATTGATGATAGACTGAATTGACTCCCTACTGTAATCTAATTTCAAGATATGTCTGTGTTGTATCATATATAAATGATCAACTCTTGATATGGGATTACTAAGGAACAAACCGACTTGTCTACTAAAAGTGAAGCTCAATAATCTTTTCTTCATTCTTTAAATTCCTTTTCAAGAATTGATTTTTACACAATTCTTAAGATTTTGGGTTAATTATGGTATTTTTTAGAAATTCTAACGATTGAAAGAAATCTTACGGTAGATTTGAATAACATTACAGATGCAAATAGAATATTAATAACTTGACTGATTATTTTTTTGCAAGATAAACGATACAAGATCTTTTATTAATACTCCATTGATCTGTGTAGAATCATTTGGTTATCATAGAAAATAACAAATGATGAGATTTTTGCATGAAGATATGAGGATTCATTACATGCATGATTGATATGAAAGAAAAGGTCGATTCATAACATAGAGATATAACAGAAAGGATGTTATTATACATTATGTTTTGATTACAAGTTCTGAAGTTTCAGATTTATTGAACATTACACGAAATACTAACCAAAACTATTTGATTTAGTAGGCACAACAAGGAAACTTGTAAACTTAAGATTAGTTACGCCTCTGACGTAAATATCTAACTTCTTTCTCAAGTTCAAGTTGTGCAGCTTCCATGTTTGAGAAACGTTCTTGACACATGTTCATTTGATTTGCCAACATAGTCTCTAATGCGGCAATCTTTTGAACCTGGTTTCTGGCTGCATCTCTGGCCATCCATAGGGTTCTCTCAATATCTTCAATTCTTCCATGTGTATGACCGTGTTCTCTTCTTGCACAACGGACCCTGGAGTCCAAACTTCCAAGCTCCTGGTTGGTGTTGTCCTTTATCTCATTAATCTTTATTCCTAACTCACACATTGTTCGTCTCTCAGCATCCGCCCTTTTGAACAATGCGTCAAGGTTACGGTCGTACCATTCAAATTGAGTTGGCCGTAACCCTTTTAGCTGTTTAGTGTGAGCATCCAATATGCTGGCTTGTCGATAAATAAGATTCCATATTGTATCAGGAGTGCTTATATTGTAGTCGGGTGAGTTAGGTGAGGATAAATTATTTGGAGAATCTGGTATTGTGGAATCTGAAGTATAAGGTAACAGAGAATTTGGCTCAACATTCTTCCATGGTATCCCTTGGCTTGAACTTTGTCCAACTTCAAATGTTGCCTGGCCACCAATCAAATCTTCATATGATTCGGTAGCTCTCCTGAGTTTTTGACGTAAAGGTGAACGAATAGGTGACGACGGAGGTGATCTCTAAGTGAGTTCTATATTAGGCTGGGGTTGTGATATTTGTACGTAAGGATCTTCAGTATTCAGAGAATTTTGATTGATAGATGAGGTATTAGTATTATGGAGAGTAGTTTTGATATTCACGGGAGTTCCTGAAGACATGCTACAGTAGTAACCGAGAATAATATTTTATGAGGATTTTGTATGTTAAAAATATAACAGTACAGATGAAATAATTATTGTGTAAGAGTAATTTCTAAACATGTAAGATAATCTCAACAGATAAGGTATTGAGCACGGCAGTCTGCAGACACGGAGGACATAAAATGGTATGGTGTAAAATCATTATTTTAAAAATGTAGTTATAGTTTTAATGTTTGAAAACATTTAATTCTCTATAACTGTAGCTCTGATGCCAATCTGTAACACCCATAAATTTAAGTTTGTAGTAGCGGAAAAGTAATTTGGGTGTTACAGGGAGGATCGAAGTTATAATCTCATAAAACAGCTTAAAAGAAGCTTTTTGAAAATTATTTGTCATTCAAATAATATTTTTGATAAAAGATGAAACATTTGATTTAAAATCTTTTTAAAAGATGTAAAAGCTTGAAAGAATGACATATTTGATTTTTACACCATTTTAATTTATCATAGTAATAAATGCCCACTCCGTGTCTTGTCCAGCTCCGTTAAATTACCTGAGATACACATGCTTAAAAGTGTCAACACAAAGGTTGGTGAGTTCATAGAGTTTTATGGAAAACCATTTATTTTGATAGATTTCAGGAATATTTGGTAATGATAAATACAAATAGTAATGAAACAAGTATTGAGTAATGTTGACTATAATCACAAATAAATCATTTAAGTATTCAATCAAAATCAAGTAAGGAATCAATAATCTTAACATGAGCTGAAAACTCATGATGCTAATTTAATCAGATATACAATTCAAGTATGGTCAAATTCCTATACAACTATATCTAAATATAGAGTAAATTACATGGTTGGTCCCTGTGGTTTATACAAAGTAACAAGTTTCGTCCCTCTCTTTTAAAAGTTGCATGGTTAGTCCCTAAGTGCGTAAACAAATAACACCACAGGTCCCTTGGTTTAACTGGTGTTAACTAGGTTAGTTAAAATTTACAAGTTAGCCCCCTTTGGTTAAATAGCGCTGCATCGTTAATCCTTTGGTTAAATAGCGCTGCATCGTTAATCCTTTGGCTAAATAGCGCTGCATCGTTAATCCTTTTAACGTTTTCGCCCATTTTTGTCCGTTTTTTTTTAACGTTTTCGCCCGTTTTTGTCCGTTTTTTTTTGTTTTCGCCCGTTTTTGTCATTTTTTTTACGTTTTCGCCCGTTTTTGTCCGTTTTTTTTTTGCTTTCGCCCGTTTTTTTTACGTTTTTGCCCGTTTTTGACCTTTTTTTACGTTTTCGCCCGTTTTTGTCCCTTTTTTTTTGTTTTCGCCCGTTTTTGTCCGTTTTTTTACGTTTTCGCCCGGTTTTGTTCGTTTTTTTTTGTTTTCGCCCGTTTTTGTCCCTTTTTTTTACGTTTTCGCCCGTTTTTGTCCCTTTTTTTACGTTTTCGCCCGTTTTTGTCCGTTTTTTTTACGTTTTCGCCCGTTTTTGACCCTTTTTTTTACGTTTTCGGCCGTTTTTGTCCGTTTTTTTTTGTTTTCGCCCGTTTTTGACCGTTTTTTTTTACGTTTTCGCCCGTTTTTGTCCGTTTTTTTACGTTTTCGCCCGTTTTTGTCCTTTTTTTTTTTGTTTTCGCCCGTTTTTGTCCCTTTTTTTATGTTTTCGCACTTTTTTGTCCGTTTTTTTTTGTTTTCGCCCGTTTTTGTCCCTTTTTTTACGTTTTCACACTTTTTTGTCCGTTTTTTTTTTTGTTTTCGCCCGCTTTTGTCCGTTTTTTTTTTGTTTTCGCCCGTTTTTGTCCGTTTTTTTTACGTTTTCGCCCGTTTTTTTTTTGTTCTCGCCCGTTTTTGACCGTTTTTTTTACGTTTTCGCCCGTTTTTGTCCCTTTTTTTTAACGTTTTCGCCCGTTTTTGTCCGTTTTTTTTTTTGTTTTTGTCCGTTTTTTTTATGTTTTCGCCCGTTTTTGTCCCTTTTTTTATGTTTTCGCCCGTTTTTGTCCTTTTTTTTACGTTTTCGCCCGTTTTTGTCCGTTTTTTTTTACGTTTTTTTTCCGTTTTCGCCCGTTTAGAAAAAATATTTTAGAAATATATTGGGGTAAAAAAAAGTTTCTAAAATATATTTTTGAAAAAATATTTTCGAAAAAATATTTTAGAAACTTTTTTTTACCCAATTTTTTTTTTCGAAAAATATATTTTAGAAACTTTTTTTTACGCCAAAATTTTTTTCCAAAAATATATTTTAGAAACTTTTTTTTACCCAAATTTTTTTTTCGAAAAATATATTTTAGAAAAAATATTTTTTTACCCAAATTTTTTTTTCGAAAAATATATTTTAGAAACCTTTTTTTACCCAATTTTTTTTTCGAAAATATTTTTTTCGATGATTATTTAAAAAAAATTCAAAATTATATTTAGACAAAACACGGACGAAAACGCAAAAAAAAAACGGACAAAAACGTGTGAAAACGTAAAAAAAAGGGACAAAAAAGGGCGAAAACAAAAAAAACGGACAAAAACGGGCGAAAACATAAAAAAACGGACAAAAACAAAAAAAAAAGGGACAAAAACGGGCGAAAACGTAAAAAAAAAAGGTCAAAAACGGGCGAAAACAAAAAAAAAATGACAAAAACGGGCGAAAACGTAAAAAAAGGGACAAAAACATGCGAAAACGTAAAAAAAACGGTCAAAAACGGGCGAAAACAAAAAAAAAGGGACAAAAACGGGCGAAAACGTAAAAAAAACGGACAAAAACGGGCGAAAACAAAAAAAAAAACGGACAAAAGCGGGCGAAAACAAAAAAAAAAACGGACAAAAAAGTGAAAACGTAAAAAAAAGGACAAAAACGGGCGAAAACAAAAAAAAACGGACAAAAACGGGCGAAAACATAAAAAAGGGACAAAAACGTTAAAAAAAACGGTCAAAAACGGGCGAAAACGTAAAAAAAAAGGGTCAAAAACGGGCGAAAACAAAAAAAAAGGACAAAAACGGCCGAAAACGTAAAAAAAAGGGTAAAAAACGGGCGAAAACGTAAAAAAAACGGACAAAAACGGTCGAAAACGTAAAAAAAACGGACAAAAACGGGCGAAAACAAAAAGAAAACGAACAAAACCGGGCGAAAACGTAAAAAAAAACGCACAAAAACGGGCGAAAACAAAAAAAAAGGGACAAAAACGGGCGAAAACGTAAAAAAACGGACAAAAACGGGCGAAAACGTAAAAAAAAGGGACAAAAACGGGCGAAAACAAAAAAAAAAACGGACAAAAACGGGCGAAAACGTTAAAAGGATTAACGATGCAGCGCTATTTAGCCAAAGGATTAACGATGCAGCGCTATTTAACCAAAGGATTAACGATGCAGCGCTATTTAACCAAAGGGGGCTAACTTGTAAATTTTAACTAACCTTAGTTAACACCAGTTAAACCAAGGGACCAGTGGTGTTATTTGTTTACGTACTTAGGGACTAACTATGCAACTTTTAAAAGAGAGGGACGAAACTTGTTACTTTGTATAAACCACAGGGACCAACCATGTAATTTACTCGTAAATATATGTTGAAAACCTACATTTCCTTATAGATATTGCCTGATGAGTGTGTAAATACTCATCATTTTTACCATTCCTGAGCTGCCAAAACATCTAAAAACACTCAATATTGAATCAAAATAGTGAAAATATCACAGGAAAATATCACACTCAATATTGAAGGTTTAGGAGCATTTGTGAGCTCAGGTTTTTGGACAACCGTGGTTTGGACGTATTTAGCACCTCCATCGTCAGAGGAAAGTACAAGGTCCTTTGTCACCTCGGTTTCTTGTTCCATTTCCCTCACTGGAGAGGGAATATGAATCAATGGTCTATCATAATCAACATGACATCTCGATATTTTTGACAAGGCCACAAGTTTCTCAACTTTGCTTTTACATGCCCTTTGTTTAAAGAAATCGTCATCGAGAGATGTCATTAGAATTAATTATGAGATAAGTGGAAGAAGGTAGAATCAAAGGGTTTTGGGGATGAGAAATGAAGAATCAAATAGGTAGGGGTTTAAAGGTGAATATTTTTGTGTTTTGTTTTATAAAAATATAGATAAAAGATGGTAAATATACAATGGATGTATATTCAGAATCACAAATACGCAAAATCGTTAGAATAAGCGCACAACCTCCCCGGCAGCGGCGCCAAATTTTGATTCGCCTCAAACTAGTCAGACGATTATTGATCAGCCACTTGTGAATGGCCAACTGTAAAAGTCAAACAGATCGAGGACGAATGCTTCCGAGGAATACAATGTTTTCCCGGGTCGTAATGTCCCAACGAGGTGTGCGATGTTTTATTATAAACGAATCTGTGATCGAGTGAATCTGAACAGGGAATGGTATAAAAGTGTGTGTGTGTTTACCTAGGGTTTTATAACTTAAAATGACTATTAAAACGATTACGTAAAACCTAGATATCTAAAACGTTTAAACGTTCACCAATTTAAAATCAGACGCGACTGCGTACTGAGAAAAAGGTGAGTTTTAAGGAAAAATAAACTACAAGGGTTAAAATTGAAAATTCTATAAACTTAAACTTAAAATAAAATTAAATTAAAAAGAAAACTAATTTTTTAGATTATTATATTATTTATTATTAATTATTTAATTAATAACTATTTAACTATTTAATTAGAAAATTATAAATACTACAAATTAAACTAAAAACTTATAAAAATATTTTCTAAGCCTAAAATAGAACTTGAAGAAAGTATAAAAAATAAAAATAAATCTTTTTGTCTTTTTATGAATTTCTTATTAATTAAAAACTATTTATATTATTTATACTAATTAATTATTTTAAATTACAAATAATTTTAAATTAACCTAGAAAATTATGAAAAAATTTATAAAACTATTTTATGACTTATAAGAGCTATAAAAAATATAAAAACTAGGTGTTGCTATATAAAAATTAATTATGCTCTTTATAACTTACTTATTAATTAATTATTAATAAAACTATTTTTAATTCTAATAAATATCAAATGACAATATAAAAATCTAAGAAAATTATTTAAATTACTTTAACCTATAAGGAAATTAATAAAAATATAAAAACACAACTTACTTAATTAAAATCTAAAAATGAAAATTAAAATTAAATTAAATTAAATAGAAACTATCACTTATTATTATATTGTTTTTTCTGGATTTTTATTTTACAAAACTATATTATATATATAAATAAGCAACTTTTGTAAAAACAACTAATTTCTAGCTTATTAATAAGCACTGTGGAAGCTTATTGCTTCCACAGTTGACTTTTGTTGACTTGAAAGGGAAATAAGCTCAAATGAGCTTGTGTGGGACCCACCTTGGTATATTCTGGTTCAAATAAGTTTTATGGACTTGTCTAAACTTAATTTGGTCAAATAAGCTCAGTAGATAAGCTAATAAGTACAAATAAGCTAATCCAAAACCTAAAATGCAACACAGAATGGGGACAGATTTGGTAGCTTATTCTAGGTGGGGTCCACTGAGGTGCAGGTCAAACAATTGGTCAACCTAGGTAGCCTACTAGGAGGGGGGTTGAGGGAAACTAATTAGAGGTAGTGGGACCCACTGTGGTGGTCACAAAACACCACCAAAGGTGGTGGTGGTGACCAAGTCTGCTGATGCAGGGGAGGTTATCCTCCCTGCAGTTGTGTTTGGGGCTGTGTGGGGCCCACCCTAAAAATCACAAAAATATAGGAATGGTGGGATACTAAAGCTGAGGTGGTAGAGTTGAAATCCTAAAAAGCACAAGGTCTAATACCTGCTACAAAATTCTAAACAAATCTCTCAAGTTTTGTCAAAACCTAAGAGATGTAGTTTTGACTTTTGAGTGAAACTAGCTAGTTTGACTATTTTGAGATTCCAACACTTCTAATAAGCTGTAACTATGATAATAAGCTAATGTGAGACTAAAAAGAGCTACAATGATCACTTATGAGCTATTGAGCAAAGTTTTGGGACACAAATCCCTCACAGTTAACTGTGAGGGGGAGTTTTCTTTGATTTTGACTTTCTACATAAAACACCTAAAGTTTTATGATTAAACTGAGGTAAAGTGACCTTAGTAATGAAGTTTATATAGTTTCAAAACACAATTACCTCAGGAACACAATACAACAGTTAAAACCAAACACTCCCTTATCTTGACTAATTTGTGATTAACAAAACAACTAAGTGAATTAAACCTTAACTCTGATTCCTTACACTATAATATGATTATTTAAGATCAACTGAGCATGAAACTTCAAGAACACCAGTATAAAACACAGATTTGTCAAGTAAGTGATTTGCACAGTGTAATTTTGGTTTTGAGTTCAAATGATTTTCAATGAACAAGTAACTGATTTTTAACTTTATTATTAATAACAAATATATAATAAACACCTAAGAACACTTAATCAAACAGTACAAGCATTATCAAACTAAAAAGCATAAAATTGAAATATAACTTACAAATGGTATGTGACTGAGATATGATGAAACAAGAACAAGTGACCAACCTAACACCTCCCAAAAGGTTCTAAACCAGATACATATCATATTCCATCAAGCTTCAATCTTCTTCCACACAGTGACTTCTATTTTTTATTTATTTTCTATATTTTTGGTATATTCTTCTTTTATAATTTAAACAGATGATTGAGGTTTTCTAAGACTTTTATTAGCTTTGTCAGAGCTTATTAAAGCTTATAAAATCATACAATAACAACAACAAACAACATACAACTATGTGAGATTTTTGAGAATTTTAGAAATTTGCATAAACTGAGACAACCAATGAAACTTGAAATTGACTTTGATTAAAGATTGTAATACATGAAATTAAACTGATACAAGCTTGTTTGATTTAAATTACAACTGAAATAGAAACTTACACTACCTACAACCTAATTTTAACTAATCCTCATCTAATCCTCTTTCTCCATTGCTTCTCTTCCCTTTTGTAGCTGTTTTCTGAGCAAGTGGGACCCACTGGGGTGTTTCCCACCATTTTGTAGCCATTGATATGGTCAAAGCAATCCACACCATTCAAAAGTACTTTTTCGCGCCAATTTCCAATGTGTCAGTTGGTGCACTGTAGATTGCGTGGTGAAGTTTTTCAATGGTTTGGAAGGTTGTGGAGGTGGAGGAGAGTGGTTAGGACAGCTGGGGGACAGGTGGTGGTCAAGTTGGGTTGAAACCATGGTGGTTTTGTGGTGCAGTGGTGAGGGTGGTATGATGGAGGGAAAAGGGGTACGGGGTGGTTTTATTTGTTGGGTGTTGACCGGGGTTTGACCCTGGGTGGGCTGGTATTTATTTTTGGGCCTGGTGGACTTGGATCACAAAAACAAAAGGGTGGGCTTGGGATAGTGTATGGATTGGACTTGGTGGTTTGGTTTATAAAAATAAAGAGTCCGTTTGGTTTTATTTAAATTACAAGGACCAAAAATGTAATTTGGGCAAAGTTTGGGGTCTGATTTAGGTGACTTTCCAAAGTTCAAATAAGGGTCCAAATTATCACATGTGAATAGTACCAAGGCAATAAAGATAAATTTCCATGTTTTAAATACTCGGGGACTAAAACTGACAAACCTTCAAACTTGAGGGACTAAATGTGTAATTTATTCAAAACTTTCTCCCAGGGACTAATAGTGACAATTATGAATTCCCTAGGACCCTTAATGGTAATTTTTCCATTTTGAACACCCAGGGACTGAAACTGTCAAGTTTGAAACTTTGAGGGACCTGTTTTGACAAACTGTGAAACTTCAGGGACCAATCATGTAAATTCACCAAACTTAACACCAAGGACCATTCCTGCAAAAGATTATTAGTATAAGGACCAAAATTGATTTTACTCAAAGTTTTTACATCCCAGGGACCATTTCTGTCAATTTCCAAAGTACAGGGACTAAACTTGTAATTTTATGAAACTTTGCACCAAAGGACTAAATATGTAACTTTATGATTAAAAAGGACCTTTGATGACTTTTTCATGTTTTTTAGAATTACCAGGGACTAGTTTTGACAATTTATGAAACTTGAGGGACTGAAACTGCCAATTATGCAAACTTTGTACGTTTTTAATCTGTTTTTGCATATTTTGCATTTGAAACATATAAAACACACCTTTAAGATATTTTAAGTATTTTGATACATATTTGAGTGTTTTTGTATGTTTTGGCAGCTCAGATTGGTATAAAATGATGAGTATTTAGACACTCATCAATCCCCCACACTAAACTATTGCTAGTCCCTAGCAATCTATTGAGAAAAACTTAATGGATTTGAAAAACTCTTTACCAAAAGCCATCACTTCTGGAGTAGCCAGGTGTAAGAACTGTGGCACACCTGATAACCGTGTGATTTTGAGCAAATCACCAGCTGTCAACGGATTTGATTAGTCTTTACCAAAAGCCGTTTGCTTCTGGACTAGCCAACTCTTGATGGAATAGTCAACATCTTGGTGAGCTGATTACCAATTATGGTTTTTCCACGGCCTTTACCACAAGCCATAATCTTGCGGGCTAGCCAACTCATTAGCTTTTTAGGATAATGGGGAGTTGAGGAACCATACAATTTTTGGCAAATTGCAAGCCATAAACGGGTTTGAGTTATCTTTACCAAGAACCGTTTGCTCCTGGATTAGCCAATCCTGTTGTGGGTTAGACATGGAGGATTGATACCATTTATTGCGTTCTAAGTGAGAAAAAATTTTAAAATTTTGGCTAAAATGAGGGTTCTTGATGGAACATGTGTTTAAATTCGTTAGAATAACGAATCTCCCCCCCACACTTAGAACTGAATATTGTCCTCAATATTCAAAGTACCGGGTGTTAAACCGAACTTAGAATGTAAGAAGAAAAATATTCCATAGCCTTTATTTATTTAAGATGTATATACATACAATTATTTTTTAAGATAAAACTTCTTAAATAGAAGCTATCACTATATGTACATTTTTTTTTTTTTTTTTTTTTTTTTTTTTTTTTTTTTTTTTAGATAAAATACAACATGTGGGGCATCTCCCCCACACTAGGGTGTTACACACGGGTGAAAACCTATATACATGCTAATGTTTTTGATTACCGAGTCACTAACTTGACTCGACCCCGAATTTATTTGTCCATGGGGAAGTAAGTGGAAGAGACAATCTGCATCAGACTTTCATTCAAGATATTTGGATAAACATTTGAAGCACGTGAAAGTTCCACACCAATGAGATAAGTATCCGGCTCATAATTTATAAATGAGAATGCCGGGGTCAAAGATTATATCCTCACTCCCGAAAGAGTGAAGAACAGGATAAGGAACAGAATATATGAAGAAAAGAAAGAAAGTCATGATGAAAATCATAACCAACTCCTCATCATCAATAGGAGAATTCATTGGTTCATGAATCTCCTCATTTAAGCTCGTTTGATCAAGACATATTATGGGTATGTCTAGATCAAAATAGAATTTATCATACTCCGGTGGAGATATGATATGAGTGAGTTCACAGGAGAACTCCTCAAAGGTGAATGATTCGTATTCGGGATTGATTTGAGTGAGTTCATTGGGGAACTCCTCAAAAGTAAATGATTCATAAACGGGAAGAGAATTATAAGAATGAGAAGTGGTGATACCACTTATCTTCTCTCCTGAAAGATCAAAATGGAACGTTTGCAATTCAGGAATAGAATCATTGATCAAAACCTCACTATCCTTGACGGGGATAGGAGATGAAATAGGCTTTTCATTAAAAGCCTCGATTCTAGAAATGAGAAGATTAGCATTTAATAATGTAAGACGAAGAGATTCGTCTTGGATTATTTCTTCCTCATTCTCTTCTTCTGAGTTGACAAGCGCAGAAGGTAATTCCCCCACATAACTTATGTCTCCACAAGATAAAGAATAGTTCTCATCAGAATCAGAGAACATCTCAATATGATTATTTGGAAAGACAAGAGGGGGAGGAATATCACACATATGATCAAGAATTCCCTGTGACTCACTTGGGATTGAGACAAGGTTCTCAACACTAGACTTTATGAATTCGTCCGATTCCTTTGCAGGAATAGTGTCAAGATGCTCGTCCCCCATGTTCAGAGAGTGAGTGGGAACCTCGGGTGTGATAACATCATACTCAGGGAGATGAGAAGGACTAGCAGTAATGGAGTCTACAAGTTCCATTATTTCTACTGCTGGTGATTCAGTTATATTCTTTTCTCCCTGCATATGCATGGAAGGAGTCTCAACTGATGAACATGATGAGGTATCATCACATTCATCATCCTTATCAAGAAAAACAGCATTTTGAAATTTGGTACGTGTTATAGCTGCTTGTTCTAAGACAAGTAATTCTTCCATGCTTCTTTCGTCTCTAGCAGCATGTTTTTCAGCAAATAATTCCGTGATAGATTTATCATGAGAATATTGAGTGAGTGGAGACTGTGGGGGTGTGGATGTGTCAAAACCGGAAGGTTGACATTGATCATCATTATGAGGACCCCCACAATATACACAAGAAAAACTTTGTGCATTGTGAGACGACATATTAGCCAACTCCTCCTTAAGATCTTTAAGTTTCGCAAGAACCTCTAGACAAGGGTCTTGCTGGATGTGAGGAGTTGCTTGGTTTATTTGGCACTGTGGAGGTGGGTCTTGAAACGAATAGTCGTAATTGTTACAAGGAAATGGATTCCTTGTTTGACAATCAGAGCTAAAATGTGGACCTCCACAGTACTCACAACAGTAAAACTGTTGAGTCTGGCTTGGTGTATTTTGATACGAAGCATCATTGATATTTGGATAATATGATTCTTGCTCGTATGAATGTGATGGGTAGTTAGAAAAATTTGAGGAGTCGTTGAATGAGTT
Source organism: Artemisia argyi (assembly GCA_030686995.1). Lineage (NCBI taxonomy): Eukaryota > Viridiplantae > Streptophyta > Magnoliopsida > Asterales > Asteraceae > Artemisia > Artemisia argyi. The sequence goes on along the minus strand of CM060680.1, from coordinate 116,131,761 downwards.
TTGATTAGGATCATAAGCAAATGAATTACTCGATCCACAAAACAAACAACTACCGTCTTGAATATCATTACCACATTGTACACATGTACACCAACGATATGGAAAACCGAAAAGCGGCTCACCACAACCGACACAAGGAACAAAATCTGGAGGTGGGACAAGTGGTGTGCTCTGAGAGCTAGCAATTTCCACCACTTCCGTTATGGTCTCGGGTTTTTGTTTTTGATAATTGTGAAGATTAGGCAAATCGTTCTTTTCAGTAATTGCCCTAAGCTCTGTACGTTTGCTTGACAAACTTTTAACCGTAAACCGTGAAAGATCAGGATTGATTTTTGAAGGTTTAGGAGCATTTGTGAGCTCAGGTTTTTGGACAACCGTGGTTTGGACGTATTTAGCACCTCCATCGTCAGAGGAAAGTACAAGGTCCTTTGTCACCTCGGTTTCTTGTTCCATTTCCCTCACTGGAGAGGGAATATGAATCAATGGTCTATCATAATCAACATGACATCTCGATATTTTTGACAAGGCCACAAGTTTCTCAACTTTGCTTTTACATGCCCTTTGTTTAAAGAAATCGTCATCGAGAGATGTCATTAGAATTAATTATGAGATAAGTGGAAGAAGGTAGAATCAAAGGGTTTTGGGGATGAGAAATGAAGAATCAAATAGGTAGGGGTTTAAAGGTGAATATTTTTGTGTTTTGTTTTATAAAAATATAGATAAAAGATGGTAAATATACAATGGATGTATATTCAGAATCACAAATACGCAAAATCGTTAGAATAAGCGCACAACCTCCCCGGCAGCGGCGCCAAATTTTGATTCGCCTCAAACTAGTCAGACGATTATTGATCAGCCACTTGTGAATGGCCAACTGTAAAAGTCAAACAGATCGAGGACGAATGCTTCCGAGGAATACAATGTTTTCCCGGGTCGTAATGTCCCAACGAGGTGTGCGATGTTTTATTATAAACGAATCTGTGATCGAGTGAATCTGAACAGGGAATGGTATAAAAGTGTGTGTGTGTTTACCTAGGGTTTTATAACTTAAAATGACTATTAAAACGATTACGTAAAACCTAGATATCTAAAACGTTTAAACGTTCACCAATTTAAAATCAGACGCGACTGCGTACTGAGAAAAAGGTGAGTTTTAAGGAAAAATAAACTACAAGGGTTAAAATTGAAAATTCTATAAACTTAAACTTAAAATAAAATTAAATTAAAAAGAAAACTAATTTTTTAGATTATTATATTATTTATTATTAATTATTTAATTAATAACTATTTAACTATTTAATTAGAAAATTATAAATACTACAAATTAAACTAAAAACTTATAAAAATATTTTCTAAGCCTAAAATAGAACTTGAAGAAAGTATAAAAAATAAAAATAAATCTTTTTGTCTTTTTATGAATTTCTTATTAATTAAAAACTATTTATATTATTTATACTAATTAATTATTTTAAATTACAAATAATTTTAAATTAACCTAGAAAATTATGAAAAAATTTATAAAACTATTTTATGACTTATAAGAGCTATAAAAAATATAAAAACTAGGTGTTGCTATATAAAAATTAATTATGCTCTTTATAACTTACTTATTAATTAATTATTAATAAAACTATTTTTAATTCTAATAAATATCAAATGACAATATAAAAATCTAAGAAAATTATTTAAATTACTTTAACCTATAAGGAAATTAATAAAAATATAAAAACACAACTTACTTAATTAAAATCTAAAAATGAAAATTAAAATTAAATTAAATTAAATAGAAACTATCACTTATTATTATATTGTTTTTTCTGGATTTTTATTTTACAAAACTATATTATATATATAAATAAGCAACTTTTGTAAAAACAACTAATTTCTAGCTTATTAATAAGCACTGTGGAAGCTTATTGCTTCCACAGTTGACTTTTGTTGACTTGAAAGGGAAATAAGCTCAAATGAGCTTGTGTGGGACCCACCTTGGTATATTCTGGTTCAAATAAGTTTTATGGACTTGTCTAAACTTAATTTGGTCAAATAAGCTCAGTAGATAAGCTAATAAGTACAAATAAGCTAATCCAAAACCTAAAATGCAACACAGAATGGGGACAGATTTGGTAGCTTATTCTAGGTGGGGTCCACTGAGGTGCAGGTCAAACAATTGGTCAACCTAGGTAGCCTACTAGGAGGGGGGTTGAGGGAAACTAATTAGAGGTAGTGGGACCCACTGTGGTGGTCACAAAACACCACCAAAGGTGGTGGTGGTGACCAAGTCTGCTGATGCAGGGGAGGTTATCCTCCCTGCAGTTGTGTTTGGGGCTGTGTGGGGCCCACCCTAAAAATCACAAAAATATAGGAATGGTGGGATACTAAAGCTGAGGTGGTAGAGTTGAAATCCTAAAAAGCACAAGGTCTAATACCTGCTACAAAATTCTAAACAAATCTCTCAAGTTTTGTCAAAACCTGAGAGATGTAGTTTTGACTTTTGAGTGAAACTAGCTAGTTTGACTATTTTGAGATTCCAACACTTCTAATAAGCTGTAACTATGATAATAAGCTAATGTGAGACTAAAAAGAGCTACAATGATCACTTATGAGCTATTGAGCAAAGTTTTGGGACACAAATCCCTCACAGTTAACTGTGAGGGGGAGTTTTCTTTGATTTTGACTTTCTACTTAAAACACCTAAAGTTTTATGATTAAACTGAGCTAAAGTGACCTTAGTAATGAAGTTTATATAGTTTCAAAACACAATTACCTCAGGAACACAATACAACAGTTAAAACCAAACACTCCCTTATCTTGACTAATTTGTGATTAACAAAACAACTAAGTGAATTAAACCTTAACTCTGATTCCTTACACTATAATATGATTATTTAAGATCAACTGAGCATGAAACTTCAAGAACACCAGTATAAAACACAGATTTGTCAAGTAAGTGATTTGCACAGTGTAATTTTGGTTTTGAGTTCAAATGATTTTCAATGAACAAGTAACTGATTTTTAACTTTATTATTAATAACAAATATATAATAAACACCTAAGAACACTTAATCAAACAGTACAAGCATTATCAAACTAAAAAGCATAAAATTGAAATATAACTTACAAATGGTATGTGACTGAGATATGATGAAACAAGAACAAGTGACCAACCTAACACCTCCCAAAAGGTTCTAAACCAGATACATATCATATTCCATCAAGCTTCAATCTTCTTCCACACAGTGACTTCTATTTTTTATTTATTTTCTATATTTTTGGTATATTCTTCTTTTATAATTTAAACAGATGATTGAGGTTTTCTAAGACTTTTATTAGCTTTGTCAGAGCTTATTAAAGCTTATAAAATCATACAATAACAACAACAAACAACATACAACTATGTGAGATTTTTGAGAATTTTAGAAATTTGCATAAACTGAGACAACCAATGAAACTTGAAATTGACTTTGATTAAAGATTGTAATACATGAAATTAAACTGATACAAGCTTGTTTGATTTAAATTACAACTGAAATAGAAACTTACACTACCTACGACCTAATTTTAACTAATCCTCATCTAATCCTCTTTCTCCATTGCTTCTCTTCCCTTTTGTAGCTGTTTTCTGAGCAAGTGGGACCCACTGGGGTGTTTCCCACCATTTTGTAGCCATTGATATGGTCAAAGCAATCCACAACATTCAAAAGTACTTTTTCGCGCCAATTTCCAATGTGTCAGTTGGTGCACTGTAGATTGCGTGGTGAAGTTTTTCAATGGTTTGGAAGGTTGTGGAGGTGGAGGAGAGTGGTTAGGACAGCTGGGGGACAGGTGGTGGTCAAGTTGGGTTGAAACCATGGTGGTTTTGTGGTGCAGTGGTGAGGGTGGTATGATGGAGGGAAAAGGGGTACGGGGTGGTTTTATTTGTTGGGTGTTGACCGGGGTTTGACCCTGGGTGGGCTGGTATTTATTTTTGGGCCTGGTGGACTTGGATCACAAAAACAAAAGGGTGGGCTTGGGATAGTGTATGGATTGGACTTGGTGGTTTGGTTTATAAAAATAAAGAGTCCGTTTGGTTTTATTTAAATTACAAGGACCAAAAATGTAATTTGGGCAAAGTTTGGGGTCTGATTTAGGTGACTTTCCAAAGTTCAAATAAGGGTCCAAATTATCACATGTGAATAGTACCAAGGCAATAAAGATAAATTTCCATGTTTTAAATACCCGGGGACTAAAACTGACAAACCTTTAAACTTGAGGGACTAAATGTGTAATTTATTCAAAACTTTCTCCCAGGGACTAATAGTGACAATTATGAATTCCCTAGGACCCTTAATGATAATTTTTCCATTTTGAACACCCAGGGACTGAAACTGTCAAGTTTGAAACTTTTAGGGACCTGTTTTGACAAACTGTGAAACTTCAAGGACCAATCATGTAAATTCACCAAACTTAACACCATGGACCATTCCTGCAAAAGATTATTAGTATAAGGAACAAAATTGATTTTTCTCAAAGTTTTTACATCCCAGGGACCATTTCTGTCAATTTCCAAAGTACAGGGACTAAACTTGTAATTTTATGAAACTTTGCACCAAAGGACTAAATATGTAACTTTATGATTAAAAAGGACCTTTGATGACTTTTTCATGTTTTTTAGAATTACCAGGGACTAGTTTTAACAATTTATGAAACTTGAGGGACTGAAACTGCCAATTATGCAAACTTTGTACGTTTTTAATCTGTTTTTGCATATTTTGCATTTGAAACATATAAAACACACCTTTAAGATATTTTAAGTATTTTGATACATATTTGAGTGTTTTTGTATGTTTTGGCAGCTCAGATTGGTATAAAATGATGAGTATTTAGACACTCATCACCCACACCACCCTACCGGGGTCAAAGGTTTGACCTTGGTCAAAACCGGTCAAACCTTTCCCCTTCCCCTTTTTCCCTCTCACCACAATACCACCAAACCACCCCTGGTTTTGCAGCCACCACCCTCTCCCACGTGTTCCACCGCCCAAAACCCACACCCCTACACCTACCCTCACATCACATTAAATGCACCACCCCGAACTGTCTGAGTCTCAGAACCAATTTGCAAAAAAAGTTTTCCCGCCAAATTACGTGGTACCAAATTAGAAGGTTTCAGGCATCAACTTGAAATGGGATATGCTCAGAGAGGCTCAAGAAACCCTAATCATGGGCTATAAAAGGCAAAGGAAGCAAGGAATGAAGCAAGTAGTTTAATTAGTAAAATTTAGTGTCGTATTTAATTAAGTCTTCAAATTTCAGTGTAACTTTTAAATTCCAAGCATTGTAGCAGTCTCTTGTTGTAATTTAAACCTTTTCATGTTATAAAATTCAAGTTTCAGTTCTGTTTAAAGTTATTGCAATTTACTCCAAATTCTGAAATTACCAACAAGCTTAGTGGTGAATTGTATCAGTAAACATGGACTGAATTAGGCTGATTTTGGATCCCTTAAGCTTATTCAAGCTTTTAGAGACTTTAAAACTCAGTCTTATTAGAAAAATCAAAAATATAAAAAATAGTCAACATTGGTCAACTGTCTTGTTCATAACTTGTTTTCAGGTACTGAGAAGGATTGGAGGGCAAGAATTGAGTTGAAGTTGGCCTATCTAAAGATAGGTTTCATAGGAAAACCCTCTGTTCATGCTGAGGGTATTCTAGTAAGATTTTGCTCATTTGAAATTTCCACTAAAATTTCCTAGTTCTTATTTTCTGATTGCTTGTTGTTGTTGCCTATCTGTGTTTGTTTTTGTTTCTTTGAGTATTGTTTAGTTAAATTATAACCTAATTTACATAACTTGTTTGTTAAAGTTAGTAGTTATTTTAAATCCTAGTTTTATCAGTTAAAATAGTTTTAGTAGCAATTCTGTGTAATTGATTGGATTCTCTGCTCCTAAGTACTTATTTCAGCTTAAAATATCAATATAAGCTATTGTGGTTAGATCTCATAAGCTGTATTAGCCCTTATCCTCTTAAACTCAAAAACAGATAGATTTAGGGGTGTTTGGATCTAAGTTATACACTGTGATCAAGGTTGTGTTTGTTGTTAACTTGGGCTTGTACACCTCACCTTAGGTAATATTAGCTCATTGAAACAATAAAATCCAAGTGCTAATTGATTAAAAGTCAAAATCTCACAAATCTACCTCTCAAAGCTAACTGTGAGAGTTTTTGGTGTCCAAATCCATCTCATTAGCTAAATAGGTTGTTAATATGGGGTAATATAGCTTAAATATATCTCATAATATCATAATTAATCAGTAGGGGTTAGTATAAATCCAAATAAGTCAACTCTTGTGTTTTACTCACAAAGTCAAATTGCCTTATCTCAGATTTTTGCAAAAGTTACAAGATTATTTGTGATTTATGTGTTTGGATTAAAGAGCTGAAACTTGTTGTAGTTATACACCACCACCTCAACTTTTGAATCCCACATTGGCTTGATTTTTGTGAATTTGTGTGTAGGCTCCACAAGCCCTTGAACTGAGTTGCAGGGAAGAAGCATTCCCCTGCACCAGCAGACCTCCACCACACCACCACCTTTGGTGGTGGCTGCAGCCTAACCCAGTGGGCCCCAGTGGTTCCAATTGGCTTTTCCCAACCCACCTCCTACCAGGGAACAAATCTTGACCATTTGTTTGACCTAGAAACAAGTGGACCCCACCTGGATTCCATCATTAAGTTTGTCCCCATTCTGTGTCATTTTCAGTTTGCTTAAGTGCTTATTTGTACCCATACAACTTATTTGTGCTTCATGCTTGTTGTTTCTAGCTTATTCAAGTTTGTTTAGTCTATTTGTACCTATTTTCACCATTGTGGGACCCACCCATAGTCATTTGTGCTTATTTGTCCATCCAGTCAACATAAGTCAACTGATAAGCAAAAGGGGGTGCTTATAGCTTATTAATAAGCTATTTGAAAAGTGTTTTCACAAAATTTCTCTATTTTCAGTAGTAAAACAAGTTTGGAAAAGAAAAATCCAGAAAATCCAAAGTAATTCCAAGTGATAGTTTCTATTTAATTCTATTTAATTTTAATTTTCATTTTTAGATTTTTATTAAGTATTTAGTATTTTTATATTTTTATTAATTACCTCTTATATTAAAGTAAATTCAGTAATTTTTCTAGATTTTTATTCTGTCATTTAGTATTTATTAGATTTAATTCTAATTTTCTTAATTATTAATTAATATTAAGTATTAAATATCATATTTATTTTTTATAAAGAAAAACTTAGTTTTTATATTTTTCCTAGCTCTAATATAGTATAATAGATTTTTAGAAAATATATTTTTAGTTTATACTGTTCATTCTCCATTTTTCTTATTTTAATGATTTAAATTAGATTTAAGTTAATTAAAAGGTAATTAATTAGTGGAATAGTCTTAAATATAATTTTTAGAGGTTTTTATAATTTTTTAGGATTTATGTGATGGTTAAGTAATTTTATAAATTTTATCATAATTTTCTAAGTTAGTTTAGTATTAACAGTAATTTAAATCAGTTTAATTAGTTTAATTAAGTTAAATAGTTTTTAATTAATAAAAAAATCCACAAAAGGACAAAAATATTTATTTTTATTTTTTATACTTTCTTCAGGTTCTAATTAAGGTTTATAAAATATTTTTGCTAATTTTTAGGTTAATTTATATCATTTGTCATTTTTAGTTAGTTTAAATTAGGTTTTAATTTAGATTTTAAATAGTTTATTAATTAAATAATATTTAAATAATATTTTAATCATTTTCATAATTTCATTTTCATTTTCAATTTTATTTTAACTTTAAGTTTCAAAAGTTTCGAAAGCACCCCCTGTAGTTTGTTAATTACCAAAACCCACTTTTCCTGATACGTGAATCCTGATTGTGAATTTGTGCATATATCTGAGTATCTGATTTTTGTGAATATTATAGCTGTGTACCAATACCAAAATAACAGTAGCAAAATCAATTCCATATCATCTGGGCTACTGTCCTCAGTGCCACTCACACTTATAAACGATTTCAAACGACACCATTTCAATCTCGCTGGGACATAACGACCCGGGGACACACTATACTATCACCGGAGAATTGGAACGAGACTGTCTTTGACTTATTGACCTTGGTCAATAATATCTGACCGTTTCAGGACCAATCAAAATTTGGCGTCGCTGCCGGGGAGGTTGTTGCGTGTTTTACAAAATCGTTTTAAGTTTAGTGGTTTTCAAAACCCTCCCTGTACAAATTTCACACAAATTTGTAAAAAGTTTTTGTAAAAATATAATCATATGAAAAAAGTTCATTAACACTTTTCCTAAAGTGTTAAAAACACCAAAAAAAAAAAAATTAAAAACAACAAAACAAACTGTGAAGTTAAATTACTTCGTTTTCTTTAAGATTACAACCTGAAACAGTTGGTTTAAAGTAAGTTCTGACATTAAATTGAGAACTGAAGAGGAAACCTATTTACTTCCTCCCGCCAGCCTGCGAGTAATCTTAAAAGAACGATTTCAGTTAATGAATCAGTTCCAAAAATATTTCCCAAGTTTTCTGCGCACACACCCATCAGCCTAAAGCAGTTTTTCAAATTAATAAATACAAACCCATAATAAGTACCCAAACTTAAGATTAAAACTTGCCTTTATATCCCTGTGAGTGGTGTACCTTTTTCAAAGAAGCCATTCACTTGTGATTTCTGGTTTAAGTTCACTGCGGTTTTGCCTCTATCTTGTTTTGAAAAATTGTTTTTAGTGCATGCGCACTCGGTCACAAACAAAACGTAAAAATCAGAAAAACGTACCCGAGCTACGTTCTGATACACAAGAACCAAAAACCGAAATGGCCGCTGGGCCACCACCACCACTATTACCACCCCCTGACCCTCTCAGGGATGTGCCAGCTCCCGATCTCTGAACGATGGAGGAGCTGTGCCAGCCTACCATGCAAGGGCGGGGTGGGCCTATTGCACCACTCACTATTGGGGCTACGGACTTTGGCCTCAAGCACCACATGATCCAACAAGTCCAGAATTAGTGTCAATTTCACGAATGACCGGGTGACGATGCTAACAAGCATCTTGACAAATATCTTACGGTCACCCAAAGCATGAAACAGCATGGTGTCACCGATGATGCCCTTCGGCTGTACCTGTTCCCCTATTCTCTCACTCATCATGCCACTGCATGGTTTGAACGACTTCCAAGAAATTCTATTCGTACCTTTGATGAAATGGTAACCAAGTTTTTAGCAAAATATTTTCCACCCTCCATGGTAACCAAGTTACGAAATGATATCAGCAACTTCCGGCAACGTCCCGATGAGTCTCTTTTTGAGGCTTGGGAACGTTATAAGCTAGCTATTGATCGGTGCCCTTACCATAATATGTTGCAAGTTACCATCATAGACACCTTCTATAATGGTCTGACATTGAGGCACCGGGATATTCTCAATGCTGCTGCTGGTGGGACCTTTATGAAAAGGCGTCCCGAAGAGTGCTATGACTTGATTGAGAACATGACTGCCCACCATAACTTTTGGGATTCCTCTGCGAAGAGGGATGAGTCATGTCATTCAGTTACTCCTTCATCATCATCTCCTGAAATAATTGCTCTTACCAAAAAGATGGATGATATTTCTACGGCTGTGTTGAGAATGAACCAAACGATGCAAAATCTGGCTCAAAATCAACAAGTGAAAGCCGTGGCCCGAAGTTGTGAAACTTATGGGGGCCCACATCTGTATTCCGAGTGTCCAGCTACTGCTGACTTTCCTCAAGAGAACGTTTATGCTGCTCACGGTTCCTACAACACGGGGGGTAATTCTTACCAACCACAAGGGGACCGTAATCTCTTAAGCTATCGTTCCAACAATTTTCTCAGACCTCCCGGTTTTAACCAAAATCAAAACCGTAACTCGAATCAGAATTTTAACCAAGGTCAAAACTCAAATTTCCAAAACCCGAACCAAAATCAAGGCCAGTTTAATCAAAACAATTTTCAAAATAGCAATCAAAATCAAGGTTTTCAAGGAAATTTTCAAAGAAACCAGAATCAAGGGAATTACAATCAGGGTAATTTCAATCAGAGAAACAATTTTCAGGGTAACAACAATCAAAATCAAGGGAATTTTCAAAACAACCGTGTTCAAAATCCTCCTGTTCAAAGTCAAAGCGTTGTTCCACCCTCGTCTTCCTCCGATGCTGAGTTTAAACAATTCATGAAAGCACAAGAGGAAACGAATCAGTTATTGATCAAGACGATCTATGATCTTCAGAAGTCTTTAAATGATCGACCCTCGGGCCCGGGTACACTACCGAGCAACACGATCGCTAACCCGAGGGGCGATGTCAAAGCGATCACTACCCGAAGTGGGGTATCATGCAATGGACCCTCGATTCCCTCTACCTCTTCTTCTCCTCCTAAGGTAGCGGAACGTGAGCCTGAGGATACTACGGACACGGTACTTCCTACTAATAACGGAGGTATCAACAACGTCCACCCTCAAGTTGTCCCGGTCCCGGCTCGTAAGCCGAAAGTTGTATTTGATCCTCCTGTGAATCCTGATGAAATTCCAAAGAATGATCCTAAGCCTTCAATTCCATATCCTTCACGTATGAATGATCAAAAGAACCGCGAAAGAGCTAATCATCAGATGGAAAAATTTTATCAAATTTTCCAAGAGTTGCACTTCGATATTAGCTTCGCGGATGCTCTTCTTCTCATGCCTAAGTTTGCTTCAACAATAAAAAATCTGATAAGCAACAAAGAAAAACTCTGTGAGATGGCAAAAACTTCACTTAATGAGCATTGCTCAGCAGTGCTCTTGAAAAAGCTTCCCGAAAAGCTTGGAGATCCCGGGAAATTTCTCATTCCATGTATTTTCCCTGGGATGGTTGAATGCTTTGCCTTGGCCGATCTTGGTGCAAGCATTAACCTGATGCCTTACTCAGTCTGGAAAATACTTTCTCTACCTACTCTCACTCCGACCTGCATGACACTCGAACTTGCAGACCGTACTATATCCCGTCCTCTCGGCATTGCCGAAGATATCTTCGTGAAAGTAGGAAAGTTCCATTTTCCGGCAGATTTCGTGATTGTTGATTTCGATGCTGACCCAAGAGTTCCTCTCATTCTCGGGAGGGGATTCTTAAGAACGGGGCGTGCTTTAATCGATGTATTCGAAGAAGAAATCACTCTACGTGTTGGTAGCGAAGCCATCACATTCAATCTTGATCAGACTTCAAGATACTCCTCCAACTATGACGCTGAAACAGTTAACAAAATTGACATCATCGATGTTGCGTCTGAGGAGTATTCTCAAGAAGTCCTTGGTTTCTCAGCAAGTGGCAGTACCACTCCTTTTACTGATCCTATCATTTCCGACTCTTCCCCTTCCCTCACTTCGTTTGAGGGAAGTGACTTCCTTCTGGAAGAGGTCGAGGCTTTTCTTGCTCAAGATAGCTCAATCCCAAGTGGGGTTGATGAAAACTATCTTGACCCGGAGGAGGACATTCTTCTCCTTGAAAGATTGTTAAATGACGATCCTTCACCCTCTCCGTCTCCACAAATACTTCATAAAGCGGCAGTCAAAAATGTTGAAATAACTGAAGACTTTCCCGAGGTTGAGCTCAAGGACTTGCCTCCTCATCTAGAATATGCATTTCTGGAGGGTGATAATAAATTACCCATCATTATTGCCAAAGACTTAAAAGATGAGGAAAAGGCTGCACTCCTAAAGGTTCTTAAGGCAAACAAGCAAGCAATTGCTTGGAAACTCTCTGACATTAAGGGCATAAGCCCGAACTTTTGTACTCATAAAATCTTAATGGAGGATGACTTTAAGCCAACAGTGCAACATCAGAGAAGGGTAAATCCCAAAATCCACGAAGTTATCAAACAAGAGGTTTTAAAACTTCTTGATGCTGGATTGATTTATCCTATATCTGACAGTCCTTGGGTTAGCCCAATTCATTGTGTTCCTAAAAAGGGTGGCATTACCATTGTCACCAACGAGGATAACGAGTTGATTCCGACTCGTTTGGTCACGGGTTGGCGAGTATGTATTGACTATCGAAAGTTGAATGAAGCCACCCGTAAAGACCATTTTCCTCTCCCTTTTATGGACCAGATGCTTGAAAGACTTGCGGGGAATGAATACTACTGCTTCCTCAATGGTTTTTCGGGTTACTTCCAAATCCCCATTGATCCCCAGGATCAAGAGAAGACTACCTTCACATGCCCCTACGGAACTTTTGCTTACAGATGTATGCCTTTCGGCTTATGTAATGCACCAGGCACGTTCCAGAGGTGCATGATGTCTATATTTTCCGACATGATCGGGAAAACTATGGAGGTATTCATGGATGACTTTTCAGTCATCGGGGATTCATTCCAGACTTGCCTCTCCCACTTGGAACAAATGCTTAAACGTTGTAAAGAAACGAATTTGAGTCTCAATTGGGAGAAGAGCCACTTTATGGTCAAGGAGGGCATTGTCCTCGGCCATAAAATTTCAAAAAACGGGATTGAGGTTGACATAGCTAAAATTGATGTCATCGCTAAGTTACCTCATCCCACCACCGTTAAAAGTGTTAGGAGCTTTTTGGGTCATGCCGGCTTCTACCTTAGGTTTATCCAAGATTTTTCAAAGATTGCCCGGCCTATGACCCATCTCCTCGAGAAGGATGCTCCTTTCATCTTCTCTCCTGAGTGCATCGAAGCTTTTGAAACATTAAAGAAAAAGCTTACCGAGGCACCGATTCTTGTTGCCCCCGATTGGGACCTACCTTTTGAGCTTATGTGCGATGCTAGTGATTTTGCTATAGGTGCGGTCTTGGGGAAACGAAAAGCAAAATACTTTCAGCCTATACACTACGCAAGCAAAACTATGACTGAGGCTCAAGGTCATTACACCACCACTGAAAAAGAACTCCTAGCTGTGGTGTATGCCTTTGAAAAATTCCGGTCATACCTAATCTTGACTAAATGCGTAGTGTACACGGATCACTCGGCTTCGAAATACCTATTTGCAAAACAAGATGCAAAGCCGAGGCTTCTCCGTTGGGTTCTCCTCCTTCAGGAATTTGATATCATTATCCGTGATAAAAAAGGAGCCGAGAACCTTGCTGCTGATCATCTCTCACGATTAGAAAACCCTCATCAGGATGTGTCCGAGAAAAAGGAAATAAATGAAACATTTCCTCTCGAGACACTCAATGCGGTTGCCTTTCGTGGTGACTCTACTACCCCATGGTTTGCCGACTTTGCAAATTACCATGCGGGTAACTTCATTGTGAAGGGGTTGACGTCCCAACAGAAGAAAAAATTCTTCAAAGACGTTAAACATTACTTTTGGGACGACCCCTATCTCTTCAAAATATGTGCCGATCAAGTCATCAGGCGATGTGTATACGGACAGGAAGCCACTGATATTCTTAAGGCTTGCCATGCTGGACCCACCGGGGGCCACCATAGTCCTAACTACACCGCCAAAAAGGTGTTTGATTCCGGTTTCTATTGGCCCACGATCTATAAGGATGCCCACGAATTAGTCAAAGCCTGTGATGCTTGTCAGCGTCACGGGAATATTTCACAAAAGAACGAAATGCCACAAAATGCCATTCAAGTTTGTGAATCTTTTATGTCTGGGGCATTGACTTTATGGGGCCATTCCCATCTTCTCGTGGAAACAAATACATACTCGTGGTTGTTGACTACTTGTCAAAATGGTTTGAGGCTAAGGCCTTACCCACTAACAATGCCCGAGTTGTTGTGAAATTCTTGAAATCCCTCTTTGCTCGTTTTGGAACTCCACGTGCCATCATTAGTGATCGCGGTACTCACTTTTGCAATGATCAATTTGCAAAAGTCATGCTTAAGTACGGTGTTACTCATCGTCTTTCTACCGCGTATCACCCACAAACAAGTGGGCAGGTGGAGGTTTCCAACCGTGGTATAAAACGGATTCTTGAGAGGACAGTAGGTGAAAACCGTGCTTCCTGGTCGGATAAACTAGATGATGCACTCTGGGCCTTCCGTATAGCTTACAAAACACCCATCGGGTGTACTCTATACAAGCTTGTATACGGGAAGGCGTGTCATTTACCGATCGAGCTCGAGCACAAAGCCTACTGGGCCTTGAAACATTCAAACTACGACCTTCATAAAGCGGGTGATCATCGTAAGGTTCAAATCAATGAATTAAATGAACTTCGTAATCAAGCCTACGAGAACTCTTTGATCTACAAAGAAAAGACAAAGAAGATTCACGACTCTAAGATTAAGAACCGCGTTTTCAACATCGGTGACAGAGTCCTTCTTTTCAACTCAAGATTAAAGATCTTCTCGGGGAAATTAAAAACCCGATGGACTGGACCATTCACTATTGCTAAAGTATATCCATACGGGACTGTTGAGTTATCTCAACCCGAAGGTCCCAACTTCAAAGTGAATGGTCATCGATTGAAACATTATTTTGGAGAGGACATACCACCCATGGTTGTCCCGGATCTCCAAACTTTCCCCATGGACCAATGAATTCGGGGATCGAGTCAAGCTAGGGACTCGGTGAACAAAAATTTGCAACATATACGGGTTTTCACCCGTATTTCTGACTTCTTTCTACTTTCTACCACCCTAATGTGGGGGAGTGGCCGTCCCCCACCTTTTTAAAAGTAAATACGTACATAAGTTTCAGTTCAAAAAAAAAAAAAAAAAAAAAAAAAAAAAAAAAAAAAAAGTGTGATTGTATGTACAGATAAATAAAGTGAAAAATAAAATCGTTATTTCCACAGTTAGAGTCGAATATTAGCTTTTTCCGTTCAGAGATTCGACATAATAGCCGGGACATTGAATATTGAGGACAATATTCAGTTCTAGTGTGGGGGGGGGGGGGGGGAATTCTTACGAATTTTATCACAAAACTTTCTAAGTACCCCTATTTTTAGGCCTAAATTTTTCACTTTATTTCAAAATTTTTGTGGTAATCAGTCCACCAAAGTCTAAATGACAAATGGATTGGCTAGTCCAGGAGCAAACGGCTCTTGGTAAAGACATCTCAAAACCGTTGATGGCTTGCAATTTGCCAAAAATTGTATGGTTCCTCAACTCCCCATATCCTCATAAGCAAATGAGTTGGCTAGCCCACAAGATTATGGCTTGTGGTAAAGGCAGTGGAAAGTCTATAATTGGTAATCAGCTCACCAAGATGTTGACTATTCCATCAAGAGTTGGCTAGTCCAGAAGCAAACGGCTTTTGGTAAAGACAAATCAAATCCGTTGACAGCTGGTGGTTTGCTCAAAATCACACGGTTATCAGGTGTGCCACAGTTCTTACACCTGGCTACTCCAGAAGTGATGGCTTTTGGTAAAGAGATTCTCAAATCCATCAAGTTTTTCTCAAAAGATTGCTAGGGACTAGCAATGTTTTAGTGTGGGGGATTGATGAGTGTGTAAATACTCATCATTTTTACCATTCCTGAGCTGCCAAAACATCTAAAAATACTCAATATTGAATCAAAATAGTGAAAATATCCCAGGAAAGTGTTTTACATGTTTCAAATGCAAAAGAATAAAAAACAGATGAAAAACGCACAAAGTTTGCAAAATTGGCAGTTTCAGTCCCTCATCTTTCAAAAATTGTCAAATCTAGTCCCTGGTTGTTCTAAAAACTTGAAAAAGTCACCAAAGGTCCTTTTAAATCATAAAGTTACAAAATTAGTCCTTTGGTGCAAAGTTTCACAAAATGTCAAGTTTAGTCCCTGAAGTTTGGAAAATTGTCAAAAATAGTCCCTGGGATATTAAAACTTTGAGAAAAACAAATTTTGTCCTTGCACTAACCTTTTATGACAGGATTGGTCCTTGGTGGGAAGTTTCGTGAAAGTTACACAAATGGTCCCTGAAGTTTGAAAGTTTGACGGTTTTAGTCCCTGGTGTATTTAACATGGAAAAATCAACAAAGGACCTTATACTATTCATGGATTGGCAAAATACACCCTTGAAATACTTTGGAAAATTTCCAAATCCTCTCCCCAAACTTTCGTTAAATTACAAAACTAGTCCTTGTGTAACATAAACCTAAACCGGATCCTAAATAAAAAATACCCAAAACAATATCCAATCCAATACCATAGTCCAGCCCACCCATTCCTATTTCTTGGGCCTAAATCACATCCAAGCCCACACCACCCTAAACTAATAATACCGGGGTCAAAGGTTTGACCTTGGTCAAAACCGGTCAAACCTTTCCCCTTCCCATTTTTCCCTCTCACCACAATACCACCAAACCACCCCTTGGTTTTGCAGCCACCACCCTCTCCCACGTGTTCCACCGCCCAAAACCCACACCCCTACACCTACCCTCACATCACATTAAATGCACCACCCCCAATTGTCTGAGTCTCAGAACCAATTTGCAAAAAAAGTTTTCCCGCCAAATTACGTGGCACCAAATTAGAAGGTTTCAGGCATCAACTTGTGATGGGATATGCTCAGAGAGGCTCAAGAAACCCTAATCATGGGCTATAAAAGGCAAAGGAAGCAAGGAATGGAGCAAGTAGTTTAATTAGTAAAATTTAGTGTCGTATTTAATTAAGTCTTCAAATTTCAGTGTAACTTTTAAATTCCAAGCATTGTAGCAGTCTCTTGTTGTAATTTAAACCTTTTCATGTTATAAAATTCAAGTTTCAGTTCTGTTTAAAGTTATTGCAATTTACTCCAAATTCTGAAATTACCAACAAGCTTAGTGGTGAATTGTATCAGTAAACATGGACTGAATTAGGCTGATTTAGGATCCCTTAAGCTTATTCAAGCTTTTAGAGACTTTAAAACTTAGTCTTATTAGAAAAATAAAAAATATAAAAAATAGTCAACATTGGTCAACTGTCTTGTTCATAACTTGTTTTCAGGTACTGAGAAGGTTTGGAGGGCAAGAATTGAGTTGAAGTTGGCCTATCTAA
Organism: Artemisia argyi; assembly: GCA_030686995.1. NCBI lineage: Eukaryota > Viridiplantae > Streptophyta > Magnoliopsida > Asterales > Asteraceae > Artemisia > Artemisia argyi. The sequence continues at coordinate 116,114,798 of CM060680.1, read as the reverse complement.
AGATAGGTTTCATAGGAAAACCCTCTGTTCATGCTGAGGGTATTCTAGTAAGATTTTGCTCATTTGAAATTTCCACTAAAATTTCCTAGTTCTTATTTTCTGATTGCTTGTTGTTGTTGCCTATCTGTGTTTGTTTTTGTTTCTTTGAGTATTGTTTAGTTAAATTATAACCTAATTTACATAACTTGTTTGTTAAAGTTAGTAGTTATTTTAAATCCTAGTTTTATCAGTTAAAATAGTTTTAGTAGCAATTCTGTGTAATTGATTGGATTCTCTGCTCCTAAGTACTTATTTCAGCTTAAAATAATATAAGCTATTGTGGTTAGATCTCATAAGCTGTATTAGCCCTTATCCTCTTAAACTCAAAAACAGATAGATTTAGGGGTGTTTGGATCTAAGTTATACACTGTGATCAAGGTTGTGTTTGTTGTTAACTTGGGCTTGTACACCTCACCTTAGGTAATATTAGCTCATTGAAACAATAAAATCCAAGTGCTAATTGATTAAAAGTCAAAATCTCACAAATCTACCTCTCACAGTTAACTGTGAGAGTTTTTGGTGTCCAAATCCATCTCATTAGCTAAATAGGTTGTTAATATAGGGTAATATAGCTTAAATATATCTCATAATATCATAATTAATCAGTAGGGGTTAGTATAAATCCAAATAAGTCAACTCTTGTGTTTTACTCACAAAGTCAAATTGCCTTATCTCAGATTTTTGCAAAAGTTACAAGATTATTTGTGATTTATGTGTTTGGATTGAAGAGCTGAAACTTGTTGTAGTTATACACCACCACCTCAGCTTTTGAATCCCATGTTGGCTTGATTTTTGTGAATTTGTGTGTGGGCTCCACAAGCCCTTTAACTAAGTTGCAGGGAAGAAGCATTCCCCTACACCAGCAGACCTCCACCACACCACCACCTTTGGTGGTGGCTGCAGCCTAACCCAGTGGGCCCCAGTGGTTCCAATTGGCTTTTCCCAACCCCCCTCCTACCAGGGAACAAATCTTGACCATTTGTTTGACCTAGAATCAAGTGGACCCCACCTGGATTCCATCATTAAGTTTGTCCCCATTCTGTGTCATTTTCAGTTTGCTTAAGTGCTTATTTGTACCCATACAGCTTATTTGTGCTTCATGCTTGTTGTTTCTAGCTTATTCAAGTTTGTTTAGTCTGTTTGTACCTATTTTCACCATTGTGGGACCCACCCATAGTCATTTGTGCTTATTTGTCCATCTAGTCAACATAAGTCAACTGATAAGCAAAAGGGGGTGCTTATAGCTTATTAATAAGATATTTGAAAAGTTTTTTCACAAAAGTTCTCTATTTTCAGTAGTAAAACAAGTTTGGAAAAGAAAAATCCAGAAAATCCAAAGTAATTCCAAGTGATAGTTTCTATTTAATTCTATTTAATTTTAATTTTCATTTTTAGATTTTTATTAAGTATTTAGTATTTTTATATTTTTATTAATTACCTCTTATATTAAATTAAATTCAGTAATTTTTCTAGATTTTTATTCTGTCATTTAGTATTTATTAGATTTACTTCTAGTTTTCCTAATTATTAATTAATATTAAGTATTAAATATCATATTCAGTTTTTATAAAGAAAAACTTAGTTTTTATATTTTTCCTAGATCTAATATAGTATAATAGACTTTTAGAAAATATATTTTTAGTTTCTACTGTTCATTTTCCATTTTTCTTATTTTAATCATTTAAATTAGATTTAAGTTAATTAAAAGGTAATTAATTAGTGGAATAGTTTTAAATATAATTTTTAGAGGTTTTTATAATTTTTTAGGATTCCTGTGATGGTTAAGTAATTTTATAAATTTTATCATAATTTTCTAAGTTAGTTTAGTATTAATAGTAATTTAAATTAGTTTAATTAGTTTAATTATGTTAAATAGTTTTTAATTAATAAAAAAATCCACAAAAAGACAAAAATATTTATTTTTATTTTTTATACTTTCTTCAAGTTCTAATTAAGGTTTTGAAAATATTTTTGCTAATTTTTAGGATAATTTATATCATTTGTCATTTTTAGTTAATTTAAATTAGGTTTTAATTTATATTTTAAATAGTTTATTAATTAAATAATATTTAAATAATATTTTAATCATTTTCATAATTTCATTTTCATTTTCAATTTTATTTTAACTTTAAGTTTCAAAAGTTTCGAAAGCACCCCCTGTAGTTTGTTAATTACCAAAACCCACTTTTCCTGTTACGTGAATCCTGATTGTGAATTTGTGCATATATCTGAGTATCTGATTTTTGTGAATATTATATCTGTGTACCAATACCAAAATAACAGTAGCAAAATCAATTTCATATCATCTGGGCTATTGTCCTCAGTGCCACTCACACTCATAAACGATTTCAAACGACACCATTTCAATCTCGCTGGGACATAACGACCCGGGGACACACTATACTATCACCGGAGAATTGGAACGAGGCTGTCTTTGACTTATTGACCTTGGTCAATAATATCTGACTGCTTTCATCTCAATCATTGCCCCAAGCCTCTTGACACGCAAGACGTTAACAAAAGGGGTGTTTTATCAAGTCAATGATAAATTTTGCCCTCGTGTAATAGGTGATTCGCTAATTCCTATTTTTACCCAAATATAGTGTATCACGACTAATACGACTAACCATGTGCATATGGCATTCTGTCAAGTATTAGTGGGACAGGAGGTCAATCCTTAACAGGTTTCGAAGTTGTTCACTATATTCGCGCTCACATAACAGTGATTAATGGCTCATGATTGAGGGACTTTATGGCGATAAGGTAACTTAGGCAATATCAAGGTAATAATGGGATCATTCAGGATAACATCATATAATCAAGTATCATACCACAGTAATCAATTTGGAAACAGTATCATCTGAGTATCAATAATTCAGTTAAGTATTTCGCCAGTAACATATATATATCACATACCACAATAATCGAATTGGAAACATTATCATATGAGTATCAGTATTTCAGTCAAGTAATTCATCAGTAAAATATATATATATCACATACCACAATAATCGAATTGGAAACATTATCATATGAGTATCAGTACTTCAATTAAGTATTTCGTCAACTATTGTATATATCACATCTTAAATTATAAACCATATCAGATAATTATTAATAAGGAAATTGATTTGAATCATGTAATTTATTCATATACTTATCAATTTATCAAAGTATATGTAAGCATGTATCTCCCCCAATGAGTTAAAAACAAGTATTGAAAATGGGGCTATGACTCACCTTGATTGATACGGGAATGATGAAAAGTAAAGTTTGATGAGATTATGAGAATGATTATGGAAACGTCTTTGATACGGAACCTGATAAATAAATTTATCTGAGAATTTGACCAAATACTATTTGGTAAATACAAACGAATAACGAATAATATTTATTCGTTATGACGAATAGATGATGTGCAGTGTAATTATTATGCCATGCATGATATGATAAAATACTTTGTTTAAATTATCCATCGAAGTTTTACCTTTTTAATAATAAGTAATAATATTAATTTTTGAAATATCGTTATATATATTATTAACGTTACGTTAAATAATATATATATAAATAAGAATGAAAGTTTAAATGCATATGAAATAATTTATGAAAATAGAAAATAAATAAGAATGTTAAATAGAATATGTTTAATCCTTGTCCTTTTCCAATTTTTACACTTTTTATTCTAACGGGTTAGCGTTACACCGTTAGTCCTTTTTATATATAATTTACAATTATAGTCCACTACTTGTCCAAAATAACTTATTGGTCCTGGAATATAATAATATATCAAATTATATCCTATAGATTCTGTTTTTACATTTTCAGTCCCTACTTTTCAGTCCTTGACAGTTTTAGTCCTCCTAAGTGTCGTCGCGTTACATTTTTAGTCCAAACGTGTAAGAAAAAGTGGGAAAAATTATAGGAAAGTTTCCGTAGATTATTTAAGTTTATTAAAGCTTATTTGATAAAAGAGCTTATTTTTCAGCTTATGAGCTTCTAACGAGCCAAACAAAAGCCCATTTATAATTTTAGAGGCGAGGGCATGGAAATTGTTTTGGGCCTGAACTTGGGCTATTTTTATGATTCTAAAAATGTTTCATATGGGCCCAGTGGGCTTATGGATCGTTACTTCTTATTGGGCTTAGTATAAGCCCAAACGAAAAATATTAAATTTCTTAACTAAATTTGGATTGGAAAAATCTTGTGAATGCCGATTCAAAATAGATTAATTTGTGTGTCGAAACGTGAGTATTTTTACAAGTTATATAAATGAAAGTGATAGTTTTCTAGGTGGTCTATTAGGTCGAGTAATAATATGGTATACTTGTTACACGATATTTGAAGTTATACGAAGGTTTCTTAGCATGTACATGGCGTTTATATATATGTGAAAAATTATAAATATTTCTAAGTGTTTAGGTGTTGTTTTCATGCGATGGAGCATGGTTCAAAAATGGGTTTGTTTGATGCGTGTAACATGAAACTATCGTGAAATACGTGTGCTACGTGACTCCTAGGCCTTCCAAGATAGAGGCTAGCCACGTTTGTGTTGCTACAAATGTATACGTACGTAAATATATACATGAACTATATACAATCGAAAACTACATATACTTGATGCATGGACTTAATTTAACGTGTGAATTGAATTGAAAAGAGTTTAAAACGACTTACAACACCTTCAAAGGTTGTAGAGAGTCGAGAGGATGAAGGAAAACACAAGATACGATCAAGTTCGATTAATACCCAAAGTAATAATCGTATATCTTTAACCCGATACCCTTTCTTGCGTCCAAACGTGAATGGAATCAACTTCTGGCCTCCAAGGAATGGTTTTTAGAAAGAAAGAGAGTTGTGAAAGTGTAGGATAATGAAAGAAACGGATGCATGCATGTAGAGTATATATATAACTCATTTGATAACACATATGGTGTGAAATAATCCAAGGGAACCATAAACACTATGCAATTTCAGTAAACATAGGTTTATAGGATGAGATTTTAACATATAATACTGATTGTGAGAGCTAGATATGAGGTGCTTGCTTGGTGATTCATGTATATATGTCGACAACCATATTTAACCCATACACGATTTGATAAATCGTGTAACCCTTGGATATAACTGATCATCCTTGACATTTAAACATGAAATCATCTTAGAATTATTATTTGGAACTCATAGAAACAAACTAGAGTCGAAACGGTTAACAAATGAATATATTTCATGTTGATTAGGATTGGATTTTCGTCAATCACTTTGCCCCTTAAAAACGTATCAAATGTTGTCCTATGAACATGGCACTTGACACACTAATAGTTAGCTAGGTGGTGAACGAGATGATGCAAAAATATATATGAGTCGTGTGTAGAAATCATGAATACGCGAGGCGTTTTGGAGGGGGTCTTGTCGATTTATATATAAACATAGAAAAGGAATTGGGTTATAGTTTTGGGCCGATGAATAGTATTCTGGATGTTGGGCTGATGTTTATTAAGGGCCCGTTGGTTTATAATTAGTTTTAATTAGGTTTAGTAAGTTTTTAATATTTTGTTAAACGCGTCGAGAACTTGTTTTGTCGTTTGGTGAATTTTGCAATATCGTAATCGTGATCATTTTAATATAATAAGAAAATTTTAAATTTCCCCGTAAAAATGGTGATTACAATTATGACAGAGATTAATATATAATTAAACATTTTTAATTATATGGATTTTTGCGAGATTTTACACAACGTTCAAAAGATTCAAGTGTTGTTGACATATATGATAATACGCATTCTCAACGACTTCCTCTACATGACATAACCAAGAGTAATTTTAGATCCAAATACATAATGCAATATTTACTTTTCTCATATTTAAACGTTATTTAACAATATTTGTTTATGTTTTAGGTTCGAATTCAAACATGAACCAAATGTCTCAACCCTCACAATCAGGGAATATTGTATCGGATATCACAAATCCTACACCAACTAAGAGAGGGCGTGGACGACCCCGTAAGAATACTTTAGTTACTCAAGTATCACCACACCTTTCTGAAGGAGCATCAACCATGAATTTATAAACAGGTTATTAATGCAATATTTATTTCTACATGACATAACTACAATTAATGTTATATACAAATTCATAATGCTGCATTTTTCTAAGTTCTTTGCATCATATTTAATAATATTTGTGTACGCACTAGGTACGAATACAAACATGGACCAAATTTTGCATACCTCACAATTTGAGAATATTTTATTGACATACACAAATCCTCACAAATTAAGAGAGGACCTGGACGTCCACGCAAGCCAGATGTAGCAAACATCATTTCCCCACAAGTTCCCCCTGGCTTATGTACACGCGTTCCTATAACAAAAGCAAGTATTCCTATTTTGACTAATGTTACGAACACGGTAGGAAGTAGATTGGGAGTAGGACGTCCCCGTAAGAATCCTGTAGTTGCTCAAGTATCACCAAACGTTTGTGAAGGATCATCAACGGTGCCTATACAAACAGGTTCGGATATGCAATCTTTTTTTATGTACATGACATACCTACGACTAATGTTATATCTAAAAACATAATGCAATGTTTGTTTTTATGTTCTTGAAACTTATTTGTCAAAATTTGTTTATGTAAAAGGTACAAATTCCAACATGAACCAAATTTTGCAAACCCCACAATCAGGGAATATTGTATCGGCTTTCACAAATCTTACACCAATTAAAAGAGGATGTGGACGTCCACGCATGGCACATGTTACAAATACTATAGGAAATATAAATATAGGAGGACCTCCCAGGAAGTATCCTTTAATTAGTCAGGTATCACCACTTAGTGTGGAAGAATCGTCAACGGTGCCTATACAAACAGTACCTACACCGAATACAGGTCAATGATTTCTGTACATGATCTATAAATTGTATATATTTAATCCTTCTTGTGTTAAGAGACATGTATATTATTTTTGTTTTAAAATTGAAAAAAAAAAATAGGTAGCTCTACCAGTAGATGTGTTTCGCCAAACACATCACAACCTCCTTCAACAGAGGTTAATACAGGAAATGTACCTAAGCGACATGGAAGGCCTCGCAAAATAGGTACATGATTTCATTACAAACCTCTGTGTAACATATATATATTTAATACTTCTGAATTTAACAATCCTTATTGGTTCAATGATATAAATTAGATATCTGTACAAGTAGCGCTATAAAGCAAACTCTCCCGAACATCTCTTCCATCAATGTTAGTGAATCTCTAAGTCCTAATATGTTCACACATGTGATACATGAAAGCATCCCATTCCAAGATATCAATTCCACCAGTAAGTTGTGTCATTTTTTATATCTATTAATTTTACATCATAACACATTATAAGTTAACAACAAATTAAACATGATATATAGGTAACATGTCAAAGAGAACTCGAAGATCAAGATTAGGCAACAACAGTCCTGTTCAATTTCATATTGGTGAGCATAATTAGTGACAATAATTTCATAATCATGTGATATTACCAATTCATGCACTACAATATTGTTGTGTATAACTATACATGTGATATAGGTAGTCCAAATATTGTCTCAACACGTTCATCTACAACTAATAATGTTGATTCAACACAACGTCCAAACAAAGACAAAGGCAAGTCAATAGCACATACAACGGAACTTGATTTATCAGATGATGATTCAGAGGATGAACATGGATATATTGAACGTATTTCAGGCATATCTAAAGGTGGAATTATTTAAAAATTAAGTTTTTAAGTGTTAATTTCTTTTTACTATTGATATGTTTGAGTTACTTTGTGTATTTTTGTATTCTAATATAACAATACATTTTTTATATTTTTTTAGATTACCTTGACCATGGTGATCAGGATGATGAATGTGAAAAATGTGGAGCAATGTTATGGCTTGCTGAGAGTAAAAGAGGAGCCCATAACTCTGATAACACCGACTCATTTTCTATTTGTTGTGGTAAAGGAAAGGTTGTATTACCTGTTGCGTTGAAGCAACCTCCTGAATTATTAACGAAACTCTTGAATGGGGAACACAGAAGAAGCAATTCATTTCTTGAGAACATACGGCGGTACAATTCGATGTTTGCTTTTACATCCATGGGTGGTAACGTTGATCATACAGTTAACAATGGTCGCGCACCATATTGTTATAGAATTCAAGGGCAAAATTACCATTTAATTGGAGATTTGTTACCAAAACCTGGTGATTCACCAAAGTTTTCTCAACTTTACATTTACGATCCACAAAACAAAATAGACAACCGCATTAATGCTGTCAGGTAAATTAAATATATAATGATTTCTATTTATATTATTCTTTTTTCTTCCTTTTCATTTTCATGTTAAAAAGATATAACTAAAATACACTAACAATAATGTTTTTTCCCAATTCATGACAGTTCAAATGCGGCTGGATCATCTTCTTCGAATAGACAAATAGACCGTCAACTGACTAAAGACCTTAAAACATTGCTTGATACTAATAACCCTCTGGTAAAGAAGTATCGAATGGCTGGTCTTCAAATACGTAATGGAGTGGAAAATGTTAGGATCAGGCTGATAGGAAAGCGTGAAAAAGATGGGAGGCAATATAACCTTCCTACAGCAAATGAAGTGGCTGCACTTATTGTTGGTGATTTTGATAACAATCATAACGAAAGAGACATTATGGTGCACAAAAACAGTGGCAAGAAAAAAAAGATTAGTGAATGTTTCATACCTTCCATTACAGTACCCGTTGTTGTTCCCTTACGCAGAAGATGGTTATAGAACTGACATATACCATAAAGGTATTACAGATGAAACACTAGACAAGGATAAAAAGTATGTCACAATGCGTGAGTGGTTTGCTTACCGTATACAAGATAGGCCAAATGTTTTTTCAACTATCTTAAACAGTAAGTGTTTATTCCTGCAGTTTTTGGTGGATGGTTACACTATGGTTGAAGCCGAGAGGCTGTTATATGTAAAAAATAAGAACAACGAATTAAGATGTGAAACTTAATCCCGATTAGCTCAAGCTGCGGAATCATCCAACCAACAAAACAAGAAACGTGGAAAAAAGCTTATATTACCGTCGTCCTTCACAGGTAACCCAATATATATGATGCAAAACTACCTGGATGCTATGGCGATGTGTAAAAATTATGGATACCCGGATCTATTTATAACCTTTACATGTAATCCAAAGTGGCCTGAGATTACAAGGTATTTACGTAGAAAGGGTCTGAAATCAGAGGATCGTCCAGACGTTACTACAAAAATGTTTAAGATCAAGTTGGATAACTTGATGAAGGACATCAAGGAGAAACGTATTTTTGGTAGAATTCGTGCAGGTACATCTCAATCTTTAATTAACTTTTCTTTCCCAATTAAATTTTTATACAACTCGCGTTTTATTAATTCCTATATTTTAATATTTGTTTTTATAACAGAGGTTTACAGAATTGAATTTCAGAAGCGTGGACTTCCTCACTGTCACTTATGTGTATGGTTGGACTCAAATGACAAGTTGAGATATCCGGCAGATATAGATAGATGTATATCGGCTGAAATACCAGATATAGATGAAGATCCCGAACTACACCAGTTGGTTAAAGAATTTATGATGCACGGTCCTTGTGGCCTTGAACACATAAACTGTCCTTGCATGGTTGAAGATAAGTGTTCAAAAAAAATTCCAAAGCCCTTTAATGAGTCTACTTTAATCGACGAAAGCGGCTATGCTATATATAAAAGGACAGATGATGGCAGGACTGTTAAAAAACAAGGCGCTGATCTTCACTGTGGTTTTGTCGTCCCATACAATCCAACGTTATTGAAAAGGTATCAAGCTCATATTAATGTAGAATGGTGCAATCAGTTTGGATCCATCAAGTATTTATTTCAGTACATAAACAAGGGTCCGGATAGAGTTACTACAGCTGTCGAAGATGAAGAGACGGATGAGATTAAAGACTTTTACGATTGCCGTTATTTATCAGCTTGCGAAGCTGCGTGGAGGATATTTAAGTTTGATATTCATCACAGATATCCTCCAGTAGAGCGATTACCATTTCATCTTCCAAACGAACATTCAGTTGTATTTGATCCCACTGAAAGTATTGACTTTCAACTCGAGCAGGCCTCAGCTAATACTACAAAGTTTTTGGCTTATATGGATCTCAATAAAGTAGATACATTAGCACAATCGTTGTTGTATGTTGATATCCCAAAACATTTTGTTTGGAACAGTCAAGACAAAATATGGACAAAATGAAAGCAAGGCAAAAGCATAGGTCGAACCCATCACGTTTCACCATCTTGGGGCGAGCTATTTTATTTGCGTATGCTTTTAAACAAAGTTAAAGCAGCAACAGAATGGGACGACTTTAAAACATTCGACGATGTAGTATATCCTACGTATAAAGATGCTTGCGACGCACGTGGATTGTTACAGGATAACAAGGAATACATTGAAGGCATTCTCGAAGTAAGTGCTTGGGGAACTGGAGAGTACCTTCGTAACCATTTTATTATGTTAATACTATCGGATACTATGTCGAGACCAGAGGTCGTTTGGGAGAAGGCGTGGACTCTTTTAGCAGAAGATGTGGAAAATTTGGAAAGAATAAAAAGAAATCATCCAGGTATCGTAACATTCCTCTTTTCAAGCATATATAATAATACTCTTTTATAGACAAATTTTGATTGCATTTATATTTGTCAAAGTCATTTAACTAATAGTTAGACCTTTTGTGCAGGACTAAAGCTAACGGATAGACAAAAGTACAATATATGTTTAACATATATTGAGGACAAGCTACTCAGTAATGGAAAAAACCTCAAAAATATTGTCAAAATGCCGTATCCGGAAGAAGAGTTCACAATGGATGGATACAATAGGTTGATTTACGATGAACGTGATTATAATGTTTCTGAATTGATACTCCAACATCAAGCACTATATGGAAGTTTGAAAAATGAGCAAAAAGGAATATACGATACGATAATAGACGCTTGTGATAATGACAAAGGAGGTATGTTTTTTGTATATGGTTACGGAGGTACAGGGAAGACATTCCTGTACAAGACATTGACAGCTGCTTTAAGATCCAAATCTCAAATAGTTTTAAACGTAGCGTCGAGTGGTATAGCTGCTCTTTTGCTGGATGGTGGGAGAACAACCCATTCTCGGTTTGCAATCCTTATAAATGTCGTTGAAAATTCAATGTGTAGTATTAGTGCTTATGGTGATCTTGCTGATTTGATTTGAGAGACAAAGTTAATTATATGGGACGAAGCACCTATGGTTAACAGACTTTGTTTTGAAGCTTTTGACAGAACTTTACGAGATATATCAACATGTAATTTTTACATTATATGTTTTGCAATTTATTTACATTTGTTTAGTATTACATTCCTATTACTTATATCCTTAAAATATAATACAAACTTTATTTACATATTAGCTTCATAAAAAACGCATAATAATGTGACCTTATTAGCTGTGTTTAATTATGTTTTTCTATATTGTGTAGCTTTCAGCCAGTATAAACACAATTCAATGTATCATATGTATATAAACATGTTTAAATGATTTTTTTTTAAACAGGAACTTATACGGCAGTTTCAGATAAGGTGTTTGGTGGTAAAGTTGTTGTCTTTGGTGGCGATTTAGGCAAATACTTCCGGTTATTCCAAACGGTAACAGGCAAGATGTCGTACATGCTTCATTAAATCAATCTTATCTATGGAATAGTTGCAAGGTTCTTAAACTTACCGAGAATATGAGGCTTCGTGTTGGCTGCAACCCTGCACATGTAGATCAGATTAAGGATTTTGCTGAATGGATTTTGAGTATTGGTGATGGGACAATAGGTGGAATTAAAGATGGTACTACTGACATGGTATTCCCAGAAGAAATGCTAATACATGATTCTGATGATCATGTCGGGGCTGTGATACAAGAAACTTATGAGAATTGGGAGGATAATCTTTGGGATCCAGATTATTGGAAAGATCGAGCGATTCTGGCACCAACGCATGAGGAAGTAGACAAAGTGAATGACCGGATGCTTTCTAAACTTGGTGGCAGAGAGAAATAATATTTTAGCACAGATACAGTGTCAAATTTAGACGTGGATTTTAATCATAGCGAGGATATGTACACTACAGATTTTTTGAATACAATCAAAATGTCTGGACTTCCACACCATAAAATAGTTTTGAAGATTGGCACTCCTGTTATGTGTTTATGGAACATTGATCAACGACGGGGATTGTGTAATGGAACCATGTTACAAGTATTGAGAATGGGAATCAACAACATCGAGGCAAAAATTATATCCGGTGGTAAAGTAGGTGAGATTCGCTCTATACCGAGAATGATCATAAGTCCATCCGACAAGAAGATGCCTTTTCAACTTAATAGGAGACAATTCCCTATTTGCATTTGTTTTGCCATGACTATAAACAAAAGTCAAGGCCAAACATTGTCTAAAGTTGGTTTATATTTGGAACGGTCTGTTTTTTCTCACGGACAACTTTACGTCGTAGTCTCAAGAGTAAAAAGCAAGAGAGGCCTAAAAGTGTTATGTTGTGACAAAGACGGCAACTACACCAATTCTACAGCTAACGTTGTATTTAGAGAAGTTCTTCATAGATTATTGATTCGTTGTGTTTTGGTGTGTGCAAACAACAATTTTATCAAAATATCAAATATTTGTCGTGAGACAAACAATCGTGAAGTAATACGAGTAAACCGTTTAGGAAAACGATTACCTCGCAAAACTTGTGAAAGTGATATTCAAATTGTGAGATCGGGAAGTGATTTCCCGAGTCGTACCCCAACGAGGTGTGAATGGAAAGTTTCGTGAAAAGATCGAGATTAAAATCTTGAATGTTTGGTTGAGAAAGGTTATTTGGTATTTGGGTACGTTAAATTAACGAAAATCACGAATTAACGAACGAATACGTAACCAAAGTGGAAATTTAAACTAAGGAATGCTAATTACTATTTAAAATAACCTAAAATGCTACGGGAAATAAAAATTAGGAATCGGGAATCCTAAAAATCACAAATTTCACACAAACGTGATGTTTATTCTAAATAAACGTCAACGCGCAAATAAAAACGTGAATCGTGAGCAAATAAAGTCCTACGAACGTGAAATTTATATTTTTACAATCCTAATGACTTAAGAAAATTTTTAGAAAAAGAAAAATGATTTTTACACTATTTAATTAATTACTATTAATTAATTACTAATTATTAATTACTTTTTAATTAACTAAATTATCCTAAATTACAATTAATTATGAAAATTAACTAGAAAAATGAAAATAAAATTTAGAAAAATCTAAAATAATATAAAACTAATTTTGAAACAGAAAAACTATTTTTCTTACTTTTTAATTAATTACTAATAATTAAAAACTAATTATTTAATGGATTTAAATTAAACTAGACTATAAAAAATACTAAATGATTACAGAAAATTCTGAAAAAATTCCTAAAAATCTATTATGATATCAGAAGCCTAAGAAAAATTTAACAATAGCTTTTGCTTATGAATAAGCGGAAAATAAGCCAAAGTGGCTTAAATAGAAGCTATCACTTCTAATTTTTTTTGTCTTTTTCAAAGTTTTCTTTTACCAAACTGTTTAACAACTAAAATGAAGCACTTTTTACAAAATGACTTTGGCTGGGTTTGGAAAATAAGCACTATGCAACTGAATAAGCTCAATCAGCCAAGCTTTTAAGCTTATTTGGATTTTGTAAGATCAAACTAGCTACCCAAGACACCTACATAGGGTTTGGTACATCGTAATAAGAGTAGGAATGGAAAAGAACATTACGACGGAATGAGAAAATTATGTTTGTTTTTAATTACGGGATGCAATTACTCATTACATGTAATCACTCATTACATAAAAAACCATCATTTTCATTCCATAGAGGCTCCCTCCTTTTTTTTCATTACGTCCGTAATGTAATCAAAATTACATAAAAGTCCACCATTAAATAACCATATTAAATACACTTCTTATTAACTATGACTATTTTTGTCATTTTCTTATCGATTGCATTCCGTCCTATCATACAAACCAAACATTATTAATAATGGTAATGAATTATTACATTACATCATTTATTCCATTACGTCGCTTATTCCATTCATTTAACATTTCATTACGTCCTACCAAACGAACCCCTAGGCTATACAATAAGCTTAAGATAACTTAAAGGAACACAATTAAACTTAAAATAACAGGAAGAAGCAACAACTTAAGCTACAAGAACCAATAAGCAATTCTAAGTTGATCACAGATCCAAACAGGTCCAAACAGCCCTCAAGGGCTCACTTGCAGCCCCCTGTGGGGTCCACAGACATACACAAAGGTCTAAAGGAAGGGTTGATCCAATAAGCCACCCTGGGAGGCTTCTCAGAAAGCTAAGGCTTAAGCCTTGAAGCTCAGAGATGAGCTTGTGAAGAGCTTGGGAAGTTGGGTTTGTGAAACAATTATATGAGAACCAAACAGTTAACTCAGGGACTAAAAGCTCACAAGAGCTGTGACAAGCATGGTTTTCAATATAATAGTCACAATAAATCTACCAATCAGTGAATTAAGCTTAAATCACAAAACTTACAAGCTTATACAAGCTTGTAGCTACAACAGTGGTGAAATTCACAAATTGAGAGGAAATAAGCAGTATGCTCAAATAGCACAAGAAATTGATTTAGTAGCACAAGTGAGTAATCACAATCATAAATTACACTAAACAAGTTAACTTTTACAAATGCACAACCTAGGACTAAACAGCAACAAAAACAAAAATCAACAAGCTCACTTAACTGCTGATGTAACAGCAGTTATGGGTCCAAAGATTTAAAAGACACAATAAGCTGAGCAATTAAGCATTTAAGAGGCAAATGAGGTCGCACCTAATATTACACCCTAGGGAACTTCCCAAAACAGCAATCATCAGGGAAATAAGCCAACAATTGAATCCACTAGAGTCAATTGAACTTTGGTTAAAGCTGAGGTGCAGGGGAATGGACTTTCCCTGCAGTCAACTTCCCAAGCAAATTTTAATGACCAAATCAAGTCTGAATTCCTATTTTCTTTTTGAATTTGGTAAACAAGCTGTCAATAAACCAGAATTAACAAACTTTTTCGATTTTTATTAACAAATAAAGGCTAGAGACTCTTTTGAAAATTGAACAAAATCTGAGTGAACCAATTTTGACTTTGTAATAATTTTGTTCCAAGTTGACTTTGGTGAGATTCCAGTGATCAAAGGTGAATCTACAAGTTAAGTTAATATGATATTACACCTGATTAAGCTATGTGACACTATACTCTACCTAATCCTACCATTTGAGATCTTAAATTACCCTACTGTGAACACCATGCCAATACACACCTTCTTTTGACTTTTTCTTGAACTCACTGGTTTGTAATGGCTTGTTTTGACTTAGTTACACTTAATGACAATGAGCAAAATAACTTAAGTCTGAAATAACAACAGCAGCCCTACTCAATTCCTTATTCCAAACACCCCTCTAAATAACTGAGTTACAATTTTTATGAAGCAATTCCCATTAACAGACTATGATACTGAATATTGGATTAAGACAAGCTCAGATTAACACAATTAAGCCAAAATAAACATTAAACTACAACTATAACACAATATGCTAAATTATACTAAATTCAGAAAATTAGACTAGAATTGAAAAACCTTGAGCCTAGCTTAACTAGGTGCTCTTGAATCAGCAACAAGCTCTAGCTTGTCTTAAGACAAGCTAGTAAAGTCCCTCTTGCCATTCCACAACTGGCAACTTCCAAAAAGCTTTCCATAATGTCTGGCCAAGGTATTTTATGAACCTGTTTGATTCCTTCTTTTTTTTTATGTTTTCTTTTCTGTTTTTTTTTAGAACTTATAAGCTTTTCTGAGAGAGTTTTGATACACTGATAAGCTTGAACAAATTGATACTAAAGATTTAAATTTTTACCTGAATTTTGAAACTGAGAACAAAGTTAAGTAACTGAAAACTGAAGTACTTTCATTAAAATTGAAAAGAGATTACAAACTATTCTAATACTGAATTAAAAAAAAAAAAAATTACATTAACTACTTGCCTCCTTGGGCTTACATTTGGTACCTATTTATACTAATTTGAAACTAGGGTTTCATCCTTGCTTGTGCATTCCTCTGAGAACAGTGCAAAAGCACTCCTTGAGATTCCTTGAGTTATCTCCAGCCGTTGGATTTGTCTTGATATAAACCTCACCCTTGATTCATCTGATAATCTTTTGAAACCCTGGATTGCTGTCCTGGAGGGGACAAGGAGTTGTAAAACATATGGGTTGACTTGCTGGGATGGTGTAGGGTGGCTGGGTAGGAAATGTTGGAGAAAGGAGGGGGGGGGAGACAAAGATGTTGGGATGTTGCAGGTTATTGGAGGCTGGGATGTTGGTAATGGCGGCAAAGTTGGGAAGTGGGGGATAGGATTGACTTGTTGACCCCGTCTATTTTTATTATTAACTTTGGTGGGTGGGCTGGGGTTATGTTGGTGGGCTGGGATACAATGGGCTGGGGTGGTTGTTATTTGTGATGGGTTTGGTTTACAAAAATACAAAGGGTCCGTATGGTTTGTTTGGTTTTAATCACAAGGACCAATTTTGTAAGTTTTGCTATTTTGAAGGACCAAAGTTGCCACCTTTTCCAAGTTAATCCAAGGATCAAAAATGTTACATTCCCATAAGATGAAGGTCACAAAAGTTATTTTTCATTTAAACATTCCCAGGGACTGATTTCGTCAATTTCCCAAACTGCATGGACCAAAAGTGTAATTTTCCAAAGTTTTTACCTAAGGATTAAATTTGATAAGTTTTGACTTTTAAATGCCTTAGGTTGACTTTTCCTTTCAAAACAAATGCTTAGGGACTAGTTTTGTAAATTTTTGGAAGTCGGGGGACTAAAACTGCCAATTGTGTAAACTTTGCTCGTTTTTCATTGTTTTCGCTCATTTTGCATCTGAAACGTATAAAATACAATCCCTGGGATATTTTTAGTATTTTGATGCGTATTTGAGCATTTTCGGATGTTTTGGCGGTTTAAATACGATAAAAACGATGAGTGTTTGAGCACTCATCAATCCCCCACACTAAACTATTGCTAGTCCCTAGCAATATTTTTGGAAAACTTGATGGATTTTAAACTCTTTACCAAAAGTCATCACTTCTGGAGTAGCCAGGTGTAAGAACTGTGGCACACCTGATAACCGTGTGATTTTGAGCAAACCACCAGCTTTCAACGGATTTGATTTGTCTTTACCAGGAGCCGTTTGCTTCTGGACTAGCCAGCTCTTGATGGAATAGTCAACATCTTGGTGAGCTGATTACCAATTATGGTTTTTCCACGGCCTTTACCACAAGCCATAATCTTACGGGCTAGCCAACTCATTTGTTTTCGGGGAGTTGAGGAACCATACAATTTTGGGCAAATTGCAAGCCGTCAACGGATTTGAGATATCTTTACCAAGAGCCGTTTGCTCCTGGATTAGCCAATCCCTTTTGTCGTTTAGACACGGCGGACTGATTACCACAAAAATTTTGAAATAAAGTGAAAAAATTTTAAAAGTTTAGGCCAAAAACGGGGATTCTAGACGGTATAATTTGATAAAATTCGCTAGAATTTTCCCCTCCCCCACACTTAGAATTGAATATTGTCCTCAATATTCAAAGTCCCGGCTATTATGCCGAGTCCTTGAACGTAAAAAGATAATATTAAAAACTAACTGTGGGAAATCGTTTTGTATTTTTCACTTTATTTATCTGTACATACAATCTCACTTTTTTTTTTTTTTTTTTTTTTTAACTAATATACATATATACATTTTCAAATTAGCGGGGGGTTGGCCATTCCCCCACACTAGGGTGGTAGAAAGTAGAAAGAAGTCAGAAATACGGGTGAAAACCCATATATGTTGCTAATTTTTGTTCACCGAGTTGCTAGCTTGACTCGATCCTCGAATTCAATTGTCCTTGGGGAAAGTTTGGAGATCCGGGACAACCATGGATGGTATGTCCTCTCCAAAGTAATGTTTCAAACAATGTCCATTCACTTTGAAATTAGGACCGTCATTTTGAGATAATTCGACGGTGCCATAAGGGTAAACTTTTGCGATAGTGAATGGACCGGTCCATCGGGTTTTTAGCTTTCCCGAGAAGATCTTGAGTCTAGAGTTGAAAAGAAGGACTCGATCACCAACGTTGAAAACGCGGTTTTTGATGTTGGAGTCATGAATCTTCTTTGTCTTTTCTTTATAGATCAAAGAGTTCTCGTAAGCTTGATCACGGAGTTCATTTAATTCATTGAGTTGAACTTTCCTATGATCACCCGCAGTTTTGAGGTCAAAATTTGCATGCTTGAGAGCCCAATAGGCTTTATGCTCAAGCTCGATCGGTAGATGGCACGCTTTCCCGTACACAAGCTTGTATGGCGTACACCCAATGGGTGTTTTATACGCCGTACGGAAAGCCCAAAGTGCATCATCTAACTTATCCGACCACGATGCACGATTCTCACCTACAGTTCTTTCCAATATTCTCTTAATGCCCCGATTTGAAACTTCTACTTGTCCACTTGTTTGAGGGTGGTACGCAGTAGAAAGACGGTGAGTTACACCATACTTTTGCATGACTTTGTCAAATTTGTCATTGCAGAAATGCGTACCATGATCGCTAATTATAGCACGTGGAGTTCCAAATCGAGCAAAAAAAGCTTTCAAAAATTTCACAACTACTCGGGCATCATTGGTGGGTAAAGCTTTTGCTTCAACCCATTTTGACAAATAGTCAACGGCCACGAGTATGTACTTATTCCCTCGTGAAGACGGGAACGGCCCCATAAAGTCTATGCCCCAAACATCGAAGATTTCACAAACTTGGATGACATTTTGTGGCATCTCATCCCGTTGTGTTATTTTTCCTTGACGTTGACATGAGTCACAAGATTTGACCAAGTCATGGGCATCTTTGTAAACTGTGGGCCAATAAAACCCGGAATCAAATACTTTTCGAGCGGTGTAGTTCGGGCCATGATGACCTCCGGTGGGTCCATTATGACAAGCCCTAAGAATTTCCATGGCTTCTTGGCC
The DNA here is from genome assembly GCA_030686995.1 of Artemisia argyi. Taxonomy (NCBI): domain Eukaryota; kingdom Viridiplantae; phylum Streptophyta; class Magnoliopsida; order Asterales; family Asteraceae; genus Artemisia; species Artemisia argyi. Next base: position 116,095,581 of record CM060680.1, on the reverse strand, counting down.
ATGAACACACCTACGAATAACTTGATCCGCACAAATTTTAAACAAATAGGGATCGTCCCAAAAGTAATGATTCACATCTTTGAAAAACTTATCCTTTTGGTGGGACGACATCCCCTTCACAACGAAATTCTCCGCATGGTAGTTTGCAAAGTCGGCAAACCATGGGGTACTAGAATCACCACGACGAGAAATCACATTAAGTGTCTCGAGAGGAAACGTTTCATTTATTTCCTTTTTCTCGAGAACATCTTGATGAGGGTTTCCCAATCGGGAAAGATGGTCAGCAGCGAGGTTCTCGGCTCCTTTTTTATCACGAATGATGATATCAAATTCTTGTAGGAGGAGAACCCAACGGAGCAATCTCGGCTTTGCATCTTGCTTGGCAAAGAGATATTTGAGAGCCGAGTGATCCGTGTACACTATGCTTTTAGTCAAGATTAAGTATGGCCGAAACTTCTTAAACGCATACACCACGGCTAGTAATTCTTTTTCCGTTGTGGTGTAGTGAGCTTGAGCTTCGGTCAAGGTTTTGCTTGCATAATGAATCGGCTGAAAATGCTTGGTTTTTCGTTGCCCCAAGACCGCACCTATGGCGAAATCACTCGCATCACACATAAGCTCGAAAGGTAGGTCCCAATCGGGGGCAACTAGAATTGGTGCCTCGGTAAGCTTTCTTTTGAGAGTTTGGAAAGCTTCGATGCACTCAGCAGAGAAGACAAACGGAGTCTCTTTTTCAAGAAGTCGAGTCATAGGCCTAGCTATTTTTGAGAAATCTTGAATGAATCTACGATAGAAGCCGGCGTGACCCAGAAAACTCCGAACACCTTTAACAGTGGTGGGATGAGGAAGTTTAGCAATGACATCTATTTTAGCCTTGTCAACCTCAATCCCGCTCTTGGAGATTTTATGGCCAAGGACAATTCCTTCCTTGACCATGAAATGACTTTTCTCCCAATTTAGACTAAGATTGGTGTCTTCACACCTTTGAAGCATTTTGTCTAAATTGGTGAGACATGATTCGAATGAATTCCCAATGACCAAAAAATCATCCATGAAGACCTCCATTGTTTTCTCGATCATGTCGTGAAAAATGGCCATCATGCATCTTTGAAACGTGCCCGGAGCATTGCACAAGCCAAAAGGCATGCGACGATAAGCAAATGTTCCGTACGGGCACGTGAAAGTCGTTTTTTCTTGATCTTGAGGATCGATGGGAATTTGGAAATAACCCGAAAAACCGTCAAGGAAACAATAGTATTCGTTTCCCGCCAATCTTTCGAGCATTTGATCCATGAAAGGTAGAGGAAAGTGGTCTTTACGGGTTGCGTCATTCAACTTTCGATAGTCAATACAAACACGCCAACCCGTTACCAATCGAGTAGGAATTAACTCGTTATCATCATTTTTAACAACCGTAATACCACCCTTCTTGGGCACACAATGAATCAGACTAACCCAAGGACTATCCGATATAGGGTAAATCAATCCGGCATCAAGAAGTTTTATGACTTCTTGCTTGATTACTTCATGGATTTTTGGATTTACCCTCCTTTGTTGTTGAACCGCCGGTTTAAAGTCGTCCTCCATCAAAATTTTATGCATACAAAATTCCGGGTTAATACCCTTGATGTCGGAAAGTCTCCAAGCAATGGCTCGCTTGTGTGACTTTAAAACCTTGAGGAGAGCAGTTTTATTTGCCTCATTCAAGTCTTTGGCAATGATGACGGGAAACTTATCGTCACCCTCCAAAAATGGATACTCAAGATGAGGTGGAAGTTCCTTGAGTTCGACCTCGGGGACGTCATCAATTTTTTCAACATTTTTGACCTCCTCGTTATGAAGTTCTTTTGGAGGAAGAGATGATGGATCATCATTAAGCAACTTCTCAAGGAGAAGTATGTCTTCCTCGGGATTGATAGAATCATGATCAACACGAGAATCACATGATAAGCAAGCTTCAATCTCTTCCAAAATGAAGTTACCTCCCTCAAAAGGAGTGAGAGAGGGGGAAGAGATATCGATGGTAGAATTAACTGATCCTTGCACATTTAACACTTCTTCAAAGTATTCATCGCATGCAACATCGATGACATCAAGTTGGTTAATTTCTTCTCGTTCAAGGTCGAGAAGATCTTTTGAAGTGTTTTCAATGTTAATGACCAACTTTTTGTCGCCAACTCTTAGAGTCATTTCACCTTCGAAGACGTCGATTAATGCACGAGCCGTTTTCAAGAATGGTCTTCCCAAAATAAGGGGAACACGAGGATCGACATCGAAATCAACGACTACGAAGTCGGCAGGGAAATGGAACTTACCAACCTTCACAAAAACATCTTCAGCAATACCCTTTGGAACCGTAACCGTTCGGGTTGCTAATTCAAGAGTCATTCGTGTTGGTGTAAGCTCGGGAAGTGAAAGCTTTTGCCAAATAGAGAAAGGCATGAGATTTATACTAGCGCCAAGATCGGCCAAGGCGAAGTATTTTTCTAGCTTTTGGAAATCACAAGGAATGAGAAATTTCCCGGGGTCTCCTAATTTTTCAGGAAGTTTTTTTAGAAGCACCGCCGAACAATTCTCATTCAAACGAGTTTTGGTGAGTTCAAACAATTTCTCTTTATTACTTAAAAGACTCTTGAAAGTGGAAGCGAACTTAGGCATATAGAGAAGAGCATCCGCGAAACTAATGTCGAAGTGTAACTTTTGAAAGATCTCAAGAAACTTCTTCATTTGATCATTAGTTTGCTCACGGAGTTTTTGATCATTAAGCCTTGAAGGATACGGGATCGAAGGCTTAGGAATTCTCTTTGGAAAAGCAAATTCGGGAATTGGAGTTGGATCCACCGAGGGATGGACGTGTGCGGTACTTCGTGAGCTTGAGGGTTGCACTTTGTCCTTTGAAACCTCGGGTTCTTGTTCCATCTCATACAAAGGTGGAGGAATAGGAGTCGAGGGTCCATTTACTATTTTACCACTACGAGTGGAAATAGCTTTCAATTCACCCTTCGGGTTGGGAATGGTGTTTCCCGGAAGAGTACCCGAAGTGGAAGCTTGATTCATTTGATTCATAAGACTAGCAAACATGTTCTCAATCTTGCTTTGAGATTGTTCAATCTTGTGATTAGTGTTTCGAAGTTCATTCTTAAGCTCATTTCCTTGTCTCGACATTGAAGATTGAAAATCATTCTTCAAAGTGTTGATTTGGTTTTGCATTCCCCTCATGTTAGCTTCATTTGCTTTGATGTAATTAGCAAGTTCATTTGAAGCAACATTAGGAGCTTGGTGATTATGAGCTTGAAAACCTTGATTGAAGTTTCCCCCTTGATTTGAAAATTGATTATTGGGGGCATGAAATTGATTTTGAACATTTTGATTTCTTTGTTGATTTTGATTGAATCGATTTGGATTATTGGGTTGAGAAAAACCGGGTGGACCACCTTGATTGCTAGCACGGTAATTTGGCTCTATTTGAGGACGGTATTGATTACCTCCTTGATTAGGATTACCGGCTATCGCATTAACTTCAAATGGATTGCCATCGGTGGCAGTGCAATTGTAATATGCGTGTGGACCACCACAAGTAACACAAACTTCAACCTTTTTGACTTCAGCAGGTTGAGGAGAAACTTTCTTATTTTTGGTGAGAACCAAAGCATGAATAGCTTCCGTGAGTTTGTCAAGCCTAGCATCGGTGCTAGATTGAGCCACCGGTGATGAAGTAGAAGGACTAACATTCACTTGGGAAACAACGGGCTTGCTTCGTGGAATGCGGACCGTAGACTTATTCTCGATGATCACTAAAGCATCCTTTGTGGTTCGATTCAAGAAATTACCTCCCGCGGAGGCATTTAGAGAGTCTTGATCAATTTGGCTCACACCATTATAAAAAGTATCGAGTTGCATTAACTCGGAGAAACCATGATGAGGACATTTACGAAGCATATCCTTATAACGGTCCCATGCCTCACCGAATGATTCATCGAATTTCTGAGTGAATTTCATGATCTCATTCTTGAGGGCCGTGGTTTTCGAAGGAGGAAAGAATTCATTCACAAACTTCTTAACCAAATCTTCCCATGTTTCAATTGATCGAGGGGGTTGTTTGTCAAGCCAATTTTTGGCTGCCCCATCAAGGGAAAACGGGAAGAGGAGAAGTTTGATTGCCTCCTCAGGGAAATTTTTACATTTGATGGTGGACGTTATTTTATTGAACCATCGAATGTGATCTTGAGGATCGTCCCTTTCGAAACCGTAGAATTGACGCGAGGTGACAAGATTTATCAACCCCGTTTTGAGCTCAAAGTTGTCAGCTACGATGGCTGGAACAACGATAGCATCTCCGTAACCCTCGATGGGTGCTTGGAGAAGCTCATTCATAGTGGGCTCAGCCGCCATGGTAGGAATAGTACGAATCTCGGGTTCGACTATTGGATTGGTACGTCGTTGATTACGCCTTCTTCTTGGAATGTTGTTAAGCGTTTGCAAAGGACTCGTTGACGTAGACGAACGGGTGCGCATGCACCACAACAACAAACTCAATTAAAACAATACCACTTAAAAGACAAGGGAACTTAAACCAATAATCAAGAACGCAAGGTCGACTTCTAAAGAAAAACGCACAAAGGAGCGGGAGAGAAGAATGGATCTCTCACTGGGCGAAGTTCGTTGGATCGCCACATACCGTTTCGACTCCTCTTAAAGTTTGTTTCTCGTTTAAAAGTTTTCCAAAACGCAAGTGATACAAAGGCAAGTTTTGATCTTAGGTTTGGGAACTTATTATGGTCACACCCCCAGTTGGTAGGTGTTCTGCCTTGATTTGCGGTGGTAAGATTTTAATGTTATTATTAAACAAAGAAACGGGAAAATCTTTTTGTGTTTTTCTTATCTGATATAGATATAATACATATATAGAAACAAAAGAAAAATATTTTTGGTTTTTTATAAGTTTTATAAAAGCGTAACTTCTTGCGAAGGTTCTACAAGACTAATCGTCTAAACCTTATCGAGACTTTCAACACACAGCCTCCCCGGCAACGGCGCCATTTGATTCGTTGTGTTTTGGTGTGTGCAAACAACAATTTTATCAAAATATCAAATATTTGTTGTGAGACAAACAATCGTGAAGTAATACGAGTAAACCGTTTAGGAAAACGATTACCTCGCAAAACTTGTGAAAGTGATATTCAAATTGTGAGATCGGGAAGTGATTTCCCGAGTCGTACCCCAACGAGGTGTGAATGGAAAGTTTCGTGAAAAGATCGAGATTAAAATCTTGAATGTTTGGTTGAGAAATGTTATTTGGTATTTGGGTACGTTAAATTAACGAAAATCACGAATTAACGAACGAATACGTAACCAAAGTGGAAATTTAAACTAAGGAATGCTAATTACTATTTAAAATAACCTAAAATGCTACGGGAAACAAAAATTAGGAATCGGGAATCCTAAAAATCACAAATTTCACACAAACGTGACGTTTATTCTAAATAAACGTCAACGCGCAAATAAAAACGTGAATTGTGAGCAAATAAAGTCCTACGAACGTGAAATTTATATTTTTACAATCCTAATGACTTAAGAAAATTTTTAGAAAAAGAAAAATAATTTTTACACTATTTAATTAATTACTATTAATTAATTACTAATTATTAATTACTTTTTAATTAACTAAATTATCCTAAATTACAATTAATTATGAAAATTAACTAGAAAAATGAAAATAAAATTTAGAAAAATCTAAAATAATATAAAACTAATTTTGAAACAGAAAAACTATTTTTCTTACTTTTTAATTAATTACTAATAATTAAAAACTAATTATTTAATGGATTTAAATTAAACTAGATTATAAAAAATACTAAATGATTACAGAAAATTCTGAAAAAATTCCTAAAAATCTATTATGATATCAGAAGCCTAAGAAAAATTTAACAATAGCTTTTGCTTATGAATAAGCAGAAAATAAGCCAAAGTGGCTTAAATAGAAGCTATCACTTCTAATTTTTTTGTCTTTTTCAAAGTTTTCTTTTACCAAATTGTTTAACAACTAAAATGAAGCACTTTTTACAAAATGACTTTGGCTGGGTTTGGAAAATAAGCACTATGCAACTGAATAAGCTCAATCAGCCAAGCTTTTAAGCTTATTTGGATTTTGTAAGATCAAACTAGCTACCCAAGACACCTAGGCTATACAATAAGCTTAAGATAACTTAAAGGAACACAATTAAACTTAAAATAACAGGAAGAAGCAACAACTTAAGCTACAAGAACCAATAAGCAATTCTGAGTTGATCACAGATCCAAACAGGTCCAAACAGCCCTCAAGGGCTCACTTGCAGCCCCCTGTGGGGTCCACAGACATACACAAAGGTCTAAAGGAAGGGTTGATCCAATAAGCCACCCTGGGAGGCTTCTCAGAAAGCTAAGGCTTAAGCCTTGAAGCTCAGAGATGAGCTTGTGAAGAGCTTGGGAAGTTGGGTCTGTGAAACAATTATATGAGAACCAAACAGTTAACTCAGGGACTAAAAGCTCACAAGAGCTATGACAAGCATGGGTTTTCAATATAATAGTCACAATAAATCTACCAATCAGTGAATTAAGCTTAAATCACAAAACTTACAAGCTTATACAAGCTTGTAGCTACAACAGTGGTGAAATTCACAAATTGAGAGGAAATAAGCAGTATGCTCAAATAGCACAAGAAATTGATTTAGTAGCACAAGTGAGTAATCACAATCATAAATTACACTAAACAAGTTAACTTTTACAAATGCACAACCTAGGACTAAACAGCAACAAAAACAAAAATCAACAAGCTCACTTAACTGCTGATGTAACAGCAATTATGGGTCCAAAGATTTAAAAGACACAATAAGCTGAGCAATTAAGCATTTAAGAGGCAAATGAGGTCGCACCTAATATTACACCCTAGGGAACTTCCAAAAACAGCAATCATCAGGGAAATAAGCCAACAATTGAATCCACTAGAGTCAATTGAACTTTGGTTAAAGCTGAGGTGCAGGGGAATGGACTTTCCCTGCAGTCAACTTCCCAAGCAAATTTTAATGACCAAATCAAGTCTGAATTCCTATTTTCTTTTTGAATTTGGTAAACAAGCTATCAATGAACCAGAATTAACAAACTTTTTCCATTTTTATTAACAAATAAAGGCTAGAGACTCTTTTGAAAATTGAACAAAATCTGAGTGAACCAATTTTGACTTTGCAATAATTTTGTTCCAAGTTGACTTTGGTGATATTCCAGTGATCAAAGGTGAATCTACAAGTTAAGTTAATATGATATTATACCTAATTAAGCTATGTGACACTATACTCTACTTAATCCTACCATTTGAGATCTTAAATTACCCTACTGTGAACACCATGCCAATACACACCTTCTTTTGACTTTTTCTTGAACTCACTGGTTTGTAATGGCTTGTTTTGACTTAGTTACACTTAATGACAATGAGCAAAATAACTTAAGTCTGAAATAACAACAGCAACCCTACTCAATTCCTTATTCCAAACACCCCTCTAAATAACTGAGTTACAATTTTTATGAAGCAATTCCCATTAACAGACTACGATACTGAGTATTGGATTAAGACAAGCTCAGATTAACACAATTAAGCCAAAATAAACATTAAACTACAACTATAACACAATATGCTAAATTATACTAAATTCAGAAAATTAGACTAGAATTGAAAAACCTTGAGCCTAGCTTAACTAGGTGCTCTTGAATCAGCAACAAGCTCTAGCTTGTCTTAAGACAAGCTAGTAAAGTCCGTCTTGCCATTCCACAACTGGCAACTTCCAAAAAGCTTTCCATAATGTCTAGCCAAGGTATTTTATGAACCTGTTTGATTCCTTCTTTTTTTTTTATGTTTTCTTTTCTGTTTTTTTTTTTTTAGAACTTATAAGCTTTTCTGAGAGAGTTTTGATACACTGATAAGCTTGAACAAATTGATACTAAAGATTTAAATTTTTACCTGAATTTTGAAACTGAGAACAAAGTTAAGTAACTGAAAACTGAAGTACTTTCATTAAAATTGAAAAGAGATTACAAACTATTCTAATACTGAATTAAAAAAAAAGAAATTACATTAACTACTTGCCTCCTTGGGCTTACATTTGGTACCTATTTATACTAATTTGAAACTAGGGTTTCATCCTTACTTGTGCATTCCTCTGAGAACAGTGCAAAAGCACTCCTTGAGATTCCTTGAGTTATCTCCAGCCGTTGGATTTGTCTTGATATAAACCTCACCCTTGATTCATCTGATAATCTTTTGAAACCCTGGATTGCTGTCCTGGAGGGGACAAGGAGTTGTAAAACATATGGGTTGACTTGCTGGGATGGTGTAGGGTGGCTGGGTAGGAAATGTTGGAGAAAGGAGGGGGGGAGACAAAGATGTTGGGATGTTGCAGGTTATTGGAGGCTGGGATGTTGGTAATGGCGGCAAAGTTGGGAAGTGGGGGATGGGATTGACTTGTTGACCCCGTCTATTTTTATTATTAACTTTGGTGGGTGGGTTGGGGTTATGTTGGTGGGCTGGGATACAATGGGCTGGGGTGGTTGTTATTTGTGATGGGTTTGGTTTACAAAAATACAAAGGGTCCGTATGGTTTGTTTGGATTTAATCACAAGGACCAATTTTGTAAGTTTTGCTATTTTGAAGGACCAAAGTTGCCACCTTTTCCAAGTTAATCCAAGGACCAAACATGTTACAATCCCATAAGATGAAGGTCGCAAAAGTTATTTTTCATTTAAACATTCCCAGGGACTGATTTCGTCAATTTCCCAAACTGCATGGACCAAAAGTGTAATTTTCCAAAGTTTTTACCTAAGGATTAAATTTGATAAGTTTTGACTTTTAAATGCCTTAGGTTGACTTTTCCTTTCAAAACAAATGCTTAGGGACTAGTTTTGTAAATTTTTGGAAGTCAGGGGACTAAAACTGCCAATTGTGTAAACTTTGCTCGTTTTTCATTGTTTTCGCTCATTTTGCATCTGAAACGTATAAAATACAATCCCTGGGATATTTTTGGTATTTTGATGCGTATTTGAGCGTTTTCGGATGTTTTGGCGGTTTAAATACGATAAAAACGATGAGTGTTTGAGCACTCATCAATTATAAAAATATGTTATATTATTATTATTTTGTTTATCAACTTTATTGTTTGTACAACTTTATTATTTTGTTAATAATAACATGTTTCTTTTATTGGATTTATGTTGCTACACGTTCATACTTATATTATTATTAATTTCAACATATAATCAAATTCTTAAAGCTAGCCGCCCCACCGGGGCGGGCCTAAAATCTAGTGTATATATATATATATATATATATATATATATATATAAGTGTGATAAATAAAATTATAATTTCTACTCTACAATCTAAATAAGTACTGTTCATACAACAATTGTGAACAAACTTATATCTATATTTTTGCATCAAAGTTTTTATAATTTGAATTTATCCTTTAGAAGCAAACTTTTATAAAACGAAAAAGACGTAAAACTATTCAAACACCCCCCCCCCCCCCCCCCCCCCCCCCGCCCCCTTCTAGTTTTCCACAATTGGTATCAAGAGCCACGTCTAGCAAGATTTTTAAAATATACTGTATTTTAAAACTTGTAACGATCTATGGAATTTGAAAAATATTTAGAAGGGGAATTTACGCAACAACCACTATTATTTGAAAATGATAATTTTCTTGAATGGAAAAATAAATTTGAAAATTATGTGAAATCAATAGATCTTGATTTTTGGCATATCATTTCAATTGGTGATCTTCAACCAACTAAAATGGATTTTGAAAATCAATATAATCATCTTCAAACAAAGATCGATAAAAATAATAAAGCTAAATTAGTGATTTACAAAACTCTACCAAGAGTTGAATATGAAAGAGTATTCTTTTGTAAAACGGCAAATGATATTTAGAAATGTCTTTTAAATCTTCACCAAGAGAAATGTAAAACCAAAGATGATAAACTTGATGTTGCACAAGAATTAGTCACTCTAGAAAATTTGATAGATAAATATTTAGTTGAAATAAACACAAGTACTACTAGTTCAAATGTAATCATTGAAGGTATCAATAACGAAGAATACATGAGCCAAATCCGAAGAAAGAGTGTAAATAAATCATGGAGCGACAAGGACGAAGAAGATGATGAAAATATGGCTTGTGAAGATATTCAAACAAATGTAAATACAAGTATTGATGGCAAGGACTACATGCGCCAAGATCCAAGCGAACCTACAAATAAAACATGGAGCGACATGGACGATGAAATTGATCATCGTATAGCATGTGAAGATTGTATAACTACAAATAAGGTACAATCCGAAACTGAACATTTCTGTTATAATCAATTTATATTAGAATTTTTAAAATTAGAAAACAACTTCAAACATTTTTGCAACATAGACTCAAAAATTATTTTTAAAAATGAATCTTCAATATCCGTTGGAAATAACTTTGAAAAAGAAATAATTTTAGAAGATAAAATGTCTAGACTTGAAAGTAATATTGAAATTGATCTTGAATGTAAAAAATGTCAAGACTACAAACATGAAATTAAAATGGAAAATGAAAAAGCAAAAATATTAGCTAAATTTGAAAACAGTTCTAAATCTTTAAAATATCTACTTAATATTCAAAAGTCATTTAATGATAAAACCGGTTTAGGATTGACTGCAAATGATCCTTCAACAAATAAAATTTGTAAAACCTAGTAGAGAAATTTAGAATTAATATTATTTGCATCCATTATTAATTACTCAAGTCAAGAAAGTCATTGTTTGTTAGTTAAAACAAACTATTGATGAATTCTTGTACTCCTCGGCGACATCCTCATCATGTGCATTTAAATGCAATGGATGTCCTCAACTAACCATCTCGGACCCATAAGAATCTGGGTAGCAAGCTGTTTTTCATGTTTAGGTAGTAAACGAACGAAGAGACATCTTTTTTTTGGGATCGCTCACTTTCTTATCATACATATGAAGACTAGTGATTCATATTACTCTGATTCATATTCTACACATGATTTGTATATGACGTTGTTGCGGCCATTTAAAGATTTGTTGATATGATCTTTACTATTGGAGTGTTGATTTTATGATGTACTCTTTACTACCTCAAGATGAAAGATTCAAATGCAATTATTTTTTACTAACACGACTCATGATGATTGATGTGATCGATTACGTGTTTCGGATCAAGCTACCTTGATCTTTATTGCGTTGGGATTATACCTTGCTACTTTGTCATGCTTTGGGCAAACATTGAAGATGTTTACCAACATTCTCATGCCTACTCATAAAGAAAAGCTGGACCTGAGGTAAGTTTTCTTTTCAAAAACTTATTAATGTCACATTATATCAAACTATGCCATAATTAGTTTATTAATATGATTAAATTTGTAGGTTGCCTTGTTCATATATCATTAATATTACTAATATATGTATACATGAAATTAGTCTAGTTGACCCTTTTGATTTTGGGTCTATTGCCCATTTTCTTATTCATCATTGAATTTGGAAATCATCTATGACCACTAATAGAATACTTATCATTTAGGATAAATGACCATTCTAGTTGCAATAATAGATGTGCTATAATATAACTTATGATTAAGATAAGTAATCATAAGTTAGTATTTAATACTATGAAGAAACTAGTATATATATGTGTAAATCTTGCACCCATAGATGATTGTGTTGGATCGTGAACACCTTGAACTTGTGTTAATAATGATACTTTGAGTGATACCACTATGCGGAATCTACTTAATGATACTTAGAAGATTGATTGTAAATGAAACAATTGTATATATGAACAATGTATGTAACAAAACAAATAGCTCCAATATTATTAATGATAATAATACGAGTGATCTATGATATCACTAGGGTTACACCTTGAAGCTCTTAAGAAAACGTATTAGAAAGATATATTCTAACTATGATCTAGGATCTCCTTTTATACAACAAGGAGTCCTCTTGTACAAGATAAGTATAATACTAATAGAATAAGATATACACAAAATCTTTTCTATGTTTATCTATGCGCGTTTCTCTAACAGTTAACAAGTGAGCAGTGGTAATATTTGTTCTTGCAGTGGTAATGAGTTTTCACTGCAAGTACAATCTTCTGCAGTTGTAATATCTTCACTAGCCGTGGTAACTGATAGAATAATTCCCAACAATCCTCCCTTAAACTTATGATTTATTTGTAAATCAACAAGTTTCTTCAAGTATACAATAAACCTGAGAATATGGGAATTCTTCCAAACACTTATCTTGTTTTTCTCAACACTTTATCAGCTCTTGCATATTGATCAGCATATTGATCTTGAATCTTCTGAATCAAAGTTCTAACCTTCTCATTATCTGCATAAACTCTTCACTTTATCATTCTGAGAGCAAACCTCCCCTGAATCTGATCATTATTTTTCTCATCCTCCCCTGTTTGGGAGAATCTCCACCAAAATCAGCACAATCAGATAAAATTCAGAAGAACTTCTATCAATTCTTTAATATCCACCAATTATGAGAATGTGGTACACAGTTCCATCAATTCCTTTTGTAACATACTGCCTTCAGCACTTCCAGATGTATTACCTTCTGAGAGAGGTGCATCATTAGACAAAGATTCAATTTCGTACCTAGTGAAACTAGATAGTACTACTGAACCACCCATATGTTTGAATTTGGCTAGGGATTTCACAACCTGTATCCAATCCTTGAGAATTAGACACATGAAGTGTTGCCATGGTAGAGCTCTGAATGATATTGTCATGTCCTGCATCTACTCATACTAAGGAAAAATTTTACACTGTCAGTGGTAACTGTGAACCTGCAGTGGGAAAAATTAATAAAATTTTCAAAGAGCAGTGATAAGTAAAACATGGAAAATTTTCTGCTTTTATCATAGTTTTTAGCAAACTATCAGCTATCAACGGATTTGTTATGTCTTTACCATGAGTCGTTTGCTATGGACTAGCCAACTCTTGATCACAAGGATGTATGGTGAGTTCATAACCTAGTTTTTGGTAAACTATCAACCATGAACGGATTTGATGTGTCTTTACCTGTAGCCGTTTGCTCAGGACTAGTTGATTCTTATGTGGATTAGACATGGTGAATCAATAACCATTTGTTATGTGTCTTAAGTTACACATCTTATGTAACAATTCGCAATTTCAGGTTAACTTTTATTCCCGAAAATTTTACTATTCACTTTTTACTATTCACTTTTCACTATTCATCTCAGAAATTTTTATTTCATATTCTCGTAAGTTAAACTATTTTAACGATAATCCGAGAGTTTGACGCTCGTCGGATCATTTCTGCAAAAATCACAAAGCCGTGTCCGAGATTTACTTTTAGGTTTGAACGTCCTTCCAGCATCCCGATATATCCATAAAACATTATAAACAATAGAAATATGATTTTCTATCATTTTAGGACAATTCCAAAAGTTTCGGAATTTTACGTTTTTCAGTTCAGCGTTTTACGCGAATTGCGCGTTTTAGACCCGTGTTTCCAGTTTTTAGCAGGGTTTTCGCACCCGATAGAACCTACCACTCATTTTATATTTTATTATGGACTATATTGACATGTTTAACCATATTTATAAGTTTCATATTTTTAGGATACCCGGTTTTACGTTTCGTGACTTAAAAACTTACGGTTAACAATTTACGGAGTCAAAACTAGCTACATACTTAGGATATTATCATCCAAAGACCATGACTACTCATCTAGTCACCCTTATCCTTTTAGAACCGACTTAGGAGGGGGGGGGAGTCACCATGTGTGGTTAAATCTTGACTTTAGCCATTAGATCTTACTTAATTACAACTTTGTCTCCAAGTTTAAGCACCTTCCTAGCCACCTTCCTAACCTCCTCATTCATAGTATAAATACAAGCTCATTCTTCTTCCTTTCTTCACCACAAAAATGCCACACCCTTATATCATAGCACCATGATCCTTTGATCTTCAATATACAAGTTACACTACAAAGTTCAAGGCCTTAGTATTCTCTACCTAGTTCTTAAGTTTGTTTGGTGATTCCATGGTTGAATTAGGAGCTACATAAGGTTACTAGGGCTGAAGTTAAATGGTTTTTACAAGGGTTATATCAAGGCTAGCAAGGGTTACAAGAGTTATGGTGAAGGGTTTACAAGCTTAGGTTTAGTGTCCTAGTTCCATACTTGACTTCCTTTCTTTAGAAAGCCAAAAGTTGTAAGCAAACCCTTATACACTTTCTTGCTCAATATCATTTCATGCTTATTATGTTTCTTTCATGCTATATATGGTCTTTGTATTGTGTTCATGATGTTTAAAAATGGATAAAACGAGTATTGGTATACATATGTTAACTTATGACAAGTAAACAAGCAAACTAGTGATTTTTATGGAAAACCACGACCAAAATAGTATAACTTTGATATTTGACACTTACTTATTGTTAAAGAGGACTTAACAAGGAAAACATAGCAATTTGAATCACCCAAAACGAGTACACGAGTCAAAAGTTATGACCGTTTGAAGTTAGCGAAACCAAAACGGCAAAACTGCCTAAATAGCATTCTGATCAAATTATGATTTTCAAAGTCCCACTTCTGGTCCGATTCATCAAAAAGTTAAAACACGAAAGTTGTCCGGAACGACGTTTTCGTTCAGGAAGGAAGAAGCTCGAGCCCTGAAAACGCTTTCTGAGTGATAAATTTCTTCAAATTCTTAACAGCCCATTTTTAGACCAAAGTTACTATATAATCATTATAATTAGATGAGACCAAGAGGTCTAATGACCTAAAGCCAAGACCACAACCATGGCTAAAGCCAAGGTTGAGTCTCAAGACCATGGTAACATGACCAAAGTCACGGCAAAGCCACGGCTAAAGACCATATAACTTATAAAGATCAAAACTTATATATATATATGTTATCAAATACTACAATAGTAGGGAGCCTCATGTGAGGAGTTCATTGAGTAAGCCGTCGAGACGAGTTGTGGATTTACGAGTTAAAGTGTCCTGGCTCCTCGAACGTTTACTCCATGACTTCTGAATTATGTCGGCCCGAACGGTAGTAAGAGATTTACAACCTATACATGTTTCATAGACCACTTATATTCAACGACTTACACTATATACTAAGTACTACATCATGAACATTATGCAAGACATATATAGGCAATTCTTCGTATTCTTAGACGTTACTCCAAACCTAAGTCGCAACGTTCTATTATAGGCTGCTCTTAGAGACTTTCGCGATTCGACTACCACTTTCATTTCTCATTACATAAGCTTAAGGTGAGTCATAGCCCCTACTCTTTCCGTACTTGTTTTAACTCTTGGGGGGGATACATGCTCAACTACTTGATTACTTGTACAAATACTCAAAACATTTATACTTGATTGTTTTATACTTGATTGTCTTATACTTGATGGCATTATACTTGATTTCATACATACATGACTGTCTTTTATCTTTGGGAAGTGGCTCCCAGTAAACTTATATCTTTGGGAAGTGGCTCCCAGTTTTCTTTGGGAAGTGGCTCCCAGTTGTCCTTGGGAATTGGCTCCCAAAGTGAGGTCTTCGGAGATGAAGTATAGACTCACTTCTAATTGCTTAAATTGTCTTGATGAACTTATACATGTCTTATTCATACTATATATGTTAGCAGTGGGTTGTGAATACACAGGTTACAAGTCTCTTATGGCGGCACTTGTAACTGAGTGGATTCACGATGCCTTTGCTGTGTGATCGTTCTTTAAGGCTTTTTCAACTGTTTTAAGACAAACTCTATGAACTCACCAACCATTGTGTTGACACTTTAGCATATTTATCTCAGGTTAGTAAGGCGATAGCTAGTGAGTGGAACTTAGAGTCAAGCTGCATACTCTGAAGACTTACGCTTTTATCATTTACTATTCAAAACATTTTGGATACATTTATGTATCATACTTTGGAATCTCATGTTTGTAACTTGAATTCATTAATCGAATGGTAACTTTTCAAAACGTCTCATTTAGTGTTCGTTTTCTATAACTTGTACTTTGTATTATGAAGTAGCACCCCAGTGACACAATCTTCCGCTGCGGTATTTTGGGGGTGTTACAGATTGGTATCAGAGCCTTGGTTATAGAGAACTAGGTTGCATTTAGTGCCTAGACTATAACTGCTATATACGTTGGGACCTTCCTCTTTATTTGCCTTACACACAATACATACACTTATGCTTTTTGGTTAGAGGTTTGCTTAGTTCCACGCTGTTAGATGATGTGACTTTAGTATTGTAAGGAGCCCCAGAGATTCGTCGAGTCATTAAAAACATGGAGCTCAGTAATAACTAATTAGTTAACTTAATCTTGTGTTTGATGAGACACAAGATTTGAGTTAAATAATATTATTGCTTAGCTTTAGGGATTTGATGACTGGATTATCTTACCATCTGCCTCAGAAGGCGGATTTTGTGTCGGAAATTCTTAAGTAGGATGTTTTAGAATCTCCTTATTTAAATGGATTGGGACGCCTCTGCATTTAAATACAGAAATTGTAAATCA
Source organism: Artemisia argyi (assembly GCA_030686995.1). Lineage (NCBI taxonomy): Eukaryota > Viridiplantae > Streptophyta > Magnoliopsida > Asterales > Asteraceae > Artemisia > Artemisia argyi. Next base: position 116,078,983 of record CM060680.1, on the reverse strand, counting down.
CCGAACCATAAGTTTATGATACCTTACTTACATAAATTTGGACGCTTCTTTATGTAAGTAATGTGTTATAAATAAGTGGGCTTAATTGTAGCCGATACAACTCCTTAACCAGAACCTTAGACGAATCAGAGTGAACACCACTATTTTAGAGATCCTGGAATCCCGGATTCTCTTAGACACACCGTAAGTAGTTAACATCAACTGAACTTCGGGACGAAGTTCTCCTTAAGGGGTAGAGACTGTAACAATTCGCAATTTCAGGTTAACTTTTATTCCCGAAAATTTTACTATTCACTTTTTACTATTCACTTTTTACTATTCACTTTTCACTATTCATCTCAGAAATTTTTATTTCATATTCTCGTAAGTTAAACTATTTTAACGATAATCCGAGAGTTTGACGCTCGTCGGATCATTTCTGCAAAAATCACAAAGCCGTGTCTGAGATTTACTTTTAGGTTTAAACGTCCTTCCAGCATCCCGATATATCCATAAAACATTATAAACAATAGAAATATGATTTTCTATCATTTTAGGACAATTCCAAAAGTTTCGGAATTTTACGTTTTTCAGTTCAGCGTTTTACGCGAATTGCGCGTTTTAGACCCGTGTTTCCAGTTTTTAGCAGGGTTTTCGCACCCGATAGAACCTACCACTCATTTTATATTTTATTATGGACTATATTGACATGTTTAACCATATTTATAAGTTTCATATTTTTAGGATACCCGGTTTTACGTTTCGTGACTTAAAAACTTACGGTTAACAATTTACGGAGTCAAAACTAGCTACATACTTAGGATATTATCATCCAAAGACCATGACTACTCATCTAGTCACCCTTATCCTTTTAGAACCAACTTAGGAGGGGGGGGGAGTCACCATGTGTGGTTAAATCTTGACTCTAGCCATTAGATCTTACTTAATTACAACTTTGTCTCCAAGTTTAAGCACCTTCCTAGCCACCTTCCTAACCTCCTCATTCATAGTATAAATACAAGCTCATTCTTCTTCCTTTCTTCACCACAAAAACGCCACACCCTTATATCATAGCACCATGATCCTTTGATCTTCAATATACAAGTTACACTACAAAGTTCAAGGCCTTAGTATTCTCTACCTAGTTCTTAAGTTTGTTTGGTGATTCCATGGTTGAATTAGGAGCTACACAAGGTTACTAGGGCTGAAGTTAAATGGTTTTTACAAGGGTTATATCAAGGCTAGCAAGGGTTACAAGAGTTATGGTGAAGGGTTTACAAGCTTAGGTTTAGTGTCCTAGTTCCATACTTGACTTCCTTTCTTTAGAAAGCCAAAAGTTGTAAGCAAACCCTTATACACTTTCTTGCTCAATATCATTTCATGCTTATTATATTTCTTTCATGCTATATATGGTCTTTGTATTGTGTTCATGATGTTTAAAAATGGATAAAACGAGTATTGGTATACATATGTTAACTTATGACAAGTAAACAAGCAAACTAGTGATTTTTATGGAAAACCACGACCACAATAGTATAACTTTGATATTTGACACTTACTTATTGTTAAATAGGACTTAACAAGGAAAACATAGCAATTTGAATCACCCAAAACGAGTACACGAGTCAAAAGTTATGACCGTTTGAAGTTAGCGAAACCAAAACGGCAAAACTGCCTAAATAGCATTCTGATCAAATTATGATTTTGAAAGTCCCACTTCTGGTCCGATTCATCAAAAAGTTAAAACACGAAAGTTGTCCGAAACGACGTTTTCGTTCAGGAACAAAGAAGCTCGAGCCCTGAAAACGCTTTCTGAGTGATAAATTTCTTCAAATTCTTAACAGCCCATTTTTAGACCAAAGTTACTATATAATCATTATAATTAGATGAGACCAAGAGGTCTAATGACCTAAAGCCAAGACCACAACCATGGCTAAAGCCAAGGTTGAGTCTCAAGACCATGGTAACATGACCAAAGTCACGGCAAAGCCACGGCTAAAGACCATATAACTTATAAAGATCAAAACTTATATATATATGTTATCAAATACTACAATAGTAGGGAGCCTCATGTGAGGAGTTCATTGAGTAAGCCGTCGAGACGAGTTGTGGATTTATGAGTTAAAGTGTCCTGGCTCCTCGAACGTTTACTCCATGACTTCTGAATTATGTCGGCCCGAACGGTAGTAAGAGATTTACAACCTATACATGTTTCATAGACCACTTATATTCAACGACTTACACTATATACTAAGTACTACATCATGAACATTATGCAAGACATATATAGGCAATTCTTCGTATTCTTAGACGTTACTCCAAACCTAAATCGCAACGTTCTATTATAGGCTGCTCTTAGAGACTTTCGCGATTCGACTACCACTTTCATTTCTCATTACATAAGCTTAAGGTGAGTCATAGCCCCTACTCTTTTCGTACTTGTTTTAACTCTTGGGGGGGATACATGCTCAACTACTTGCTTACTTGTACAAATACTCAAAACATTTATACTTGATTGTTTTATACTTGATTGTCTTATACTTGATGGCATTATACTTGATTTCATACATACATGACTGTCTTTTATCTTTGGGAAGTGGCTCCCAGTAAACTTATATCTTTGGGAAGTGGCTCCCAGTTTTCTTTGGGAAGTGGCTCCCAGTTGTCCTTGGGAATTGGCTCCCAAAGTGAGGTCTTCGGAGATGAAGTATAGACTCACTTCTAATTGCTTAAATTGTCTTGATGAACTTATACATGTCTTATTCATACTATATATGTTAGCAGTGGGTTGTGAACACACAGGTTACAAGTCTCTTATGGCGGGACTTGTAACTGAGTGGATTCACGATGCCTTTGCTGTGTGATCATTCTTTAAGACTTTTTCAACTGTTTTAAGACAAACTCTATGAACTCACCAACCATTGTGTTGACACTTTAGCATGTTTATCTCAGGTTAGTAAGGCGATAGCTAGTGAGTGGAACTTAGAGTCAAGCTGCATACTCTGAAGACTTACGCTTTTATCATTTACCATTCAAAACATTTTGGATACATTTATGTATCATACTTTGGAATCTCATGTTTGTAACTTGAATTCATTAATCGAATGGTAACTTTTCAAAACGTCTCATTTAGAGTTCGTTTTCTATAACTTGTACTTTGTATTATGAAGTAGCACCCCAGTGACACAGTCTTCCGCTGCGGTATTTTGGGGGTGTTACATCTTATAACTCCGTTCACATTAAACATCCAAACTTAACCAATATTAGTTAACCCAAGTAACTTTTAACCAAGTTACTATTTATACATTTATTGCTCCAAAGTCAACCCGATATCTTCCACAATTACTTCTTCGAACTACCAAAACGGATAGAAGTAAAGATACTTCATTAATTATCTATTGGCCTTGACTTTGCATATAAATAGGGGTCTCGAAACACATCAATCAGCAGCAACGAAACCATCACATTAACAAACCCTAATCTAAAATATGAGTTTCCCAATCGTGTACATCTCCTCTGACAGCTCTTCTGATGAAGAGATCAGCTATGTTTCAGATTCTGAGGAGCATTCTACTGGATGGAGTGGATACTTTCCACCAAGAACTGCATCAGCTCCATCTGTTGATGTTGATTCAAAGAAAGATGATCCAACCTTCAACCTTTCTGAGGAGCTACCAAAAGCACTTACAACTGCCCTGAAGACTGCCATAAACAACATGAAGTGGCCAGAGTTGTCAAAGCCTGCAAAAGATCTGAAACCTCCACCACAAGTGCTTGGGCTTGCTTGTCCAAGAAAACAGCTATCCTTTGATGAAAAGAGGAATAAGCCAGCTAAGAGCAAGCATGCATATAAGGGCAAAGGAAAGAAGCCTATGTAGTGTCTGAAGATCTTAGGTTGTTAGGTTGTGAGTTGTTTACATGTGTTTTGAACTTGTCTTAGTGAAAGAATGTACTCTGCAACCTTTTGAAGTAATAAATAAATGATCTTCTCTGTTTCCTTATTACCACTGTGAGAGCAAATCTTTCCACTGTGTGATGCATAGTTTCCACTGAGCTTGTTTCTCCTTCATAAGTGTTAGTGGAAAACCATACAAACATATACAAACAATAATAGTACATTAAAAGCTATCCTGCTACACCAAAAAGTATTAGACATCAAAAGTTTATGGATTAAGCATTCCAATACCTATTACCAAGTACTGAAACCTACCTACATCAAGCCCTTTTGTTAATAAATCAGCATAATTGTCATCAGTATGAATTTTGACAACATTAATGAGCTTTTTCTCAAAACAATCTCTAATAAAGTGATGTCTAATTTCAATATGTTTAGTTTTAGTGTGTTGCACAGGATTCTTAATAATGCAAATTGTACTACTATTGTCTATATATATGATGGTGTTCATGAAATTGTACCCATAATCCAAGAGTTGATTCTGAAGCCAAAGGATCTGAGCACAACAACTAGCAGCTGCAACATATTCTGCTTCAGTAGTTGAAGTAGCAACCATTGTCTGTTTCTTGCACTGCCATGACACCAATCTACATCCAAGGAATTGGCACCCTCCTGTGGTTGATCTTCTATCCAAACTTGCACCAGCATAATCACTATCTGAGTAAGTAATCAACTCCATAGGAGATTCCCTTGGATACCACAATCCTAGATTAGGATAAGTCTTCAAGTATCTAAAAATCTTTTCCACTGCTGTCATATGTGATGTCTTTGGAGTCACTTGAAATCTTGCACAGGCACACATAGCAAACATAATGTCTGGCCTTGATGAAGTGAGATACATCAAAGAGCCAATCATAGACCTGTAAGTATGTACATCAACATTTACACCACTAGCATTCTTTAACAATAAGTGAGTGGTCTTGTCAGCAGGGGTATTAGAAGATTTTGCATCAGTGAACTTGAACTTCTTAATTATCTCAGCCACATACTTGTCTTGACTGATAAAAATGCCTTATGTACTCTGTTGAACTTGCAGTCCTAAAAAGAATGTGAGTTCCCCCATAGAACTCATCTGAAATTCATCTTTCATCAGCTTCTCAAACTCTTTGCACATCTCTTGTTTAGTGGATCCAAAGATAATATCATCAACATATACTTGCACAAGTAGAATATCACCCTTGTCTTTCTTGATGAACAAAGTTTGATCAATCTTGCCCCTATGAAACCCATTATTTAATAAATAAGTAGCTAAGGTTTCATACCACTTCCTTGGAGCCTGATGTAGACCATAAAGAGCCTTGACTACTTTATAAACTTTATTGGGGTGATGCGGGTCTTCAAATCCTGGAGGTTGAGCAACATATACCTCCTCATCAATAGTACCATACAGAAAGGCACTCTTAACATCCATTTGATAGACAGTAAAGCCCATAAATGATGCATAGGCTAGAAATAGTCTAATAGCCTCAATCCTTGCAACAGGAGCAAAAACTTCTTCATAATCAATACCCTCCTCTTGAGTGTATCCTTGAGCAACTAATCTAGCTTTGTTCCGGATGACAATACCTCTTTCATCTTTCTTATTCCTGAACACCCATTTAGTACCAATCACTTTCATACCATCAGGCAAATTACAAAGAACCCAAACCTTTTGAAGTTTGAACTGCAATAACTCATCCTGCATAGCTTCAACCCAGCTTGATTCTCCTAAAGCCATAGAAACATTTTTAGGCTCCATTTGTGATAGAAAGCAGAAGAATAAACATTCATTCTTAGTAATGTGATTCTTGGACTCATAGACTTCACTTATGAACCCATGAACATCTGTCATCCTTGTTTGCCTTCTTGTCTTCACACCTGAATTAATTTCACCAATAACATTCTGAATTGGGTGAGCTTTATGAATTATAGACTGTGATATGTTAGGAATATCATATGATGATGGCATATTTGTGATTTCAACATCATTAATTGGTGTCTCCTGAGCTATATTTTCCACATCTGGTCCTTCAGTGGAAACATCATGTGTTGCAGTGGTACCAGGATTACCACTGCCTTCAGGAATATCATCATGCAGAACATCAAAATTCACAAATTCATCTTCCTGATTAGCATTCTTTGAAGGTTGTGGGTCTGCATTAGCATCGAATTCCCAAATTGGCATAACAAATTGATCTTCATCATCTTCATCATCTTGGCAAGAATCATCTTCATCAATAAACTCCTCTGAGTCCTCAAGAGCAGCATCACTTGAATCTGAAGGAATAGGAACATAATTCATTGTATTTGATAAAGTCTCAAGATCAAATAGCCATTCAGGTCCTGAACCTGCTATGTTAGCTTTGTTTTCAAGAAACTGAACATGCAAATTCTCTTCTATCTTTCTTGTTCTTAAGTTGTAGACTCTAAAAGCCTTACTAACCATGGAATAACCAACAAAGAAACCTTCATCTGCCTTTTCTTCAAACTTTCCCAGATGATCAATGGTATTGAGAATTGTGACATGACATCCAAATGGCTTCAAGAAATCCAAAAGTGGGGGTCTTCCTCTGAAAAGCTCATAAGGTGTCTTGTTCTTTGACTTGACCACTAATACTCTGTTTTGAATATAGCAAGCAGTGTTAACTGCTTCAGCCCAAAATGTCACTGGAAGCTTTGAAACAGCTAACATGGTTCTAGCAGCCTCAATTAGTGTTCTATTTCTTCTTTCAGCAACACCATTTTGCTGAGGTGTTCTTGCAACACTAAATTCTCTTTTAATACCTTTGTCTTTGCAGAAATCATCCATTTCTCTATTCTTGAACTCTGTCCCATTGTCACATCTGATGATCTTTATCTTCTTTTCAGCTTGATTTTCAACTTCAGTGATGAAAGTCTTGAGTATGCCTGTAGTTTCATCCTTGGTATTTAAGAAGAAAACCCATGTAAATCTACTAAAATCATCAGTCACAACTAGGCAATACTTCTTCAAATTGATGCTGCTAACAGAAGTAGGACCAAACAAGTCCATATGCAGCATGTAGAGTGGATGATCTATAGTATTTACTGCCTTGGTCTTGCAAGAAGCTCTGTGTTGTTTACCTTTGAGACAAGCAACACATGTTTGATCATTTTCAAATCTCTTCTCAGGTAAACCAATGACTAGACCATCTTTTACAATCTTATTGATGGTCTTGAAGTTAACATGACCAAGTCTTCTGTGCCAAAGCATAGATTCATCCAAAGTGGCTTTAGCAAGTAAGCAAGTAACATCATCTTTGGCCACTATCTTCTTCATGTCAATGCTATATAGATTACCTTTTCTAGGGATTTTGAGCAAAATGTCTTTTTCTTCAGGTAGCTTATAATCCTTAGATAAGATATAGCATTCATCTTCTGAGAATAGAACTCTGTTTTTCTTGTCACACATCTGTGACACACTGAAGAGGTTGTACTTGAGTTCTGGTACATAGTATACATTCTCAAAGTCCAAGTTTCCAGCCTTGATTGTTCCTTTGCCAGAAACTTTGCCACCAATTCCTCCTCCAAAACTGACAGCTTGCCCATCAAATGATTTAAAATTTGAAAGATAGGCCTTATTGCCAGTCATGTGCCTGGAACATCCACTATCTGAATAACCTTGATCCTCTTTTGTCTTTGAATGTCCCTGCACACAACATAAAGGAATTAGTACCTTTTGGGGACCCAAGCCACAAATGACTTGGATCTACCTCGTGTATCAATATAATTGTATCTATCAAAGGTCATTGATACACCATTGGGATTGTTTGAGGTTGTTGTTCCTTTTGGTTTCCATTCCCAATGAGCTGAGGCCTTAACAGCATTACCCATGTTTACCCTTTTCTTATTCACATAGACACCAGTGGAAACATTTGGTCTTGCAGTGGTAACTGCATGCCTAGCAGTGGAAACTGCTGGATTAGTAAATTTGGGTTTCCACATGTGATTCTTGTGATCATTCTTTTCAAAATAAGTCTTTTTCCCTGTTTGATATGGTTTAACAAAAGAAGTGATAGGGGACTTAGGATAAACTCTGTTTTTACTACTGGCAGAGGTAACTGCTGGTCTAGCAGTGGAAATTGCTTTGATGCCAGTGGTAAGCATAACAGACCTGGGAACCATCTTGCTTAGGGGGTTTGGGTGAGTTATTTTATTAGAATTATGTCCATTCACCCTAGTATTCACAAATACTTCCCTTCTTCCCATGTGGTAGGTACAGTCTTTAGCTAAATGGTCAAAGCTACCACATATATGACAAGCCTTATTGTTGAACACAAAATCACTACCAAACTGCCTAGTTTTAACATGATTCCAACTTCTCATGTTCCCTCTAGGAGATTTAGACCTATCCCTGTACATCTCTGCATACCTAGTAGTAGGCCTAGTGTAATTTGACTGTCTCCTAGGCTTCTCTTTGACTTCTTCAGGAATACTTTTTCTTTCCTCAACTTTAACATCTTCAGTAACACTAGTTTTAGACTCAACATTCAAACATTCATCTTTAAGAGATGAGTCACTAGCACTATCAAAAGTCTCAACCTCAACCTGAACCTTTTCAATTTCAACTGGTTTAACAAATTTTGGTCCATAGGTCATGGGTGGATCCTGAAACTCTTCTAAGCCTGTGTGAGCTAGGTCAATGCCAGGAGGTGCTGGAACACCTCTTAGAGGTGGTGGAACAGATTTGTATCCAAGACCTGATTTAGCTTTGCTCACAACTTGGGCTTCCCAAATTTTGTCAATGCTCTTGGATTGATGGTCTAGTGTTTGCTTAGTTATTTGAATATTCTCACTAGCCTTTTTAACTTTTTCAATCTCTTCCCTAAGAGCTTTATTTACTTCAACTTAAAAATCTAAGTCTCTTTTTAAAACAGCAATATCATCACTGAACTTAGATTCATTAGCCCTATAATGCTCTATCTGTTTTTCTAAAACACCTAGACCTCTTTTATGATTTGCTAAATTATAATTAGTATGATGTAAATCTAGCATCAGTTTTAGAGATCTCTAACTCTTTTACAGCCTTACAGTTTTTAGAACAAGCATTATCAGTATATACCTCAGAGTCAGAGAAAGCCATGAGTGCATGCTCAGTGGCTATCATTGCAGATTCTGAATCATCTTCTCCATTCTGAGACATAAAGCTCCAATCAAAGCTCACTCCATCAATAGCCAATAGCACCTTTGGCTCTTCTGTTGTAGGTTCTTTGTTCTTTTCCTTCTTATACCAAGTTGACTTATTGTCAGATTTCCTTGGTTTTCTGCATTCTCTTGCAAAGTGCCCCTTCTTGTGACAATTATAGCACTCCACGTTCTTTTTGTCAAAACCTACAGTCTCATCACCACTTATATGTATCTTTCTCCCTGTCTTCTTCCAGAACTTCTTTGATCTTAAGCTTAGTAATGCCACCTGCCATTTAATGTCCATCTCCTCCATATCATCTTCATCAATTTGATCCAAATCCTCATGATTGAGAATTGAACCACCCACATGGCTTGATATAAAGGCATAGAAAGTAGCATCACTTAGTCCTGCAACCTGTTTCTTTGAGCTCCTAGTGGAAACATTTCCATTACCAGTGGAAACAATCATGTTACCACTGTCATCATCACTATCACTTTCATCATCTGAACTATCATTACCTGATGATGATATGAGTGCTACACTTGCAGAACTTGTTCTTAACTTTCCAGCTTTCTTTAATCTTTGTTCAATAACTTTGAAGTTATTGTACACATCATTAAGCTTCATGGTCTCAAGATCTGACTTATCTTCCCAAACAGCAACATTGGTATCAAACTCAGAAGGTAAGCTTCTTAGAAATTTAAGATTGAGGTCTTCCTTTTCCACCTCAATTCCAAAAGCAGTGAGCTGAGTAACAATCTTTTGTAGCCTTGTGAATATGCTATCAAGAGATTCATTACTTGTTGAACCAAAGTTTTCATAAGTCTGCTTCAGTAAAGTCTTTTGAGTCTTCTTGGTAGAGTCATTACCACCAAACACTTCACAGATCTCATCAAAAAGGGTCTTTGCAGACTTGTATTTGCTAAAAGCCAGAACTTGTTCTCTGGGTAGAGCCATCAATAACAAACCTCTAGCCTTCAAATCATTCTTTAGTTGGCTTCTTTCTTCATTAGTAACAGGACCAGTGTTAACTTTTGTTACTGTCTTGTCACCAACCTGCTCTACAGTTGTACCAAGTTTGAATGAATTTCCACACATTATGATCTCCTATAATGTGTAGTCTTGAACCATAAAGAATTGTTCTATCATAAGCCTCCACATCTCAAAGTCATTAATCTTAAGCTTAGGAAGCTTTGCAGCAATGTTTGATTGGCTTGTTTCTGTCTCCATTGTTTCTTTTGAGTTTGCCATAGGATATTCTAAATCAAAATATCAAAGCCTTGCTCTGATACCACTTGTTGGATCGTGAACACCTTGAACTTGTGTTAATAATGATACTTTGAGTGATACCACTAAGTATGCGGAATCTACTTAATGATACTTAGAAGATTGATTGTAAATGAAACAATTGTATGTATGAACAATGTATGTAACAAAACAAATAGCTCCAATATTATTAATGATAATAATACGAGTGATCTATGATATCACTAGGGTTACACCTTGAAGCTCTTAAGAAAACGTATTAGAAAGATATATTCTAACTATGATCTAGGATCTCCTTTTATACAACAAGGAGTCCTCTTGTACAAGATAAGTATAATACTAATAGAATAAGATATACACAAAATCTTTTCTATGTTTATCTATGCGCGTTTCTCTAACAGTTAACAAGTGAGCAGTGGTAATATTTGTTCTTGCAGTGGTAATGAGTTTCCACTGCAAGTACAATCTTTTGCAGTTGTAATATCTTCACTAGCCGTGGTAACTGATAGAATAATTCCCAACAGATTGGCTTTATCCCTCTTAATTATAGTGCATTAAGTTGATTAGATTATGTCATCACTTATCCATGTCTTTAGTTACCATAAAAGGTGATTATATGTGACAACGGGCTCAACTGATTCTCTTGAACATGATAATTGTTTTTTTCTTTACAAATCCATAACTAGTGATTATTGCTATCAAAAATAAAATATCATGTATAAAACCTTACATTTTGAAAAATAATCTTTCAAATAACTATTTCATCTTCCTTCAAACAACATATTTGACTATAAGCTATCACAATTTTGTTTTAATCAAAATCAAGATTGGGAAAATTTTCTTATCTAATTTGTCAACATCTCATGAAGCAAAACCCAATCTATTTTACTCAAATACACACTTGAATCTATTTCAAAGCATTGTTGAATAAAGCTAAAAACGTTTTCTTAAAACTATCTATGATTATCTCACATTTGTCATATACTTCTATGAATATGACATTCACAATAAAAACCAAATCATTTCATGAGAATCATGGTTTGCCTATATGGATCTTGTTTGTAACAAGTCTTGAAGTCCATACAATCATAACTTCCCATTTGTTACTCATCAATATGTTTGAACTAGCCCACTTATCATCATTTTCATATAGTTCAATATATGGTTAGCATGTTTTATTGCTTCTTTGTTTATATGACTTGATTGGCCAATAAGTAGATTGCATGTAAATTAGAAATTACTTGTCTACTTGATTTATTTTAATAACATGCCCTATATATATGATTAGTATATACTATATTGCCTCAAAGAGTTGAACTTACTTGAATCCAAACCAAAAAATACAACCTTTCTGCAAATTTTCTGCCAAAAATCCAAATCCGGAATTCACCAGATAGGCGACCCCCTTAATTATATAAGGCGGCTCCCTTAATGATTAAGGGGACCGGCCATCTGATGGTCGGGGTTACTGTTTTCTTTATCACTTTTTGACCCACTTCACCTTATACTTCCCAAAATTCACAAACATACTTTGTCCCATACTATCCCTCAAAATTTACCTTCCTAAACTACATTTTTCCTACACTATAAATATCTTCTTTCCATCATAAATGTTTACACATCCAAACATGTCATCTCCCAACATCCAAAAACCCAAGGTTTCAAGAACCGCAAGGATCTCCGTCAAACCCGTTTGGAGGAGAAAACTTGACTCTTGTCACAACTCAAGTGATGTTGTTCCAAGTCAACCAACAACTAAACCTCATACCCACAAAAATGATCCATCTCAGAACCTATCATCCACTCTTGCCTTCATTAATGCTCCTTCATATGATGAGCATGCACAATCCCAAAACAGCAATCCCAACCTCACTACCAATACTTCACATGTTGCTCATTCAACTAAAACACCATCCACTCATGAAGCATCTCTTCCACCCATATCATGTTTTCATGATTACCCAAGCTCAAACATGTCTCCACCACCAAGAGTACCACCACCACATCCTACAACTTCACATGCCATTCCTATGTTGCATGTTCAAACCCTCACCCAAGACAACTATCATACTCCACCGCCATCACCTTCCTCCGAACACTTGAAGTTCGTTGAGGAGCTGAAAGAAGCCCATGAGCTTAGCGCTCTTTTAGCATTACATCTTGCTCAACGCAATTTGGATCTACCTGCATCTAGCTCACCCTCATCACCACACAACATAAACCAAATTGAGAAGCATGTCAACAATTGCCCTTGTTGCATCTTCCTCCAAAAACAAACAATTGCATTGAATGAGCACTTTACTTGGATTGAGTATCTTCTCACTAGATCTCAACAAACACCATCACTTGAACAACATCAAAACCCTCAACCAACAAACCCAACTCCAAATTCACCACCTCCAAGCTCTACATCACCAGCATCATGAAACCAAAAATTTACCTCCATTAAGCCACCAACATGATCCCACTTACCATTCTCACCCAAGCATCCTATATGCTTATGCTTTTTATTTTTCAAATAAAACACTTCAACCTTTTTGGGATACAAGCAAGTTTGATGACACTCTCTATTGGTACAATAGGATAGTCTACTTGGTTTAGAATTCTAGCATTATGGATTATGTAACAATGATTATGTGGTTGACATAATCATTTTGAATTAATGAATGTTTTAATATGTGTTCCTAATTCTCCTTTTCCATGCTTATTATTAGTTGTTATTATGCTATATATATTTCCTTGTGCTTCTAATATTTTTCTTGCAAGTATTCCATAGCTCGAACCCTTGGTGCCCTCAAACGAGGGGGAGCATACATCAACGGGGAGTTTTCATCTTATAGGCTTAAACCTTTTTGATTCTACAAAAAGGGGGAGAAGTGAATATAAACTCACTAAATACTTGTCTAAAAATTAATTTTTGGATTTAATGAGTTTAGGTTTTGTAATCATAAAAAAGGGGGAGATTGTTGATATAAATAAATGCCTAAAAACGTTATTCATATCTTTCGATATCTCTATGTTTTGATAATCACAAAACGAAAACTCATCAAACCAAAGATCATGACATAAATAAGTATTTAGTAGTAAATACTCACTTTTACCATCTAATCAATTAAGGTATGAATAAACAAAGTGTCTATTGCATTATACGATCAAAGGAACATTTTTATTAATCACTAGATTTTTATAAAATGTCACAAAACATTTTATATCTTTTGTAAAACATTTTTGGAAATAACAGAATAGGTTTAATTCATTATAAATACTAGCAGGGTCACCGCGCGTTGCAGCGGCGGGTACCCTGTGATTAAAGTTTAGACGCCAACAAAATAACAATGGCGAACTCATTAACCGGTGAAAAACATGATCCCAATCCGACCCAATTCACCCATTTTTATCGATTCTGACGGGTCATCTTCCGTTTCGTTTTTGAACGGATTTTATTAGCTAGCCGAACCAATGGCGACTTCGGGTTCCGGTTGAACTCGTTGGTCCGGTCCGGTTGAGGTCGTTGGTCTGGTTCGGTTGAACCAGTTGGTCCGGTCCGGTTGAACCCGTTAGTTCGATCCGGTTTTCAAAATCATATGTACCATCAATGTAAATTGTATAAAGATCTGTGTGTTTTATTTGTTTGTACAATGTGTATTATAACATGTATTTTTTATTATAGGGGTGCTCTAAAAATAATATTAATTAGTGTTTAATGTTTTATTCTTAATTTTAAGTTTTTTATATGTGTGTTTAATTGATTTGTACCAAGTGCTTTATATGTTGTATGTTTTAACTTTAAGACTTTTGATTATTAATGTGTTTAATGTTAAGAAATTAAGTTAATTAAGAGATATTTAATGTTTCAAAATTGTGTTTAATTTACTTGTACATATTGCTTTGTTAGTTGTATTACTTCATTTTAAGATATTTAATGCCATTAGTGTGTTTAAATTACTATTTTAAGTTTAATGCCATTAGTGTGTTTAAATTACTTGTACATGTAGCTTTGATGATTGTAATGCTTAATTTTAAGTATTCTAATATTAGAAGGTCTTCCTCCATTATAATATAGTATGATATCAATTCAAATTTTCAACCAAAAATGGCAATATAATCCAGAAAAATTTTCCTCACAAAAGGACAAAGCTGGCAACGTTCAAGAGGGGCGGCCCCCTTAATTAACCAGGCGGCCCCCTTAATAATTAAGGGGACCGACCCCTAATTAAGGGGACCGACACGCTCCTGATCCCCCCCCCCCCCAGCTATGCCTTTAAATACTGGTTCATTCCACTAATTTTCTCACCTTTTTGCACTCTAAACTTTCTGATTCAAACCTCCATTTCTATCCTTTAAAATCCTTTGATCATATATACATTAATCTTTGTTTCAAAGTGATTCAAGCCTCAACACTCAAGTGCAAAGAGAAGAATACTTCTATCTATCAAGACTAGAAGTATTACAACTTAGTATCATCTTGCTATCTAAGTTGTTTGTTCATTTCATATTGTAAATCATTCATGCTTTGGTGTATAAGGTTGATTGATGCTAAACCGTCAACCTAAACTGACCAGGGATGGTCAATAAGGTCAAACTGCCTGGAATCAATCTCCGTTGAAGTACAGTGGCTTCCCCGGGTCGTTATGTCCCAACGAGGTGTAAATTGTTAACAAACGGTTCTGTGATCGGGTGAATTTGGATGGAAAAAGGTTTGTGAATGCTCTGACTGAGGAATCTACAATGAAATAGCTTAAAGAAGCTATATGAATAAGACGGGAAAGTTGCAAAAAGCAGAAACGATTTAAAACTAAAAACGCATACGTTACGTTTAAATAAAACGTAAACGTACGAAATAAAAAGTGAAAACGGAAATCTGAAAACACCCAGGGGGTGAAAATGACTTTTTTATAAACTTAAAAGTAAAAGAAAATTTATAGAAAATTAAAATAAATTTTAACCCTAATTAATTATCTAATATTAACTAAATACTATTTATTACTAATTATTAATATTTAAAACACTTAAATATAATATAATACTAATTAAATACTAAAAAGGTGAAAATAAAATTTCTAAAATTATAAAATAACTAAAAACAAGTTTTAAAAATAAAAATAAGTGTTTTTGTCTTTTTGTGATTTTTCTATTAATTAATTACTAATTAAATACTAATTACCTAATTAAACTATTTTAAATTAAGAAAAATAGCAAATGAACAGTAAAAATTCTAATAAAATTTCTAAAATTATTTTATAACATATAAAAGCTATAAAAAATATAAAAACTAGGTTTTACTTAATAAAAACTAATTATGCTATTTTAAACTAATTATTAATTAATTATTAATTAAACTAAGATTAATTCTAATAAATACTAAATAATAAAATAAAAATATGAGAAAATTTTTAAAAT
The DNA here is from genome assembly GCA_030686995.1 of Artemisia argyi. NCBI lineage: Eukaryota > Viridiplantae > Streptophyta > Magnoliopsida > Asterales > Asteraceae > Artemisia > Artemisia argyi. The sequence continues at coordinate 116,063,258 of CM060680.1, read as the reverse complement.
TACATTAATATATGAGGAATTTAATAAAAATATAAAATAGCTAAGTACTTAATAATAATATAAAAATGAAAAATAAAATTCAAATAAAATTAAATAGAAACTATCACTTAAAAATAAGTTGATTTTTCTGGATTTTTATTTTAGAAACTTATTTTACAACTAAAAACAACAAACTTTTACAAAAACAACTTTTATGAAAATCAACAATAAGCACTTGAGGTGCTTATTTGGTCAACAGTTGACTTCTGTTGACCAAGGTGGAAATAAAACTCAAATCAGCTTAGGTGGGGCCCACTAGGGTTGAATCTGCTTTAAACTAGTTATGTGAACATGTATGAACAAGAATCAACCCAAAAATCCCACAAAATAAGCTAAAAAGCACTTAGATAAGCACTTGAAACTTGTGACTTAGCTGAAATAGGGACAAAGTTGGGGAGATAAATTAGGTGGGTCCCAGTGGTCTCTTGGTCAAATGGTTGGTCAATGTCCCTAGCCTACCAGGAGGGGGGTTGAGGGGAACCAAAATCAAGGGCTGAGAACCACTATGGTGGTCAGAAAACCACCACCAAGTGGTGGTGGTGGTGGTGTCTGCTGATGCAGCAGGGGGCAGCTTGCCCTGCAAGTATGTTTGGGGCAAAGTGGGGCCCAGGGAAAAATTCCCAAAAATCAAAGAGCTATGGGATCTTAAAGTTTAGCTAGTAGAGAACAAGTAACAACAAGCTTTAAGCCCTAAAACCTTGTACAAAATTCTATAAAAATCAAGCTAGATTTGAAAAAAAACTGAAATGTGCACTTTTGACTTTTTCCAAAAACTTAAGATTTGACTTTATCCAACTTTGATCTCAATCCACTGACTGAATATGATGTATTAAGTTATATTGAGAGTAAAATAGGCTTGAAAAACACTTTTCTAATCAAAATGGGTAGGTTTTGAAACCCATATACCCCAACAGTTAACTGTTGGGGGTATAAGGTTGTGATTTTGACTATTGATCACCAAGGACCTGAATTTTAAGACTTTTCTAACCTAATGAGACCTAATGCAGGGTATCTAAACAAGATTTAACCACCAATCTTCACAAATGCACAGGGTTATTCCCTGTGCCAAACACTCCCTTTGAAAACTGTTTATTGCAATTTGTGAAGCAACTAGCATATGTAAACCATGAAACTAAAATTTAAATGTTCAATAAGCTATTATAAGCATAAATAAACAAATATGAACAAGAATTAATCACTACAACTGTAAATCACAAGATGATGAAGATTTATGCTAAAAAACTGAAATTGTGCTTACAAATGGATCCAAAGCATAAAACCAAGATGCCAAAGGACTCAATCCCTATCCCTATGCTTCCCATGAAGCTGTAAACCCAAGCCATCCATCTTCTTCATGGTTGTCTTCTTCTACATCTTGATTTTATTTTAATTTTTATAGTCTTTATTGGTATTTTTGATATTCTATAACTAAGCTAGGTTTACATTCATTCTGAGCTTGTACCAACTTATGTTCAACTTAAACTGAGCTTGTGATAAAGTTGAAAACATCAAATGAACATAAATAAAGCTTATACAAAAAAGACTCAAACTTATGATGAAACTGAAAATTTAGTAAACACTTGAAATTGTGGAATGAAAACTTATATTATCTTACATAAAACAAGTTACAAGCTAAAATTTTGATTAGAATATGAAATTACAATAATTTTGACAAAAGCTACACTTAGCTAAATCCTACTATTACACTACTGCTACTCTCCACTCCATCTTCTCTTCTTTTTCTTTATTTAAATGGTTCCTGGAGTCTCTCTCTTCTTTTCCCATCACTTTACAGCCGTTGGATGGCTTGAAATCATCATGGCCGTTCAAATATTGTTTTGGCGCCAAAAGGTCAAAAGTAGTTGTGGGGATTGCTTGGAGGATTACAAGGGCATTAAATGAGTTTTGTTTGGTTCTATTTGGAGGGGGACAAGTAGTGGAGAGCTTGGCAGAGGTGATGGGGTGGTTTGGTTTTGCAGGTTCAAGTGGGGGATGAAGTGGTCAACGAAGGTTGACTGAGGTGGAAGGGATAAAACGGATGGGGTGTTTGTTATTTTTATTTGATGGGCTGAAGTTGGTGGGCTTGGGGAGTTATCTGGATCAGGTTTAAGGGTAGTGTTGGGTTTGGTTTTGGTAGTAATAAGGAAAGGGTCCATTTGGTTTATGTATATAATAACAAGGACCATTTATGTAATTTATAAAAAGGTGAGGGCTGATCATGTAATTTTCCAAAAGTAGTATAAGGACCATTCTTGCCACCTTTTATTAACCCAAGGACCATATTTGCAATTTTTAACTTTTGAAATTCCCGGGGACCATTTATGTCAATTTTCAAAATCCGGGGACTAAAATTGCATTTTATGAAAACTTTTGTCCAAGGAGTAATATTGAATATTTTTAAATTTCCAAGGACTAAAAATGGTTTTCCTTTCAAAAATATCCCACCAGGGACCAAATCTGCCAATGTTTGAAATTCCAGGGACCAAACTGTAAATTTCCAAAACTTTTCCAATTTTTCACCAAAGGACTAAATATGACAACTTATGATTTCAAAATGACCTTTGGTGATAATTTTCCATATTTTGAATATCCAGGGACTAGTTTTGTAATTTTATGAAAGTTGAGGGACTGAAACTACCAATTTTGCAAACTTTGTACGTTTTTCATTTGTTTTTACTCATTTTGCATCTAAAACATATAAAACACAATTTTGGAATATTTTCAGTATTTTGATGCATTACTGAGTGTTTTTGTATGTTTTGCAGTTCAGATTAGACCAAAAATGATGAGTGTTTGAGCACTCATCAATCCCCCACACTAAACTATTGCTAGTCCCTAGCAATACTGTTTTGAAAACTTGATGGATTTGAAAAACTCTTTACCAAAAGCCATCACTTCTGGAGTAGCCAGGTGTAAGAACTGTGGCACACCTGATAACCGTGTGATTTTGAGCAAACCACCAGCTGTCAACGGATTTGATTAGTCTTTAGCAAAAGCCGTTTGCTTCTGGACTAGCCAGCTCTTGATGGAATAGTCAACATCTTGGTGAGCTGATTACCAATTATGGATTTTCCACTGCCTTTACCACAAGCCATAATCTTGTGGGCTAGCCAACTCATTCGCTTTATGGGATATGGGGAGTTGATGAACCATACAATTTTGGGCAAATTGCAAGCCGTAAACGGATTTGAGATGTCTTTACTAAGAGCCGTTTGCTCCTGGACTAGCCAATCCCTTTTGTCGGTTAGACAAGGCGGATTGATTACCACAAAAATTTTGAAGCACTAGTGAAAAATTTTAAAATTTTTGAAATTTTGGCTAAAACGGGGGTATTATAAAATTCGCTAGAATAGCGAATACCCCCCCCCCCCCCCCCCCCCCACACACACTTAGCATGAATATTGTCCTCAATATTCAAAATCCCGGTTATTATGCCGACATTTTGAACGTAAAAGGGCAACATTACAAGCTAACCGTGGAAAACACCATTTTGTATTTTCACTTCATAAGTAACCATAGCATGGGGGACTCCCCCACACTTAGGGTGAAAAACCCTATAAGAATGCTACTGTTTTTGTTTACCGAGTCGCTAGCTTGACTTGACCCCGAATTCATTTGTCCTTGGGGAAGCATGATGTGGAAGAAACAATCTTAATCGGACTTTCATTCAAGATGTTTGGATAAACATTTGAAGCACGTGAAAGTTCCACACCGATGAGATAAGTATCTGGCTCAAGATAACGATACATGAAAATGCCAGGATCAAATATAGTGTCCTCACTCCCGAAGGAGTGAAGAAGAGAAGAAGTCACCTTATAGGTGAAGAAAAGGAAGAAAATCATGATAAAAAGCATGATTTGATCTTCTTCCTCAAGAGGAGGCTCATTAGCCTGAGTTTGGATTTCAAAAGGTAAGCTCGTAAACAACCCGGGAGGGTGGGTGGGAATTTGCAAATTCTCATAATTGAGAGCATCTCCCCCCGGGCTATCAAACTCCGGAGGAGTTATGACATGATGAGCGAGTTCACCGGAGAACTCCTCATGAAGAGAATTATTCACAAGATGTGAATCTGTGGACTCATGTTCCATTGTGGACTCATCACAATCCTCGTCAAAGATTGGATTATTAGAAATCATAGTGAATTCAGAATCGAATTCAAATAGAGGATTGGTGAGAGTCGTATTAAATGTTTCGGGAACAAAGAGATTATCATTCTCTATTGGACTGCTGGGATCAGAAGTGAGTGACGGATCATGATATAGGAGACTTTCAATTTCTCCCAGATCGGCTTCAAAGTCGAGGAGACCATCGTCACTTTCCAATGAAAGTGGATTGATGTGAGCAAGTTCATCAGCGAACTCCTCAAGAAGATGATCAGCATCAGTTTGTGGAACTGACGCCTCAACATACTCGATGTCTCCATAAGATGTACAATCATCGCTAAAATCTGAGAAAGTCTTAAATTGATCTTTAGGATACTCAATAGGGGAAGGAATATCACACATATCATCCAAAGTTCCCTGTGACTCTCTCGGGATTGGGACAAGGATCTCAACACTAGACTTTATTAATTCGTCCGGTTCCTTATTAGGAACAGTGCTAAGATGCTCATCCCCCATGTTTAGAGAGTGAGTGTGAACTTCGGGTGTGATAGCAGTTGTTTGAGATGGAATCTCAACTGCTGGGGTATCAACTGATGAACTTGAAGTTTTATAAAATTCAAGGATGTCAAGTGTATCCTCATCATCACTGTCATCAGGAATGAAACGGAACAAAGAGCTAGATTTGGCTGCTTTTTCTCTTGCAATGGATTCCCTCACAGATTTTTCATAGGCATCTTGGGAATTTATTCTAGCAGCCTGCTCTTCGGCAAGCAATTCTTCCATGGATTTTTGATGAGTGTATCTTTGGGCAAAGTCTTGAACTAAACCCTTAAGCTCATCAACGATTTTCATCATATTTTGCATTTCTGGAAGAAGTGCTTGATTCATATCGTACTGTGGAGGTTGGTCATAACAAGGTGTGTCAAAATTGTCACAAGGATATGGATTCCCCGCTTGACAATCTGAGCTGAAGTGTGGACCTCCACACTAATCACAACAGTAAAATTGTTGAGGCTGTGAGTCGTATGTGCTAAAGTCTAAATTGTTATCAGGAAACTGCTCATAGACAAGCGTGTTTCCCGATTGACAATCAGAACTGTAGTGTGAACCACCACAGTACTCACAACAGTAAAACTGCTGAGACTGATGGTGTGGTAACTGATGGAATGAATCAGTCGTGTCATGGTAAGAATAAGGATTCTGGTTATAGACAGACCCGTTTCCCGACTCTACCATGGCACAGCTGGGGCAATTGCCACCATTATAAGGATTACCACACCAATGGCAAACCAGAAAGTGTGGATGAGACATAGAAAGAATCAAAAGGTTTGGGAGGGGTAGGGATGAAGAATCAAAGATGTGAGAGGGTAAAGGAGAATGTTTTTGGGTTTTTGGATAAACATTTTGTACAAATGATAAAGAAAATGTTTTTGGGTTTTGTTTTTATGAAAATATGAACAAGGATGGATAAATGTACAATGGAACGAATTCCAAAGACACTAATCAGAAAAACCGTTTAGATAAACGCGCACAACCTCCCCGGCAGCGGCGCCAAAATTTGATTGATGCTAAACCGTCAACCTAAACTGACCAGGGATGGTCAATAAGGTCAAACTGCCTAGAATCAATCTCCGTTGAAGTACAGTGGCTTCCCCGGGTCGTTATGTCCCGACGAGGTGTGAATTGTTAACAAACGGTTCTGTGATCGGGTGAATTTGGATGGAAAAAGGTTTGTGAATGCTTTGACTGAGGAATCTACAATGAAATAGCTTAAAGAAGCTATATGAATAAGACGGGAAACTTACAAAAAGCAGAAACGATTTAAAACTAAAAACGCATACGTTACGTTTAAATAAAACGTAAACGTACGAAATAAAAAGTGAAAACGGAAATCTGAAAACACCCAGGGGGTGAAAATGACTTTTTTATAAACTTAAAAGTAAAAGAAAATTTATAGAAAATTAAAATAAATTTTAACCCTAATTAATTATTTAATATTAACTAAATACTATTTATTACTAATAATTAATATTTAAAACACTTAAATATAATATAATACTAATTAAATACTAAAAAGGTGAAACTAAAATCTCTAAAATTATAAAATAACTAAAAACAAGTTTTAAAAATAAAAATAAGTGTTTTTGTCTTTTTGTGATTTTTCTATTAATTAATTACTAATTAAATACTAATTACCTAATTAAACTATTTTAAATTAAGAAAAATAGCAAATGAACAGTAAAAATTCTAATAAAATTTCTAAAATAATTTTATAACATATAAAAGCTATAAAAAATATAAAAACTAGGTTTTACTTAATAAAAACTAATTATGCTATTTTAAACTAATTATTAATTAATTATTAATTAAACTAAGATTAATTCTAATAAATACTAAATAATAAAATAAAAATCTAAGAAAATTTATAAAATTACTTTAATATATGAGGAATTTAATAAAAATATAAAATAGCTAAGTACTTAATAAAAATATAAAAATGAAAAATAAAATTTAAATAAAATTAAATAGAAATTATCACTTAAAAATAAGTTGATTTTTCTGGATTTTTATTTTAGAAACTTATTTTACAACTAAAACAACAAACTTTTTCAAAAACAACTTTTATGAAAATCAACAATAAGCACTTGAGGTGCTTATTTGGTCAATAGTTGACTTCTGTTGACCAAGGTGGAAATAAAACTCAAATCAGCTTAGGTGGGGCCCACTAGGGTTGAATCTGCTTTAAACTAGTTATGTGAACATGTATGAACAAGAATCAACCCAAAAATCCCACAAAATAAGCTAAAAAGCACTTAGATAAACACTTGAAACTTGTGACTTAGCTGAAATAGGGACAGAGTTGGGGAGATAAATTAGGTGGGTCCTAGTGGTCTCATGGTCAAATGGTTGGTCAATGTCCCTAGCCTACCAGGAGGGGGGTTGAGGGGAACCAAAATCAAGGGCTGAGAACCACTATGGTGGTCAGAAAACCACCACCAAGTGGTGGTGGTGGTGGTGTTTGCTGATGCAGCAGGGGGCAGCTTGCCCTGCAAGTATGTTTGGGGCAAAGTGGGGCCCAGGGAAAAATTCCCAAAAATCAAAGAGCTATGGGATCTTAAAGTTTAGCTAGTAGAGAACAAGTAATAACAAGCTTTAGGCCCTAAAACCTTGTACAAAATTCTATAAAAATCAAGCTAGATTTGAAAAAAAAAACTGAAATGTGCACTTTTGACTTTTTCCAAAAACTTAAGATTTGACTTTATCCAACTTTGATCTCAATCCACTGACTGAATATGATGTATTAAGTTATATTGAGAGTAAAATAGGCTTGAAAAACACTTTTCTAATGAAAATGGGTAGGTTTTGAAACCCATATACCCCAACAGTTAACTGTTGGGGGTATAAGGTTGTGATTTTGACTATTGATCACCAAGGACCTGAATTTTAAGACTTTTCTAACCTAATGAGACCTAATGCAGGGTATCTAAACAAGATTTAACCACCAATCTTCACAAATGCACAGGGTTATTCCCTGTGCCAAACACTCCCTTTGAAAACTGTTTATTGCAATTTGTGAAGCAACTAGCATATGTAAACCATAAAACTGAAATTTAAATGTTCAATAAGCTATTATAAGCATAAATAAACAAATATGAACAAGAATTAATCACTACAACTGTAAATCACAAGATGATGAAGATTTATGCTAAAAAACTGAAATTGTGCTTACAAATGGATCCAAAGCATAAAACCAAGATGCCAAAGGACTCAATCCCTATCCCTATGCTTCCCATGAAGCTGTAAACCCAAGCCATCCATCTTCTTCATGGTTGTCTTCTTCTACATCTTGATTTTATTTTTATTTTTATAGTCTTTATTGGTATTTTTGATATTCTATAACTGAGCTAGGTTTACATTCATTCTGAGCTTGTACCAACTTATGTTCAACTTAAACTGAGCTTGTGATAAAGTTGAAAACATCAAATGAACATAAATAAAGCTTATACAAAAAAGACTCAAACTTATGATGAAACTGAAAATTTAGTAAACACTTGAAATTGTGGAATGAAAACTTATATTATCTTACATAAAACAAGTTACAAGCTAAAATTTTGATTAGAATATGAAATTACAATAATTTTGACAAAAGCTACATTAAGCTAAATCCTACTATTACACTACTGCTACTCTCCACTCCATCTTCTCTTCTTTTTCTTTATTTAAATGGTTCCTGGAGTCTCTCTCTTCTTTTCCCATCACTTTACAGCCGTTGGATGGCTTGAAATCATCATGGCCGTTCAAATATTGTTTTGGCGCCAAAAGGTCAAAAGTAGTTGTGGGGATTGCTTGGAGGATTACAAGGGCATTAAATGAGTTTTGTTTGGTTCTATTTGGAGGGGGGACAAGTAGTGGAGAGCTTGGCAGAGGTGATGGGGTGGTTTGGTTTTGCAGGTTCAAGTGGGTGATGAAGTGGTCAACGAAGGTTGACTGAGGTGGAAGGGATAAAACGGACGGGGTGTTTGTTATTTTTATTTGATGGGCTGAGGTTGGTGGGCTTGGGGAGTTATCTGGATCAGGTTTAAGGGTAGTGTTGGGTTTGGTTTTGGTAGTAATAAGGAAAGGGTCCATTTGGTTTATGTATATAATAACAAGGACCATTTATGTAATTTATAAAAAGGTGAGGGCTGATCATGTAATTTTCCAAAAGTAGTATAAGGACCATTCTTGCCACCTTTTATTAACCCAAGGACCATATTTGCAATTTTTAACTTTTGAAACTCCCGGGGACCATTTATGTCAATTTTCAAAATCCGGGGACTAAAATTGCCATTTTCTGAAAACTTTTGTCCAAGGAGTAATATTGAATATTTTTAAATTTCCAAGGACTAAAAATGGTTTTCCTTTCAAAAATATCCCACCAGGGACCAAATCTGACAATGTTTGAAACTCCAGGGACCAAACTGTAAATTTCCAAAAGTTTTCCAATTTTTCACCAAAGGACTAAATATGACAACTTATGATTTCAAAATGACCTTTGGTGATAATTTTCCATATTTTGAATATCCAAGGACTAGTTTTGTAATTTTATGAAAGTTGAGGAACTGAAACTGCCAATTTTGCAAACTTTGTACGTTTTTCATTTGTTTTTACTCATTTTGCATCTAAAACATACAAAACACAATTTTGGAATATTTTCAGTATTTTGATGCATTACTGAGTGTTTTTGTATGTTTTGCAGTTCAGATTAGACCAAAAATGATGAGTGTTTGAGCACTCATCAAAGGTGTATACATTGGTTAGCTAGATTTAGATGTAGGATCTAGAATTGTTGAAAGTGTGAAGTGGTACTAGAAGTGAAGAAGTAGAAGTGCATAGAATTAGTGATAGGAGATATAAGAAGTGGTAGCATATTGAAGTAGTGGTTAGTAGTGAAAATAAAGAAGCCTTATAGTAGTATAGAAGCCTTGAAGTAGTAAGAAGTTGAAGCCTCAAAGTTGAGAAGACATTGAAGACTAGAAGGAGTGGAGACATAAAAGCGTTGAAGTATAGAAGATGTAACACCCCCAATTCATGGATGCAGCGGAATTCGAACTGGGTGTTACTCGACGGCACAATAGTCACAATAATAGAAAACGAACTCCAATTGAGTCGTTTTAAAAGATGTATCATTCAAAATATATAAATATCAGAGATTATAAAATGAGGTCCCAATTGGTTCCATGTTTACAAATCACATTAAGTGAGTTTTGAATGATAATAAAATTTATAGCCCTCTTGAGTATCCGTGTCCTTCCGTGCCATCCTTGATCGTCATGAACCTGAAATACATGCTTGAGAGGTCAACACAAAGGTTGAGTGATATTCATAGAGTTTGTTAAATCGATTGAACACAATATGTTGGTAGTGTGTGTTATAGGCTCACACCAATGTTTGGAAAACAAAACAGGTATTATCATTACTAAGCTTATGACACCATAACGTTAACGGGTACCAATATCGATCGGCGGAGTTATCCCGGTAGGTACTTTGCCGTCATACCTAATGTCTCAAATATTAATGCATTTGTTTGCACTTAGTTAATACAAATGGGATTCGTCAATCCCAATAGGCCTATTATTAATATTCGCGCTCACTATTTCTAGTGATTAAATGGTTCATAATAAACAATCTCGGTTTGGCAAGGAAGGTACTTAGTGATAATAAAACAATCAGGCAGCATACAGTTTCAAAGCATTGTGTTCGGTTTAGAAATAGCATGTATTCCCCCCAAGGGTTTGTAAAACATTGAAGTAATGTAAAGTGGGGCTATGAACTCACCTTAAGTAAGATATCAAGTAATGAATGTGATGGTCGAATCGCGAAGGTTTCTATGAGCAACCTATAATAGAATGTTGCGACTTAGGATCGAAGTAAAGAATATGAAGTAGTGCCTATATATATATATATATATATATATATATATATATATATATATATCTTGCATTATTCCATGAAGTGGTATGATGTATATTGTAAGTCTTTGAAAAAAAAGATTCATGAACATGTATGTTTTGTATATCGTTTACTACCGTTCGGGCCGACATAATTCAGAAGTCATGTTAGTAAGCGTTCGAGGAGCCAGGACACTTTAACTCGTAAATCCACAACTCAACTCGACGGCTTACATAATGAACTCCTCACATGAGGCTCCCTACTATTGTAGTAGTTGATGAAATATATAGATATAAGTTTTGATCCGAAAGTTACATGTCCGATATTTGTATAAACTTAGGAAAGTTTATTTGTACATGAAGATTGTTATTAGGGGTAGCTTCATAAGCCTTAAATGACCATTTGTCTTGGTAAAATCTCATGGTTTCCTTTTAAGTGAAGTAGATCCAAATTGCTTGTTCATGTTATCGCCTAATTCATTATTTCATGTTTTCGCCTATGTAATTTGTTATGGTCATTTCGTCATGGCCTAGCCATGACCTTTAGTCCTTGTTCCAAGGTCATGAGACACAACCTTGGCTCTAGCCATGGTTGTGGTCTTGATTATAGGTCATAAGACCTCTTGTTCCTTTCAAAGTATAACCATAATCTAGTGACTTTCGCCTAAAAATGGGCTGTTTAGAATTTGAAGAATTTTATCACTCGGAAAGCGTTTTTAGGTCTCGAGCTTCTTTGTTCCTGAACGAAAACGTCATTCCGGACAACTTTCGTGTTTTAACTTTTTGATGAATCGGACCAGAAGTATGACTTTCAAAACCCAAATTTGATCAGAATGGTATTTGGCAGTTTGCCGCAAAGTTTTGGTAACTTCAAATGGGCGTAACTTTTGACTCGTATACTCTTTTTAGGTGGTTCAAATTGCTACGGTTTCCTTGTTAAGTCCTCTACTACAATATGTAATAATCCAATATCATATTTTTACCATTTTGATCAGGTTATACCAACAAAGTCACTAGTTTACTTGTTTTATGAACTCGTCTTATCAATCATGTACAATAACTTGTTTTACTCACTTTTATACATCATGGACATTAATACAAGACATAATATAGCACAAATAATATGTAAATAACATGAACATGATTATTTAACAAGAATCAAGTTAGGGTTTGGCTCACAACTTTTGGCTTTCAAAGATGAAAGGAAGTTAACATGTAAGGATAGGACATTGATAGACTTGCTTCAACCCTTTTTCACTTCATGCAATCTTTCTACCCTTGGTATTCTTGAAAGATGGATGATGAAGGTTGAGGTGAATTGAGTGGATTTAAACTCAAGAGAAATCGCCAAGTATTCTAGGGTTTGGAAGATTTTTGGTAACTTATGATCAAACTAGGGTTTCTATCTTGAAATAACTCTTGAACCTTGCATGATACTTGGAAGAGAATGAGCTAAGGATGAGAAGATGGGGAGGGTGAAGGGTGGCGTTTAAATGAGGGGAGGAAGGGAGTATTTATAGTCCAAATGAGGAGGTTAGGAAACTAGTAGGAAATTACCAAAACTTGGTGACCAAGTTGTAATTTAGAGATGATCTAGGGGTAATTTCTTGAGATGAAGCCACATGGGATGACTCCCCCCCTCCTAGGTCGGTTTGTAAGCTTGGAGAGCAAGGGTGTGGACTTTTCTTGGTATTATCCAAGATACTTGGTTAGTTTTGACTCCGGGAAATGCCAATCGTAAATGATTAAGCCTCAAAACGTAAAACCGTGTGTCGTAAAATTATGGAACTTGGAAGAATGGTTAAACATGTCCATATAGTCCATAATAAAATATAAAATGAGTGGTAGGATCTATCGGGTGCTAAAACCCTGCTAAAAACTGGAAACACGGGTCTAAAACGCGTAATTCGCGTAAAACGCTGAATATTGCGTAATATTGAGAAAAGTAAAATGTTACTTTTCTAATAGGATAATATTGATTTAAAATGACTTATAATGTCTAGACTGGGCTCAGTCTAGTGTCGGTTGGTATTAAATGCCTTTTAGACATCAAACCGTAAGCCTAAAAATCACGAAATGACTTATAACATCAAGGGATGATTTTTGGTCAATGGAGGAGGGAAAAATATGTTGACTTTTTCTAATAAGTTGAAAAACTCAAATTGTCTTAGAAACGCGTTTTGTGGTCTAACGGTTAATTGCCCATATGGTTAAGCGTGCTCATGCGAGAGTAGTACGGCATGGGTGACCTGCTGGGAAGTTTTTGGTCATGTTTTTCTCAGTCACGATTAATTCTCAAATAAATCATGAGTGTGTCAAACATTTTTCTGATGTGGGGTCACCTGACGGGGTTGAATTTCGTTGTGCGTAGAATTTCTGAATGACGTTTTACCCTAAAACGTGTAATTCCTTAATAACTTTCACGAAAATGATCTGACGAATGTCAAACATTTAATTTGCCATGGAAATGATTTATCACTTGAGAATATCAAATAAAAATCAACTTTCGGGAAAATTTCGGAAAGAAATGAATAGTAAAAATGAATAGTAACATGAATAGTAAATTTTCCGGGAATATTAATTGACCTGAAATTGCGAATTGTTACAGTCTCCACCCCATATGAGAGCTCCGTCCCGGAGATCAATTTGTGTTGGGAGTAGAAACTTTGTTGGTAAAAAGATGTGGGTATTTCTTTCGTATCCGGTCCTCTCGTTCCCATGTGTATTCAGGACCACGTCGTGAGTTCCAACGAACTTTGACAATTGGAATACGGCTTTGCTTGAGTTGTTTGACCTCTCGGTCCATGATTTCTACGGGTTCCTCAATAAATTGAAGATCGTTATTGAGTTGAATTTCATCGAGTGGAATCACTAGTGATTCATCCGACAAGCATTTCTTTAGGTTAGATACATGGAAAGTTGGGTGTACACTACTGAGTTCTGATGGAAGCTCAAGTTTGTACGCCACAGGGCCAACCCTGGCTAGGATTTTTGAATGGTCCGATGTATCTTGGGTTTAGTTTTCCTCGTTTACCGAATCGTATCAAGCCTTTCCAAGGCGATACCTTTAGCATAACCCTATTTCCGATTTGGAATTCTAGGGGTCTGCGTCGTGTGTCGGCATAACTTTTATGTAGGAAAGGTATGGTAATAGTTGAATATCAAAGGAAATTGATATAGCAGTCGAATATTAATAGGAATTGAGATAGTAATTGCAATCATAGCCTAGTAGGTAATCGGTTGTTGTACCTAGTGTTTATTGACTTCATACTTATGTTATTTCGGATACAAATAAGTCCACTTATTTATAATTCTTTATTTACATAGAGAGGCATCCCAAACAATGTAAATAGGGAAATATAAACTTATGGTTTAGTGATTTACAATGTCTTTATTTAAATGAAAAGGCATCCCAATCCATTCAAATAATTACAAATCATCCTACACAACATTCATACTTAGTCGGTGAGTTACAAGGTAGGGTATTACGAGATGATACTGGTGTTCCAAAAGTACAAGATGAATATTCAATCTTGTAAAGCTGATGAGGGTGCTTGTGATGTAACTAAGGATGATTTGAGCTTTAAAAGTGCATCAAGATCTATTAATGAGCTTGTGTTTGCCACGGTTGTGAAGGTAATGTTGTGATATGTTGATGAACAAAAGTGCTTAGTGTATGCTTAACATTAATACTCTTAGGTATAGATGTTGAGTTTGCTTTAAAAATCTTAAGAGATTTTAAAAGTTTATGATGGAATGGTATCTTTAGGACCTAAACAGGATAGTACTTCTACAGGATGAAGAGAAGGATTGGTAACTATCCCAAGATAGTAATTCGGATTATCTCATAAATGAAAAATTTCAAGAATGAATTTAGATAATACAAATAAGGTGTTAAGATCTTGCTGAGTGGTAAGGCACTATCGTGTCTCTAGATTGTTTTAATGTATTCTGGTGGTTTATCGTGTTCATGTAGGAAATCAACCTAAACATAACCCTAGTACAACTATTCTAGTCAGACTATATTCCACTGTCCCAAGGTTAAATATAGGTGACTAGTCTATATTTAGCCAAGGTTCGATAAAATTTTCAAATACCTAAATTAGGTATACTTGTGATATGTCCGTTGCTTTCGGGAAACTGTCCACTAAACAAAGGCGATGTCAAACCCTTAAGTTGCAAGTCCCGTCCATACAAGACTTGTAACGTATGTTTTCATATTCCATTGCATAGAAGATAGTAAGGGTAGGTACATATGGAAAGGAAGTTTTAAATAGTTCTAAAATAGAACATACTTGGCCAGGATCACGAACTTTTAATAATGAAGGTTTCAGAAGAAAACTTTGATGAATGTAGAGCTGAACTTCAGCTTTTGTAGATGATGGATTTGTTTGTCCTTTAAAAATCAAATATTTCTATTTAGAAATCGATAGGTTGTGACGGGTTTTTGATATCATATGAAATGATATTGATGATGTGATGGAATAATTCTAGAGACCATTGCGCAAAACACAATGTCTCGGAAGTAGGTTAGACCATTGTGTAATTCACAATGTCTAGGAAGTAGGTTAGACCATTGTGCAATTCACAATGTCTGGGAAGTAGGTTAAACCATTGTGTGACTCAAAACATTTGAGAAATGATTAAGACCATTGTATAATACAATGTCTTGGAAAATAGGAAAGACCATTGCAATCAGTTACAATGTCTTGGACATAAAATGTTGGAGTAGGAACATGATTGGGAGAATGTGATTGTGTCGAAATGCCCTAGAATAGGCATACGCAGATATGTTTAGTCCTTTGTTTAGATAGATGATTGAAAATAAACCAAGTTTATATATCAATATACTAATGCTTACGGGGAAATGCTCAAAATGGATATATATGAATATACTAATATGTTTGTGTATCATAACATGCTTACTAAATCCATAATCGTCTGGAGGATGGAAGACACGGAGAGCGGAAGGCTATAAAATGTTTTTGCTTGTAATTGCGGTTATAGTTTAGGTCTCAATTAGACCCGTTTCTCTATAACCATGGCTCTGGTACCAATCTGTAACACCCCCAATTCATGGATGCAGCGGAATTCGAACTGGGTGTTACTCGACGGCATAATAGTCACAATAATAGAAAACGAACTCCAATTGAGTCGTTTTAAAAGATGTATCATTCAAAATATATAAATATCAGAGATTATAAAATGAGGTCCCAATTGGTTCCATGTTTACAAATCACATTAAGTGAGTTTTGAATGATAATAAAATTTATAGCCCTCTTGAGTATCCGTGTCCTTCCGTGCCATCCTTGATCGTCATGAACCTGAAATACATGCTTGAGAGGTCAACACAAAGGTTGAGTGATATTCATAGAGTTTGTTAAATCGATTGAACACAATATGTTGGTAGTGTGTGTTATAGGCTCACACCAATGTTTGGAAAACAAAACAGGTATTATCATTACTAAGCTTATGACACCATAACGTTAACGGGTACCAATATCGATCGGCGGAGTTATCCCGGTAGGTACTTTGCCGTCATACCTAATGTCTCAAATATTAATGCATTTGTTTGCACTTAGTCAATACAAATGGGATTCGTCAATCCCAATAGGCCTATTATTAATATTCGCGCTCACTATTTCTAGTGATTAAATGGTTCATAATAAACGATCTCGGTTTGGCAAGGAAGGTACTTAGTGATAATAAAACAATCAGGCAGCATACAGTTTCAAAGCATTGTGTTCGGTTTAGAAATAGCATGTATTCCCCCCAAGGGTTTGTAAAACATTGAAGTAATGTAAAGTAGGGCTATGAACTCACCTTAAGTAAGATATCAAGTAATGAATGTGATGGTCGAATCGCGAAGGTTTCTATGAGCAACCTATAATAGAATGTTGCGACTTAGGATCGAAGTAAAGAATATGAAGTAGTGCCTATATATATATATATCTTGCATTTAGTCCATGATGTGGTATGATGTATATTGTAAGTCTTTGAAAGAAAAGATTCATGAACATGTATGTTTTGTATATCGTTTACTACCGTTCGGGCCGACATAATTCAGAAGTCATGTTAGTAAGCGTTCGAGGAGCCAGGACACTTTAACTCGTAAATCCACAACTCAACTCGACGGCTTACATAATGAACTCCTCACATGAGGCTCCCTACTATTGTAGTAGTTGATGAAATATATAGATATAAGTTTTGATCCGAAAGTTACATGTCCGATATTTGTATAAACTTAGAAAAGTTTATTTGTACATGAAGATTGTTATTAGGGGTAGCTTCATAAGCCTTAAATGACCATTTGTCTTGGTAAAATCTCATGGTTTCCTTTTAAGTGAAGTAGATCCAAATTGCTTGTTCATGTTATCGCCTAATTCATTATTTCATGTTTTCGCCTATGTAATTTGTTATGGTCATTTCGTCATGGCCTAGCCATGACCTTTAGTCCTTGTTCCAAGGTCATGAGACACAACCTTGGCTCTAGCCATGGTTGTGGTCTTGATTATAGGTCATAAGACCTCTTGTTCCTTTCAAAGTATAACCATAATCTAGTGACTTTCGCCTAAAAATGGGCTGTTTAGAATTTGAAGAATTTTATCACTCGGAAAGCGTTTTTAGGTCTCGAGCTTCTTTGTCCCTGAACGAAAACGTCATTCCGGACAACTTTCGTGTTTTAACTTTTTGATGAATCGGACCAGAAGTATGACTTTCAAAACCCAAATTTGATCAGAATGGTATTTGGCAGTTTGCCGCAAAGTTTTGGTAACTTCAAATGGGCGTAACTTTTGACTCGTATACTCTTTTTAGGTGGTTCAAATTGCTACGGTTTCCTTGTTAAGTCCTCTACTACAATATGTAATAATCCAATATCATATTTTTACCATTTTGATCAGGTTATACCAACAAAGTCACTAGTTTACTTGTTTTATGAACTCGTCTTATCAATCATGTACAATAACTTGTTTTACTCACTTTTATACATCATGGACATTAATACAAGACATAATATAGCACAAATAATATGTAAATAACATGAACATGATTATTTAACAAGAATCAAGTTAGGGTTTGGCTCACAACTTTTGGCTTTCAAAGATGAAAGGAAGTTAACATGTAAGGATAGGACATTGATAGACTTGCTTCAACCCTTTTTCACTTCATGCAATCTTTCTACCCTTGGTATTCTTGAAAGATGGATGATGAAGGTTGAGGTGAATTGAGTGGATTTAAACTCAAGAGAAATCACCAAGTATTCTAGGGTTTGGAAGATTTTTGGTAACTTATGATCAAACTAGGGTTTCTATCTTGAAATAACTCTTGAACCTTGCATGATACTTGGAAGAGAATGAGCTAAGGATGAGAAGATGGGGAGGGTGAAGGGTGGCGTTTAAATGAGGGGAGGAAGGGAGTATTTATAGTCCAAATGAGGAGGTTAGGAAACTAGTAGGAAATTACCAAAACTTGGTGACCAAGTTGTAATTTAGAGATGATCTAGGGGTAATTTCTTGAGATGAAGCCACATGGGATGACTCCCCCCCTCCTAGGTCGGTTTGTAAGCTTGGAGAGCAAGGGTGTGGACTTTTCTTGGTATTATCCAAGATACTTGGTTAGTTTTGACTCCGGGAAATGCCAATCGTAAATGATTAAGCCTCAAAACGTAAAACCGTGTGTCGTAAAATTATGGAACTTGGAAGAATGGTTAAACATGTCCATATAGTCCATAATAAAATATAAAATGAGTGGTAGGATCTATCGGGTGCTAAAACCCTGCTAAAAACTGGAAACACGGGTCTAAAACGCGTAATTCGCGTAAAACGCTGAATATTGCGTAATATTGAGAAAAGTAAAATGTTACTTTTCTAATAGGATAATATTGATTTAAAATGACTTATAATGTCTAGACTGGGCTCAGTCTAGTGTCGGTTGGTATTAAATGCCTTTTAGACATCAAACCGTAAGCCTAAAAATCACGAAATGACTTATAACATCAAGGGATGATTTTTGGTCAATGGAGGAGGGAAAAATATGTTGACTTTTTCTAATAAGTTGAAAAACTCAAATTGTCTTAGAAACGCGTTTTGTGGTCTAACGGTTAATTGCCCATATGGTTAAGCGTGCTCATGCGAGAGTAGTACGGCATGGGTGACCTGCTGGGAAGTTTTTGGTCATGTTTTTCTCAGTCACGATTAATTCTCAAATAAATCATGAGTGTGTCAAACATTTTTCTGATGTGGGGTCACCTGACGGGGTTGAATTTCGTTGTGCGTAGAATTTCTGAATGACGTTTTACCCTAAAACGTGTAATTCCTTAATAACTTTCACGAAAATGATCTGACGAATGTCAAACATTTAATTTGCCATGGAAATGATTTATCACTTGAGAATATCAAATAAAAATCAACTTTCGGGAAAATTTCGGAAAGAAATGAATAGTAAAAATGAATAGTAACATGAATAGTAAATTTTCCGGGAATATTAATTGACCTGAAATTGCGAATTGTTACAGAAGACATAGAAGTTTTTAAAGTAGAAGAATCCTTGTAGTGGTACATAGATAAAGGCCCTCAAGTAGAGAGATAGAAGTATTGAAGTTGTGAAGACTTAGAAGCCTAGAAGTTGTGAAGTAGCAAAACCCTTGAAGTAGTGAATAGATAGAAGTTGTGAAGGCGTGAAGAAACAAGAGTTGTGAAGAAGTGTAGAAGGCGTGAAAGGGTGTGAAGAAGTTGCGGTGTGATTGTAGTTGTGAGATTGGTTCTAGCTACAATTAGAACTCGACTTTTAGCTTTATGTCGTTAAATTGGTGTAAGCTAAGGTGTGTACGGTTTTCTCCACCATAAGGGAGGTTATTGAGTTAGTGAAGAAAACTCTCGAGCTCGGTGCTCGGGGAGTGGAGTAGGGCAAGGAAGGTGTCCTTGTAGCCGAACCACTATAAATCATTTGTCTCTCGGTTTGATCTTTCCATCTCTCACTCTTTGCTTACTTACTTATTTACGTTTCATATATAGTTATAATAGCTTGAGTTGTGCATATATTGATTTCACATAAAGATCAAACTAGGGTCCATTCACAACATTAATTTCATATAAACAAATCATAAGGACATATATATATATATATATATATATATATATATATATATATATATATATATATATATATATATATATATATATATAGCTACAATACAATGTAGCCAATTGGCTACATTTCCTTTGAAAAAAAGGGTGGGGACAGGGGGAAAATATGTGTCAGGGAATTATTGCAGGGACTAAACTGTACATTATTAAAACTTTTTTCAAAGGAAATGTAGCCAATTGGCTACATTTGTAATGTAGCCATGTTTTTCATATATATATATATATATATATATATATATATATATATATATATATATATATATATAAGTGTGATAAATAAAATAATAATTTCTACTCTACAATCGAAATAAGTAGTGTTCATACAACAATTGTGAACGAACTTATATCTATATTTTTGCATCAAAGTTTTTATAATTTGAATTTATCCTTTAGAAGCAAACTTTTATAAAACGAAAAAGACGTAAAACTATTCAACCCCCCTTCTAGTTTTCCACGTGTAGTATTGTAGTATAGTGATACGTGGGAATCGCACCAGGCTTTACCTCTCAAGGGATCTTGAGAAGCTTATAACCCCCACCAGGCAGTGTACCTGATCGTTGTAGTATAGTATAGTGACAAGTACCGGGGGATTGATCGTTCAGCTAGGAATAGTGTCGCTAGGATTAGAAAACCTAATTACTAGTGCTAAAGATGACGGAAGATTATTTTTGTGTTTTTATATTTTTTAGAAAGCAAGTAAATATCTCGGGTTTGAAGGATATGGGCGGAATTAGTTGCTAGTCAACTAACCCAATACTAAAGATGCAATCAAAATAAAATACTAGAAATGAAAATAAAACTAAATTAACTAAGGTTGTGAGCAATAAATGGAGAAAATGTGTTTACTTAGATTTCACTACTCCCTAGACATCTTTTACACGTTAATTACTTGTTATAGTTGCGTGAATGACGGATTGTATTCCTTAATACCATTCATGGGGTGGCGCACTTACTTCCCCAATCCTATGAGTGCCTACTTCACTCCTATGTCGAGCCGGCTAAGAAGCTCCTAACATGGGATCATTAGAATTTACTCATGCATTAAATACAACCAATAAAACCTAGTGCACATCGGTTCATGTTTCCTAAGACGTTCAAGCATGTTACCATTTGGAGATCTGCCAGTTTTCTTAAACCTAACATCGAAATCATTCATCCAATACAACCATAAACAAGTAATCAACACATAATTAACATCTAGGTTTCATTAGATCTAAGCAAACACAAGATAG
Source organism: Artemisia argyi (assembly GCA_030686995.1). Classification (NCBI taxonomy): domain Eukaryota; kingdom Viridiplantae; phylum Streptophyta; class Magnoliopsida; order Asterales; family Asteraceae; genus Artemisia; species Artemisia argyi. The sequence continues at coordinate 116,042,307 of CM060680.1, read as the reverse complement.
ATCTAGCCTAGCATGATGGAATTAAGACAAGAACAAGATATAGACAACCAACACATAGACATATTGATTGAATTAAAAGAACACTTATCTCAATTACACATGAAAGGGTTCAAGGGCTGAGAACCCTTGAAAAACCTGTAAAATTTGTACTAAGTTCGGCCTTAAGGTTTCTCCAAAACTTCCTTTCCTAATGTGTAAAAATTAGAAAACTATATATAGGAAATAGGGTCTGACGGCGTCAAGACCAAATCGGTGACGCCGTCATCTCGCCGCCAAAATACTTCTCGGACTGCCTTGATCTACTTCTGACGCCGTCAAGTGTTATGTGTTTCCAGGCCGTCATGCATTTTACTCTTGACGCTCTACCTTGTGACGCCGTCATTTCTGTACTGGGTCGTCATGGAAATTGCTCTTGACGCCGTCAAGAAATTACTTTTGACGCCGTCACCTACTGTTCCCAGCTTGGAAAATTGAGACTTTGCCGTTTTCTTCACTTTTATGCTCCAAAAACGTCCAAAATGCCTTCTTTTCCAGATTTCACTCCCAAAGTACCTAAAATCACAAAAGGAACGATTTAGGGCAATATTTGATCAAATAAATTCAATTTCGGGCTTAAATGACCCCCTAAAAGTGGTTCATTTTTCGCCTCATCATATAGACTAATAAAACACACAAAGCTTCATACAAGCTAACAAGTTGATGGTACATATAGTTTTGAAAACTGGATCGGACCAACGGTTCAACCGGGAACTAGTGTCGCTACCGGTTCGGCTCATCAATAAAAGCCATCCGAAAACAAACCAGAGATAACATGTTGAAACCGTTACAAACTGGTGAATCAGGTTTCATCGAGATCTATTTATCCGGTTAATCATCACAGGAAACCCCGCCCGCAACGCGCGGGTACCATGCTATACTAAATATAAAGGAAAAACAAAAAAGTAAAAAGTGAAAAGTTGAAACTAAAAAGGAAAATGTTGAAAACATATATTTCAAAAGAAAAACTATTAATACACATCGAAAATCGGGTTAACCCGTGACACTTCAAATCCGGCGGGTTGACCCGGTTTAATTTGACCCGTTTTCAACACAACCCGTCGAGTTGACTCGGTTTGAATCGACCCATTTTTTGACCGGTACGGTTCAACCGGTTGAACTACCCGGGTCGAACCGGGTTTCAAAACATTATGTTTAATCTCAAATCTTCAAACTTTTATTACTTTTCGTTTATAATCCATAAATTTTTTTATCACTAAACGATCTGTTGATATAAAATCCCGTTGTTATGCACGGATATTCGTTTAGTATTTAATAAATGTGGAAGCTGAATTTTTAAGACTTCTGTCTTTAAAAGTCTCAAATGCTTTATAACAAGTAAAGATAAAGATAAAGATAATGATAATGATTTACGTTTCATTTGAGAGTCTATATATGAATAATCTTCCTCAAATATGTTCTCCATCGAATTTGACTATTGTTAAATGGCTAAATGCAAACGTATTAGCCACGATAAATGCAGCATTTTCAAATTTGATGAGCTATTTAGTCTAGAATCATGAGTGAATGTTTCTTAGTTCTTGAGGTTATCATTCTTGCATGCTACTGCTATATATTTTCCGTTCAAAGGGACCACATGGCCTTCTATTAAAAGTCCTTGTATTGCATGTCAAGCCTCTACAATGACTTTTTGTTTACTTATGGACCAGACATGATTGAATTCCAAAGGTTGTAATTGAAGCCTTACATTATACGATTTTACTCTTTGCAAAGATAATAGATGAATGTTAATTTTTCGCAATTGCAGTCATCCACTTGCGTAGTTGAGATCATTATAAACCTCACATTTTCAATTGACCTAATAAACCAATCCCGGTCGTCAAATTTTTCATTAAAAAAAAAAATCGTTTTTTTTTTTAAATAAAATATCTTGCAAACCATAAATCGTTAAGTGACAAAAAAATTTCTATCTATCTATCTATCTATATATATATATATATATATATATATATATATATATATATATATATATATATATATATATATCTTGCAAACCAAATTTCTATCTATCTATATATATACTAGATTTTAGGCCCACCCCGCTGGGGCGGCTAGCTTTAAAAATTTGATTATACGATACAATTAATAGGAATATAAATATGAACGTGTAGCGACATAAATGAAATAAAATAAACATGCCATTATTAATAAAATAATAACTTTGAACAAAACCTAAGGTTGAAAATAAGAAAACACCATATAGTTTATAATCTATGAAGAACTTCTTTATATACAACGTTGGTTGTAGAATTGGTGTAGTTGCCATCTTTGTGATAACATAACACTTTTAGGCCTCTCTTGCTTTTTACGCTTGAGAGTGCAACATAATAACGTTAAACTAAACCTAATGTTCAAAATAACCGAATTACATATAGTTTATAATCTATAAAGAACTTCACTATATACAACGTTGGTTGTAAAGTTGGTGTACTTGCCGTCTTTGTCACAACACAACACTTTTAGACCTCCATTGTTTTTACTCTTGAGAGGGCTACATAAAGTTGTCCGTGGGAAAAAATATACCGTTCCAAATATAGCCCAACCTTAGATAATGTCCTTGACTTTTGTTTATAGTCATGGCAAAACAAACGCAAATAGCTTCAAGGCTTGCCCGTTGAGTGGCTAGCTTTAAAAATTGTTAAAAAATTTTAAAGTAGTAAAATGGTTAACAAAAAATAACGTTAAATGATATAATATCAAAAACCAAAAAGTTAAGATAAAATGCCATTTGCAAAACATCTGCAAGAAAACTAAATAGCCTTGTTTAACAAAAAAATAGGTAAAAAATTTGAACAAACTTACAATCTATGAAAGACTTTTATAAACAACGTTTTGATGGATGATATGGTTTAAAGGATAAAATAAGTACTAAAATGTTTGATATGAATAGCAGTAAAGGATATACTATTAAAAACCAAAAATTAAGAAAAATGTCATTTGCAAAATCTGGGTGAACAAACTACAGATCAAACATATTTGTTAATTAAGTGACAAATTTCTTTCTATAAGCCCATGTTGCATGAAATAAATACATTACTTTCATGCTTAAAAATGCCAAATTCCTCTATATGCAACGTTGGTTGTAGAGTTTGTGTAGTTGCCGTCTTTGTCACAACACAACTCTTTTAGACATATCATGCTGTTTACTCTTCAAAATTCAAACACCACCACCGAAATGCATATCAAAAGTTGATATCATTTAGCTTAAATATTTAAAACCATTAGGGATGATATAAATAATAGTAGAAAATTAAGGCAACTTCATTAGATTTATGAGAACATAAAAAAGTTCTAATACCTTTAATGGCAAAAAAAATAATCGAATAGGCTTTTCATATTTTGGACATAGTAAACACAGGCCACATAATTTTTATTTTATTTATCTCACATGTCACACATATACGTATTTATTCATTTATGTAGATGTTTGGTTTTTAGAAACTCGAAATTATTCATTAGCAACAAAAACATAGTGTTTCTTTGGCACATCTAAAAGAAACTTATCACCTCATGAAACCATGTCGTGAGGATGCATTCATACATCAGGAACTATATTGCAGCGCGAGAAGTGTATATTTCCATGCAATTGTTGTGTTGGTCTCCTTCAAGTATAAGGGTAATGCCTGGTATCTACATATCTTTTGACTCGAAATGAGAGCAACCATACAAAAGACCAAAGTTGCATTATATCATATATGACAAAGTAGGTGGGTTAAATAAACCATTTAGAGTCATCTATACACACATACCAAATCAAAGTTAAGGTTAAAGAGACTAATTAATCATACAAAACAACCTAAATGACTCATTTGATACTCACTAAGTTCTCTTACTACATTACATGTATACAGATTAAATAAGATGTAGTTGATGCGGAACAAAAATGGGTAGAACAATCGACAAAACTAACATATTATATAACCAATAATTAGTATTTAGTTGCATACTAAATGAGAACATTATATTTTAAAAGATATAATAAAATGATACAAATGCATTATGCGGAATATCTATAACATTAATCTACCTTCTCGTAAGCATATCCCATATGCTCCCGTATTTTTTTCCCTTTCGGAACCAGCAAGATCAACCAAATGAAGCTTGGCGCTCAGTATATCATCTCCATCACCATCATAACCTCATCCACTTCTTACTCCAATAGTCCGTCTTTCTTTTTAACTTTAAAAGTGTATGTAAAACTTATAAGGCTGAACAAATACCTGTAGCATTCTACCTGCAAAAAAATTTTTCCATGGTTACAAAATATTAAACTATAAAATAGAATCATGTTATTGAATGCAACCACTAACATACTTCAAAAAGAATTATCTTTTAACCTCCAATAGGTTATTGAAACAATAATGGAGCCAAGGGTGGTAAATTTAAACATTCATAAAGGAACGGGTCAAACACATATTATAATTTGTTGGTAACAGGTCAAAACGAATAACGAAACATAAAAATTTATTTAAGAAGGTTATTAGCTTATTGTATTATCTATTTACAATAAGCTTACCGAAAAATGTCTTAAAAAGAGCTTAAGAGCATTTTAATATGTGAAAAATAGCTTTATGATAGAGCCACAGAGAGATATTTTTCTACTAAAACAATAAGCATTTTTTAAGGATTACCAAAACACCCCTTTAACTAAAAGACTAAAAAGAAATGAGAATGTGTCACCTGTAATGATGAAATAGTCGATAGTTCAACGCGCACAAAAATAGCATTTTCTTTTGGATTGCTCTTTCAGCGAGCCGTAACGGAACCACTCAATAGCAATTTCGGCATTCTTTTTTCATATTTGGTTCATCCTTCTTTCAATTTCAATTCCAAATCTTCAAGGCCAAGAATGAGCACATCAGAAGGAAATTATTTGACATAATTGGAAAAAATATGATTTTCAACCACACGTGACTGAACATAAAATGAAAGATATAACTTGTAGAACTACATGACGGAAATTGGTCTACGATTTGACAGACCTTGCTGGCATTAGGAAGACGTCCTTTGTCACACCCCCAAAATCGGGTCCAGCGGAAGCATACGTGTAGCTGGGGTGTAACTCAATCGGTAACACAACACAAGTACAAAAATGGTTTTCACTTTAATTATTTAGAATAAAATCGTTTAACCAAAAATGTTGAATTTACATCTTTAAAAGTAGTGCGGAAGTAGGCCCTTAAAATAGTTTTAAAACGGTCCCCATATAAATAATCAGAGTCTTCTATGACCATGCCATGCCCTGCCAAAACCTCCTGTAGCGTGCCATAGGTCAAAACCTGAAAATACATGCTAAAGTGTCAACACGAGGTTGGTGAGTTCATAGAGTTTGTTTAACAAATAAAGTCTATAGAAAATGATCACACAGCAAAGGCATCGTAAATCCACTCAGTTGCAAATCCCGCCATAAGAGACTTGCAACCTGTGTGTTTACAACCCACTGCTAAAATAGTTGAATGTTTAGTAGTCAAGTACACGTGGTCAATATAGTTTACAATAAGGGCACATAGTACAACATAAGTCAAGGCCGCTCCGAACAAGGGAGACTTGAAGTCACTCCACCACCTAGGCAAAGAATTATTAGTCACTCCACCGACTTGGTGAAGAATTATTAGTCACTCCACCATGGCGAGAATTATTAAGGATGCTCTGAACAGGAGAGACTTTATAGCGTTGCTCCGAACATGGGAGACTTTATAATGCTGCTCCGTAGACAGGGGAGACTTTGCACTGCTCCGAACATGGGAGACTTTAGGTTAAGAACGCTCCACCAAAAATGGCGAGACTTTAGGTCATAGTACGTACGGTACATTAGGGTCAAAAGTTTAAGTCAAGTTCAAAAGTCAAGTCAAGTTCAAAAGGTCAAGTAGTAATTCATGTAAAAACGAGCATGTATTCTCCCCCAAAAAGTTAACAAAACAATTTAAAAGAGTAGGGGCTATGACTCACCTGGTACGATAGTTACGAAGACAAAAGTGGTTATGATGGAAATGAGGCTCGGTCTCTAACCGCGACCTATAATGAACGAATGATACGATCTACTTAAATTATGAGGGGATGCGATGAATGTACATGCACATGAAGTCAATACCACTCGTAGTTTGAAAATAAGTGTTGGCGTTGATTTATAGTGTTTCCATAACTTAAGAGAATATGTGCTATTAAAGGTTGTCAAATATATATATAGTTCGCCTAGTTTCAAAAGTGTATATCTTGGTCGTTTTAAGCTCGTTTTCTACGTTCTTTACATCCATGGATTCGTTTTAGTATATACTAATATATTTTTGACAACTCGGCTCCTCTAGGTTACGTTTAACGTCTCTATTTGCCCGTCGAAAACTGTCAAACAGCATGCAGTTTTTCAGAAAATAGTTTTCGTCGTTAAATTTACAAAAATCATATCTCCTTCGTTATAAACTCGTTTTAGTTCGTTCTTTCGCCAAAAGTTTCGTTTTTAAAAGTATTTTCTAAATCTTTGATCAAAAATTACCCATCATCCACTGATTTTTCCACGTTTCAAAAATAGGGACAGTAGGTCAATATGTAGTTTCAAAAATCATTTTCCTAGTTTCAAACTTGTTTCAACTCCAACCGAACCACTTTCAATCACCACAAATCTAGTATAATCTTACCATACACCTTCTTAGGGTGTCATGGGTTCCTAAACATCATAAATCAAGTGGATCTAACAAGGATCTAACTATAATCCATTTCTAGAGTTCAAAGTTATATATAAATATAAATGAGTGGTATAACTAACATATGCATGTAGATCTTGAATGGAAATCATATGACCATAAAAATAACATGAAGAAATTATGGAAAAGAGTTTTACAACTTACATAGAAAGATTATAGAGCTTGAATGAGTAAAACCTAAGAAACCTTGAGTTTTTATCACAAAACCCAAACAAGAACAACTAAAGGAACAAGAAAATGACTTGATCTTGAAAAATCAATGGTGTATGGTGGTGGTTCTTGTGGTGGTCGATCCAAGAAGAAAGGAGGAAGAAAGGATGAGATGAGATTTTTGCTTATTTTTGGAAATGTAGAAGTGAAATAATAAGGTGTATATATATATATATCTTGGTCTTGGTCTTATGGTCTTTGCATATTAAATGTCACATGGATTTAGGGGGGCTAGGGGGAGGCACCAAGGAGTAAAATGAGGAAAGTGTGTGGGCTAATTAAAGCCATTGTCTAGATATGTATGTATTAGTTGGTTTTTGTGGTGTATTAGGTGTTATCGGGTACCGAGTTAACTAAAAATAAATGTTACCGAGGTGAAATAAAATACGACAAAGTTGTAAAAGTTGTAAAATATTATTCTTGATGAGAATCGGGTGTTAAAATAATTATTGGGTTGAAATATCGCAAACCGATGGAGTTATAAGCTCCGACCGGAAAACGTAACATTTGATTTGAAAACACCGGGAAATTTAATAATAAAATTATTATTATTATTATTATGAGTATAAAAATGTGTTAGGACCATAGTTGGGATTGTCGGATCAATTATTCAAAATAATAGCTCATAAGATAACGTTTATTAGGTAGATAATCGTACGTATATAGAAATGATGCATCTCACGCATAAATGACAAATTTTCTCCGAAGGTGAATAGTGTTTTATGAATAGTAAAATTTTTGAACGCTTCTCAGAATCACAAACTGACTCCGAAAAAGATGAATAGTAAAATGATGAATAGTAACCGATGAATAGTAAATGTTGAAAGTTCGGGAAAAGGCCAGATTTTACGAGTTGTGACATCCTTCATTAGGCAACTAATTTGAATCATGGTTTAGAAAACATCTAATAATTAGTTATGAGAGAATTCATAAGAAAATTATATGTGAAATGTTACGTTATACCTTCCTGCCCGGTGCAAAGTCAATAGTTGGACCTCCGTTACCTCAACTTCAACAACTCTAGCAAGCTTCATGTCAATCTTGCATTCGAAACCCGAACCTCAAACATTTTAATCTAACATAGACATTACAAACTCATAAATAAATAAAGAATACCTTCACTTGTAAGAATGAAGTATCCCAAGCTAAGCTTTTACGCGAGAAACTTCGTCTTCTTGGCTCCAATGAGAAATTTCATAACCACGATACACATCCAATTTAGTATGTTCATAATCAGAAATTTCATAATCACAATACACATGCAATGGTACCTTAATGAGACAATTTATTTTATTTCAGCACCATTTTCTACAAATGGTTCATGTTCGGTAAAGTGGAAAATGTTACCTGAAAGAAAACTGCTACTCTATTACCACAATTAGCACACAAAATGATTTTATAAAATTAACCGACTACGTTTATATATATTCGTGATTATTTTTCGAGTATTGTAATAAAAACATGAATTTTTTACCGACCTTCCAAAAACCATCGCTCGCCAAGATGAGAAACTTTGTCATCATCCACAACAAATCGTACACTGGTATAAAACATGATTTCAAAGGGTGTTTGGGATTTCCAGTTAAGTGCTTATCTACATTCAACCACATAAGCACTTTTGAGTGTTTTCATGTTTGGATCAAGATGCTTGTATCCTATTGGCACTTGATGATTTTTAAGTTGACAAACAGTTTCAATAAGGGTCATGCCTTCCCTTTCCATTAAATTCATGGAATAAACATAAATGCAATCATCAAGAATCCTAACCAGGCTCTCTATTGATCTAATCATAACTGCTATTTTCTGCTACTGAATCTAAAGCCCTACCGCACTGATAGTTCAACGATTATAGTTATAATGGTTAAATGTGTAACACCCCCAAAAATTCTGGTATAGCGGAAGCATTCGGGTCATGGGGTGCTACGTAAATTGGTAATCACAACACAAGATAATAAAGAACGGATTTTCAAAACCCGTTTAAAAACATACATTAATTTAAAAGTTGTAAGTTGACATCATAGTCAAATTTGGAGTACAAGGCCCATAAAGTTTTTAGTTGTCCCAAATACAAAAGTAGTTAAGTGTGGGAATTTATTCCACTCCAAATGTGCCTATGACCTTGCCAAGCCAAGCCTTCAAAAGATCATTTATTGACAAGTTAAGCACCTGAGAAAAACATGCTAAAAGTCAGCAAAAGGCTGGTGAGTCTATAGGTTTAAAGCAGTAAAATCATAAGTTTGGACCATGAGTTTAGCATATGAGCATTACAACACATATAATGTCATATAAAAACAGTCTATTACGCTAGCACTAAGTTCATGCAACCGAAGCTATAACAGTGTGCATGCTCAAAGAGCATGTAATCATATATAGGTGCCCGGCAAGTGTTTATCCCAGACACTTGTGTTTCGACATGGTATACGTTCGTTTGCCTATCCGGTCAAACCGAACGGGGGCGTTACCCCTAATAGATCTATTTATAACATTCGCGCTTCCCAGCAAGAATTGACGGTTCATGAGTTGCGCATAATGGGACATAACAGGGCTTAGGCTAATCCACGTAATAGCATAAACAATAGTTTTGGTCCATAAAAGAGTTTTGCATGTTTCTCACCCCAGTTTGTAAAACAAGTATAGAAAGAGTGGGGCTATAAACTCACCTCAGAAATTAAGTCGCCTGATGTGAATAAGTCAAGTGGTAAATGTGCACGGCTCCGACACGCAACCTAGATTAGTATGGTATGGTTTTAGTCTAAGTCATGAATTTAAATACAAGCTGTAAAGTTTGGAACAAAGTTTCAATTGTTTCTCAATGTGTTTGTGTTATCGTAGCTTATGTGGATTTTTATAAGTTCAACAAGTCTCATTGTTCAATGAAAAGTGTATGTACATATATATATATATATATATATATATATATATATATATATATATATATATATATATATATATATATATATATAAATGTTGTTGTGAAAACATTTATAAGTATTGGCTCTTGATATAAATGTGAAAATAATGTGTACGAATATATCGTATAAGTGTTGGCTCGGAGGATAAATAAAATTATGACATAAAGTATTTACTAATTTCTTTTGGCATCGATATGTGTAAATATATATGTTATATATATTTTTCGAAGTGGTGTACAAATAATAAATAATATATTTGGACAAATGTATTATTTACTGTTCACGTTAATGTGGTCGTCAAAAAAAAAGTGGCTAAAAATATGTTAGAAAAATATAAGTTTTTCTTATCTATTTTAAGTTTGTTAAAATGTGCAACACTTGTCAAAGTACGAGGTTAAAACTGAAAAACGTCATAAATAATAAAATTTCACAAAAAGAGCCACTGCTAAGGCTCGAAATTTGGTTGTTTGTCAAGAAATCGAGCGCTTAAACCAACTCAGCTATGAGCTCTTTCTAGTTATGCTTTACAAATTTATTATATTTAATAAATTTCTAATTAGTGTCATTTTTAGCTAAAAACATACTCGGTATACTTTGAGTCATGCGTTAGCATGCATGTGTTTATGTGCATCTATTTCAGTTTTTCAATCCTTTTAATATAAGTTCATTGGCTATCCAATAAGCATGTATGAAAATTAAAGTGACAAAGTAATAAACAAGTGTGAAGTGTGCCGAGGCTCACAGTGGGTTGGAAGTGAATGATTGTCGAGTGAAGAGTAAACCAACGAACTATGACCGAATATAACCCAAGCTTGACAACCCAATACTCCTTTTAAGCACTAAAAGCTACTAATAAACAACCCAATTTCTTCCTTCTTGTTTTCTTGGCTTAACCGAATGCAAAAGAGAGTAGAAAAAGTTTTATATGATTTCCCTTGCTAAACCAATGAGCTATAGTTTTTATTTTATAGAAAAGTCAAGATATGACCATTTATATAAAATATTACATTAGTACACCTAGCTAATTAATGAGTTATGCAAGATTTTCAAAGTGGTAAGGTTGGGGGTTGCTTGATCGGCTCAAAACAAGGAAACAAGGAAGACACCATACTTTGTGTCATAGTTGGTCACAAAATATCTAATTTATTAAATGTATATATATTGTTTTGGTATAAATTAACTAGCAATAAAATGTAAGGGAACAAAAAAAATAGTGTCTAAATGGTAGGATGAAGTGTAAAATATGCTTTTAAGCTTGTTTTTATAATAGAGATATAAAAGCATTAGTATTGGTTCCAAAATGTGCTTATTTAGACTAAACCATACTATCTATGGGTCGGTTCGTGCGCGAGCTCGTGTTTCAAGTAAAGTGAGATAACTTCTCGTGTGAGTTTGAAAACTCATAAGTGGTTAGAAAATTAATATCTCACATTTTCTGATAATAATAAATAGCTTGAAATGTTTCAGTGTGTGGGATAACTTCCCAAAATTTAGTCAAGTGAGCTAAATCATGCTCAATAATTAAGTGTGTAATAATAAATAAGGATTTATTATTAAAATAATGTTTGGAAAATTACCGATTGTCACAAAATGTTTATGATAATATCATATAATAAACAAAAAGTAATGGGCAAGAAAATGCTTGATAGTAGCCAAGCGGATTATTTAAAAATAGATACCAAGTGTATAGGAAGGGTTTATAGACTTGATAATATGGCTGATCAAGTCAGCATGAAAATCAAATAAAATTCACAATAGCTACAGTAGTCAAACCATATGGGGGTGTTTGGGAATACCTACCAGAACTGCTTATTAGCTCAAAGTCTTTTAAAAAAAATAGTTTGAAATAAGCAACTTCAAACAACTTATTTTAATACAACTTACTTTAAGTATCCAAACTGTATTAATAAGCAAACTTCAAATTGCTTAGTCGTAATAACTTATTTCAATCACAGATAAGCACTAATGTTCTTGTAGTGATATATGAAGGAAATATTCAATCTTCAAGTTCTTGAGATGGCAATATTCAATCTTTTTTTCACGCCTACACATTGAGTAGACAT